>CM026077.1:25014505-25648427 GCA_014839685.1 Anableps anableps
TTCCAGAGTTACTGTTTCAGATGGATAATGCAAAAATAAGTTTATTTTTCTGAATTATTTTTTCTGATAAAAGTGAAATATCAAGGCCAGTTCGTGTGAGTTGGCTGTGGCACAAGTGCAGGGAACCCTGCTAAACACAGAACTAAAAGGTGAAGAAAATTCCTTTTATTAAACAAGGACAAAAAACTTAAAAGGTAAATCTTTTCAATGTAAAGAACAGAATAATGGGAAATAGGGTTTCCAGTTTAAAAGAACTTAAAACTCATGACACAAATGTTGGTGTTTCAATTTCCAGATGAGATCTCTGGCTCTAAAAATAAATGTTTGGTGAGCTTTTGGTCAAAAATTCATAGAATCGGTCCAGAGCAGGGAGGTCACAAGTAGCATTCGCATTGTTTTCTCAGTGTAACAGAGTGTTATTCTTCAATAGTTATTTTTCCCAGCCTTATTGTTTTAGCAAATCTGAAGGTTTCGTGCTGGATACTTTTGTACATTTTGTTTTGTGTTCAGTTCAGTTTGCTGTCGCCTCAAGTCAAACATCCTCAGGATTGCTCAAATATTTGTAAGAAACCTGTGGTGGACATATTAAGGTGTGGTAGTTTAATCTGCTTGACAGCAAACATAGTTAAAGTCATGTGTCGTGTCTGGTGTCCTCAGCTGTGTTTTACTGCTCGCAGAGCAACAGGATTCAAGGGTCAGAGAGAGACAGATGAATTATCTGCAGTAGTTTTCTGCCTCAGGTAGTTTAGTTTTTACGTTCAGTTTTGATCCCACCTTGCTTTAGATATGTGTCGTATCTTATGTGTTGTCCTGATCCTGACTTCACGTCTTTCAACAGCTGTTGTTTTCAGGATTGCATCTTTCTTTTTTGTCCTTGTTGCATCATGTTGTCACGGGCTGGCTCATGGCCCATAACAAAAATTAGGGGAGACAAAGGTATAGGCCAATTAAAATAGCTTTATTGTAAAATATAATCAAAACCCAAATAAAGATAAGTATGAGATGTTGGTATGCAAGTATGTTTAGTGTGTGCAGTGTATGAGTGAGTGGACATGTATGTTTGAATCTGAATGAATATTTCAAACCAAAACCAAACTGGAACAAAGGACAAAAAGAGTTTATTTGGAGGAGCAAAGAAAGAGAATGGGTAGTAGAGCCTTGTTTAAATCACTGAGCCCATGTGGCTCTAATTGCTCAGATTCACCTCTGCCTGCAGGAGAAACCACCCCTGCTGTGACAATATGCAATCTACAGTACATATTGTTGCCACTGGGAGAAAATTAAGTTTTATTTTCAAACTCAATACCTGTAAGACTGAATTGACTCTCATATTCCACAAAATAAATATCATCTGAAAGTCACTATGGGTTTGTCTCACCATTCAATGAGGATCACTGATCTCCAAAATTCATTATCTGTCCGATACATGGCTTGAGGGAAACTGCAGACGGGACTTCTTTGGGCTTTCTTTCAGCAATGGCTTTCTTCTTCCCACCCTTCTATAGCGGGCAGATTAGTGGAGAAAATGACTAATAGGCTTTCTGATAGAGCTCCCCACTGGGCTGCAAGTCTCTGCAGCCCCTCCAGAGTTACCATTGAATTCCTGACTGCTTCTCCAATTAATGCTCTTCTTGCACAAACTATCCGTTTAGGTAGACAACCATGTCTTGGTAGCTTCTGCTGTTCTGTTTTCAGTTTCATATGAGGGACTGAAGAGTGCTATGTGAGATGTTCATAACTTGAGATTTGTTTTTTTAAACCCAACCCCTGTGTGCCCTGGTCTCCATGATGCTGTTCTCTTATTTTCTCTAACAAACCTCTGGGGTCTTCAAAAAACATCTGGATTTATCCTGAGATTAAATTACACACACATCTGAACTCTGTTTACTAAATATGTGTTGTTTTTTTTTTGTTGTTTTTTTAGTTGCAAGAAACTGGATTTTGGGCAATCAAAAAAAAAAAAAAAAAAAAAAAAAAAAAAAAAAGAAGGCTGAATACAAATGCATTTTACACTTCAGATTTATATTTCTAAAAATATTTAAAATGGTGGCTCAGTTTCCTTCCACTTCACAAGTATGTTTCACTTTGTGTAGGTCTATCTAAAACAAAAAATAAAAAAATACAAAATTGTAAAATATGTTGTGGTTTGCAAAAAGTTAAAGGGGAATAGATACTTAAGTAGGGCCTAGCACACAAAATGGAAAGATTTTCTCATTTTTTTCCCTCTAAATTAAGCCTTCAGTTCTGTCAAAAATCACAAATGATGTACTTCTGCTGCGCTCCGAATAAAACAGGCTGCAGGATTAAAGAAATATTGCTCTTCAAATAAAAACAGATATCAAAGAGCAGCCTGTTCTCCTAGGTAATTATCTCTGCCAGCAATTCCCTCTCTGATCCATCACTGCAAAACTCTGATGGCTCAACAAAAGGATGCAAAAAATACATTCAAAAAGTCTAAATAAAACTCCCTAAAATAGCAGTATTGTAGATGAAGTTTTCTAATAGGACTGCAGGAATGAAATTCACAGATTTAATATCGATAGGAGTTTGAATGTATCAGTTACAAGCTGAGCCCAACAGGCTCTCATCTATGCAACTACACTGCCATCTGCTGTTAGAAGGATTGGACCTGTCCCGCAGAAAACAGGCACATACTAAGTCTGTTCAGTTTGTTTTGTTCAACCACAGAACAAATACATTTCTCATAACAACTGGCTTTAAATCATAGCTAAAATCCTCCTTTAGTTTTTCCTATCTTATGCAAAAGATTTCAAAAGAAAAGCTATATGACAAATCCCCTTAGCAATCTGTTTTTTGGAAACATTAGTGAAATCAAAGAAGATACAATTAGGCAACAGCTTTCTGCTGTATCAGAAAATTTGTATTATGTGACTTAGCAAACACAGAATACACTTAGTTAGTGAATAAAAGTCTAAATTATATTTTTATGTTATTTTAACATACTCAGAATGACAGATTTCAAATCTAATAAGAGGGTTTAGAACATACATCCACATCTTTAGATCACTTCGTATTTAATAACTTCAATTGTCTTTGATGTAAATCAGTAAAGTGATTTGCACATTAAAACCAGGCACACAGGAACAAACTGGTTCCTGACTAACTTCTTGCTAATTCTTGGGGCAATTCATGTTTGGTAGGGATTTTATTTACATCATCAAAATTTTCACTGATCAAACAAGTTATCTACACAAGAAGCAAAATAGTCTCTTGACAGTCAAAAGCTGTTTCATATCAATGTTGTTCATGTGACATATACACTGATCCAAAAGTGTTTGTCTTGAATTCTTTAAAGTGTCCTGTCCAAGCAGCTTAGGTAAACAGCAGGTGGGTCAGGATACCTCACAGTGTTAAATATCAAATTAATGGCATGACACCCTATTGATGGCAGAACATGCCATCTCTGGTTCAGACAGCAGACTGGAAAAGTGTAGTAGTGTTTCACCTTTTCAGTCATGGTTTTGCATTCCTGGTTATTGACAGAGGTGGGCAGATCGATCCAAAAATATCGATAATATCGATACCAAGTCAGTATCGGTATCAGATCAATACTAGTGTGGTAAGATCGATACTTAAGTTTCAGATTCCTTTATTAAAGTTTCTTAACTCAATATCAGAAGTTTGATATATCAAACTGAAATAACAAAAAGTATCGGTATCAGTAAATGCTTGATGGCAGTTGTTGTAGGTGTAATTACTTTATCACATAGGACCAGGTTGGTTTTGATAGCTTCTTTCCCATAATAAATTAAATTATCATTTGAAAACCACATTTTGTATTTACTCAGGTTATCCTTGTATGATATAAAAAAATATTTTTCATGATCTGACACATTTAAGATGTGACAAAACAACAACAGAAGAAATCTTTTTTTGAAGCATTGTAGGAATAAAACAAGTTGTTATAAATGTAGCAAAAACAACGTTGGTTGTACCGTGATTGCAGAGGAAATAATCTGAAGGACACAGAGCTCTGTTCAGGGTCTTATAGAACCTTGGACCAGCTGTGAATGTGTTTGCTGTTATTTTTGCTAGTATGTAGGTTCCTTGTTACCACATGAAACGCTCTGGTGCTGACAAGATGTTGTTACTAGTTATTCAAAGCAAACAATTGACCCGTTGCTAAAAATGCACCCCTCCTTCTAAGGTCCATCCATCCATATTGTGCACCTGCTTTTACCTGCTTGGGGTTGTAGGGTGACTGAAGCATTCAGTGGGTGAGAAAAAGAGACAGCTGTGGAACTTGAACTTTTTAATCCCTCTACTCCATTACCTCTTACAGTAAGAATTATACAAAACACTTTAATGGGACTAACAATTTTGGCCCATAATATGGGATATTTCAAAATTTTATCCCACCAACTGGTACAACTACGTCACCTGCTGACGTAAAGTGGTATTTGCAATTGAAGAAGTATGCATTTCATAGCAACCAACAGTAAACTACTGCTATTTTGTGGCTTGATAAACACTTTGCTTAAGCAATATATTCAAAATAGAGCTATAATCACTCAAAGCAGATCAGGACATATGCTTTCTCTTGGTGCTCTGTGTGTTCACTATTTTAACTGGTGCATTCTAAGCTATTGAGATACCCAGTACACTCTTGTTTACTTAGCTTTAAACATAATACAGCAATTAATTGTAGCACTTATTATCAGAGTGTCAGAGCAATGAGGGATGAAACGCAAATGCACACTTTCCTTTTCTATTTGGAAAAGTTTTGAAAACCATGTGTCATTTTCCTTTCACTTCACAATCATGCACCCCTGTTTCTCTTGCACATAAAATCCCAATAAAATATGTATTTATAATTACAATAAAAATCTATAGAGGAAGGAGTAATTTTGCAAAGAACTACACATTTAAATAAGTAAAATTATAATTGTAAATTTTAGAACACAGGAAACTGTCCCCAAAATCAACATGCATCCATTTACTTGTAACATCATCGTGACTGAAAATTAAGGTGATAAAACTGTTGCATGTAGCATGTTTTAAGAAATACCATGACATTTCCAAACAAATACCTATTTTATTCTTTTTTTCATTTTGAGTTGCATTCTTCCCTTTTTTTGCATTCATCTTCACATACTGCATCTTCGCTGTGCCCACACTGGCATTTAAGTGCATTTGAATTGATTTGAGAGTAAAACAGAAAGAAATAGAGGGAGAGAGGAAAGGAAGGAATGGGGGATGGGAGAATGTTGCCATGACAACTGCCATAATAATCATCCTAATGATTGATGTGCTGCGCTGCAGTTCTTCCTGTTTTTACTCTCTCTCTCTTTTCCCCCTCTTTTTTCCCTCTCCATTTGTGTCTGCCTGTCTGTGTGTTTTCCTCAGACTGCCCTCCTTGGTTTTTGTTATCTGTGCCACTGTTACACAGTGTACTTGCAGTATAATGAACAAACACAAACAAATACTCATTAAAATGTTTTTGGGACAGAGACTGTCAAATATTGGTACAGGACAAATTATTGCAAATTGCCCAAACAAATATTCTTCTTGTGACTTGGACAGAACAAACCTAAAACAGTGGGTGAGAAGAAGAGGGAGAAGCACTGTTTTTAATATGATACGACCTGTTTAGGAGTCTGAATCAATCTTTCTGTGTCATTGCATTAGTTTAGTCAGGCGTTGTGTCTGCCTGTGTATGGGAGTGTGTAGGTGTAAGCAGCGTCATAATAGTCCTATAATATAAAACATGCATATTTTTCTGCAACAGGTTGCTTCAGAGCAGGTCAGTAGGAGAAAATGGAATAAAGCGCAAAATCTTTGAAGATGAGGACATTTTTTTCTTGGTCTTTCTTAATGTAACTGAGATGAGACTTGATGTCATCTACAATGTATAATAATTACTACATGTAACTCTGTAATTTTATCACCAAGGGGATGTATTCATGGCACATTTACTTTTTAATTTGTTTTTGCATAATTCTGGTTGTGTTGATTAAAATGGCATTCCTAAATTTCCCCACTGTGGGACAGTAAAGGGTATTTATATTCTATTCTATTCTGTTCTATTCTATTCTATTCTAAAATTTGCCCAGATTTTGTATTTCAGTCTTAAGTTAGCATTGTCTTTAGTTTAACTTCCAATTCTCCTACCATTGACCATTTCATTGCCATTGGGATAAGGCAGAGGACTTATTGAAAGTCCTCTGCCTTATCCCTGTCACATTAACAATTAATTCAGCTTTGTTTTTCCATTTACAATCCATATACTCTTTGACTCTGTGTGTGTGTGTGTGTGTGTGTGTGTGTGTGTGTGTGTGTGTGTGTGTGTGTGTGTGTGTGTGTGTGTGTGTGTTTGCACAGACGTAATACTAAATGTCAAAATGCAGTAGATCTCATCGTCACATTGTTGCTGATTCAAACCGACAGGCTGTCAAAAACATGGCCATCTCTTTTCCTTCCCTCTCCTGATTTCTCTCTCTGAGTGCCCATTCGTGTGGTGAACATTGAGGCTAACACACATCTCCTCTGTACACGAATGTTTAACCGTAAAACTGTAAAATTCAGGTTCAGAACTTTTTTAATAGTGATGCAATAACTGAAAGTTGGTGTCAGACGCACAGTGGTGAAAAAGTAGGACATCCCACTGAATATTTAGTTCTTTCAAAAGGAATGTTGATCAAGTAAACATCAAAAATTGACTTTGTTTTACTTGTTAAGAAACATCAGTTTTCTCACTAAAGTAAAAGTTAGGACACCCTACCACCAATAGCTAGCGTTTGCATTGAAATAACTTCAGTGAGGCTCTTCTTGTTGCAATCTACCAGTCTGACACTGGTGTGAGGATAGTTTACCCCAGTCCTTAGTTTCAGCTGTGAGATGTCCTTTGCATGTGCTCCCTGTTTTAAGTCACCCCACAGCATCTTAATGAAAGCAAGATTTAGGTTTTGACTTGGTTCAGGAATTTTTTATTTCCTAATTTTCTGTCCTTTATTTTAGTCATTATCATGTTGCAGGATCTAGTTCTGCTTCAGCTTTATTTAATTTGTTTATTTTTTTACAGAACAATTTAGATTTTCCTCAACCATCATCTGATATGTGGAAGAATTGATGGTGAATCCTATTATGGCTAATTGGTTAGGTCCTGCTGCAGCAAAGCATCCCCAAACTATGACACTTCCACCTCCATGCTGCACAGTTTGTATGAGGATATTTTCTTGAAGTGTTTTAACCCAAACGTGTCCCGTGTTTTCATGTTCGAATAATTCAATTTTAGACTCATCTGAATATTATTCCCAAAGTTCTGGTCTTTGTTTACTTTCGCTCCGACAAAGTTCAGTCTGACTTTCATGCTTTTAATAGATAGTAAAAGCATCCTCCGAGGACACCTTTCATGAAAAATAAACTTGTGCAGTTTTTTTGATTGTACAACTGAGGGATTTTCTTTCCTAAAGAATCTTAGAAGTCAAAAGTTATGTATTTTTGTCTTTATTAGCACCACAAAAAAAAAAAAAAAAAAAAAAAAAAAAAAAAAAAAAAAAAAAAAAGAAAGAAAGAAAGAAAGAAAAGAAAATTACAGTGGTGGTTACCTTAGAATAACATCAGTAGAATGATCCAGTTCAGGCCTGAACAGTCAAGGTTTTTTATATTTTCAACTACAGAAGATCAAATGCAGGCTAGATTCCCTAAAATACACTGAAAATACCATTTATCTTAGCAGTGATGGGAAGTTGCGTGCACTGTCATAATTTCTTATGGTGCAGATGGCACCTGCTCTACATTCATTAAACATGAAATCAATCAACAGAAAACTTTTTCCAACTGAAAGGCAAATTTAGTTTTCACAAGCTTGCGTCGCCACTGACAGAATGGTGCTCTGGGAAGTGAATCTTATCCATTTCGTCACTGAATAGCTTGCGTTTTACAATTCTTTGGTTTACATCGGCACAGTTCAATTATGAATTTTTGAGATCTAACTGTGAGCTGTTTTAGTATCTTTCAGGACCATATTTAATTCACATTGTTAACTTTAGGATGTGCAACAAAATGCTGAAGTGCAAATGTATGTCAATTTGTGACTGTCTTTATGTTCCAGCAGGCAAAAGGTGAGATAAATTAATTTTAAAACATTGTAACACAAATATGCTTAGACTGAAATGCACAGGTAGATGTTTTATCACTATAAGCAGGTCACCCTGGGTGTTGATGAAAAATATTAAAATAAAGGTAATTAGCACTTTTTGTACTGACTACCTTTATTCTTCTGCAAACCATGTCATTGCTAAGCTTCATTTTTACTGTAAGTTAAAAAAGGTTTGTGATATATATTAGCTTAGGAGCAAATCATCAGACTGTGTTCAGTAGTTAAGGATGAGTAAAGTTACCCAGTGCTAGTGTAGTTGCTTGTAATTTGAAAGTAAACCCACATCAAAGCAAATATTCACAGGGTGAGTTTTTGGGAAATAATCGGTTGTCAGTTAGTTATAGCCTCCAGTACAGTAAGATGTCTAAGAAGAAGACAAAAACAGTACGTTCATGGCACATTTAGCTTTTTTCCTCACAGTTATCTACATAAAAACAGACTTTTGTGCAATCGATGCATTCATATTTCTGAGAGCTGAAGACCATAAGAAAACTGCTGGAAAATGTTAGTGTTTGAGTAGTTTTACTTGGTTCCCCTTAATCTCCCAACGATTAGTGCTGCATCATGCTGGTAAAATGGTGACTGGAAGTAAGATACCTTGTGTGATTCCAGTATTATACAACAGATCATATTCTTTTAAAGTAACCCAGAAACCCAGATTTAAAAGCAGAATATGAACTCTTATCTCTGAGATATTTGCTCAAATAAAAGCTGAAAATTGAACCAGTGCAGTTTGACAGAAACAGGAGTTAAAAATAGATTTACATGATTTACACTATGCTACTGGACATTGTTGCCAGAACATCTCCCTGAAAGACTGCCCTGAATTTATCATAACTTCCTCATGTCTCTATATCTGTTGGGTCAACATTTGGTATTTTATCACAAAGATCACAATTTGTATCAAATGTAGGTGTCATTATATTACTAATAAGAAGAAACTGGTACTGCTTGGTGACTATATTCCCAATGCATTGCATAACAAAGTAGCCCAATATGAAATAATAATGAGAATTGGTGTAAAATTGAGTGGAGGAATAAAATAGGACTGAATGATGCATCAAGCCTCGGCTAAAAAGGTGCAAACTGATTCCTTCAACTTAACATTCCTCAGATATAAAACAAACCTGTGTGTCCATCTTAATGTCTGTGTGTGTGTGTGTGTGTGTGTGTGTGTGTGTGTGTGTGTGTGTGTGTGTGTGTGAGTTCGATAAAACACATTGAGAGGAGAGTGTTCATCTCATATTTTTTTTAAAAAAAATCATGAAATTCATTCTATTCGTTTGAATAAGAGTTGTCATGGACTTGTAGTCCCCTGCAGAAAGATCCACCTCATTGCAATTTTTCCCATAATGTTCCATCAAAACCACAAACCTCAATGCACTTTATTGGGATTTTATATCTTAGTCCAACACAAAGTAAAGCTTTTCACATCTAACGACTGAAAAGTTCCCTCATTCTTCTTTCAAAACAGCTCAAGTTCTTTCAGATTGAATTGAGAGCACCTGTAAGCATCAACCCCTATGGGGTATTGATCTGAACTTTGACTAGGCCATTCCACTACTCGGCTATGCTTTGATCTAAAGCATTCCATTGTAGCTTTAACACTGTTGTCCTGTTGGAAAGTGAGCCTTCACCCCAGTCTCAGGTCTTCAGCAGCCTCTAAATGGTTTTCTTTCTAGGATTCTCCTGTATTTAGTTCCACCCATCTGTCCTTCAACTCTGCCCAGCTTCCCTGTATCTGCAGAAGAATGATCCCCTACAGGAATAATGTATTCAGGGTTATGTACACTATTAGCATCCAACACATGCAATATTTTTCCTGTAGGCCTATAAGAGTTTCATTTTTTCCGACCAGATGACCTTACGACACTCTCCTCTACCTGGTTTGTGTGGAAATTCAAACAGAACATTTTGTGGCTTTCTTTTAACAAGGACTTTCTTCTTGCTACTCTTCCATCAAAAACGGATTGTTCGGTGTACAACTAATAGCTATCCTATAAACAGACTCTCCAATCTGAGCTGTGGATTTTTCCATCTTCTCCAGAGTTACCATGGGCCTCTTGACAGATAACCACTTTTCCCATTTTTAGATAATAAAATGTGCACAGTGCCCTGCTTCAAACTTCTCCACAACTTTCTCTCTGACCTGTCTGCTGTGTCTATTGTTCTTTATGATCCTGCTTGTTCTCTAATGTTCTCTAGTAGACCTCTGAGGCCTATAGAGAACAGCTGGATTTATACTAGCATTAAATTAGATATGTGGATTCGGTTTACCATTCAGAAAACTTTTATAGGCAGTTAGCAGATTTTTTTTCCCTTAAAACCATATTTTATTTTCCCTTCTCTTCACAAGTATGTACTACTTTGTGTCGGTCTATCACATAAAATTCCAGTGAAATACATTGAAGTTTGAGGTTGTAATGTGACATAATGTGAAAAAACTTCAAGACTGTATGAATGATTTTTCAATACAATATACGTACAGGTCATCATGTTGAAAGACAGCCTTTTGTTTACTGTAAAAATGAAGAGATATGTTGCATTTAAAGACCGATCAGTTGGTTGTTTGAACTGAATGTTACTCTGTAGGTTGACATGTAAAGCCTTAATTTCAAATCTCAGACTGCATAAGAAACTAGATAAAATAATAAGGATACAATCACATTAAGGAAAATTGGGTAATTTGAACAACTTTGAAACACGATTATAGAACAAAAGATGATCGGTTAATACAGATCTTACTTTAAAAGACAATATCAAAGATGGAAAGTGCCATGCAGTTCATTCAGAAGAATAAATAAACCAAGATGGTCCTTAATCTGAGTTTTCATGTTTTAGAAATGATGCTTCTGGTCACACCATCACAGAACCACCTCATTCTATTTCCTAAATATAATGCATTTTCCTTCCAAGCACTTTTTCCAATGAACTTCTTTCTGGTGATTTCCTTCCCTCTCTTGCATCCTCTCTTTCATCTAGGAAAGCTGTAAAATCTGAAGGGCTAGCTGTTTTCACTCAAGGGTGGATTGCTGTGCTATGAATCTATAATGTAATCCCCCAACATGAAGAGTCACACATCATTCAAATGCTACAGTACATTACAATTTCCCCCCTTAAGATATGATGGAAAGTTCCTAAATGAGAATCTGAGAACTGTATGAGGTAAAGAAAGAGCAAGAAGCAGGATGTGAGTGTGTGTGTGTGTGTTTGTGTGTTGTGTGTGTGTGTGTGTGTGTGTGTGTGTTTGCTGTTTTTACATCTTTTGCGTTTTTGGGGTGTTTGCTTGCAGTAGTGTTTGTATGTTTGCAGTTGTGTGATGGCGTCTGTGTACATATCACTGTTTCTGTGTGTGAAAGTGTGCATATTCAAGTAAGCGTATATTTAACATGTATATATTGGATGGGTTTGGTACACATGTGAATGTGGTTTCATCTATATTTGGAGTGTATGTGTATGCATGTGTATTCGTGGAGTTTTATGGAGAGGAACTGTGTGGGGGAGGAGAATGTGGAAGTGAATTATGCCTTTTTCAGAGGGGAGGGGTGCATATATGTATGTGTGTATTTGGGGGGGGATGGGTGACTGTATGTTCACTAAGTATGTGTGGGTTCGTTGGTAGTGTGTAAGTATGTATATGGGTGTGTGTGAGTGTGCTATAAAGTAGAAAATGCAGTTTATGACACCAAGCTGTGAGGTTTTAAATCCTTCAGTGTGTTCTATGTATTTTTATGTATTTCCATTAAAAAGCTTGAAAAAAAACATCTGCTTTGTCCATATATATATATATATATTTGCATATGTAGTCACATGAGATACCATTACGGGCGTAATTAGATATGGGAAGGCAGATACTTTATGTATTTGAGCTGAGATATTTTCTCTTACTTCTTATGCATTCATGACCATCTGTCTAAGTGCACTGTACAGTCTATGTATACAGGGATGTTGGTGGGTAGCAGAGGGTTTCTTTGTGTCTGTGCATCCATGAACATGTATATTTTTGTAGACAATGCAATTAAAGATCTCCCAGCCAAAAAATAAAAACAACAGACTGCCTCTGTGAGGTTTGAACTGAATATTCTGTCTCAAAAGAATATAGTTTTATTCACAGTGGAGCCAGTCTCACTCAAAAAGCTTACCTTGTTCTAATTTCTATAAGTTAGTTAGGAACTAGCACAACCTTTCACAATTTTTCCACAACTTGAAACTTGCTCTTCTTGAACCCCTTACATATGTGCAAAAGCCTTGGTGTCTTTTAATTTTTCACCTTAGCAGTCAAAGTTCTTGTCGCTGTAACTGCTATGTAGTTGGTGAAGTTGAAACTCATAGAAATGGATTTACTTCTGGTATAACCTATAGCTTTCGAGCTGCATCTGCTGTTTAAATTCAGCTGCAGTCTTTCTCCTGGGAAAATTTCTTTCTGCTGGATCTTATTATGTTATGGTTTGAGTGGAAAGATCACAAGCATTGAGGTTTCACTAAGCAACCACAATAAACATCTGTCTAAACTACAGGTTACAGTAGATGATGGGATTTTTACAGGTCACACCTCCCACTTAAAGCTTTCAATGTTAGGTAATGAGAGTTACTGAGTGACTTTCTAAAACCAACATCCAGATGTTCATCCACATTATGACATTTTAGAAGTTAATGGAAACACCAGCCTGTTTTAATTCTGTTTTAAGTGTGACCTATAAATTTTACTCTGATGTTGAAAGCCATTTTAACATATTTAACGTGTTGTAACTGCAGCTGGACAGCATATTCTTGATAAGGTCTGTGGATTGAATTTTATTCATCATACCACATTTTAAAGGACTATCTTTCTATTTTATTTGAAAACAGATGTTGGACTTTCTAAGTTCCAAATTTTTAAAATAAATCAAAAATACTCTTCCTTGTGATAACTTCTGTCATAAACTAGTTTACTTTGCAGCCCCAAATTCCTAATCCAGTACAGATGCCTAATGCATAAATTGTGACAGTGGTTGTCATAATAACCAAATTATTTGCTCTTCTTCCAGCTTTCATTGACTTATTTTCAAAAACATTGCCACAGATTTATCGGAATAATTTCATATTCCTGCTCCATGACACTTTTATGCACAATTTTCTTATTTGATCAGCTGTTTAGAAATTGCCATTTTCATCATGGCAAGTGACTCCATTTTAATTTGAGTCACAACAGGGTCAAACCATGATGCTAACACCACAGAAGATTCTTCCTAATGCTCAAAACAGTTACTATTATAGCGTGTGAATGTATGCGTGAATGGGAATGACTGATTTCATTGTAAAGCGTCTTTGAGTGTCCTAATAAAGCGCTATATAAGTTTGATGTCATTTCATTATTATCATCCACACAGCTATTTTCTATACCTGATTATCCTTTAAGGGACATGTGGGGCTGGTGCTTATCTCCACTGGCTGTCGGGCAAGAGGCGGGTTACACTCTGGACAGGTCACTAGTCTATCAGAAGACAAATGTACAGATACACAACAAAGAACAATTTAGAAGGGAAGCTAAAGTACCTGTCCAGAACCCTCACATGCACAGGAAAAACATGCAAACTCCTTACAGAAAGACCCCAGGCTTGGATTTCAACCTAGGACCTTCTTCCTGTGAGACAACAGTGTTAACAACTGTGCAGCCCCCTTTTCTGTCTTCCTATATTTTCATTTTTACAATCAATTTTTGTGAGGTCCTTCAAAGTGTCTATTGATTATGTATTAAAACCTATCAGTGGCTTCTAAACCAGTGTTTTAGAGTTCATAGTCTGAAAGATTTACTCTCCTTAAAAGAAAATCTTGTAAGGAGCTGAAAAGCCTTGTAAATATGAAAAGCCTTCATATTTTCTAATCTGAATGGAAGCTGCTGAAAATGCATGTTGGAAACATAAATGCAGCTTCAGATGCTATCATGTTATAAATACTTCAGAATAATTCTGCTGATAATTTATGTTATCAACACAAAATATATTATTGAGATATATATATATATATATATATATATATATATATATATATATATATATATATATATATATATATATATATATATATATATATATATGTATAAATATATGTCAATTTTAATCATCCTGTGTCAGTGCTGTCAGTGCTGTATTTTGCCAAAAGTGGCTAATTGCAGCCAAATTCTGAAAATGTAAAATTTGGGAAAGCTTTCTTTCATGCATATAAAAGAGTTAAACATTTTTGACCTAGTCAACGGATTACTGTAAATAAAGGAATTTTCAAATATTTAAATAAAAAAATATATTTTATGCGCACTGAGCTAACAAGCCAAAGTAGAAACTAAAAGGAATGAAAATGTTCTTCAAGGTTGATGTTACACTCTTTTACCTCTAGAGGGAGCAGCTGCTACCGTTTACCTCAGACTCCTGATGTCAAGATGGAGTCAGAAGGAAACTGCATTATTACCAAAATAAGGTCCTTCCTCCTGGCACTGTGTTTTCTTGAAAATAAAAAAAAATTATTTAAAATAGCACAAATTACTACATCTCGTCGATGTAGTAATTTGTGTCTATAGTAAGTATGGTCACTTTGTGACATAAAAGCTCATGTTTTTGTTCGAAACAAAAAGCAGTCTTTTATTTTTGCTATAAAATGTTGTTCCTGTTTGCTGTGTGTAACGCGTGCAGCTTGCTCTGAGAGCTCTTTGTATGAGTGGACCGCAGCAGCAGAGGGAACATTGACCAACAGAGTCCCAACCAGGGACACACAGGTTCAGCGACGTCCTCCGTCCCCGCCGCGCATCGCAACAGGATCCGGACTCTGACAAAAGGAGGGAAAACTGCGCTCCTGTTTTTCTTCTGACTTGAAGCTTTTTGCTTCAACGACAGAAGCGCTTTCACCGGAGAACTTTGGTCCTCTGAGCTGCAGTCGCAGGAGCATGAGAGCCGGCGTGTAAGAGGAGCGCATCCAACCTAAACTTTAGAAATCTTAATTTTATTTTTCTGACTAGAACCTGAAATCTAAACCCCACCGAAGACGCTTTTTAATGGACTGAGATCCATTTCGTTTTTTTAAAATATAAGTTTTATTAGTAACTGATAATAAACAGAGCAGAAAGTGGAAGAGCAGTTCAGAAGGAGACGTGGATGTATTTTTAGTCATGGATGTAACAGTTTACCCGCCTCCTCCTCAGCCTCTGACCGCTTCAGACCACTCCAGGCTGGGACAGCTCTCCTACCCTGACCCGGCTTTTGGGACCAACAAGGTTCGTGTTTCTTCTTGGCATATTTCCTTTTTTTTTTTTTTTTTTTTTTTTTTTTTTGTGGTGGTGGTGGTGGTGGGGGGGTTAAAAATCTTTCTTTCTGTTACCCTGCTCCTATATTTTCTCCACCTTCTGGCGTGTGTCTGGCGCTCCTAATTAAGTGATAATTAATTGCTTTATTTGGTCTCCTCTTAGTTAATGCAGCCAATGAATGTAACTACATTTTAGTGGTCTACCAGTTCTCTTTCTCAGATATTTTTCTAGTCTATCACCCTCCCACCCCCCCTTCAATCAAGTAATTATTTCACATAAGTACCTTTAAAATAGAGCTATAATTTGTTTACCACAAAGAAGAGATGTAGTTATAAGAATGTGGTACACAGTAAGAAGCAGAAGTGAGAAGAGTTAATGACCATGCCCTATAATTTTTTAGCTGAATTTAAAAGTGGTGATGTATGCTGGAAATGGCAGCATGGTGATTTGTGCTGGTATAGACTCTGTTGTCTACTTCCCTCTGCAGAAAAGCCAAAGGTCAGTGTCAGACCCACAGCACAGATCCATCTCATATGTTTAGTTATGAGTATGAGTATGGGGGAGAGATGCTTCTCAGAGTGAGTTGTTGGTGCCTGAGGAAGACCTTGTTTATTTGACAGTAATGAATTGTTTGATTATTGAATTAGCCTTAGCTGGTAAATTGAGCCAGCAGATTAATTAATCTTTTTTTTTTTTTTCTGTCATGGTCAATACCGTGTGCTGATTTTGTGGTTTTGGAAACAGTAAAAGAGTTGAGTCATTTTTCGCATGTCAACAAACCATTTCTTTTCCCTGCACTTTAACCTTTGCACTAAAGTATATTTTTATTAGTAGTTACGTATTTTTATGAATTGTGAAGCTAAATTGACACGAAATGCTCAAATCTCTCACATAATTTCACTTAACTGTATACACCATTTCCATTTATTTTGGTTCTGATTCTCATTTGAACCATTTGACTCATATAAAATAGAACAGATTATAAACTTACATTAAAATGGTAGATACTACATATTGAAGTCAAGAGCAAAATTTATGTCTAAGCCCAACTGAAGCTGAGAAAAGTGCTGAAACTATATGAAAAAAAAAGTGAGAATACAAATAAAAATTTTAATGGCTAAGCATAACTTAAAATGTAATCACGGAGAGACAGAGTCCCCATGACGTTTGCACAGTAAAACTGAAAACTGATTAGTGAGATCAAGATGTGTCTGCCTTTGCAATTTTGATGCAGTTCCCGATTCAGCCACTGTTTGTTAGAAAATGCAGTTAAATGTTTTAGCTGTAGTAATAACGTGAGTTTCAGCTCTAAGCACGGAACATGTTTTCCCCGGAACTAACCGGGCCAGTTTTTTGTGAGTTTTCCGCTGTTTAACAGGGCTATTACATCAGCAGACACTGAGCAGGTACCTCCTCCCACCATAGTAGTGTCTACCGAGGTCTTCAGCTGATAGCTGTGGGAGAGACCTATGTTTACACTGCGAAACCGTATAAGCATTTCACACATACAGATATTTAATAAATAATATCTGAGAGACGTGTCCCAAAAAAGCATTCTGTTTGTAGGGTTGTTGCTTTTTTTTAGCCGTACATCAGAGTACCAGAGGTTTAAAAACATTAAATATGGCTTTGAATGAGGGACTTAGCCTTTCGCAGCAGACGGCTGTGAACAGACTTTGATGATATAAAATCTCTTGAAATAATCAGTATTTAAATCACAGCTAAAATTAGCAGAGCTTTGGAGTGTTTTAAACTGACATGACTGGGAATTATCCAAAAGTTTCTGGTAAAGTGGAAAAGTACCTCCCGACTGTGGCCTTTTTATTCTGGAATAAATCTCTGCCTAGATTTTTTTTTAATGCTGGGAAATACAGAGGAAGAGGAGAGGGTAAAAATGGGCATCTGGGGAAGATTGTTTCAGTGCCTTTAGTGATTACTGCACTAGTTTATTCAAATGTATTGCATAAAGCAGGCCTGGGACCTACCATTGAAGGATAACTATCTGGTAATGACACTTAGGGCTTAGATCAGTAGCTTGCTGTTACAAACTAATTTCTATGTATCAGTTTCATCACTCATGGATTAAATGGACACACTGATACTGGTACAGTGAGGAGAATATACTGACACCAGTACACTGACTGCATGTCCCGCAGCTTTGCGCTTGATTGGCTGTCGTCTGATGCGCCCTGTGAGCTCTCTTCCATCCCTGAGTTATTGTCTTGCAGGTTTTTCTCCACTCACCTTAAGAACCTTAAGAAGAAACTTTGCCTCACACACTTTAAAGGTGTTAAGAGTCTGTACCAACTTGAAAGGCACACTGGTTGAATACTGAAAACAGGAAGGATGATTGATTCTCTGACACTTGGGTTTTACTTTCAGATTTCAGATGCACATTCTTTTCTCATCCAGTAAATGTTTGATCCTTTGATCCTCTGTTGTGTTCTGGATTTTTGTGGTCAATCACATTTGAAAGCACAAATCAGAATATTTATCTTGGGCTATTCCTGCAAACAGGCCCCATAATATCACCATTTGAATTTATTGACGTTGTTTTAAACAACAACTAGCGTGCGAGTCTACAGGAGCTTCTCATTGACAGTCATTGGTCCAATAATCACAAACAAGTAAATAAATAATACTGTCTATGAATGCTACTGAAGAGTCTTTTTTATTTAAAAAAAAAAAAAAAAGTGGAAAAAAAGGGGTTTAAATGAGCTGTTAAACTAATTTTACTATTACCAATACAATTGTGTTAATGTATAAAAATGCACAATTACAATTATCATCATCTAAGCGTAAAAAAAAAAAAATTAAACTCGGTGCAACTACAGCTCATTTTAGTGATGCAGTTGCTTTGGTGTGATCAGTTTTCAGGTGTAAAAGTAAGCAACATTGCCTCAGAGGATGTATTCAGACGCTGTTGAAGGCTTTTCTCTGCAGAAAAAAATTCTTCTGCTCTTCTGACTTTGTCTTTACTAACAAGGTGTGCTTGGTTGACAGATTGTGAATGAGGGGTTGTTCATCCAGTTACCTCAAACAGCGTCTCTGTTCATAACAGGTTGGGATTGTGACTTTCCTGGTGTTTCCTATGTTTATGTTGGTCAGGTAGGAATTGAAAGGGCACTATAACATACTGATTAAAAATTTTGATTTTTGTTGTGTTTTTTTTTTTTTTTTTTTCATAAAGTGGCCTTTCAAACGATGCCGTTCTCTTGTTATGTGTTGCTGCTAGAAAACCTACTTTTTTTTTCTAATAGACGGCAAGCAGAGATATAGACGGTAGATGCTGGGGATGTGGAGAGAGAGAGCGGTGTGGTGTGGATGGGGGTAGGGACTGGAGAGAGATACGGAGGGTTGTTGGGGGTAGGGATGTTGTAGATGAGAGAGAAAGAGAGACGGAAAGAGAGAGAGTCTGTGTGTGTGTGTATGTGTGCAGTGGGGGGTGGGGCCACCAAGGTTTGTACTATATTTCTCTCTGTGTGTCTTTTGATTCACGGCAACGTCGGCCTGATAGACGAGATCAAATTACTCTGTGGCTGAACGCAGGGAGAGAAAGAAAGAGAGAATGCAGAAAAGGAAGAAAGGCAGGAAGTGAGAGAGGGAAATAGGAAGCAGAGGAGAAACAAAATGAGAGGGAAGAAGAAAAGAAGCATTAAATTAAAGAGCTGCGGGGACAGATGTTTAATGTGAAGAGGTAAAACAGAGGTGGAAAAAAGGGAAAGTCACTGCACCGTTACTACTGGAAAGGCAAAATGTCATCGCAATTTATACCCATGATTAGGATTAGCGAGGACCACTTTACAGTAAATTCTTTCCAGATACGTTTGGATATGAAGATTATATGCAGCGATTCAGCCTCTAACCCTAAGGCAGGCTTTCCTTTCCTGTTGGAGGTGCTGTAGAACCCTTCATCCCTGAACATAATAAACATTTCACTTTGCAGTACTTGTACTTTCAGGCCTGCTGCTGAATCTTAAAACTCATTAAAAATCTTAAATTTATTCAAATCAATTTTAGGCCTTAAAAAGTCTTAAATATGTCCAGCTCTTGCAGTATAGGTACAAAATAAATTGGTATTCATTCATTCCACATGTTGTAGATCTGGGTAATGAGTTATGGTTTTATTTGCTGATTATAAAACTACTAGGCCCATGATGCAGTGCAGCAAGCAGCTTGGCTTCTTGTTGCTTGTTTGAAATCCAACACTTTGACAAAGTTATATTTACATTTCTTACGTTATTAAGTATAAATTATTATGCTATTTTACTCCATTCATGTGGGTTTCAGATTTAAATGGTAAATGGCCTGTTCTTGTGTCGCGCTTTATTCAAGTCGAGAGGATCCCAAAGTGCTTTACACTACATTCACTCATTCACCCATTCACGCACACATTCACACACTGAAGGTGGCAAGCTACTAATACTAATAAATAGTATTAGATTTATAAAATTCTTTAAAAATTACACTTGGAGAAGCTTGTAGAAACCCTGTACTTGGCATTTCTCAAGAACATATAACTGTTTTATCCTTATTTGAGCGCAAAACAAGTAAATGACAAATTCAAGACATGACCTGTTGTCATGGACTCTGCTGTAGAAACACTGACTAGCTTGATGAAACATTTTAGTTTTTAAATATTAAATCCATTTGTTTTTTTTTCCTCACTGCGATGGTAATAGTCCTACTGCAGTAGGGACACTTTCATCTTTTGGCAATTGGGGAAATTTCTGTGCAACAGCAGCAAAATGACAGTGACAGGCAATAACAGCAAACAGACTCACATAAAGATAGAATATATATATATATATATATATATATATATATATATATATATATATATATATATATATATATATATATATATAAACAGAATAAAGAATAAAAATACTGTAAAGTAAACGTTTATGGGTATGAAATGGAGGAGGTTTGTATTAAATGGAAACACTTTTGTAGAAATGTGAGAAAGCAAGGAACAAATAAGAAAAAGAGTAAAGCTGATCTGGTTCCTGCTTCAACATTAGACCAGAATCTCATGCAGGAGTCAGGAGGTAAATGTTGAAATATGCTGTTAAATGATGAGGTTGTGTATGCACACCTTGCATCACCCTTGGATTTTTGTGCTTTATAAACTACAAAAACACAAAATCTTACCAAGTATTTTTGGTCTAGTTTCTAGTGAAAATATCTTGAATACACTGGAAATAAGACAAAACTAACTTACAAGTAACTTTTCAGCAAGAAATCGGAGCTTATTTTGATAATTCTTTAATACTGATGAAAATGTTCTAGTTATACGTGAAATAAAATGCCAGTGGAACAAAACATATTAATTTATAATACAAGGAAAATGTCTTGTTCCACTGGCAGATTATTTCACTTATAACTAGCACTTTTTCATCAGTATTAAGGAAATATTGACCTAACACATGCTCCTACATCCTGGGATTTCAATATTATTGTTGAACATCACTAAGTCAGTTTTTTTTTTTCACTTCTCGCTTTCTCATCTATCATTATGATCGTTCCAGCTCTCTCTATAACCTTCTTGGGCACCATTATCCAGAGTTAGACTTCTCTAACAGGTTGAACATATTATTGGCATGCAAAATTCATGAAGTGTAATAGCTAACAAATATAAATGGTTCTTTGGACACATTGATATTGTGTTGACTATATATCTGCGTTATATTGTGCTGCCTTACTGCCAAATAGTAATGAACAATTAAAATGCACAGACAGGTATGAGGAGATGATGTTTACCATTAAGCTTTTGACACATTGCAGAATTTATTATGGTAATCACCAGACCTTTTAATCTGGAAAATGCCACACTGAGAGCTTCCATTCAGGCCACACTCCAACCTATTTCCTTAGTTTTGTTTGCATGATTTGTTTAGCATTTAGTCATTGTTGACACCAGTTGACTTTTATTGACAGATTTTAATAGATGTTGTTATCATGTTGTGTGCAGTAGAGAGATCGTATCGCCCTGTGGGTCCTACACACATATCAGACTTTTTTTGTTTGTTTTCTGAGGTCTGGAGTCACTTTGGTATTTCTGGGACTCCTGATCATTGTTTAACTGTGAAGAAGTTTGTACAAACAGATGGATAGATATACAGAAGTAGACTATGGCACTTTCTGACAGCCCTGTGCATTGAATCTCAGATATGATACACAGGAGCCTTGCATTTAATCCAAACATCAATGGAATTGGCATTTGCAATGTTATGAGTAGAAATAAGCATTTTTGTTAGGTCGCATCTATTAGAGTGCAGCCATGTAAACGTATAGCTGCTCTTAACTTGTGAAAGGAAAAGAAAGAAGAAGGAATCCCAGAAAGTAGGAAAAGAAGGGAAGAGGGACAGGGAGAAGTAGAGGGCCTAATGTAAACATAATGATTGTGAAAGCTGAGTGAGGTATTTCTAAAGCAAATACAGAACAGGAGAGAACACTGAGGAAAGAACAGGCTATAAGAACCGAACAGAAGCATCCAAAAGCGTTTCTACGTAACCTCACTGTTTAGTGAGGTTTACAAGAAGTGGTGCAGCAGCAGCAATAGCAACTATAATATGTGAATTAAAATGGTTCAGTAGTCACAGGAAACTTGAATACACTTGTCTTTCATGTGACCATTGCTATAGACAAAGGGTGTTTTGAAATCATGCAAATTACCATTTTAGTTCCTCTGCTGCATCAGTATCTGGTGTGGCTTTAATGTTCAGCTGAACACAGTCAAAGAAGACAATCTGTTCAGCATGTGGAGCTTTCTGTCTATTTATTCCGTTTACACTAACAGACTTTAGTTATTTTCCACTAAAAAGTATCTAAATAGTGAGAAGCTGTGGTGGTATTGACAGCAAAGCGTAGATATATTGGATAAATACTTAAAAAGGTCAACATAGTTCTGAACTGAATCGTGCTCAAAATTCCTGTAAGCAGCTTTGATTTCAGGATCCAGATGTTGTTTATTCTTTTCTGTGTCACTATTTCATAGTTTATATAATCATTTCGAAGAACTGGGCTATAGTTTATGTTATTAGAAACACTTGAGAGTTTTGCAACAACAGAACATTTTTGTCCAGTTTCTGCTACTTGACTTTAGGATGTAATTTTGTTTTCAGAATTAAATGTCAAGGTTAGTTGCTAGATGACAATAAAAAGTTGCAGAGAAGCGTAGGTTTGTCCCACAAGAAGCAAGGAACATATATTTGGTGGATGAATTGTGGAGTGTAGAAACATTTCAGAATCCCTTTTAATGTCATCTGAAGAATGAGATCGCAATTTATGCTAACATTTTATGTGATTTGACAAATGATGGATTGATTCTAATCTTGATGAAAAGCATGTTTTCATCAACCCTTTTTTCATAGCTGAATAAATTATACCAAATCTCTCAGTGTACATTTACTTATACTATTAGGCAAAATATAGTGCACTTTCTTTAGACATGGACCAAGAAATATTTTGTTGCTGGCAAAAATCTTTAACAATGAAAACACCACAGCTAGATGCTACCAGGTTGTATCGTAAGAGGAAGAACAAATGCCATAAGATTTTTCTAGAAAGAAAACTGTATTTCTACAACATGTTGAGATGTGTCTGTGCATCCTCAAGATTGTAAGAGAGCAAGAGAAAGTGATACTTTCAGCAGATAACAGGAAGGCTAAACATAGATTCTGTGTCATGGACCATGCTGAATTTGGAAATTTTGGCTGCCTTTTGGAAATTTCTGAATTCAGATAACTCAAGTCAAGTCAAGTTTATTTGTATAGCACATTTCAGCAGCAAGGCAGTTCAAAGTGCTTTGCATCATAGAAACATCGACAAAGTATACAGCCGAATCATCAAAACATCAAAATCATTCAGCAAAATCATCAAAATTATCTATCAAATACACATGAAAATCATCAGATAAATGTCTACACATAATGTATGGCAAACACACAGAAACTGGTGTTAACAGATACAGTTTCTATCCTCATCAATTGCTAATATAAGATGTTAAAGAGAGTTTAAAAGGTAAACTCTGTTATCATTTTGCCTGTTTTAAAATACCAGTAAAACCGCTGTCTATACCCATTTGGCGTCTATCTCTAACAATCATTAGGTGAGGGGTGGAGTACACCCTGGAGAGGTCACCAGTCCATCACAGAACAACACAGAAATACACAACCACACACACACACGCACACACACACACACACACACACACACACCTAAAGGCAATTTAGAAACATCAGTTAGTCTAACATTCATATTTTCTGGACTTCGGGCGACAGCTGGAGTACCCAGAGAGAGCCCACACATGCACAGGAAGTGCATGCACAAACTCCGGGATTCGAACTCAAGACCTTATTGGTATAAGACAATAGTTCTAAAAGCAGCACTCCTTTGCAGCCTCAGAAATGTTCATGCAAACCTGAATTTAGCTCTAACAATTAAAAAGTAATTGAAAGAGATTTGGAAAATCTATCAAATCATCGGGTTGACTTATATCCAGCTCATGAACAACAACAAGGCAGCTTGGAGGTGGACCGACAGCCCAAGATAACCTGACAACAACTGGAGGACCCCTTTAAACCGAAACAGGCAGAGTATGTGTTGATGCAGCAAAAGTCACCTTGGGGGTGTCAGAACATTATCGTCATCACACCCATTTCTCTTCGTGCTTCGTGTTTACCTGCAGGGAGCACACTGTGTTTTCATGTAATAATAAATCTGCCTCCACATGAGTTGGCTGACTTAACTTACTGTATATTATGATTGCTGGCATGCAGCCTTGGCATAAACAGGATAATCCCCTGTGCAATGAAAAAAATAATGCACTCCTCACGAAACCTGAAAAGAAGCATTACCATTTTTAAGGAACAATCTTTGTCAGTCAGGATTATAAAAATGAATTAATATGGATTTGTCAATGATTTTAGAATGTCATGCACCAGACACTAATATGTAAATGTGTTGTGTAATTGGTGTTTTCATATTGGCTCTACTGCCGTAATGCTTCCAGTGTCATATCATTTTTATTTATTCAGCTGAAACAGTTGTGGAAGATGTACTGTACACCTACAGTTATAATTGCTGTGGCCCTCACCCAGCAGCTTTTTTCTCATGCTTCTACTGTACCCTCCTTAAGTTTTTATCCAGCCAGAGTGCCGGCATTTTATCTAATTATCTATCAGAACACAACCAGTCAATCTGTCTGTCCGTCTGTCCATGTTGGCAGTCTCTCCCACCAAAAAAACATCTCGCCAGACTTGTCTCCGTCCCCTGTCCCCTACCCGTACAGCTTGCTGATGATTGGTTTGCTTTCAGAGCTTCAGAGCTGCTGCTTGTGTGCCGGTTTGTGTGAAAGCGTTTCAGTTGGTTAAATCTCGGGGACGGAGCGATGAGGGGCTCCTTGTTGGTGGAGGGGTGCCAAATGGAACAGATGGGCGGAGACAGCACACTGCCAGAAGAGACTAATTATCAGGATTTTGGTTCCAAAACAAACATATTGCAATCAAATCACATGCTGCAATCATCTCCGCATTGTTCTGTGTTTGTGTGTGCCGTATTTGTGACAATGACTTGGCTCAATTAACTTGTGGCGGACAAGATTGGGTCAGTTCCAGCGTCGTTATTCGGAAATAGTTGGAGCCGGTTTTCCTCTAGCACTCAGCTTTTGTTCTCAATCATGCCATCATAGCTGTTGTAGCGAAGTGCTAATTGCTGTGGATAGATTGAAACAACGTTGTCACAGTCTGAATTTGTAAAGTTGTGCCTGTTTTGACCCTAGTTCTCTTTGGCCTCTTCAGACTATCTGGGACTTTAAACAAACTTTCACTCTTCAGTGATTTATCTTCTGGTTCTCTTCAGTGGATACACTGGGACAGTCAAACACAACAGGCCTCAACAACAAAATTTAGCTTTTTTAAAAAAATATTCGACTGTATTCGTGAAAGCCAGGTTGTTGTTTTTTTTTTTGTTCTTTTTTAACGTGTTCTATCTGGCAATGTAGGGCTCAGAATTGTGTTCTGTTTTGTTTTTTTAATCTTAAACTTTATGCTTTTTTAAGAGGTGTAAGATTTCAGACTCAGCAAGTTCTTTAAACTGCCACGTTTCAAGTGAAGAACTATTAGAAGAAAAAAAAAGCTTACTTTGAGGGAAAAGCTGACCTTTACATTTTGTTTTCAAAAAGATATGATGGGTAAAATCTACCCAGAAGACATCAGGTTAGTTTATCTTGTGCAAACAATGATAGGACATACCATATCAATTATACATTAATGTCAGTGGTGTTGAAGTTTTCCTGTTAAGATGACTCTTGTTCCAATGTTTAATTTGTCTTGTGCAAAACAATCGATAACTACTGGGCCCATAAATCCGTTTAATATTAGCATTAGACCTGCTCTGATCCTGTTTATTTGGGTTCTGCTCTTATCCTGATAACTTGAAATCAAATGTATTTACAACATTAATAAATAAAAACTATGAGCTACAGTCTGTCGGGGGGGTTGGGAGTACAAACAGAGTTCAGAAGTTTAGCTTTACAAAACGGCTGCTGTTAATTGAGTGACTTTGTTGGGGGATGGAAATGTTGGTAAAATGGCTAAAACAACATTACTTGGTGATCATATGAATTGAACTTTTGTTAAGAAGAAAGAAGTAATACCAAACAGGTCAGTACGACAGTAGCTTAATCTTTCCGTCAAACAATGTGAAGTACATATTATGGTGACATGTAATAAACTTTTATCTAATTTTAGTAGCGATTAGTGCTGTTAGCTATGTTGCTAGCAATGTTAACTGTAACACCATTCTCTTTCTGCGTATTTTGTATGTTTTTTAGGCACTCATATTGTGTCAAGATCTTCCAACAGGCTGCCAACACTTTCAAATACTATGTATTTCCGATAGAAGTTGAAAGGTTCAATGAATAAAATAAAGCAATTGTTTGCAACGCAGTTAGCATTGCAATTGCTGAGTTTTTCTGCACGAAATTACAGTAACAGCTTGAAAAGTTCTAATTGTTTGCATAGATAGCAGATAGATTTCATTAATTTTCTCTTTCTTAACACTAAAATATGTCCAAAGAAGGCCATGCAGCCAGCAGGTGTCACGCTGGCTTCTGTAACAAGCTCCACCCGCATGCTAAACAATAGTTACCTGGCAAATCAGTCAAAACCACTTAATATATTTGAAATATTTGTTTATATACCATATGTGAGAGTCCCATGTGTGTTGCGTTGAGATGCACTAATTGGAATTTTTTTGGCCGATTTCTTATTGAAGGTCTTTTATAATGTTTTGACCTGTTGATACTGATTTTAGTTGATTCCAATTTCTTTTCATGAACTCTAATTAGTAGGAGCAAACTAATGTCACAACAATATGCGAGAGAGCAGATAGTTACACAGCATTTTGACAATATTTTAACATAAACACAAAATGGTGACAGAGTTGACGCTTTAGATCATCATTAGCATCTTATTTTAACAATTAGCATGGTTGGCAAGACTAGCATGACTAAAATAGCCGCTTCAGGTGTATTCACTCGAGAATGTGAATCCTTTTGTCAACTGTGAGAGGGAATGCACATCAGGAGCACCATATCACAACAGGTTTAATAAACCCACATCCATTGTGAGCTTGAGCACACATTGCAAGTTGAGGTGCTTTACAAGTTGTTTAACTGAAAATATTTGGGAGGTTTTTTTTTAAGTGTGCTTCAGAGATTTCCTAAACCAGCATTTTTCATGACAGACTTTGAAAGTTCAAAAAGATATGTCACAGCAACGTCCAGTTATACAATCAGCCTTCCTGTTATCTTTGAAAGGTCTTGCTCTCTCAGAGCCTGAATGAACTACAGATATGTCTCAATATCTCATAGAGAATGGTTTTTAAAAATAGAATCTCACATCGCTGTTCTTCCTCTGACTTCATTTTCAACACCTCTTTGATACTAAAAGTAACCCCCTTTTTCAGTAATAGCATCCACACCGAAGAGTGAAGTCAGCCTGACCTGGTAGCATACAGTATACTTATCTCTGATGAGATAAGAATTATATTTTTGAGTTTCCTATAATCTTAAAGGCA
The DNA here is from genome assembly GCA_014839685.1 of Anableps anableps. Lineage (NCBI taxonomy): Eukaryota > Metazoa > Chordata > Actinopteri > Cyprinodontiformes > Anablepidae > Anableps > Anableps anableps. The sequence continues at coordinate 25,041,985 of CM026077.1, forward strand.
GCCAATAAAGGTCCCCAGTCATTTTCTTGGGACATCACTAATATTTTAGAGATTCAACAGTTTTGTTTTTGTTTTTTTGTTTTTTGCTTTAGATCACTTGGGGTAACACAGGACTATTGAGTCTGGATTGCTGCACTCATCCTGATATCCAGTCCAAGAATGTCCTCTCTATCAGGTCCAAAATCAATACTGGATCAGATCTGTCCCATCTCTAGCTAACACAGCTCCCGAAATTGAGCAAACACAGCAAGCGGTCTTTCATCTTTTGCCAACAGTTTACAGTCTTTCTCCTGCTGACTGGCTAAAACTATATGATAAAATACTGGCTTAACAGGTTAACACTTAAGTAACAGTATATGAGTGTATTTTCCATTTGGATGTGTTTGTGATCTGAGTAGATGATTAATTGTGGTATAAGAGAAGGTCTTTAGGCTGTCACAGAAACTAAACAAACCCTTATCAGCCATAATAAACATATACTTTAATTTACACGGGGTGAAAAAGTCACCAAAAGACTAGTCATAATGTTGAAACAAAAGCTAAATTAGACTGGCTTTCATTGTAAACATGTTGTTTAAACGTGAACCGCTTTGTTAGCTCAACAATAATTAAACTCATGATTAAAGCTCCGTTTTAAGAAATGTCATTTTTCTCTCTGCACATACAGAAAAGTGTTTGCCCACGCACATCCAATCTAGATTTACAGCCAGGGTGGATACATTTAGCCAATAAAACCATGTTTATATTGTTGTCAGGGTGACACAGATAAGACAGATAAACAGTTGCTGAACTGAACTACCACAGCTGGGTGAATCTGCCTTTTCCACACTCACAAAGCCACTCATTAAGTCTTCCTTTCGGTTCAGTTCGGAGTCAGATGAAGTCCACCAAGCCTGGTCTAACAGTTCCACACATGAACCAAAACCATTATAGCACTAAATGTGATAACTGGGCATTTTTGACACATTTAAGGAGATGTCATAGTTTTTACTCTGGTGCAAGAGGAAGTTAAATGATGCAAACATTCTCCCCATATAGGACATTTTATTACAGTTGTTATGTTGGAGAGCCATATAACAGCTTTATTCATTTCAAGCTTCTAATTGTCTGCTTTTTATGCTTTTAAATAAGATGTTTTCATCTGCAAGGCTACATAGAAATTCCACTTTGTCCCTCTCATTTCAGATTATATGACTCAATCGAAACATTTTGTGATGGAATAATATGTCCGTTAATTAGTTTTTTTTTTTTTTTTTCTAAAAGCTTTTCTGAGTACCCTGATTTAGCTCAAGAGGTAACCAGACCGCAGTCTTGTTTCTGGGAAATGGAGTAAAATCACACTCTTTCCATTTTTATCCTATCGTCTCACTCTGTATCACTCTGCTCACATAAAGTCGCCCTTTACCTCTTTCTCCATCTCTCACTTACTGCACATTCCATTTCTCAGCGGCTCCTCCTTTTTCTACTCTCTCTCCTCTTTTCCTTGATACGCAATATTCCTCTCTTTTTTCCCCCCTTTGTCCTTGTCTGTCATCCTAATAGTCTCTCTCTCCCCCTCTTTCTCCCCCTTCCTCCGACCCTGACCCACTTAGCGGGCTGCTTGTTATTCAAACCTTTGCTTTACCCACACAAATACAGACGTACACACACAGAAATGGAGAGTGAGCAGCAGAGATATGAGAGAGAAAGAGATAGGCATGGGGAGGGAGAGAGGAGAGGTAATTCGGGTTTACTACAAAACCCAGCAATCTTTTTTTAGTCCTCTTGCTGAAAGATTTGATACAAAGTATGTACTGATATACATTTTCTTTCATAAATCATTAAAGGATGCAAAAATATATTTCCATCTTATATATACAATGAACAACACCCAAAGCCACATGTTTTCATAGAAAAACCACTACATGCTCAAAATCAAGCTACAATGCTGCTTCAGGTCTGACCTGATGTACTGGAACCTCATGTTAAATTTACAATCAAGTAAAACAACAATTGTCTGGCTAGAGAATGTCTGAATGCCCTATTTGTCCACCGAGGCCTAAAAGTCATGATTTTGCATCCATGTTGAAAATATGTTTGCATAGGGTTTTAAAACAACATCATGGTTCCGTGTGAGAGGGTTTTGTTGCACAAATGACACCGGGCGAAATTCCCAAGTACGCATTGGATCAGAGCTAAGCTACTGCACAGTTGCACCATTTTATCCAAAATGTTGGAGAAAGTCGATGGAGATGGGGTTTTTTTTGTTTTGTTTTGTTTTGTTTTGTTTTTTTTTACCTCATCTACCGTCTTGTTTACTGTGCGTCTCTGCAGACTGAGTTTGTGTCCTCGTCCAGGCTTGTTTGTCACAGCTTCAGTTGTTTTAAACTTTTTAATTATTGCTCAGACTGTGGATATGTCTAAGTTTAGGTGACAAATGGATTTTCCATTGGGATTAATGAAGTTGTCAGAGCCTGCGAAAGAGACTGGGAAAAAAAAAGATCCGGTTTTCAGGTTTGAGGGAGGGCTGAGCAGGACAGTGGGTTATAGGTGATATTAGTGGTACACATCTCAGTATATTAGCATCTACTCTAAATAACTAGAAATGCATTCCTTAATTATTATCTTCTATTAAAGATAAGAGTTAGATACAGCCGACCCCCAGCATTCGAGGGGGTTAGGGACCGGAGTCACCTGCAAATAGCTGACATCCACGAGTACCTGAGACTCCCTCTAAGAACACTTATAACTTCCTATTTTAATAAACACCAAATAAATCTTCATATGCAATGATATGCACAGTGGAAACTGTCGTAGCACTACCACAGAGGCTAATATCTACAATCTTCCTTATCGCTGTTCTTGGGGTAAGAGCCGATTGGTGCCAATGGTGTTCCTGGATTGGCTGCTTTGCAGATGGAAGCCAATAGCTTGTCAAGTAGCATTGGGCCCACATATTTCAGTCTCCCAAGCTGCATTTTCTTTTGAACGTTGTAGATATGCTCTACGAAAAAAATCTGCGAATAGGTGAATCCATGAATAGGCGAGGTCCACTGTAGTTCTGTTTTATTGCGTTTAAAGTCAAAAACTTGCATCTAGTTTAGCACAGTTGTTATTCATTTTGAAAGCTTAATGCATAACAAATATCAGTAGATGTCATGTTAATGTGAAACAGAGTTGATTCACTATTCTAAGCAGTCAGGCAGGCAACCTGTTTTATGGCTGAAAGAGACGGACAAAAGACAGGATGGTAAACTCTTGTCTAAGCCCATTACTCTCAATAAACTGACCAAACTCTTTTTAAGAAACAAAAAAAGATGCAGACTCCAACATAAGTAATGTCTGCACTTCAAAAAATAGAGTTTGTTTATTTTTTTTTAAGCAGGACTGGTGTCTGTACTTCTAACTACGTGCTTTTACAAAACATGTCCTTAACTGACATAAAACAGAAAACATACAGTAGTAAGGCTTCAACATTAAAAAGCTTTTAATATTTAAACCGGTACTAGTTTTAGATTCACCATTTAAGCAAAAGTGTTGAGCGAGCAGATGTAAAGTTAAAGGAAGTGACAGCTACTGAGATCCATCTCTGTCCTCGTGTCCCTTTGAGTTAATGAGGAACGTAATAGGTTCCACTCTCTGAGCGCTCACTGAAAAGAAATCATCACTATTTCTCTCCTCTGGCCTTTTTTTTCTCTGTCCCCATTCTTTCTCCTCTCCTTTCCTCCGATGGTTCTTACTGTGAGTTCAGACCTATATTTGTCCCTTGGATTACACAAACACATTTCCATTTAGTTTACTCTCTGCAAATGACTCTAATTGGACCCTGATACAATCTGATTAAGGGACTCTGAAACTGCTTCTATTTCTCTTAACTTTTAACGTTTAGAGAGCAAACATGATTGAAGGTGATTAAATGTATAGTTCAAGTTCATGAGTTTCTCTCTGTGTGCAATTTGGAAGGAAGCAGCAAGTTAATAGCAATATTGTTTATTATTCCTCTTCTGTGCTCAGAAGCACGTCTGGCCTTTTAACATTTATTGCAAGAGCTTCGTGGATGTTTGTCACCGCTGCCTGGTTCTGATTCAGCATGTTCCCAAAGAGTGCACATATTCTGACTTCCAGACAGGTTTCTCGTATTTGTTTTCCAGGTTGACCTTAGACCCCGATCAGAAGCAAGTTAAACTGGTTCTGAAAAAGCTTCGGGCATGTACTGTTGCTGGTCTTACTGGACTGAAGGTTCTTTCAGAGCACATTCTGTTACCAGCTCTGTAACATTTTTACACAGGAAGTGAGGCAGGAGGAAAAAAACTGAAATGATTAGGCGTGGGCCGGTTACTGGTAGCAAGGTACGCTGAGGTTTTAAAAAGTTTTTCTTTAAAAAAAAAAAACAAAAACATTTCTATCATACTGTCCCTTTGGTTTCAAGTCATTTAATGAGATGTTCTCCTGCCTGTTCGAAACACAACACATTGCTTCCCCCTCCGCACCTGTTGCTGCACACTGCTGCCAGCTGGCTGAAAGAAATCCATCTCTCATTTTCTTTATAAGAAAGACAAATTTACCATCACTCTTATAAACACCATTTTAAATCCACAGCTGGGAAGCTCTAAGCAGATTTTACCTTCAATGTCTGCTGGTTATCCTCGTGTTAATCAATAAGGAGTTGTGTTATACTTTTTTGTTCAAAGTTTCTCCTTAAATACCATAATACCGTCAAATTACAGTAGTTTCACTAAACATCATTTTATGAGAAGGACTGCATGATATCAGGAAAACATGCGATAACATGAGGGCAAGTTAGGATGATGATATGACGAGCAAATAAAACAAATGCTTAAGTATGCAGTGTTAAAATCTTCCTGCTTTGGATTCACTGCAAGCACAAAACTCAGATAGTGCGTACTTGAAGCAGAAAAACTTACATTTGTCTACAGCTTGGTTGCATGGTACTACAGTTTCTTGTTGATTTTACAAGAACATCTTGATGCCTTCTTCAGATGGTTTCTGCAGTACTGACCAGCAACAAGCCTCCCCAGATATATTACTGGGATTTGGAGCTTGAATTCATGGTACTTATGAAGTTAGCTTATGATATTTGTAGTCAAAGTAGTTCTTTACGACATTTTTAGTCCTCGTTTACTATGTACAGTGTAAGATAAAATACAAAGATATGAGGCAGCATATCATTATGGGCATTTTAAAAACTTATAATTAGTGCTTTTCTGAAAGTATGGTTTGGTTTTAGATTAAAAATACATAAATAACCCTTAAAAGCCCAACATGTGGCATTTATGGTGGTGTGTTGGGAGGAGATTATTGTAACATTGGCAGTTTTGTCTTGTTATTGTCACTGAGTCTTTGGTGGTTCAGATTTATCCAATAAAGCAGCAACTTCCCTTTCTGACCGCCTGGCCATTTTGGAGAACTATCTTTGTCACAGTGGCATAGATCTAAATCTAACATTGACTCATGAGCAAAAAATTTTTGATACATTTTTATCAATTTCCCCAAGTTTTTTTTTTTTTTTTTTTTTTTTTTTTTTTTTTGCATGTCACAGAGAAAGAGAAAGACAAACATCACAATTTGCAATTTACTTTAATTAATTTTGATATTATCTCGTCTTTTTGTCTGTCGAGATTGAAAAAACATTAAAACACTTCCCAGTCTAAATGTAACACGTACAACACTGCAGCCTAGAATTTAAATAAAGGCTCCAAATAGATGGAACATTCTGGACTTACAAATACTATAAATTAGGATTTAGAAATACCAAGTATTAAAAATGAATTTTAAAAATTTTCTTATTTAATTGATCTTTCTGAAGACATGTAGATCATAGATTTTAAAATCTATGGATTTATTTACATTTTACTGCATGTGGTTTCTTTGCTTCTGTCAGACCTGTTGTGTGACAGTCTCAGTCGAACGTATACAGTAAATGGAGAAAAGTTATCAACACTGAGGTCAGGCGTTCTCCTCCTCCCTTCCTCTCTCTCTCTAAAGATGTTCACGCCGAGAGCAGAATGAGCGTGATTCAGAGGGATGGAAAATGTACCCGTTCCTGTTATTGTTGTTATTGTATTGATATGTGAAACTGTTCTGCGTAGAGCACTAAAACTTAACTGTTAATGCTCCAAACCAACATCCTTTCCATCACAGTGTCTGTTTGTTCCTTTTGGCTTTCTGTTTGCTCTGTAATTCTACACCTCGTTTGCATAATACCCAACAGCTGGCAAATGGATAGGGCAGCTACACCTGTCTGTCCACCTTAGTGTGTGTGTGTGTGTGTGTGTGTGTGTGTGTGTGTGTGTGTGTGTGTGTGTGTGTGTGTATACACACAAGTCAGTGCTTTGCTTCTGCCCACCTGTTCAAATGTTCCTCTTGTGTTTGTCAACTGAAACAATGATTATGTACCCAGGATACCGCGAATTATTTGAATTCGGCTCACCATGCAAATATGGATTTGTTTGGTCCCTCTTTGGGTTGGATGTTGGGCTTCAGGAGTAAAAATCAATAAATGCAATACTGGTGTTTATAGATTGTGGCATTTGGTACCTTTTAAATTAGTGACAAGTCACTTTAAGATAGTGAGTGACATAACTGGTAATATTTAGCGTACATTTTTTCCATTAGTTTCCCATAATTTTGACAGTTTACAGCTTCAGATACAAACTGCCCCTCTCCTAAATTACTATCGGGACTTTGACCTCTTGTTTTATATTTTAAGTGAGTACCGCCAGGTTACTAGTTCAAGAATATCCAAGTTTCTAAAAAGTTACGTTTCAAAACTGCTATAATTTTCTAACACGAAGAAAGTGAATAAAGCTTTCTCTGTATGAAGCACAAAGTAGTGAAGTGTAGCTCCTCCCCTTCTGACCACTCCTGTTCAGGGGCTTACTAAAAAGACTTAATCGGCTGTTTAGAAATATTTCTGTTTGGGAAAAACTCAGAGTCTCGGTGTGGACACTTGTACCTTAAATCAATATCAGCTTGTTATACTAGTGTTACTATATAAAGAGCAGAACGGTGAAAAGGGGGATTACATTCTGCAAAATAAGCACTTTAAAACAGCCTCTTAACTTAGTGGAAGTTTTTTCTATATATTTACTTCCTTCTTTGTATCATCAAATTACTGTTATTTCAACAGCCACAGGAATAACTCTTGATTTTGTATTTTGCCTTTTTGTCTCTTTGTCTCTTTTTACTTAAAGAAACCCATAAAACATGAACCCATGAAACAATTTCCAATCCGTGAACTAAAACAATTGCCTATCATTTTCTTTTTCTTTGTAGCTTCACATTTTCATAAATTATGTGAATAAATAGGACATTTCACATCCATCCATTCACAACCTGACTACACCATCTTATTCTTGCGGGAACGTGGCCGGACTGGTGCCTCTCCAGCTGTCGTTGGGCGAGAGGCAGGGTACACCCTGAACATCAGTCCATCACACGGGGAAACTCACATTTAGTTTAATTAAGTGCATATTATATAAAAGTACATATTACACTGTATTTCCATTGATAGTGGTTCTAATCCCCCTTTGAACCAATTGACTCATGAAATATGACAGATTATGGCCCCTAATCAATTCAAAACAACTGTAAGTGGCCTCCTGGTGGTAAATATTGTTAATTGGAATCATATAGCTACATTTCCTTACAGTAGACTGTTATCAGATTGAAGATAGAAAATTACTTTAACTCGTTGGTTGTCGTAATGGATACGAAAGATACACAAAGTGGGTAGGAATTGAAGCATGGCTTGTTCCCAGCATTTATTCTTTGATAAGTTTATTTTATTTTATTTTGCCAGTTTATCTTTTTATTGAAATGTGCACAATGTGTGGTAAAAAAAAAAAAAAAAGCTTAAACGAATCTCTAGTTTAAAACACTCTTCTACGGTGTACATTAAAACCTCCTAATGAGCTGGAACCACTGACTAGCATTAAATGGGTGTTGGTTTCTTGTAATGTTTGAGATTAAAACCTTTGGACAAGTTAAAACAAATGAAGAAGAAGGAGGAAGTAGGGTTCTGGTAAAAGAGGAAGTTTGATAAAAGTCATGCTCTGTACTAAGAAAAATGTTCTGTGTAAACTATTATAATTGTGTTTTTATGTGCAGCTAATGTGAACAATCAAGATAATGTCCTATTTTGAATTACCAGCTAGTTGGGTGATTGACAGGCTTCTGTGGTGTCTCCTTTAAACAAGGTGCAGACATTCAGGCTAAGAAAAATAGCTTGTACATGCAACTAGAGAAGTAAAGACACTGGTGTGACACTTGAAAATCTATTTTTTCCCCTCTGTATCATTAAGGTACGTGTACGTCTCTCATTGGTAGCTGGTTTTTGGTAAACACCCAACTAGACATACAATTTATTGAACACTTGTATGTATTTTTTAGCTTTCTTTAGTTCTGTTTATCAATTTATTTATTTTTTTGGAAAAAGAACTCTATATTTTAACATAAGTTTTTTTCAAGCCTCTGTTGCTACACACGGACTATAACAGGACTTTTAGCGTCAGAAGAAGACAGAAAATGGTCTGACTGCTTGCCAGTTAATCTGTTACCTCCATCTCACCGGAGGCTGGCTGCTCTCTGTTTGCTGTGTTTGATTTTTCAGTTTGTTGACATTGTTTCTCTTGCTTTTGTTCTCTCCAGCTGGACGGGGACACCATGTTCCTGGGTATGCCAGAGGCAGGCCTTGACTTCACCTCCTCCAGTCAGGTTAGTGTCTTTGACGCTGCGTGTGGATGTTTTCAGTGCACGAGGCCCAAAAGGTGTGCACTCCTAAAAGCATCGAGTTTAAGCTGTACCAAGATCTTTCCGGAGTTACTTGTGGAAATTTGTTTTTAACAACCACCATCAGGGCTGGATTTAGGAGGCCCCCTGGGCTTGAGCCAGTTTTTGCCACACAGATTCATTTTACACATGCACGTTGCAACAGACTGGTAGTTAGACACACAAGAATGTCAAGATGTTTAAGCCTTTTGTACATGAAAATCATTTTTCCAGAAGGATTTTCATGTTTTTCCTTTCTGAAAAGTTCTAAACACAGGTTCTTTTCTTTAATCTGAGCAAAAAAATTACCCAAAATGTTACAGTAATGGTGCCAGGCCTGTATGTGGCGATGTAATGCAGTTACATAGATACACCACAGACAGGGAAAGAGGCGTGAGCAGGGGTTGGTGAATCTGACATGCTTGGGGCTGCTTGTTAGGCGACAGGTGGGACTGTTGGTGTCCTCTTTTTACCCAAAAACTGGATTTTTCTGTGTTTCCAGTCAAAAATTCAACAACACCAATGCCCTCTGAAGTCAGAACTTCACTGGGATTGTCAGAAGTTGTAAAAGTTTCAAATATGATGTGTTTATAAGCACTTTTAACAGTTAAACATTAAATCAGCAGCACAAATGGTACCGGGCAGCCTTTTCATGATTTTTTTCCCTTTTAGTTTCTGAATTTAGAAAATGGAAATAATTACATTGTTGGCTGTCATTGCTTCCAGTAATTAGCACCACATCGATTAGTAAATCCCACTGGTTTCCTAACTTGCAACCAGAACGCACTGAACTGAGACGTGACATCATCCCAAGAGCTGAGCTTTTGAGACAGATGAAACACGACATATCACATCATGATTTTCTGATAGTTGTTTATTGGTTGACTGCATGAAAATACAACAAAATAAAACAACTCAGTCATATGAACTTGCATGTTTAATGAACTGTAAAAAATACTGTGTTCACAAAACAGCTGTCCAAAAATAAAATTACATGCTCCAAAACCTTCTACAGACCATCCCAGACCTACAGTATGTATGTTGAAAAGAAAGCCTTGTAAGAAAAGATTAGCAACATCACAGATGCTAATATGCTGAATTATTTTTGATAAATACATAACATGTAGTCTATACAGAAGTGATCTGAGGTTTGAGACATGCTTGAAACTAAATATGTACCCAATGAGCGTAACAAATAGTAGCTTTATTCTTTTAATTGTACAAAAAATTAACAATACAGACATGATAGCCCAAACTAAATGGTTATTTTTTTGTAGCCTCTGAGTAGATATAGCACTTAAAGTCTTTGCTAACATAATCCCCAGATTTATGGGCAATTCATGATTTTATAATATTTTCAAGTAAAATTAAATGCATATATTTAATTTCCATCACTTTCCCATCTCCCTAATCATGTCAGAGAATTGTAAAAGAACCGACAATCTGTACATTGATTCTTCACTTTGGTTTGTACAGACTGGAGGAAAGTTCCTTCATTCGTCAGTAAGTAATGGCAGTTTTTAAGTCGCAGTTAGAATTCAGCCTTAGTTACAGACAAAGAATCCCCTGTAGGTAGCCCTGAATCAATTAGTCTTTATCCTATGGACTCTTTTCGTACACAACAGGGGCAAGACAGAGTGATTTACATAGGATGAAAAACAGGAGGTAATGAAAAACAAACATCAACAACAAAATCTAAACACTAATGAGGTAAACAACACTAAACATATGGATAGGGGGGAATAAAATCTAATTATTTTGAAAAAGAAAATAGTCTGAAATCCTGATAACAAAAAAACTAAGATCACAAATAATACAAAGAAAGAAAGAGTAAAGTCAAATCAATGTAAAGTGTGTTTGAAAGTGCGAAAAAGCTACAGATATCATTAACATAAGATAAAGTTCCCCAGATGAGGGCTGTAATAAGAAAATGACGCCTCACCTGGCTTTCTATGGTCTTGCTTTTGGTTTTAGCAGAAGATCTGGGGAATCTGGATTGCTTCTACAATAAAAGCAAATCTTATAGATATTTTTGACTGTAACTAGTAATTATTTATAAGCCATAAAAAGGACCTTAAAATCAGCGTAAAACAGACAGGTAACCCATGCTCAGTTGGACTGATATGAGCTCCCTTTCTGGCCTTCGTCAGCATTTCATGTAGTTATATGCAAGTCCTGATTACTGAAGCTGTCCTCGACACTTTACAGAAGAGTGTGCAGTTTGAACCTGTTTAAAATAAAATAAAACAAAAACACGTCAACGCACCATTTTTGTAAATGTTCAGTCAGATAAATCCACATCTTGATGCAACCGTGGTGTAATTTTGTTTCTTGAAGAACATTTGATCAAGCGCCCTTTCGCCTTAGCGTTCCCCTTTTAGCTATTTTTGGTCTTATTTCCAGTTACAATAAACAAACTTCCTCCCCATTCTGCGGTATGAATCAATATCACTTACTGCACCCAGGCAGAGGCACCTGAAGCAAAGCGGTGTTCTTCGATTTCTAACCTCTTTCATTTCTGTCACTAAGAGAGAGCCGCTGCGCTGCCGTGTGACTGCTGAGCAACACCACTGGCACATCGACTGAGGAATGACTAAAATTCAGACTTCAAAAGATGCTTCATATCTTTCTTCAGCTCACTGTTAGATATCATTAATACTCTGAAAAATGATCCATGCACAGACCTACCAGTGGATATGTCAGAAAATTAGTGAAAAACACTCACACCCAAGAAGTGGTTTGTTCATTTAGGTTTGGATGCTAGTGCTTTTTCCCTCGTGAATCACTGAAGCGATTCATCGGTATGTTCTGAGCTGTAGATTCTGCTGATTTACTAACCACATAGTTTTGTAATAGCTCAGTCTTTGCTGCACCTCTGTACCCACAAAGGATCTGCAGGATCAGGGCAGATATACATGGGTGGTGCAAAATTGAGAAAGAAAATGCATCATGTTTTGGGTAAATATGGCACATAGCACGTGGTTACGTGAGCTAAACTAGTATTTATGAAAGCTGAGTGTAAAAAAAAGTCTCTTTCCACAACAAAGAAACAGTATCTGTATCATCTCATCTGTCAAGAAACCACAGTCGGACATCGCTACTCTAAAACTACTGAAATAAAGCTGCCACAATAGTTAAAATGGCCACCTTGGCTGAGCTTTATATAGGTATTTATTTTTAGTCATTAAGAGTTTGAGTGGTTTGCATATACTGTGATTGAAACATACTGTATGTCTTTGTTATACAGGATCATAGTTTCTAATTTCTTTGCCCCAAGTATGAGATCCTCCCAGCTTTTTTTTTTTTTTTTTTTTTTTTTTTTTTTTTTTTGTCAACTTAGAAACTGATTACGTTTGAGAATGAATCAGTGTAAAAGTCTCTTTCAGAAATGTTGTAAACAAAATAAGATGACAAACTCATTTGAAAATTAATTGAACAATAAATTAAGCTTGTAACAGCAGCTAATACTGGTATAAACCCCACTACCAGATATTTTATGAAATTTATGATAACAAACTGCTCATGGAAGATGGATGGAAATTTCCATTAGGAATTGCAGCCTTCATTGCATAAAGTAACAGCAACTTATGATTTCATTGTACCCTTGGTAAAAAAAAAAAAAAACCCAAAACAAACCAAAACCTTGAATAAAATCATCTACTATTGCAGCACATTCACTTACCTTTGTTAAGTAATGGTAATTTAAAACAATGACCCCTCTAACATTTCTAAAATAAATGTAACTGAAGTATTTTTAATTTATACTTTACATGGCAAAACTTCCTATTTCCATTGGGCAGAAAAGTGATGCAAAAGCTATCAATTTTTTTGCCACTTTTCAAATTGGAAAAGACAAGAGCACATCTGCAAATATTCAAATTTGCAGATGTGTTTTAGTCTTCACAAGTAAGGAAATTCAATTCAAAAGTAATTATTTTTGTAATATACTATTTACCCCAAGGGGAAGTTAAATGTTGCTGTAACTCATCATCCAAGCCTCTTCAAAGTCATTGTAGATGGTGATGCTGTGGGCAGGAAGGGTGTCTGGTAGCAGTCAGTCTTGCAAACGAATCTGACGAGGCCTCTGACTGAAGACTGCTGCTGCTGGACAGTCTGCTGACTTTCACAGTAACATGTCCTGGATGACACCATCAGTTGCCGGAAAGCAATGCTGATTCACCTCATTTGCTTTTGCCGCTTCTCTTTAAATCTCTCTGTCTATCTGTGTGGTTAGAAAGCCAGGCAGAGAGACAATAGTATATGATCCTTCCCCATTATGATTCATGGAAGAGGTGGTTTGAACTTCCTCCTTTCTCTGCTCTTTGGTCCTGCTCTGCAGCCATGGTGCATCCTCTGGGATTTGGGGTCGTAGTTAAGGTAGTCTTTTGGGCTTCTGACCATGCTTGCGCATCATAACAACCATCTGAAAGTAAAAAAGTAAGAGCGAAAATTGCTCCAGCTGCACAATATCCATTGCTAAATTGCTGCAAGATAGTCGCTACTCACCTAAATGTACCCATTTTTAAAGTCATAATAATAATATTGCACAGCTTTAAAACAACTGTAACCACACCAAACAAAGCTGGATGAGGACTCATGTTTATCTTGCGCCAATGCACAGTCAGGAAATCCTGGTGTAATAGACCTGCTGCAGATTTTCTCATCGTGAGATAACGCTACTGCGACCCAACATGGAATTTTTAAGGCGTTTTTACACATCTTTACCAGTGGTGCCAATAAGTGTGCAGAGCGTTGTAAATCTATGCTGCTGTTGTGCACGTTGTCGCAGTTGTTGTGGGATGACAGACACAGTAAAGCTTAGCTGCAGTTACATTACTTGGCTACAGTCCTGAGCTGCACCATGCAGCATGCAGTTTTCATACGGCTGTGAATGTAACCTGCATTCACGCTCCAGCTTCCAGCAGCCAAACATCAGAGCTTATACGACGTTTGTTTGTTAGTGCAGAATTACCTCACCGCCAAGGAAAGCCCATATTAATAAGCCCCACCACTACATTATTCATGGGGAAGCATATAGAGAATATTGTGCAGCACAGATCCGAATGATTTGATGTTTTATTCATAGTGTTGTTCTGTAAGAAGATAGGGAACAGTGAGGGGAATGAGAATTTATGGCTTTATTACTGAAGTAGCATTTCTTCCATGAAGTCAGAGGTTGTTACGAAGAATGAGCTCGATTTGAGTCCAGCCTGTGCCCAATGTTTGTCATTTTATTACCCGTTAATGCAGCAGGAGAAATGTAACTGTGTCAAAGCTGAAATAGAGAGGCTGCAGACAGAAAGAGGACAGCCACTGTTAAAAAAAAAACAGAGAGGGGGACAATAAGTTATTTTAGTCAATTTTCAGTCTTTTATTACAATGTGAAAGTTAGAATTTAGTACTCGGTTTTCCACACTCAATCTTATGGTGTGTGTTTTTGGATTAGGTTCTTCAAAAAAAATCCTTCCTAAAAATACAGAGAGAGTCTCCTGTAAACACATTAAAATAGAAATATTTCCTTTCTGCAACATTTGTCTCTTTAAAACCCATGCTATACCACACTGATTTTAAACCTAAATGTCATGCAGTAAAGGTTAACTTACAATTATTAAACTGAAACTTTGTGCTTGTTTAATCCAAGGATTTTGTGTTTAATATGCACATAAACAAGGAACTGTTGTTCATGTTTTCCTCTTTTTAAACTCTTTTTTGCATTCATTCTTCTCTTTGTTAACAATTCAAGAAGTTTTTGGATGTTTAGCTGTAAGTACTGCCCTGCTGAAGTAAAATCTTACTTCGTTGGTGAAGTGAGGCATAGAAAGAGGTGAGCAACAGGATGACTTGACTGCACGTGTGCAGGGTTTCTGTGGTTTGTAACATGGATGCAAAACGTGCAAAAAAGGTGTTCAATCACTTTGACCTTTATATCTTAGTCACCTTACGTGTCATTAAATCTTAATTTCACAACTGTTCGTCACCATTTTGACCATGATGATGATCTACCAACGGATAATGTTTCGATTTTAAAATCAGGTTTCCTAAAAAGGTATGCCTCTAAAATGGAAAAACTGAAACTTAATGCTGATGATAAGAGAAGATTTGAAACCCTAAATCATAGTATTTGGGGGTGGCCTTTGTAACTTATAGATTTCCAGTTCTGCTTTTGTTCAAATGTATCTATTCTCATAATTGTTGCCAGAACTAGACGTTTTTCAAAGATCAAAGGGCAGCTCTGTTAAGACGAACATTACTGGCTGTATGTCATTCAGAAAGCACTATTCAGCAAAGGCTTTTTCAGCATAGTGCCTTTTTCACATTTCATCAGGTTACAGCCATACACTTCAGTGTCTTTTTTTGGTATTTTATTTGATAGATAAACACAAAGTTGTACATAATTGTGAAATGAAAAGAAAATTATATATTGTTTTCCGATTCTTAATATTATTTAGGTCTGGAGTTTGACTAGGCCATTCTGTTGGAGCTCTGGTTGTATGTGAAATGTGGCAAACCTCTGGCAAACCAAGTAGCATGTCTTTTGCAGCCTCTGACATATTTTCTTCCAGATTTCCTGTCCCTGCTAAAAATAAATAAATAAATAAATCCCCACAGCATCACACTGCCACCACATTTGATGATGTCCAGTATTTTTTTTATTTTTTATTATGACCTCTTTTCAACAGTGACTTTCTTCTGTGTCCCTCGCTCTTCATCATGCTGTTTGTTTATTAATGTTAAAAAACCCTCCAAAGCCTTCACAGAACAGCTGGATTTATACAGAGGTTTAATTACACAAAGGTTCACTCTATTTAGTGATAAGGTGACGTTTGGAGGCAATCAAATGCATTGGATTTTAGAGTATCGGAATAAAAGGGGCTGAATATAAATGCTTGTCACACATAGATTTTTATTTGTAAACATGCACTTCTTTATGTTTGTCTATCACAGGTAATTTCTGTGAAATAAAATGATGTTTGTGGCTGTAAAGTGACAAAATGTAAATAAGTTTAGGGGTATGAATACTTTGGAAAGGCAGCATGTCACATTTTAAAATTAAACTGTAGATTGTAAAAGATTCACAGTGCTTCTGATTGCACCAAATAGTGAAACATCAACAGCATCAAGTGAAGCGAGGTGCGGTATTGTGATTGTGAAAAAGCACAGAGATCGCAGCGCTTTCTCATTTATGATAGCCTGAATGATTGGTTTGTTCATGTGGTTTTGTTTTTGTTTTCTCTTTTTGTCGCTGTATGTAATATTATTCAGGGATTAGATGTGTAGGGGACAGGCAAGCAATTTGTTTCCAGCCCTTAGCTGTCTCTCTGAATGAGACTCAAAGCTGTTAGTGCAGATTTAAAGCTGATATTCCCTATCTTTTAATATGAGACAGTGTGTGTGTTTCGGTGTGTGTGTGTGTGTGCTCTGCATGCAGAACGCGTCTCATTCTGGCTCCCTCTTATTTCATCTTTACTCCTCTTCATGACCTTTGTGTTTGACCCTTGACCTCTCCTCTGACCCTGGACCCACTTGGGTCTTTGTTTGTCTTTGTGATTCTTCCCACAGTTTCGTGTGCCGCAGCCCCCTCACCCGCTCAGCAAGGTGACGCCACCGAACCCGGCATCGCAGCAGTGGAGGAGGGACCTGCACATGGCCGACAGTCACCGTCTGCCCTGGGTGAATGCCCACACGCATGCACACGAAAACCCAGACACAGCTCTGTTCTGAACCTGCAGCTTTAAT
Organism: Anableps anableps; assembly: GCA_014839685.1. Taxonomy (NCBI): domain Eukaryota; kingdom Metazoa; phylum Chordata; class Actinopteri; order Cyprinodontiformes; family Anablepidae; genus Anableps; species Anableps anableps. The sequence continues at coordinate 25,058,491 of CM026077.1, forward strand.
CAAACTGTGATCATTTTGGGGCAATAAAACGTTAAAGCAGCAGAAGTTTAGAATTTAATGAAAGCTTGATTGCATCAGCGATGTTACGTCTGCAAAATCTGGCTCTTGATTCTGATTTTGAACATGTTGGACTCAAACCCAGGTTGCAGTTTAGTCATGAAAATACTGTGAAAATACATATATCATCTTTTTTATTTTACGTTTTATGTTTTGTCAAAACCTACACCATCCGCAATGCGACTGCACAGAAAATCAGATAAACTTTCAAGAAACTTTCCTCTCACCTGCAGATTTATGGTATTTTTTTCAGTTGCAACTTTCATCTGGCTCCAACTTGGGTAAAGTTTTAGATTTTATGTAGGCGTCACTTTGAAGACAAAAGCCTTTACACAGTCTGCATAGTCTAGACTGAGCAGAGACCTTTGTTGTACCTTGAATTGCATCCTGTGTCATTTCCCTGCTCAATAGATGAGACTTAAATTCTAAAAATGGAAGGCTAAGAAATGCAGTAAATAAAATAACTTGATATTTCGCAGTTGAATATTGTTTCTGCGCAGATATATTTATCTGCTCAATTTGGAGCTTTGCTGCATTAATGACTTTAGCTTAGGAGGAAGAGAGCTGTCAGGGTTAAGAAAAAAAAAAAAAAAAGTTCCACTTTAACATTGTTTGCCTGCAGGTGACAGAAGTGTTAAAGTGGTAACATTTTGTACTTTGCCTTCAGGAGACAAAAGTGACAGACTGATTCCATAAAGCTCTGCAGCTCACACACTGTGTCTGCTGTTGTTTTCCGTGTAATGAAGCTGCGCTTTTTCATAGCTCACATTTTACCTCAACGGAACGAACTCAGATACTCATCCCAGTTATCAATTAAAGATGCAAACACACTTGTCGGCACCCCTGCTAAAGATGTGTAGTATAACCTCACAGTGAAAATTTTAGAAAAATCCTACCTTTAATTTTATAACATTTTAGAAATAATTGTTTTTACTTAAATCAGCAGTGGCAAAATTGTTAGTACCCCTACTGCCTGTGCTTTGTACAACCACCTTCTGCATATAGGACAGAACTGGGTCATCTAAAATATTTTATAAGGTTGGACCATAAAGTGAGAGGGATCTTTGAGCGTTCTTCTCTCCACAACCTTCTGGGCCTTCATGCAGTTTTCTCTTTAGCTCACCCCACAGGTTGTCTAAATGATTTAGCTCTGTGAATGGTAATGATCATGGAAGAAAGTGGATTTTGTGCTTGGTGAACCATTTCAGGGTTTTTTGTTTGGACCATTATGCTGCTATAAGACCCAATGACAACCCATTTTCAGTTTTCTGGCAGAAGATGCCAGATTTTAAAACATTCTTGTGCTTTAAAGAGTTGATGATGCCAAGCACTAAAAAGGTTCATTTGAAATAAAAGCAAGCCCACAGCATCACATATTCCTCACCATACCACATTTTTAGTTTTCAGTTTTACGCCAATTCTGCATACAGTGTTTGTTACAATAATTCTTAATCTTAATCTGACTAAAGCACATGGTACCAGTTTAGCCAACAAGTTTACGTTTCTGATGAGAAATAGAGACACAAGTTAACGATTAATGAGTTAATCTAAAGTTGATTAATCTTATCGATTGGCTAACAATTAATTCATAAGCGGCCATTTTCTTAAAAGCCTGAGTTTTCTCTTGTATCAAGAGGGTCTTTCCATAACATGAAGGGCTAATTCTTTTTATATGCTACATTTGAAAAAAAAGAAGCACATCATTTTACTGATTGAATAAAAAAAAAGTTTTTTGTTTTCTCACACATTATTAAACTTAGACATATTTATAAAATGCTGCGATGAGCTGGCGACCTGTCCAGGGTGTACCCCGCCTCTCGCCCGAAGACCGCTGGAGATGGGCACCAGCACCCCTCGCGACCCTGCAAGGATAAGCACGATGGATAATGGATGGATGGGTGGATGGATATTCATAAAATATAGCAAAACAGGAACCTATTAGCTGAACAGAAAAAAAGGTAAAACGAATAAAATATGTGAAACAATTTCTCATGAACAAAAAGATCTAAAACTATGATTTAAAGACAGAGTAATATTTAAGTTAAAGATTAAGCTCTGCTGTCAGGGCAGTCTACGATCAGTGGTGAGAGCAACGCTCTGTGCTGTTAGTCGTGCTTTCATTTCAGCTTCCTTCCTGCTGCAGTGCGCCTCTAAGCAGGTGGTTACGGTGTTCTCAAAGGAATGTTAAAACTTGCCGCCATAAAGCACAATAACTCACAAAAGCCCTCGCCGTCAACGTGCTTTTGGCAGCATGCTGTTGGCTGAAATGTTAGGCTAATGTTAGCATGTTCACTCTATTTTGATAAGACCTGCTGATAATTGGATTCACTCATTTGATTCATATTTTCTCACAGAAAAAGTATTCATCCTGCTTCATAAACTCAGTGCTTGACTTTGAACGTTGTAATAGTTAATGAACAGTGTTTCATTAACTTTCTGCACAGCTCTAACCCACGACAGCTAAGCACAGCTTTATTTGTTGCTTTATTTTTTTGATTCACTAGTTTGATTTAATACCTGATTGTCCTTCTCTTCAGTCAGCATCCAGCATGCTCAGTTATGCCTTTGCTTAAACAGACTTTGGTCTTTGTTTACTTTCTGATGGAAATGAAAAAATATTTTGCATTCTCTAAGACTTGATGAATGTGGAAAATGCATTATTTATACCGTTGTAGCTGATTTTCTAAAACATTTATCCTCAGAGTTTAGCTGTTTCTACTTTCGTGCTCTATAAAAATTATAAACGTAGCAGTCATTAGTGTGTAAAACTTCTATTCAGCTAAGACTTTTATTTGAAAAAAAAAAACCCCACGTTTAAACTAAAAAAAGAAAGTTTTATATTCTGCTGAGAATTTGCTCCAAATCTTTAAAAGACAAACAAATCTCTCTTCTTTAGAAACATACATTAATTATGTAAATGTATTTTGAAATTGCAGCAGTTTAAAAAATACTATAATTTACATTTTAAGCAGTTCTGATCAAATGTGATTTAATGACCAGCAAATGCATGCATTTAAGAGATGACTCATATTCCCTCTGCAGATACATGAAAATCACCCTCTTTGTCTCAAAGTCGGTATGTCTTATTACTCATTGCTATATGTTCTTTTCCATATTGCGCCAAGTGAACACGGAGGTGTGAGAAGTTCAGTTTTAATGTGAACACAACATGTGTGAAAGGACTTAATCCTGACTACATTAGTCTTTCTAGAAGCTCCCGGTGCACAAGTAAAGGCTTTTGTGCCGATTTGAATGGAGGAGCGGAGAGAGAACGAGGAAGAAGAGTAATTTATGCAGAAAGTGAAGAAATGATAGAGAAGGAGCGGGAGGGTGAGCAAGAGGCAGACAGAAAACAGACAGGCAGTATAATTTATGTAGAGCTCAGTCAGGGGTCTGTATGAAAGATTTACTTGTTCGTAGATCAGGATGGTCTTTAGGGCTATTGTTGCCATCCAGGCTCAGAATCACATTTAGCTGATTACCTGATTCCAGAAGCAAAGTGAAACATTAAATAGGGATATCAAAGTCAACACTTCCCTGAAATATATAATTGTGGCACATTTATAGCTATTTAAAGCTGTTGATTTTGAATATAAATGTATACTGTGCCTCAGTTTAGATATAGTGCCCTCTACTTATTGACCTATATTTAAAGATCAAATAAATTAACTTCACATTGCAGCAGCATGATCTCATAGTAGAAATAAAAAAAAGTTTTGTTCACAATTGTTACATTTTCTCACGTTAACACCTCTATCCGTAATTGATAGGGATTTTTAACGCTATAGACCAACACAAAGTAGTTATTGTGAAGGAAAATCAGTCATGTTTTGTTTTTTGTTTTTTTTATGTGTACAGAAAGGAATCTGAACTGTGTGGTGTGTGTTTGAACCCAGCCTCCTTTACTCTGATACTCCTAAATAAAATCCAGTGCTACCAATTGCCCCCATAAGTCGCCTAATAGCCAAACAGAGTCCATGTGTGTATAAATTGATCTCTCTTGAATACAACTGTTTTGTAAAGGCATCAAAGCAAGGCTCTCAAACTCCAGATCTCAATCTTTGGGGTTTGAGACCTTTAGGGTCTTCGAGGTTTTTTAGAGAACATAAGTGAAGGAAATGCAGGAAAGGAGAGCATTAATGAGAGAAGCAGCAAAGAGGCCTACGGTAACTTTGGAGGAGCTATTGAGATCTACAGCGCAGGTGAGAGTTTTCCTGTTGACAGATGGAAGAAATCCTGTTCGAGGCTGCAAAAGACTCGAGACTAGGGCGGAGGTTCATCTTCCACTGCATCAGTGAGCCAAAACGTACCGCCAGAGCTGCAATAGAAAGGTTTAGATCAAAGCATGTTCATGTGTTTGAGTGGAACAGTCAAAGTTCAACTTAGAATCAGTGGAAAAACCGAATGAGCGTGAGATGTTTTTACAAAGAAGAATAGGCAAAAATGTCTGTCCCTAGATGTGCAAGGGTGTTAAAGACATACCTCAGAGGAGTTGTAGCTGTAATTGCTGGGAAAGTTGGGTCGACGGTGTTGACTCAGGAGATCTCAATACTGAAGCATGCTGCACTTTTCACTTTTTTTTTCTTTTTTTGTTTAAAAAAAAAAAAAAAAAAAACAACGCAAGTTTCCATTTCCTTACACTTCATAACCATGCGCTAATTTAACATAGCCGATTTGAAACACTGAAGTTTGTGGTTGTAACTTGAAAAGAAATGTAAAAGTTCAAGGGGATGAAATACTTTTGCACTTTTGCAGATGTCCACATCTTACATACACCTGTTTTGCTCATTTCTGTGAAGACTTTGTCACCTTGAACCACGGTTTAGCACAGTAGCTGTGAATTATGAAGTGATCACATATACATCATTTCATCCCTAACTCATCACTCAGCTCACAAGTCATGCCAATTACAACCGAGCACCGCATGCGGGGTTGACATGGAGCAGAAAAGAGTTGGAGAGAAGGAAAAAGTGAGACATGAAAGCGAAATTGAGGATGAGATTAGAAGAGCAAGCGCACAGCAGAGGGGTTGAAGTGGAAGGATGGTGAGGGATGAGGGGCAAAAGAAACCGAGATGGAGAGACTGGTGTGGCCAGCCAAGCAGAAAAGGCTGTCAGTCTCTATAAACCATCTCCTCTGTCAGATTAGTATGAGAAGGCTTCTCTTTCTCTTTTCTCTACTGTGTTTTTCTTCACTCTTCTCTTGCATGATTCTCTCACTCCATTTCCTTCTTCATGTCTCTCTCTCGTGTCTTTGCTCTGTAAATCACATACACGACCGTTGCTGCTCTTCTTTCTGCTTGTCACATCAGCTCTGATGTTTCTTTTTTAAATAAGGGTCCGCCTGTTGTTTTGTTCTCCTGTTCGAAACTGGTTAGTGCATATAAATAACTGAATTTCTCTGCAGCAGAATGAGGATATGTTTTTCAAGACGGGATATGTCATTAGAAGTGATTAGCGATGATTAGTGTGTTATCGGAGCTCAGGCTGAAGAGGAGTGACTAGATGAAAGAGCACAGAGTAGTTCAGGCTGAATTCAGACTCTGCGAGGTAATTATAATGGGCAGTTTTTACAATCTTTCTTATCCATTATCTCTGACAGTAATGTTTCATGACACTTCAGTCTCTTATGGTTCTCTATGTGATTCCTATTGATTTTCTCCAAGTTGTCACTCTGCTGAAGGCAACATCGCCCATCCAGCCAAGCTCTAAGTGAGACTTTGTCCCGGATCAGTGAAGATTCACTAATCTGGGCCGAACAAATGGCGGAGTTCTGTGTCGCCCTAACTATATGTATCTTTTTCTCAACAGTCCTATTCGATGAACGGCTTCAGTGACGAGGATTTCAACATCCCACCCATCACTCCCCCGACTTTACCAGAACACATGCTGCCCCCTCACCTTCCCCATGATGCTTCCCCCAGACCGTACCAGCCTATGGAGCCCCCTCCCAGCTCGGCTGCACACCATTCCTACCAGCTGCAGGGCACGGACCTGTCCGGCATGCCTGTCGGCCAGGACGGAGCTGCTGGGCTGAACCAAGATGGCGAGACCTTCAGCCCGGACGGCGGACCGATGACCAGTACTCTTTCTGTGGTAAGTAACTGCTGTAGAAATCCCATCCACACATGGATTTTATGCTGTTCATGGGTGACATGGAAATTAATCAGGTTATATTTTGGGATTTTCTTGCAATGTAACAGTACCACTACAAAGTATTTAAAAAAGTATTCACAACCCTTTGGTTTATACAGTTATTTGAAAAAAAAAAAAAAAGACACCCTATGACAGCCTGTGTGTTTTTCTAACATATTTGACAATATGTACAGTAATGTTCAATAAATTAGAATATTAGAATAAAAATTATTTTATTTCAGTAACTCAGTTCACTAAGTGAAACACATTATATTGAATAATTACACACAGACTGATGTTTTCAAGCCTTTATTTCTGTTAATTATGGTGATTTTCTGTTTTTATCTTATGAAAACATGGTATTCAAGATTACAATATTACATCAGACCAATAAAAAAACACTTTCATGCAGAAATGTGGGCTTAATGACAAGTATGTTAAATACCTGCTTAAGGGTAGTTATTTTTAAAAGGTACTTTTTTTCTGACAAACGAGCCTCATTAGAACACATATTCTAATTTACTGAATATGACTGTATATTTAAAAGCAATTTTAACAATACTGAAATAGTCAAATGATATAAATTAACCTTATAAAGCAAAAAGAAGATTTACATTTTCTAATATATTTTGAGATTTTAAAATTAAAAACAGTTTTAGAATATTGAAATTTCTGGTGAGAAATAAATTAGGTGACCCCACATTTATTCCCACCTAAAATGGAAAATTCACATCTAATACATTTGGTGGACATACTAAAAACATTGTTGGACCTCAGACATTTTGGTGTGCTCCTGATGGTTGGAGTGGGAGGGAACATCTGAGAACAGTTCAATCAGTAGAGCAACTGCTCTACAACATTGTCATTTTTCTTTGTAGTGCAATTTTTTTTTTTTAATTTAAATTGTTGTTTCATGTTCAAGTGTATAATAAAAGTTGATAATTTGGATAATATAGATTTTTCTTCTGAGTAAACCTTCAATTTAAAGCCAGTCATTTGTAAAGGAGTTTTGAAACTCCTCGGTTCAATTGAAAGAGAAGATGTGCTATTTTCTTATTTTCTAAAACAGTAATTGTTCCTGTTTTTTGTGTTTTTTTCAGAATAAAAACCTATTTGTCCCATTCATTTCTTCTGCCTTTAAGCATTTTCAATAATAATAATAATAATAATAATAATAATAATAATAATAAAAATGATCCATTTTATTTTAAAAATACCTCCCCTATTTTTTTTTTTACAAATGACTTCCTAATTGGCTGCATAGAATATGTCCTGTATGTGTATCTTTATCTATATTTAAAATAGAAAGAACATTAAAATATTTTTGTTGCCATTTAGAAAAATCCATGACCTTTCAGCTGACCAGATTTGGAGGAATTGTTATATTATTTATGGGTTTCTGAGAAGATCCTCCTCTCTTTATCCAAAGTCTGGTACGATCGTCTGTGCACTGCACCAACATACAGAGAACCAGTAGTAAAGCGCAACAGGTTTGAGATTGTGACCTTGCTTCCCTTTTTTATCTCGGAAATAATTTAAATCTGTGATCCATTCAGACTGGCCACCTGCTGCTTCCCTAACACACTTTAATACACAGCAAACACATTGCAGAGGGCAATCACTTTGTTTTCCGGTCAAACGTCCTCTGACTTCACTCATTAAAAGCTCAGTGAGAATCCCAGCAAGTCGTCAGATTTAAGCCGACTGCCTCCAGCGATATTTAACTGTATTCTTTTTACCGTTTATTAACTGTGAGCAACAGCGTGCAGCCTGGGGGAGCGCTGTTCTGTTTGAAGGCCGATCACAGCAGCCGCTCCGTCTGACATTTGCTTCATATTTTAAGTCTTCGTTTCACAGTAAAGTGAAAATCTTGCTTTTAGTGGTGACATTCAGGCTGTGACAGTCTTTGTCATACAGTAAAGAAATGAAAGCTATGCCCAAGACTTCTCTGTCATTGAAACTGGCTGTTCAGTTCAGAGCCGCAGGTTTACAAAGCCTGTAATAAAGATTGCTCCTGTTTTTATTAAGAATGAAACTTCTCACCTCCCACTCATGATCTTTCAGTTTTTGAGTCTGTTTCCTTAATCTCTATATTGAATGTGGCTGCTGTAATATTAGGAGTCAGCCTGAAAAACACAAGAAGTTGAGCTAGAACGGCTGCAAAACACAACAATAGTCGGACAGTTTTTAAAATAGATTCAGACGTTTCTCCTCGTTGGATTTCATCAGCTCATCTCCTAACTGTCTTACAGTGGAGATTATTATTTGAGAAGAAGGTTTTATTTTACATCCTCAGTCCTACTTTCTCTCTGTCTGCTTCAGTCTCTAGACCCCACTGTTATATTTTCATACATTTACTGCCAGCCCATGAATTATTGTTGCCTAGCAGCCATGCCGAGCTCAGCCTAATCGGTGTGGGTAGAAAGAGTCAAATCAAAGAGTGTATGTGTGTGTGTGTGTTATTCCTACAGGAGCAAGACTATTCAGTTGTAGTTAATATAGAAACGTGGACTTAGCTTGTTTTTATTATTTTGCTTCTGCTGAAATGATTACTGCACAGCTTTCTATAGTTTTGTCCTGGTGAGTTTGATGTAATAAATCCTAGTTTATAGCTGCTGACTTTTTTTTTTTTTTTTTTTTTTTTTGGCTCAGATATTTTCCAAAGTCACAAAAAAAACAAAAGAAAACACTTTTAGACTGTATACTCCTTCATTATTTTTCATCTGCATGAAGAAGGTTGAAATGGAAATGTAATTATGTAAGTTAAGAAATATAAATATAAATGAACAAAAATAGAGCATGTCCCTGAAGAAAATCAAAAAGCCTACAAATATCTCTTTTTTTTTCCTAGGGCATTTTGTGGTTTTGAAACAATATTTGAAAATGACAAAAAGTGATTTTTGGGGGGTTGTTACCAGAGTATTTTCATATATCATGAGCCAGAATCACAATTTAAATCTCTTGGTCAGTAAATTTCCTGTATATATGTCCAGATCAAGGTTTTATTTGCTAACCCTTTAAATAATAAATTAATTCAACAAGGATTTCCCCATAATAATAATAATAATAATAATAATAATAATAATAATAATAATAATAATAATAATAATAATAATAATAATGGTTTATTACTGCCCTGAAGCATAAACATTGATCTTTTGTCACAAGATACTAATGATAGTACATATCACCACATTAAATGATTTTTTTGTTAATAAAATATAGAGCCAGTTATTTTCAGACAATCTAGAAAATCTTGCATATTATGAACACATTTTATCTGGGTCAGTTAGATTGATATTGTTAATTCCTATTGCCTTCTTGGCCATGTTAACCCCACTGGGACTCTGACCTGTTGAAATAAAACACATAACGCACCAAATAGTCAGCCAGTCATTCAAAAGTATGCTCTCTTCACCCACACTGGTCAAAATTGGATTTTTTCCCCCCTGTTCATTAAATGCATCAACACTGAGAACTCAAATTATTTCAGTCTAACACATGTTCCTTAGTGCAATTTTTAAGTTTAGTGACAATCAGAGAAATGATTTGATGCAGAACTTGATATCCGCCAAAGTTACTGGTGGTACAGCTAGCCCAGAAAGGTGTTCATGTTTAAAGTGAAGTTTGGCTAACAGATGAATAACACCAACTTCAGTTGAAAGTATATGTAGCTAACCTTATTTCTTTATATTAGCTGTTTGTGACGGATATTTTTGAAGGAGCAATTCAGACTATTTATACACCTGGCAGAATTAATTTTAAAGAAAAGTCTTTTGATTTTACCAGCAGGTTTTCTCTGGCTGGAAGTAATATTTATATTTTGGAGCATCCCGGCCAGAGTCCTGACCTGAATCTGATGATCAGTCTGTGGAGAGGGCTGAAAATTAGGGTGATGGCAAAGAGACCTTCCAACCTCAAAGACTTTGAGCTCATCACCAAAGATAAACCATCAAAACACCAGTAGAAACATTCAGAGAGCTGATCAGCAATTACAATTACAAGAAGGGTTCAATTGCCAATAAAGATTTTTCCACTGATTGTTAAGAGAAGTATTAATCTTTTTTTAACATGCCATGTTTAAGTAAAATGTAGCAGATACATAACATTTTTTAAAAATAATTTTAACTTCATGCTCCTTTTTTTATACTTTTATTATCTTTTGAAAAATTCCTGTCTCATTTCCTTTGAGAAGCAAATTTTAAATGTGAAGAATTTTAAACTTTAATCTGCCATGGGTATAAATAATATTGGGTCTCACTGCAACAGTGTTAAATTATTATTTTTCGGTTCTTGTATGTTTATATTTCTAATCTAATATGGTATTTCCAAAAGTCTCAAAAAGTCTTGAATTTATCTTTTGGAACTGGAACTGTGATGACAGAGAAAAAAAGAAGTAAGGAGTAAAACCTTATCTCTTAATTGTAAGATGATATGTGGAAAAACTGTAAAAAATGCAAATGTAATGCTTTATGTTCTCATGTTTATTTTTCATATACCAATGTGCTGTCTTTTTACTCCTCTCGGTTGTTTCTTATATTGCAAGGAACATTTATTATTATTATTATTATTATTATTATTATTATTATTATTATTATTATTATTATTATTAATCAAATACTTACCGTTTTTTATAGAAATAAATTTGTAGAAATTCCCCTTGGTTATGACTCTACTGTTTCACAACTGAATCATTTAAACTGTGCATCCAGTTTTACTGAATACATTCAGATTGAGTTATTTTTAAGTTATGTTTGAGTTTAGGCAAATGAATATCTGCTTCTGTTCTCATGCATCCATGTGAGACAAATTCAGGTTTTTCTTGAGTGAAAGCAGGGACACGTTTTCATATTGAAATTCTTTTTTTAACCACACATTTGTAAAGATGTGCGGCCACTGTTTGCTCCTCGAGCTTTTACTCAGTCGTTACCCATCTGGGGTTCTCCCATCACCTCCCCAACCCTCCAGTCTCCTCAAAGGGGAAATCTAAGGTTTTTCCATTGATTATTCCTTTAGGTCGAGTTTAAATTCTATATTTTTTTGCCTCTTGGGTGTCATTTCACCCTGCATTTTTGCACAGCTGGAGAGTTCAAATGAGCACTATATTTAGCCACAATGCATAATATATTTAGCAAATCATTCACGTGTAATGATTTTAGCCACTATAATAAACAGTGAATGTGTTATATTTTATTGTCAATATTTTGATTTTTAAATACATTTCACAGACATTTCCTTTATCAATAATTTGACCCATGTGACAAATAAATGTTTTGCTCAATAAGGCCAAACCACAGATACTATTTTTCACTATTTCCATCAGCATTTGCAGCAGCCTAAAACCTCATCCCATGTTTGAGAAATGTCACCCTGCGTTCCATCTAAATACCACAGCAGCGGTGTTCAGAGGCCACTGCCAGTAACCAAGTTCAGGTAACACGTTCTCAAGAGGGGCACAGCCCGCCCGCCCGCTCGCCCGCCCACTCGCCCGCCCGCCACATCCGTCATTATTCAATGCTTATACTGAAAGGAAACTCAAAATACACATGATCATTCATTATTTGTGCTGATGAATGCTCCCACACTGAGGCTGACAGTCTTAACTTTTGTTTTCCTGAGAAGTGGACAGAGTCTTGCTAGCAAGAACTGACTCAAACTGAGATTGTTCACCTTCACAGAATGCTATTATAAACCTGAAGACAAAGGTGAAAGGATGATTGTTGTGAAAAACAGAAAAACATGTTTCCCATTTGACCAATTTGTGCTTTGAAATTTAATAGGTGAGCAGTAAAAGGTCTGACGGAGACTAGAATGATAATATGTTTTGTTTGACCTGTATTTTAGAGATTAAATGTGATAAACCAACACAAAGTGGCATATTATGAAGCATAAAAAAATAAATGTTTTCTGAAAACTGTGGTGTGTATTTAGATTGAGTCCCCTTTTGCTAGCATCCCCCTAAATAAAATCTAGCACAACCAGTTGCCTTTATAAGTCACCTAATATATTTTAGAACCAGTATCTCTACAATAAACCTGCAGGTTTCAGGGTATATCTCTACCAGCTTTGCAAAATATAAAATAACCCAAACATCAGGTTTGATGGAGACCACCTTTGAACAAAAATGTTCAAGTCTTCCTATAGATGCTGTATTGGACTTCGGTCTGGATCTGACTGAGCCTTTATAACATGAATGTGAATAGATTTAAATGATTCCACCGCAGCTCTGTCTTTATGTTGAGAGTCATCCTGCTGGAAACCAGGCTCAAATCTTTTGAAGCTGCGAGCAGGTTTTTATTTCAGTGTTAGCCTGTATTTACCTCCATCCACTTTCTAATTGACTCTGACCAGATTCCGTGGTCCCTGCTAAAGAAAAGCATCCCAACAGCATGCTGCTGCCACCACCATGTTTCACTGAGGGTAGTGTGTTGAGAGTGATGCTCAGCGTTATGTTTTCCACCACATGCAGTGTCTTGCACAGTTTCTTTCTCTTGAGTTTTATATCTGCTCTACTTCTCCAGAATTACCACAGGCCTCTTGGCTGCTTCTCTGATTAATGGTCTCCTTGGCCAGCCTGTCAGTTTAGGTGGACAGTCATGTCTTGGTGAAATTGCAGGCGTGTCATACTCTTCCCATTTTCAGAGGATCAGCTGAACATTTCTCTGTGAGATTTTCACAGCTCTGGGTGTTGCTTTATATCCGAACCCAACTTTAACATCTCCACAACTCATCCCTGACCTGTCTGCTGTGTTCCTTGGTCTTTATGATGCTTTTTGCTCACTAATGTTCTCTAACAAACTTCTGAGGCAACATACATTACATACAAGTGGATGTGATGTCAAATATGGAAAAGTTCAAGGATCAAGGAGTGTACATATATATTTTTTTAAGTCAAAGTATACACATTGGTTTCTACAATGCATATTACCTCCCTCTGATTTTAACTATTAACCTTTTTGCAAACAGTAAAAAATGATGCCATAAAATTGCAGCACAATCAACAGTTAGTTCTTCTCAATTTAATAACTCTGGGTGAGTTCATAACTGGAGAAGTGAAAGAGCTTTTCCCACAACAGCTGTAGAGCAGTTCACTCATCGACTTAATTATTTAATTTAGCAATAGCCATAAATTCAGCATTATCTGCTATAGCTAATAAATCAAAGGATGTCATTGTTGTCTTTTTGTCAACATAAGTGTAAAAAAATGTCATGTAATGCGTTTATCTGTGCCTTAGATCTGCTGTGTTTAAGAGGTTCATTTCCCATAGTTCTTCAGCTGTTCATGATGACATCAAACCCCATACATGTTTGACTCCTGTGTTGATTGTATGACACTAATACATTTTATCAATCCTGTTTCATTGCAAAACTGCTGCAATATTTAAGCTGTATGACCAAATTATGACCTTCATCTTATTTGAAATTATTATAAAATGTTTATTTATAGATTTATAGGTACATAAATCAGTTCAAGCCTGTTGCCTTTTGCCAAAGATTTATTTAAGGTGCCATTCAATTTTGTTGAAACCTTTGTTTTAAAAGCCAATAAAACATTATGTATTCATGACACAGGTGTGACGGTAAAAGCGAGGACTGGGCTGTCTGGTTACTTTACATCCCGCAGTAAACATCTTTCTGATAAATTACCTCAGCCTCAGGAGTACAGAGAATAAACTTGTCCGTATTTGTTCAGTCTGCACCTGTGGACTTGGCGTCTCCTCCAGATATGTTGCCACTTCTGTGGAGTGTGGCAAATGGGGTTTAAAAAGCTCTATTGATGTACTTACACATGAGTGGGAAAATGGGAATTGATGTTTTAAATGACTTCTCATCCTGCCTTTACCTCAGACCTGTATTTCCTGTTGCCACGGTTACTATCAGATTTCATTATTAGTGAATCCTGGTCGGCTGCACAAACCCTGGCTAGCAGAGGCGGACTGGTTCAGAGTTGGGTCTGTTACATGATGAGCATGTTATGCACCTCTAACTCTCTTTCAATGCGGCACAGAATCTAAGATTTAGGCCAGATTTAAACGCAAACTAGAAATGGTCTTTGTGAGACTTAAAGAGGATTTAATTCACTTTTTTTTTTTATCACCATTTATCACATAAACATGAGAACTTGTCAACAAGTCCTGAATGCTTGTATTTGTAGCTCTGTTTTGATGTCCAATAACTCCAAAACAAAGACAAAAGCTGTGACTTATATGCTGGCATACACTATATTTATATATTTATTAGAAACTGAACAAGTATCAAAAAGCGAATGAAAATGAGGATTCAAGTCAGCAATTTTGCATTTTGTGTTCTTTGACTTCAGCAAGGTTTATAACCTAATTAAAGAAGTTATTAGTTGCTGATTTATTAATATTTTGGGCTTATTTATAAATCCATATGCAAAGAAAACAAAATAAGGTCATATTTTCTGATATGAACAAGAACATAATACCTTACATTCACCTACAAAAAGGTATTTGTTTATTTATTATTTCATTTCTCCTATCCTTTTTACAGCTGCTAATTTATACACATCTTTTACACCCTACAATAAAATACAATTATTGCGGTTATATTTTTTGCTAACTCCAACCAGCTTCCATGTCTTTGCTGAGGAAACGCATCCCCACAGCATGATGCTGCCACCCCCATAGGTCACTATGGGGATGGTGTTGTCAGGGTGCATAGACGTGAGTTTGTGTGAGAGCTAAACCTTTTGTATTTCTGTCGACGGTGTTCCAATTTTTCGTCGCATTTGTTCTCTGCTGGTTGAAAAAACAAACTCCCTCTTGGAGATAATAACATCTTTGTTGATCTTGATCTTCAGTGTTAGTTCACCGCAACACCTCAACACAATAGTTCAGTCCTGGTGTCATCTGATCAGAGAACCTTCTTCAGTTTCACACAGATTGACTCTATTTACTGATTAGGTGACTTTGAAATGCTGTTTGTTGAACTAAATTGTTTTTAGGGATATCAGACTAAAGTGGGCTGAGCTGAAATGCATTTTCACAGCCTTGTGTCATTTTCCTTTCTGTCACATAAAAACCTAATAAAATGTGAGCAAATTCGAAAAACTTAAACTGGTGTGAATACTTTTTCCAAGGCCTCATAGATGTAATTGTTTCTCATTATCGCTTCCTGTCTTTTCTCAGATGCAGCAGATGGTAAACTCAGATTCTCGATTTACCAGCAGCCAGCAGCCAATCAAAGCGGCGCTTGGACCCAGGAGCCAATCAGGCCTGAGCCAACAAAACCAGCTCTCCACAATCAACCAATCCCAACTGGGGCTGAATGGGAACCCTGTGACCCATAACTCCCCTTCACCTCCTGGAAGTAAATCGACCACTCCATCTCCTCCCAGTTCAGCCCATGAGGATGACAACGATGATGGACTCAGGGTAAAAAACACAAAAACAAATCAGACACACACTCCTCAGAAGCAGAGAAACAGACACAGAAGCTGCTGTCTGCATGAGTCATTTCATATCTCAATGAGCTGTGAACAGTGAGACATGTAACCACCATTTTTATTATGCTGTAAGTGTGTGTGTAGGCAGAAGGGACTTATGATGTTATGTGTCATAACAGACTCATTCTGTCTGCATATCAACTAGATAGAAATCAGCTCCCTTACTGTTTGCTGTTTCACATGGAAACAATCTCGCTGCACCCAACTGACTCTTCATATTCTGGAGAAATGAAACCATTACTGTTGAAGAATATTGAGCAATTTTCTCAAGAGCCGTAAAATGTTAAAAACATAAAAATGGACACTTAATTCATGAGTCATGGGAAATAAAACCAAATGCTCTTAAACACCTTAACTAAGGCAGCTTCTATAAATTTACATATCTGTGGCCATATTTCATGTAAACAATTGGTTTACATTAAAGCTGATATGACCCACGACTTGTTGTCTGAGTTGCTGTTGTTCCAAATTGCTCCCACTTCCTTATAATACCATTAACAGTTGACTGTTAAATATTTACTTGCAAAAAAATTTCATGATTGGACTTATTGCACAGGTGGCATCCTATCACGATACCACACTGGATTTCACTGAGCTCCTCTGAGCAACCCATTTTTTCACAAATCTTTATAGACGCAGTCGGAGGTGCTGGATTTCATTCTCCAGTGGCCAAGTTTTTTTCTGATCTTCTCTTAAAAAACAACCTGTAGCTGTTCATGTTTTCTATTTGCACCAGAGGCGACGTCACACTGTGTGTAAGGGTGAAGTTGCTATAAACTAGGGTTTTACTGTTTTAAAACAAGTAACAGCTTACATTTTAAGCTGTCTTTAGCACCTTATATTGGCAATTAATGTGTCTTAACACAACCATTGCAGCTTTAGTAAATATAAACAGCATTCTCTATGATGTTTCCCTGGAGCAAGTTGATCCTTATCTTACTTTGGAGACTTCCAAAAATGTCAAAATCCAAATTATTTCATAACAGAGGCTGAAAGCTCGGTTACAGCACAGAGCAGCTTTCCTGTGAATGAGAGTTTTCCTCTGAGTGTGCTTTTAAATAGCTTCCTAAGGCTTTCATTCTTCCTCTGACTTCACTTTTAGGGACCTTACATACTGAAAGCAGAAATGTTGTGTCTTCGTAGCTCAGTGGTGTAATAACTTCTTCACCGCTGAGTGTTGTTCAGGCAAATATCAGTGCTTAGTTATATGGTGTGTTTATTGACTGGACAACAAACAACCCCTCTCCCCCCCTAGAGTGTCTGAGGGTTCTTTCTGGTGTCTTCAAAATTCATCATGTATCTTTCAAAAAATACATGCATAACTGAAGTGGGTTTGAACTATAAGTAAAATCCAGCCACATCACGTATTTCACACTTAATTTTAAAGCTGCGGTTTGTGATGAAGTGTCGCAACAAGGGAACCTTTCAGTGTCACTCAAAGGGAAAGTCAGTGTCACTATACTCTGACACTAATACCATGTTGTAAAAGGTAATTCTACATCAGTCACTTTACCTTGGTTCAATAAAAGCTGAAGTTCTAGTATAACAGAGTGGCAATTGAGTTGAGCGCTGTTGAAACTCATAAGTCAGGCTGAAAACGGATACATCATTCATATGAAATAAGACTTTTTGGCTCTGGCACCATGTATGCTCTCAGTTTTAATGTATTAAAAAAAGATAGCAAAACTGTTGATTTTGATTTCCTAACAGCTTCTTGAAGGCCTCCATGTTGTTGAATGCAAAATGGCAGAAGCTACAAATAACCAGTTCATGGAGACAAGTCATAATGCTTTCTGGAGCACATCGACAGATTTAGTAAAAATTCATCAACACAAAATATATTTTGCCACATAAACTCTAACCATCATTTATTAAATATTGAAAAATGTGTCCCTTGTGTTTGTACCACTTTTCCAAAGCTTAAGCTAGTCTTTTGTGAACTTTAAAAAGAAAAAGGCCTATTTGGCTAATTAACAGGAGAAGATAAACACAGTCTGTTTTTGTTTGCTTTATTAACTGGCTACACCAGCTCCACTATGGCGCACTGTCAGAAAGTGTGGTGTTGCAATGATGAAACAGGCTGAGGATGTAGTTAATTAATGACAATATTAAGTTTTGGTTTATTGAGAAATCAAAGATGTGACAGTGACAGAAATGTGCACAAGACTTCAATTTAAGGAGGAAAACAGGGTGTGATGAAATCCAAAACTAGTCAAGAGGAAGCTTGGTGAGTATTCATACAGATAGTTGGGTAATGTAAGAACAGGGTCTCTGCAGCATCTTAAAAAATGTGATTCTTACTTTTTAACCTTAAAAATTACTTGCATTCTTGACATCCATTTCTTCTTCCAAACTGTCCCCTCCTTCTTTCAGAAATCACTGGCGACATTCGTTCTTTCAGTCATTTACAGCTTTGTCTGAGCAATTTGAGTTATATTACACTGTGGCAAAACTACAAACCCCATGATGCAGAGAGGCAAACAGTCCTGTCAAAACAAAATGACATCCAGACATCCAGCCTTCCCTGCAAACCTGTAAGATTTCTGCAGCTGAAACTGGCTTTTTGGGTATTTAGGCAATTATAATCAAGACGCTCATGTGACATTTTTCACTATTAGCTTCCTCCTCGTGGGAATGTGTTGATCTCCTATATATGGCAAGACACTGATTTGGTTTTAACTTAATTTAATCAATACACTACCAGAGTCAAAACACTCCAGTTTCAGTTGATAAAGTTATATTTAACTGGAAAAAGCTATCATCAAGTTATTAGTTATTAGTTGTTTTTTTTTAATGTAGGTCTTAATTATAAACCCCTAAAAAGTCAAAAATGTAACTTACTGACATATTATATTATATTATATTATATTATATTATATTATATTATATTATATTATATTATATTATATTATATTATATATATAACCCTATTATACAACATTATGGAAAGCAAAGCAGCAAAAAACAAAACAAAACACAACAACTTTAAGTGGCCACAACATTTACATTACTTCTTCATATTTCCTTGAAATGGTTCTGTTTCCAGTCTTAGAAAGATGACATCATTGATTCTGTAAGAAGTAATACATGCTAATAAAGTATTTCTGAGCAGAGCAGATCAAGTGTGGACTCTAACTGTTGCTGACATGACATTTTAGCTGTGATATCATGGAAATGTTCGCTGTTCAAAGGGGAATAAAGTTGTACCTAGTGTGAAATGGTTGAGCACTTCGGCTGACAAGTAGGGATTTTCCCGATGATTCATCTTTACTGTTGACTAAAAGCATCAAACTGGTACAGCATAGTTCACAGGAAAGGTCATGGTAGAAGAAAAAGAACTGTATTAATTATCTAAATAAAATAATACCCTGTTTATTTTTATTTACTTTAATTTCATTGATTTTCTGGTGAATTTCTGCTTCAGATACTCATGCATTCATCCCTCTTCCCTCCCGTCTTTCTCTGTTGCTTCTTGGCAGGGAGAAAAGCGACCTGCTGCAGTGGACATCTCAAAGAAACCCAAAACACCAAAGAAGAAGAAGCGAAAGGATCCCAATGAGCCAGTGAAGCCGGTGTCAGCCTATGCCTTGTTCTTCAGGGACACCCAGGCCAACATCAAGGCTCAGAACCCCAACGCCACCTTTGGAGAGGTCTCAAAGATTGTGGCCTCCATGTGGGATGGCCTGGGAGAGGAACAGAAACAGGTAGAGCTGTAAAACTAAACTAAAATTCAGCACCTAGCAAAGAACTGGAAACACGTACACACCAAAGTAATAAGCTTGAGTGTAAATTTATGTTTTTATAATTGTACCATTATCCCTTAATAACTATTTTTCCATCTTGTGTTTTTCTTTTTGATTTTTTTTTTTTTAACTCTGTTTTCTGTTAGTTTGCCTTTAGTTTCTGCTCAAGTCGGGTATCATAGCCTATTAATAACCACTACAGTAATTAACAATACCATTTTAATCAGAATAGTTAACTACTTTAACTTCTTTGTACATTATGCAGTTTTATTTCGAATTGTCATTGCACTAGGCTCTCATCTTTAATGAGCATAACCTAAGAATAGATATGGAATATTAAAATAAGATATAAGGCTGTAAAAATAGCATAATAGCTGTTGAAAAGCTGTTACTCAAATGTTTCTGGAGCAGCTAGATATTTTGCTTGTATCTGCATCGTGTTTCTGCATACTCTCATAGAAACGCCAGCATCTCTGTGAGAGAAAACATGTTTATCCTGTTCAGTAAAACCTTGAAAGGGAAAGAAATGCAGACTGCGTGAGATGGAAAATGAGCAGCGACATGATGTTTGTGACAGGAATAAACATTTTTGCAAAAAAAAAAAAACAAAAAAAACAAAAAAAACACATAAACTACAACAATACCACTGGGACTGCCAATCATCACTGCACAGTCGAAGCTCCTCTAAGTAACACATCAGCTGAACTGAAAGCGTTCAGAATCAAAGAACTGCAGAGGGTGTTTTGGGAATGGATAATTAAAGTAATCTGTTATTAAAGTGTCAGTTAAATGAAATTAGCCCTTTGATGTTTAAACAAGAGTATTGTGTTCTTATGATGAATAAATCCAATTGTAATTCTGATATTTACGGCTATAGCTCAGTAAAAGCTGTTTATGATGTTAACGTGATGAACCTGTTCTCATATTTCTGGTGGATGTTTGTGTTTCAGGTGTACAAGAAGAGGACAGAAACTGCTAAGAAGGAATATCTGAAACAACTGGCTGCCTACAGAGCCAGCCTGGTCTCACAGGTACTGCACCCATTCATTTATTTACAGATGCTTTCATCAGAAATTTGTGGCCAATTTCTAGTCTCTAGTTGTTGTTTTTTTTTTTTTTTTTTTTTTTCATTTCTGAGCTGCTGGTACGAATTTTGGCCTATTTAGATTTCTCCTTAAGAACCTGAATATAAGACAATATAACAGCAAATTTTTTTTTTCATGAAGTTCCTCCTATTAGCAGGTCATAAATTATTTATTTGTAGCACAGGCAGTGTCATATTGCTATGTGTGAGAACAATTGCTATAAAACAAAAATGCATTGATTTACATTTTAAAATGTCTTCAGTTTTGTATATTTGTGATTAGCACAGCTAGCTTTACAAATACTGAAATCTACATGTGTATTCCCTTTAGAATAGACAAAGGTTAAAGTCCATAAGGATAAAACAAAGCATCTTTGCTGTAGTACTGTCACTCTTCCTGTTATTTGCCTTGAGTCCTACTCATTCACTTTCTTGCAGCTTAAAATAATCATAGACTATCTCAACATATTGTACAGTTTACCTTTTAAGTAGCTTCCAACGTTGAGTTCTTTCTTAGTAACAATGTCCACACAGAAGACTGTTGTCAGTGCCTTTTAGCACTTAGGTACGGTGCGTTCACTGATGAGGAAATGATCAGATTTTTAATTACCAACAGGCAGGGCTGATCAAGCTGAAAATTTTCCGGTCACTGACTGATTTCTTGGTGCATTTCTGAATTTATTTCTGCGTTGTTTTTTTTTTTTTCTTTAAAGGATAGCAAAGTATGACCTCAATCTTCCTCTTTTTTTCTGCAGAGCTACAGTGATCCCTCCGAGATGAAAGCTCCTCACTCTGCCTCCAACTCTTCCCCCTCACCTACCTCAATGTTCACACCCAAACCCTCAGTTTATCCTGGTCACCCAGGTCAGCACTCATCCCCCAACTCAATCTCTCACCCTCACTCTCTCCCTTCCCACCAGCACCCAGGCATGTACATGTCATACCCGCACCCTTCACACCCTTCCCACTCCTCCAGCCCCGGCCTTGGCCCACACATACCCCCTCCTCACCACCAGATCCATCCCCAACTTCAGGCTCTGTCCTCCAGAGGGACAGTGCCGCGGGCCAGCGTTCCCCACCAGGGAGCCCTGTCCCTTGGGAATGTGGCGGCAGCCTCTACCCCTCCTCTCCAGGTCAGCCCTCCTCTCCACAGTCAGGCACATCTGGGAGGGCTGCACAGCCCACACCATCAGCACCAGCATCTCAGTGGACACTCTCTGGGAATGACACACTCCCCTGCCATCACACAGGTCAGACCCACTGAAAGTGTCATTTCATAGCTTTGTTTAATTATCCATATTTCACTACCGTTGTGTTTATTTACAGTACTGCTCAAAACTAAAAAGCTGACAAACTGCTGATGTCATTTTTGATTTGCTGATAAGATTTGGGGAAAACACTGCCAGTCATATCTGCCTGAAAATAAATAGTCAAAAAATGTTGCATACATACTGTAGAGACCTCTATTTTCACACTTGTTAAACCTAATCTCTTCATGACCCATTAACCACTATGCAGAGTTTATGTTGTGACTAAAACTAAAACAAGAACTGAAAAGTGTCAAAGTGATAATCTACCATGTGACTATGCAGTTTTTGGAGGAATTCAAATATGCATTAAACAGAGATGCACCAACTGCCAGCATTTCCAAATCCAATATGTCCTGTGACCTACTAAGTCTGAAAGACAAAAAGGATAATCCAGAGCAACTTTTCTTCAAAACGTTTAGCCTTCCCGTTACACCCTTTAAGTCTCGCTCTCTCTTGCTGCTAGAATATACTGTAGACATGTTTCACCTTGTTGTAAATCTTTTTTCTTCAGAAATTTTTGTACATCTCTGCGCTTCATTTGATACTGAAAGCTGAGTTTTCTTCATTTGCCCAAAAAAGAAATGCTCCGTACAAACTGTGGAACTATTTTTCTGCGTATGTGTTAGACGTATTCACTCGATGACCCATTTAACACCATGCCGAGTTTCTATCATGAATAAAACTAAAACAAGAACTGAAAACGTACAATAAAAACCTTCCGTTTGACCATACATTTGTAGGGGTAATGCCAATCCACTTTAAACAGAGGCACATCAATCAATTGGCAAGCGATTGAAATGAGCCATGATTGTCAGGTCAATATTGAAAAATCATATTTTTTTTGTGCTATTTATCAAAACTAAAATCTCCTACTGTTTTTTTTGTAGAAATGCACCAAATAAGTTCTGGCAGGTCAGACCTAAAAGCAATCTGAAAACTGGTATCAGCCCAGAGAAGCCTGATCAATGAATCTTAAAAAAAAAGGAACACCCCCTCCCAAGTTTTTAGTCATAAAGGGTGATTTTGAAGCTGTAAAACTGAGGGTGTTGGAGCCACCAACAAAGTAAGCAGTGTTACTCTAAGTATTTTTCTTTCTATCAACTTTCTCTGTTTCCATCATTCTTGCTTAATTAAGGCTTTTTGATAGAGGAATTCCTTTAAAGAGAAACCCTGTGTGCATACGGTGGCACAGATACATTGTTACTCAGCAGCCAAAAAGAGAACACTTTGTTTTTCTAGGTCATACGTTGTTACAGTTCTGCTTGAACATCTTTGTAAATTTTGCTGTCTAAAAACTCCTTAACAGGTTTAATTTGAAAGACTCTCGTCCCGGTGCGATCTTCTTCTACTGCTACCTATCTGGAGATACTTCCTGCAGCCTTAGAGGAAAAATAAACTACAATGCACCAAAACATTTACACGGAAGCGTGATTTGGTTGTTCTGTTTTAAAGAAAACAGAATTCAATTACAACAGTCTCGTTTAGTTCTTTATGCTTCCTTCCTCAGTGACTAAGACTGTAAAATGGCCTTAAAAAAATCAGCCATAATGTGGATGTGAGGTCTTGGAGAGGTGTTCTGGGGTGCATCAAAAATATAGTGCTCCCCATTAGTTCAATGACTCTAATGGCAACATAGCTCAGTCCTGGGTGCTGTATGGAGGAACCTGGTAGCAGCAGTGTTGGATTATTCATAACTCGTGGCCTACACACATCTGCATTATTTGATCATCAGAGAAACTGACCTGGCCTCACTGACCTTATGCCAAGACTACAGCCTCATGATGCCTACAATGGGCTGGCAGGACTTCATGTACTTCTTGAAGGCATAGCTGCTATATGTCTTGCATCCTGCAACTACTCTGTCTTCATTCAAAAGGATCTCACCAAGCAGCTGAAATAAAAAAGTTGCCAGTATCCATGACAATATTTACAGCACCACGATCAGGTTCTCTGCATATAGAGATCTATATCTCTCGAGAAGGACATACACCTCCAAATTGCATAGACTTACTTATTAAATGAAAGTGGGAGTTTTGCAGGATGCACTTCAAATGGAAAATGTGTTAATTAGTCTGTTAAAGTGAAGGCCTGGCATCATATTTAGTGATAAGAGGAGGGAGGAGAGCAGTGGTTCATAGGGTTTATGAAACAGTTCTACAATAGTCACAATGAAACACACAAAAAAAAAAAACAACTTCAGGCTTTAAAGCCTTGGTGAGTTCAACTCATAGTGGTTGGTGGAAAAACACAGATTGTGAATTTTGTGTGCATGATTTCCTCTCACCTGTACTCTTTAATGCTGCTAAGAAGCTGATAAAAGTCCTGGTGGTGTTACCTCCTCCACAGTCAATGCCTAAACAGTCAGTGGAGGTGCAGAACCCTTCCATTGTGAGAAACATACCAGTGCAAGTAGCATTATGAATAGAAATGCTAGGAACACAGAAGTGTAAAACCTAGGCCATTTGGCAAATATTAAGAGCGCAGTAGCACAAATATTACCTTGACTTTGGAGTTTTACAGGGTTGCAGTGATCCAGCCAAGTTGAAGGGTCGTGGGGGTTCTCCAGACTGCGGGTAACCTTAGCCTGAAGTGAGTGGGGCCTTAAACCATTAGTACAGTTTGGAATTAGTATTCTTCTCTTTCTAGCTTTAACTTCATTTTGATATTAAAGAAAAACCATGATTTTTGCAGTGTTTGGGTCTCCCTTTTGTCAAACATCAACATTTCCTAATATTTCTCTGCAAGTAGAATAGACAGTTTATGTGATTATTTTTGGATCATTAAGTGATTTCACAAATGCTTTCAAAGAGGCAACCTCATTGTATGTCAAAAGGAACAATTGTATGTGTACAGTGTATGTGTATGTCTAACAAAAACATATTAACACACTCAAGTACAGTTTGGAGGTTGGGTTAAAATATACAGAATATATATTAATGTTGAGGACTGAAGCTTACTGAAGCTTACTTGCAGTTGTAGCATTTTATAGTGCTCTTTTAAATCCCTCATTCTTATAGTCTCCTGTCACTCCTCAATTTTAGAGAATGAGTAAATAAAAAGTGAAGAAAAGAAGGGGAAAGAACAAGAAGAGACAGTAACCGAGCTCCAAACTTTTTATTTTTTTTGTTCTGGGTGAAGAGTGAGAACTGATGGGGGAAGGGAGGGAGGGAGAGACAAAGGAGGCAGATGGGGTCTTTGTGAAGGAGTAAAGGAGAAGAATTTGCTCGACAATAGATGAATAGGTGAGGTAGAGGAGGAGAGGGGGATGAGAGCGGGGGGGAGAACTCAACCACCTGCTGTCCTCCCCTTTCTCCTCTTTCACTCACAACGCTCAGATTAACTTCCCTTTC
The DNA here is from genome assembly GCA_014839685.1 of Anableps anableps. Taxonomy (NCBI): domain Eukaryota; kingdom Metazoa; phylum Chordata; class Actinopteri; order Cyprinodontiformes; family Anablepidae; genus Anableps; species Anableps anableps. Next base: position 25,083,638 of record CM026077.1, read on the forward strand.
ACTCCCTCTCTCCTTCTCTTCCCTGCACAAACACTCACGTCTGCACTTTGTCGTTGCACACCCTCGTTTTTCCGTCCCCATTTCTTCTGTCGAGTGTCCTAAGGTTGGAGAAATGCTCACCTCCTTCTCCGTCTCCTGCTCCACCTCCTATATTTTCATCCTCCCTTCTACCCCGCCCACCTCCTTCTCTGACATCTCATATGATAAAATCAGCAAGATGCTGAATCCTCAGTAATTACCACTGATGAACCTGTGAGTGATTTGACTTCTTTTCACTTCGCTGACGTTGTGAACATTTATATCCCTGTTCATCTGAAAGCCTCTGTTCCGAATAGAAAGGCATTAATAACCGCTGAAATAAACCTTCAGCTGTCTATGAACTGATTCAGGTTTAAGCAGATAATGAACAGATTGTTGTTAAAACACAAAAAAATCTAAAAAGCCCTTTTGACTGATTCAGCTAAATCAAATCTGGTAAAACTAAATTGCCTTTAGAAGTCACCCAGTTTGTAAATAGCATCCATGTGTATAATTCATCCTCAGTATAAAAACAGCTACTCTGGGAAATCCTCAGCGGTTTGCTAAGGCCTCTTTGGTCTACAGGGCCTGGCCGACCCTATTGTACTCCAGCCCTGGTTGTGTTTGCATTGAGCAGCGTGCTGCCTCAAAAGTGGGCAGGGACCGTCACATCAAGCAAATTCCTGCTGAAGCTGCCGAGGCCATCTCCTCAGAGATTGTGGAACACTTTTGTTCCTTGTTGTCTGTCCAGCTTCTTTTGTACACACTTGTCAGAGAGGAAGTTGGGAAAAAGAATTACCTTATCTTTAGCCTTTAAATGATTTAAAAAATATTCTCATCTGAGTATCATCTCTGATCTGGACTCGTGTGGTGGAGCTGAACCACTGTTTCAGTTTGCGGGACTTCCCCCCCCTCTGGGGAGCAAAGCGAGATAAGGAAATCCCCTCGTTCAGAGACTTGTCGACTTCTAATCACTTCAATTGGAGAAATGTTCCCTGATTTCAAAACTGTGGTTGAAGTGGTACTTGTAATTCCAGTTTCCAGTGTAGCACAGAGCGTAGATTCATCCTCCAGATCAACATCAAAACTGAGACATTTGATTACACACAGCGGGTGCACAATTCAGGTCTATGCAGACCAGGAGGAAGTTGTGAGACTGTATATGTTCAGGCCACAGCATATGAATAGCTCACAATTTAAGTGCAATAGTTTAACTGTTTATATTTAGTTGCTGGGGCCACAGTCAGTGTTTTTTTTGTCACTGTATGGAAAAAGTTACATGTATTTATCTGCTTGATGTGTGATGGCATGATGTGGATTCACTGTTCTGAACAAATGAAAATAAAATCCAACTGAACATGTCATTATTATCATTTAAAAACTTTAGTTGTGCACTCTGCAAATCTAGCCAACTGAGAATCGGTAGCAAAACTTGAAAATCAATGTTCTTCATCCAACCTGAATTTGAGCTTTTCCACAATTATGGGAAAACAATTAACTCTCTAGATGTGCAAAGCTGGTAGACATACCCCAAAAGATTTACAGATGTAACTGCAAAGACTTAGTGATTCAAAGAGAATGAATACAAATGAACACCAAAACTTTAATATTTGTAAAAAAAAAAAAAAATTGTAAACTATATATCATTCTCTTCCACTTCACTATATTACTTCCGATTGAAATACATTGATGTTTGCCATTGTAAGATGTCAAAATGTGCAAAAGTGTATGCCGTGTGAATACTTTTGCAAGGCATTGCATATTTATTTTGTGTATCTCAATCTGTTTCCTGTTTTAATCCTGTGGAAGGGAAAAAGTTTACTTAAATATGAGCAGAAATATATGTACGATTGTGGTATTAATGTTGAATAAAAGTTAAACAATATCAAGTCTCATATATGTGTGCAAGTATTAGGATTTTGGAAATGATTGCAAAATAAAGTTGCACCTCCATTACAGAATACAATTCTTGACGCTAGACCGAAGGTCATCTGTCATTTTCTCCCTCCAAAAAAATGAATGACCTCATCTTAACCTTGTTTTGTTTTGGTTTTTAATCTCAGGGCTACCATCCTTCTCTCCAGTCTGACTACCAGTCAATGGGAGGAGGAATGCTGAATAGTGGAGCAGTAATGTCTCCATCAGTGGATTACCACCAGCTGGGCCGTCATACACCAAACCACCACCCTTCCTTGGACTGGAGCACTGAATACCATGGCAATGGGTTGGTATTAACACTCTAGTTCACAGTGGGTTAACCTCTCTTCATCTTGAGAAATGTTGAAATCCTAAGTGTATGAAACTTTGTCTAGCATATTGTACATAAAATAAATGCACCTAGTTTTAATAACAATGAACATGGTCTTTCATGTCCTTATAAGAAGTCAAGTGGCTTCAACATTACTTCCCATTAGCAGATCATTGGTATATAACACATTACAACCTAAATGTTTATGATGTTTAGAATTTCTGTAAACTATTTTCCACTCTAACGCCAATAATACTTCTTGAAGCTAATTATGCAAAATTGAAAATGGCTGTGGAAGTGAAAAGGGGAACTGAAGCCGTATTTTAGGGGCACCCACACTCCACCTTCTGGCTTCACCCCTGATGAGTGGAATTTGACTCATGATGAATTAGTTAATTATTTTCCTGAATGTTGCAAAGATATAAATTAATCCAAGAGATTTATATTCAAAAAATTAGATTTTGGCTTGTTGGTACTGTAAAGACAGAACATTTGAAGAATGATTAGTAAAGTTATTCATAGAGAAAGTATTTAAGCCTTAGTAATATATGATGAAGTATAAGAAAACAATAGGTTGAGAAGAAAAGTTACAATTTTTTCATCACTCCTCAGTGATCTGTTGTGTTAATCCATTTCTCACTTTTTTGAAGTAGTAGAGGCCTCTATAAGCCCAGCATGCTTCATTTGTTCAGTGTTTCCAATGCTCTTTGTCACATTTTCCTCTCGTGTTGAAACCAACTTCATGACTTCAGACAGGCAGAAAAAAATGTACGTTATTATAATTTTCACTGACGTTAACTTTTTATGTAAGCGATTGAAAGACAGATGAATAGAAAGTTTTGTCCAAATTATTTTATTTGTTTTTGTTAATTTATAGAGCCCATTTAAAAAGAATCAAAGTATTGTACAGGCAAATTATCAAGAAATTTAGCACAATTCAAAAAGCTAAATGAATAAAGACAGCATCCAAATAATAATTAAAATTCATTGCATCATATTTATCTTGAGAAAAAAAAGCCTGCCTGAAGAAATTTATTTTTGGGTTTGTTTTTTTTAATTGTTTGTACAGTCCTGGGCAGATCTCACTTAAACTGGTAGACTGTTTCAGATGGTCCGTGAACAAAAAAGGCCCTGTCCAATTTGGGTTTTAGCCTGAAACCAGGAACTAGTAAAAGTTTCTGGTTTGATGATCTAAAAGGAGCAGTAGGTGTGTGAGTGATCCAGCCCATAATGGCTCATAAAAATGAATAAGAAAATGTGAAAATGTAATCAGCTCCACTTACAAAGAGTTACAGCACTCCAAGTGTAGGGAGACGAAGGAGTTAATCACTTTCTTACAGTCCAGTATCAAATTAAAACTAAAAACAAGATTTCTTGCTTTTTGGTGGCAAAAAGTAGCTAGAGGCCCAGTGGTACTATCAAAAGGTTGAATTCCCAAGTTCATGATTTATGGTTTTAATTTTGTTTACAGTATATTGAGAAAATTGCTCATTTGATAGATTGGACAGAAATCATTTGAATGTGGTATCCTTAAAGCTACTAGAATGTATAGCTAAAAACAAATAGTTAATAACTTTAAAAGACTTGTTGATGTCCTATGGATGCATTTGACTACTTCTGTGAGATGTTGTACATTTCCCAAGACTTTAAATCATTGTTTTGTCCCCATTAAACTGAAATCCAACTTTAAAAAAAAATGATATAGATTTTTTTGCAGTAAACATCTAATTACACCAATTAAAACAATTAGTTTTAATTGATGATTGATCTCTTTGTTTGCTTCCAGAAGTCTTCAGAGAGACAAACCTTTGTATCTGAGCTAATCTCAGGACAAAACGGCTCCAAATATGGACCCTTCTACTGCCACAACGGGATCTCCAGCATTGAGTCGGCCTGCTTCTGATTGAAACCCAATGAAGTCTCCTAACACAAATGGACTCTCCATGGACTTGTCATCAAAGTGTGAACTAAAACTTGAATTCAGCACTTAAAAAACAAAACTCCAAGTGGAAGAAAACAGAATGAGCTTGTATATATTACTACTATCTCTTTAAAGCATAGCAGTTTACAAAGTGACATAAACATCTGTTACTGGCTGTATCACTCACTGCGTATTGTTCCCATTTCTGCTGAAAATAAGCATATGAATGGAAAGAGGTGGGTAGATCCTGTGCTGTGAACCATGCTGACTGGTGTACATACCCCCAACATTTGAATATTTTCTGTCTTCACAAAAGTTTTTCATACCTAGTTTCTTGTTTCTACTGAGGATGGTGTTTATAACCAGCACCAGGAGGTTCTGTAGATCATGTGTAAATTGCTGTAACATAATTGGTGAAATGGACAATTTAAAGCCAGCCTTTGTCTTTTACTTTAAGCTGAAAGTCGCTGTGTTTCCTTGTAGTCAAAGCCAAAAGAGCACAGCATTAAAACTTAAACAATATAAACCAAATATTTCTCCAATTGTGTTTCCCTCTACTGACTCTTAGGTTAAATGATGATTTGAAGTGGTGTGGAGTGATCTCCCGCAGGCTTGGGTGACTGAGAAGGGAACATATTGATTAAAAATCCAATTTATGTTGCTTTAATAAAGATAAATAGAAGAACACCCCCTTCAAGTTTTCTATGCTTGTTTATCCAGGCTCTAAATGTGAATAAATGTTTAAGATTAAATAACTTTCATTGTTCTCTTGAAGAAATCTGAAGTATTTTAGTCCCTGAAATGATAAAAAACATTTCCTGTTGAGAAAAGAAGTACTCCTTTGTATGATGCCAGCTTCTCTTCCTGGCATATGTCTGTTGATAATACGGATTTGGACCCAAGCAGTGTGAGTGTGTGAGGTGTTAATAAGACCGCAGAGTGGCTGACTGGTTTGCATGGTCTCTTTTATCATCTCTATTTCTCTGTGCTCAGAGACTATTTAAGAAACTGTAACTGTTGCCGGGTTGGCTGTGTTTTCATGTTTTTTTTTTTTTTTTTTTTAAAATCAAACTGCGATTTGTTTTTGTGTTTAAGATAATGGAAAGAGGCATCTCTCTGTTGCTCTGTATCTCTTTGTATTCATGTGGGGTTTTTTTGGCAGATGAAAGGACTCTGGGCATCAACCATGAAGATTTTCTTATTTTTAGATTCTAATAATGTGTTTGAGAATAAAGTCAGTGCTGCACTGATGTGCAGTCAGTACTTCAAAACAGGTCTCATGTTGTTTATTACTGAACAGTTGGCAGTACCTTTATCTGACTGCAGTTGGATATTTGTACATAACCTTACTGCACCTGTACCACACAGCACATATCTTACCCACTCCATTTCTGAACCGTGCTTTGTGATTCACAAAGAAATGCTTTTAATGCAGTGACAGGTTTTGAAAAGATAATGTTTTACTGAGGAACATTAAGGCTTGAATATTCAAGAAGATGGACAATACACGTTGCCTATCAGAAGGGCACTATTGTGATAAACACTGTTGTGATAATTATTGGAACTAGTCAATACAGAAAAAGGTACTGTTCATATTACCCCGATGTATATGTAAACTATAGATCTCTAACCTCAAATACAGTTTACCAGTACCTAAAGCTGGTATACTCGTAGTGGTGTTTTAAAGACTCTGTCATAAGTGTAGAATAAATCTATAATTATCAGACGTAGGCCTAAAAATCAGTGAAATAGTCCTTGTCACAGTGGCACCAAGGACAAAGTGCCAAATCTCACATATCAAAACCAGCCACTGTATATAGGAATGAATTTGAGTGAAACTAAAATTTGCAGAGACGTGAATGCTGGATAACCTCAAGGTTTGAATGGATTATTATTCTTCAATTCATTAATTTATGCTTTTTTTAAAACCTCATCCCTGTATGGTCTTTTACTACAATGATTACTGTAACTTTTCTTCTGGTATAAATACAGTAGGACAATAATGATTCCACTTATAGTGGGTCCTTTTTTTTTAATTAAAAAAAGTACTTCATACTTTACATCCAGCGTGTAAAATGTATAGTATGTCCAGCATTTTATTGGTATTGTTCCCTGGTGTCTTTGCAAAGGTTGAGAGAGAAGTTACCCAAAAGCAAAAACTTTTCAAATATATCCCTCTTCCTGTATCAAGAAGCATCACTAATTTCCACATCCAGAGGCCTCTAAGAATCAAGAAATGTCCAAAATCCCATGGTTAACTGAGACTGAGACTGATACATAGACATGAGGGTTAAAGATCTCAAAAAGTTGTCTCACCTACTTTAATATCTGTTTGAATGGTTTACCTTTTTCAGCACTGTAGGAGTTGCTTACATGTTGACAGAAACACTGTGTGATAACTTTGTACTGTGATGAGTCAATCACAGCAGCAGTACCTTTTATCTTTAAATCTTTTACATAAAAAAACAGGTTGAAAGGTAAAAGCAAAACTAATAAAGACGAATAATCAACATAGAATTGTAAGTGCTTTAATGCAAATGTTTCTAATTGTTGTCCGACAGTGAAAAACATTTTGAAGAAACAGAAATAATTTTTAAAAGTTTGGAAATTGAAGGTCTATGACTGGAACTGGTTTTGGACATACCCAATCACTGTAGACTGGGTAGATCACACAACAGCTGCGGTGGACATGCAGTGTTAATCATCCATCCATAACTATTTTGGCCTTGTCACTGCCACTGAAACACCAACATTTTCTGCATTTAGCACATAAACTTTGGGAAACATATTAAACTTTCTCCCTTCCACAATCTCACCCATCTACAAGTGCCAGTAAAGCAAGATATTTACCTCATAGGTTTGGTTTCTCTTCCCCACCAATTGGAGATTTTTGGAAAGTTTGCAAAGGATAAAGTCATCAATATCAACTGCATATTCTCCGTTTTTTACTCAGATCTTTGCACACCTGAATTACAAAAACAAAAGAAGATGTAAGCTACTAGCGTATTTTCTTCTCTAGAGCTGTGGGGGGCCGGTTTGATGTCTTTTCTGGAAGAACCAACCTCAGCTTCCTCCTTGGTGAGGAGCCTCCTTCTTCTAACAGGTACTCCTGCTGCAAGAGAGCAGCCCCTCCAGCAGCTGGTGAGGATTCACTTTGCCTGGGCAGACTAGGTGCTGAGATATCCATTACAGACATACCTGCTGCCTTCATACATTCTTCTGAATCTCCCACTCGAGGTCCTTCAGTTTGAGCCACACCCTCAGGTGGCATATTGACTTTAGACATATTTTCCACTATAGTTTCTGGTTCAGGATCCTGCGAGGTATCCCCTGACATCTTGTCTTGGCCCTGTTCAGGGAGGTTGTCTTTGGTAGAGGGGGCTTGTGATTCAGTGGTCGACTGAAGCTGTCCCCTCCCAGTCTGTATGTCTTGACCCTGTGTAAGATCAAGCTTTAGTGCTGCTACAGATGCAGAACTGTCAACTAGCATCTGGCTGTTCCCCAAGGCTGCTGGATTATTAGCTGGGTTTGTTAAACTCAGAGCAGGAGCTTCAAATGTTGAGGTAAGAAGTAGAGCTGGGTGTTTTCCACCTGCTTGTAAAGGACTGGCCTGTACTGTCTCAGCTAGAAGAGCAGGATTTGAGGGCCTGATTCCTCCTACAGGTTGTCTAGTGAAGCTTTCTGTGGCACCACTTGGAGCTATGTTAAATCCACTGAATGTTACGCCAGGAGCAATGGGATTAGTAAAACCACCGGTAAACAGTGGATTGGATGCTGAGGCCATGGTGTTGGGCAAAGCATTCCCTGGTTGAAGAGACAGGGTGCTTCCAGTTAGCTGTGAGCCAGCTGAGCCTACCAAGGAGAGGTTGGTGCTATGATTCCTGTCAGCAGAACTGAGGGAGAAGGGATACTGGTAAGCCAGAGGAAACTTACCCAATGTCAGTCCAGCAGTCTGATACTGGAGAGGCTGAAGGTTTTGTGCAGGAACAGTGGTGCTATCAGGCGGCTGGGAGCTGTCTAGGTTTTTTTTTTCCTGATCAGCTTCTGAACTTTTATCACTTTTAGTTGTGCTACTTTTTTGTTCTCCTTTGTCTGCTCCCCCTGTTTTGGAGGACTTTTTCTCTCTGCTGCTCTTAGTTTTGTTGATAGATTTCTCTTTTCCTTCCTCCACTCCCCCTATTCCATGCTGTCTTCTCTCTTTACTCCTCTTGGAGCTTGAGTTCTTGGTGTGGCCCTGCTCATTTTTCTTCCTGGGATGGACTTTGCTTTTTCTTAAGGGGTTTAAGTTCAATTTGACCTTCAGTAAACGGCTGGACTGGACGTTGTGTCTCCTGTCACTGCTTTTCTCATTGCCTCTGGGAGTTGCCACCACCTCCTCTTCCAGACACTCTTTGCTTTGATTGGTTCTCAGACTCCTTAGATCAAATTTTACATTTCTCCTCTCTCTTTTTAGCTCTGTGTTCATCTTTTGAGTTGGCTCCCTCCTTACCTTGCCATTGAAAGTGAAGGTGTCTTTATGGTTGGAGCGAGCTGTCCTGTGGATCATATTATGCTCTGGTGGTATGTATGTCCTGTAGCAGTTCCTGCAGTATGAAGTCTCATAAATTCTGTTCTTTAATTCATCATCAGTCCTGTAGTTGTCTATGTCACTGTCAGCCTTGTAGGGTGGAAGGTTGTCTGAAGTTTCTCTCAGTAGATGAGTAGATGAGTTGGTGTTGTGGGAAGGAACCTTGTTAGAGACATTCCAGCTAAAATGTTGTTGCATAATAGCTCCTCTCCTTCTCTCCTCTTCCACCATTGTCCTTAATTTTCTTCTCTCTTGGTCATCTTCAGTCTCAGTTCCTCCATTTGCCCACTTAGCCTTTCTCATTTGGTTTAGCATCTTCCCATTAATGTTGCAATGTGAGCACTGGACATTGCTACCTTTTTCATCAGCTCTGGACTTAACTGTATCACTGTGGTTATCCATCCTTTCATCCAACATCATGGGCTCTTTGTTCCATTGTTGACTGCCGTTGGCTTGCAAGTATAAATCCCTCATCCTCTGTTGAGCATCAAGTTGATTCACACGGTTAGCAATTGTTCTGCCTTTGTCCCGTTCCTCTTCCAGTCTTTGACGTTCTTTCTTCTTCTTCTTTTGAGATACTTGGTAGCAGATCAAGACTACAAGCAGGGTCAAAGCAACTCCTCCTGCAGAGAAACATGACAGGAAACAAAAGAAATTCACAACCAGAATTTCAGGGTTTTTAAACGATTTGTTGCTGCATGTGATGTTTTGCTGTGTAGCACATGGACCACTATTTCTTGGAGTGAATTCTCCAGGAACCCTCATCTTGATAACCATTTTTTAAACAGCGGTACAACAGTGGATTGATTTTTTTGCACAACAGTAAGAAGGTCCTGTGTTTGAATACCTACCAGGACCTTTCTGTTGGGGGTTTGCATGTTCTCCCCACACATGGGTTGGCTCTGTCTGGATTCCCCAGCTTCCTTTCACAGTTTGAAATCATTTACCTGTCCAGGATGTACCAGGACCCTTTCACGCTGACCACTGTAGATGGACACCAGCCATCCGCAGCAACCCTGTATAAATTAAGTGTATATTTATTTAATCCTGGAAGTGTTGCCATGGGATTATTAGCATCTCCCAGTAGGTGTACAGTGTTACAGTAAAGTGGTTAGTTTCAGCAGCTAATCATATATTGTGAGCAATATTTCTGAAGTAACTGATTTGCAGTTTAGCTAAATTTCTTCTTTTTGTTTATTTTGATAATTAAACGTCTAATTCAAACATTACTTTGTGTTTTGCTGTTAACTCCTGCTGCTGCACCTATAACCAGATGAAGTCTGGCTTCAGCAGCACGTAACCAAAGTAAAAAAGGGATTATTTCTTATTTTTAAAGAATTGTTTCAGCTCCAGTGGTCTTTATTTGATAGAGAAATGACAGGAACATAGGTTGTGAGAGAGGGGGAAGACATGCGACAAAGGTCAATGGACCAGTATTCAAACCTGTGACAGACGCGTCAACGACTAAGGCCTCTGAATATGGGCTCTTCCCCGTTCCACCACCATGCCCAAAAGGGATTATTTCTGAAATCACTGGTTTATTTTCCATCACTTAGCAAGAGATGAGGAATCAAGTGAAATGTGGCATCAAAATTTAAAGCAATCCATACCCCAAGTTGAGGCTAGGCTGCAAACAACCACCAGAGAATAAGGATTAACAAAACTGCTCAGAGCAGATCTAGTAAGGTTTTGATTTACGAAACAATATTATGTTCTTTTATGATCAGTAATAATTTGTTAGTGGATAACACCCCACATAAAATTGAAAATGTCCGGTCAATATCAAATTAAATGTTTGCCACGGTTCTTTGCCAATAGCAACATTGTTGATGAAGCACCTGAAAATGCTAGTATACATAGTTGGAGGTAATTTCTTCAGGTCACCTCTTTGAAAGAGAAGGCTGCATCTATGATTATCTTATCCAACATAAAGTGTTAAAAGCTGATCTCTTCCTATGTTCAACCCATATTTGATCTGTGAAATACTGTTTGTTTACATGGAAGGATGTTGGTCCGGAAGTCATCCACAAAATTGATGTAAAGCATCATGGGTTATGAGAACAAAATGGATTGAAAACTGACAACTGTCACAATTCATATACGCCAAGTGTCTTCAAAGAGTCGTTGTGGATGGTGACACTGTGGGCAGGACAGCTCTCTGATAGCAGTCAGTCTTGCTATGAATCTGAAGAGGCTTCTGACTAATGACTGTTTCTGTATGACAGACATTTTTCTGAGTACCACAAAAAGGCAACCTCAGTATCAGCAGTGGTAGTTGTGTCACAGTTTTAGAATCAACAGTTAAACAATTTTTTCCCCTTAATTAAACCCTTCCCAATTAATATACTGACCTAGGAAGCAGATGACTGCAGTTATAGCCAGGTCTCGAGCATACATCTGAGGCAGCACACTGCCCTTCGCCTTTATCTGCAGTGTGATGTTCTGATTGGATGGGACGCAGTTGGCTTCAGTCAGCTCCAGCACCGTGGTTACAGCCGGGTTGTCCGCACTCACACACACCATCCGACGGCCGTTATACAGTGTCTGAGGACAACAGGGAGAAAAGATGTTAGTTCTCAAGAAACCTGTGGTTTGGGATCCTTATTGTTACATCACAATTTTTTAAAGGGGACGGCTAATGAGTTTACATGACATTGCACATGTGGATATGGAGGTCATGCACCTTGTCTGGTTCCTGAATGAAGCTTGACAGGACAGCAGCCAGCTCTAGCAGCTCGCATGTGCAGTTCCATGAATTGAGGTCCAGGTTCAGGTTTGACAGCCATACAAGGTAGGAAAAAGCCTCTGGAGGTACAGAACTCAGACGGTTTCTGGAGAGATCCAGACTCCTCAAACTAACCAGACCTCGGAAACTAAAACCATAAGAGAAAATGAAGTTGCAAATATGAAATAATATAAATTCAGTGAATTTTAATAGGATAAAAATTGCATTACCTGTTTCTGTCCAGAAAATCTATTAAATTATCTGAAAGATCCAGAGTTTCTAGACTTCTGAAGTCATTCAGGGGAAAGGATCCAGGGTTTAACCTGGTGACCAGGTTTCCCTCCAGCTTCAGGCTTAACAGAGCCTTTGTGCCTGTAAACCAGCCAGCCTTGATCTGCGCACCAACAAGAGGAGTACATTATTTCTTGGATGATTTAGCTCTGCAATGTGTTATTAAAGTCAATGAGAAAGGAGTCTTCACTGTCAGTCACCGTGAAATGAAATATTTGATTCGCCCTGCAAACATACCATGTTGACATGGTTGTGGCCCAGTGCAAGAACTTCTAGCTGGCTGAGATTGGTCAGAGCTCCACCCTGCAGAGCCTGGCTGGTCAAGAGATTGTGGTCCAAAAGTAATGTGTGGAGAAAAGGCAGGTCTCTGAAGGCCTCTTCACTGAGCTCTGAGATCTGGTTGTTACTCAGACCTGAGCAACACACATGTAGATCTGAAGGCTAACGCATCCCATATCACTGACATACGCAAGCATTATACATTGCATTGCAAAAGAATTAATGTTGCATTCTTTCATGTTACAACCATAAGCTTGAATGTATTGTACTGGGATTTAATCCAATAGACCAACACAAAGTAGAGAAATGTTAATGCCCATACTTCTTTGCAAAGTACCTCAATTTCAGTTAGATTTAATGGACAGTGTGTCTGTGAACATAGACTTTAAAGTCTTGGCACAGGCTTTCAATTAAATCAAATTAAATTAAACCAATTAAATTAAGGTCTGGACTCTTACCGGACCACTCTAACATATGAATAGGTTTTGATTTTATTTGTTTTATAGGATCTTTGGTTGCATGTTTAGTACAACTGCCCTGGTAGACAGGGCAACATCCCCCCTTTCTCAAGTCTTTTGCATCTTCTGATCAGCTCTGATTAGAGTCCTGGAAAATCCCCAAAGCATAATGCTGCCATCTCTATGTGTCAACGTGGGAATGGTATGTTCAGGGTGGTGTGCATTGTTAGTTTAACGTTGTACCTTGTGTTTTGGAAGTGGGACTTCTTATTGCTTTTATCAAGATATCTCAACCAATATTTCTTTCTTAAAGTGCAGTAAAAAAATAAATATTTGTTCTGTCTTCATACATATCTGAAGGGTATTTATAAAATTGTCTAAAATCAGGTATGATTTTCCTTTCACGTCACCATTATGCAGTACTTGGTGTCAGTCTGTCACATAAAATCCTCATAAAACACACTGAAGTTTGTGGTTTCAATGTGAAAAAACGTAAAAGAAAAATGCTCAAATAGTATGAATACTTTTGCAAGGCAGCGCCTGCACATACGTCCAATCCACATTTGTTCTAACCTATAACTGTGATGTTCTTGAGGTCTGACAGCGAGGCAGGTTGGACCACAGAGATGGAGCCCTCTGTTAGCAGCAGAGCCTGAGTTGAATCTGCAGCATCTGCTCAAAGACACACATAGTGGTATCAACCAAACAATTTTCTAAAATGGACACTTGTGACAGAAAAAAGTGTGCACTGTACCAATGATGTTAGCAAGTCTTTGACAGATAACTGCATCCTCAGAGCAAACCGCACAGGAAACTGGACATGGTGGAACACACTGGGCTTTGAGAACTGACAGCAGGAACATCAGCAAAACACCTGGAGACAAATACAGAAATGTGTTTAAAGCCTGGTGTTAGCTATGCCCATTTACTTTTTAACAGAACGCATGACATTTTGTTGTAAATATGTATTAGAATTATGAAATAGAGTTACTGAGCAAAATAGAGCCCCCTTTGGAGAGTACTCACAGGTCATGGTGTGCTACAGAAGATGCAACAACATGATAAGGCAGCATCTCTTCCACATGGCTGTCACCTGACACAGCTTCATCATTGTCACCATCATTATCTGTTTAATCTGAAAACACATTGTGAAAACACTAAAAAACGATCTCTTTGTACAACCACAGGTGCAAAATCTCTTGGAAAAAAAAAAAACAGGCTGATGAAAGCTGATCAAAACCAACAACGTATTTGTCTTTTGAACTGTGGAAGATGATGAAGCCTTCATGGAAATACTTGTCAAGTGAGGCTTTTATTAATAAAATAAAATAAAACAAATTTTCAGAGATTCTAAAAAAACCTCTCATCGGCTATTTGTGTGTTACACTGCAGTTATACATGCGTTTCTAACTGTAATTTGACTATTCAAATCAAGCATTTAAATATGAAAGAGGAGCATGGTATGAGAAAATGTCTGTTTTGTTGCCAGGCAGACAAACAGGATACTGAGTGATAGTTGACAACCAAACACTGAAGCAGAATGAGGCCTATTAGGTTTCTGCTGAAGTACCTTCACTATCAGTGCCACTCACTGAGCAGTCTGTTATGAAACAAGTTTGTGCAACTTTGCAGTACACACTGTTACCAAAATTGGTAATCAGAACAACCACAAAAAAGTGGCTTCCTTATCACAGCGTAACATCTTTGTACCTTTCCACCACAAGAAATGTATTTGATCCTCTGATAAAAACCCAAACAGCTTTACTGAATGAGATTGTAACAGTTTAAGTCAAAGGTTTACAAATTCACCAGTGTCATGAATTTCATATTGAATGGAATGATTATAAAACAGACTACTTGAATCGATTTCTTAGAAAATAATTAGGTGCATAAGTTTAAATTAATATGACTTTTCTCTCCTCCACACAGGAGAGATCAAATCATACATTCAGTGTCAAATACACACATACAACTCTTTAATTCACAGTTAAATATTATTCAGCAGGTTGCAGTCATGGCATAATTATGACTAAAATTTGATCACTCTAATCAGAAATGGTACAGCTCATTTAGATTGGTTGGTTTTTAGTGCAGATGTGATTGTTCAACACAGTTCATACATTTTGAATAGGAAAACCTAAGAACCACAAAACACCAAACCCAAACTGATCATAAACTGAGAAAGTGACCATAAACAGTGAACGGAGCGAGTTTTACTTCAACATAGACTGAAATGGTGGTGACTCAAAAAAGAAAAACATTTTAAAGCTCCACTGGAAAATTCAGCTGCATATGGACAGGTCAATTGCTTTCTGAAGTAAAAGTTTATGATCAGAGGAGCAGCTGATTGGCTTCATAAAAGCTCAAATAATACCTGAACTAAAAACCCAAATACCAGAGAAATTGAAAAGGAGGCTTCATGGGTGCAGAGCAGTACTGAAAAGCAGAGAGAGAAGGAGGGAGTTCAAACCATCTCTTCCAACCAGAAAAAGATTTAAAAAGGAGCAGTAAAAGCAAATGAGGTGGAATAGCAGTGCTTGCCAGCAACTGATGCTTTCAACCACGAGAAACAGTCTTCAGTCAGAGGCCTTGTTAGATTTGTTGCAAGACTGACTGCTATCAGAGATCCATCGTGCCCACAGCATCACCATCCACAATGACTCTTGAAGACGCTTGAATGATATGAGTTACAATAACACTGAATTTCCCTTTGGGATAAATAAAGTATTTTTGAACAGAATTGAATGGAATTGAAATATTTGTGACGGTTGATGTATACTGTTGAGAATTGTTGTTAATTATGTCTATTTGGTAAAATAGGATCAAAATACATGCATTAGATGGGGTCATAAAAAACACTTGGTAATGGATAACTCTGACCATGATGTGCACATGGAGGATTACTGTATAAGGTGCTGTGCAAATGTTGAGGAGGCAATATTTGTAGATAATAACTGGGAATATACAAAAACACTGGCTGACAAGATGATAGCCAGTCTGAAAGTTTGGCACCAAAGAAAGTTTTCAGCATGATGATGAGCCGAAGCATGCTGCCAAAACAAGATAAGAGTTTCTAAAAAGGAAACAGAAAATTTTAACTTGGCCAGTTATGTTGCTTAACTCTAATCCAACTAAAAAACACCTCCAAAGCTTGTGTAAGAGAGAAAAGCAGTCTAGATATCTCCTTTACTGAAGAGCAGCTGAAAATGAAAAGGTCTTTAAAAATTTCAGAACTTTGCTCCCAAATTTATTTTGCAACATTCATAAAAAAAATTAAAACTTAAAAAAAAAATCTAAGTTTGGAGATTTTTATGTATGAGGTTTTGTAGACTGACTTTTTATGAGGTCCTTACATTAGATTGAATCTGCTGTGATGTATAGTTCTTGCTTCACATCTGTGTTTCAATTTTTGTATTTGGTTTTGCTCCAGATATTATTATTTTTTGATGTCTTTGTCTTTGTCCTTCTCCAACCCAAACTGACCTAAAACAGGAAAATATTTAGGATGATTTATAGTCAGACAGTGAAGAAAAAAGGTAAAGAGGTTTTTTTTTTTTTTTTTTTTTTTTTTTTTTTTTTATAAAGAAAGTATACAGTTAAGCTTAAATTTATTCCATACCTCTTGCAGCGTTAGGGTAATCTTTCATTTGATTAATCTGGTAGAGAATCTGTGGAGGGAGTTAAAGATTAGGGTGATGTCCAGGATGCCTTCCAACTTTAAAGACCTGGAGCTCTTCATCAGAGATAAACCTGTGGAAACATCCAAAATGCTGGTCAGCATCGATGAGAAGGGTTCGACTGCTGTAATGGCAATAACAATTTGTCCATTGTTTATGATGAAAGGAGTCATTTAAAAAATTTATTTTTTAAATGAAATGTTAAAAAAGCAGAAAATATTTCATTCAATGTGTATACTCCATTCATATTTTTTTTGTCTTTTGTGAGATTCCTGTCTCATTTACTATCAGAAACAAACTTCCTGGTTGAATGAAAATAATGTTCAGTAGAACTGAACCAGGGTTTAATTAAATGCAAACATCTGGTTTCAGTTGTATTTGTGGGCAATGTATGACTGTTTTTGTCTGAGCTCAATAGCTGTTCTGCAGCTTTGCCACTTGTTTTTGTCATTTCCTGTAAAGTAGACCCTTATATATGTTTTTCAGCTTTGTGGACTTTTGAGGCATCTAAGAATCAACTTCCTGTCTTCATGTTGGCTGAAAGCACTTCAAAAGCTTACAGGAGGCCAGAGTTCATGCTTGTCTGTTTTTTGTTTTTTTTTTTTTTTTTTTTGTGTGTGTGTGTTTGTGTGTGTGTTTGTTTGTTTTTTGTTTTTTCACCAAATCTCTAACAGGAAGTTAATTCACATTTGAAATTAGATTCTAAAATCTTTGGTAACTTGGATGGTATATTTTAGTTGAAAAGTAATTTATTTCTAACCTTTCATTGCTAGACTAATTGAGAGGAATAATATGCTGTAAATGTTCTGTTTTTCACTTTACTAAGAAGTGTTCAAATGTTCTTGAACCCACACAGTTAATAATCTTTGTTTATGTCAGCAGATACTCAAGTATCATTAACCTACACCTGTAACATTCTTAAAATGATTTAACTTCTGTGCTTTTATGGAACCTGTTAAAAATAGCAGAGTCTGATAAACATTAGTCTGGAGGCATGTGGCAAATACAACATTTAGATTTTACCCACAGCATATTTCCTGAAAACTTGAAAATAGTTTTTGCTTAATTAGGCTGAGTCCATCTACAAGCTGTCAGACTGAAAGAGACATCAGCTTATCTACACCAGTTATTATCAAGACCTCAGTGACAACATGTCAAACATGGACCGTATCGCCAAAATACATCAGAGTTTTCTGTTATTTTTGAAATATCACATAGAGCATTAGACTTAAAAGTACAAGCAGTTTCTGCCCATATCACAAAAAAAAGTTAGTTTTTTTTTTGTCCTCACTACTATCTACATTACTAAAGCCAATAAAGATCAGTGTTCAGGTTATTTTTGCTGATCATCATCATTCAAGAAGAAACAAACTGCTTACCTTTTTAATTGTAACCTAAAGATCGCCCCCCCTCCCTTGCTGATGAATACTCAGGAGACCCCGTTCACATACTGATCCATGAATGCAACATGCAGGTCTGACAGCTGAACTGAAACTCAAATTCCGTTCATTTACTGGTAGCCACAGAGATCTAAGCACGCTCGGTGTATGAGTGTGTTGATCTTGGGTTACCTGGCAAGCTTCTGAGCATGCTCAGTACAGTTTAATGTCACCTGAGAAACACAGGTGTCATGTCTGACTCAGAGGGGAGTCTTGAACTTTACACCTAAAGCTGACTTTTTTGAGTTAGTCATGTGTTACATGGGAAGACAGGAGTTGTCACACAAGTTCAAAACAAATCTACAGAATCCCGCGTGTTTTATTAATCTAATTTATTATTCATTCGTTATTTACAGCTTATACAAGTGCTTTCAACAGAAATAAAACATTTTATATATGCAAAGCATCAATCAAATGTCATTTAAGTAAAGACTGAACAGTGTCTTGTAAGTATTCACACCTCTTGAACTTTTCCACATTTTGGCACTTTACAACCACAAACCTCTATGTTTCATTGGGATTTTATGTGATAAATCAACACAAAGTAGTGAATAGTGGGGAAGAAAAGTTATACATGGTTTTACCAATTTTCTTCTAATGATAAGTGTGGTTTATATTTTTATTGAGCCCCCTTTAATCAGAGAACCCAAAATAAAATCAAGTGCAACCAACTGCTTTCAGCAGGAACTTATTAAACGAACATGGTAAAGTAAAATCCAACTGTGGTTTGAGGCCCTCAGAGGTTTGTTGGGGAACATTAGTGAACAAACAGCATCATGAAGACGATGGAACACAGCAGACAGGTCAGGGATAAAGTTGTGGAGACTACTGCACAAGTTTCACCAGAAAACTACAACTACATTATTTAGCTTTTTTTTTGTCACAAACATCACAATGATGCACGTCTTAGTGTTGGTCTGTAACATTCTACTGCAGTAAAACACATTTAAGTTAGTGGCTAAAGAATATTATGTGGAAAAAGTCCAAGGGGTGTGAACACTTTTGCAAAACACCAACGCCATTGACAATATTAGAAACAAAAAGGTATGTTTCGATGAAGCAAAGTCTGGCTTTACTTGTCATATACCAGATTCTAAGATGCATTTGAGTGAATGGAACATCCTTTCCATTCACTCAAAGTAAATTGAGTTATAAGCCATGAGAATAGTTAATATTGATGAAAGTTTTTATTCAGTGTGATTTAGCAAAGATTTTTTTTTTTTTTGTGGTGCTCCACCAGTATTTCTGTTTGGACATGTGTCAAAAGATACTGCACCCATAGGTGGTAAAAAACAAAAATCAAATCAAAAATCAAATGTGATTAGGCAGCTGTCTAAACCTGCTAGAAAAGAGCAGTACAGTCACATTCAAATAAATTAGAATATGTGTTTCAATGAGGCTGTTTGTTAGATTAAAAGAACCTTTTGAAAATAACCTTTTAGCAGGTATTAAATATACTTTGAATTAAATCGACATTTCAGTCTGAAAAATGTTTTTTTATAAGTCTGATGTAATATTCTAATCTTAAATGTTGTACTGTTATTAGTTGTACGAGGAAATCACCTTGATTAACAGAAATAAAGCCTTGAAAACATCAGTTTTCAGTGTGTGATTAATGTATGTGTTTCACTTGAATTTATAAATGGACTTTTAATAATATTCTAATTTATTGATCATGACCATATTTCATTCTCCCTGAATCTCACTGTCCAATATTGACCCCTTACTCTAAAAGGTCAAAATATTACATAGTCAGGACAATTTTCCCAGCTGCCCCGGGACTCTCGATGATGTCATGGTGAGCCTGGGCAGCCTTCTCCAGCGGGTACTGGGGACCGACGACTGGGCGCAGCCAGCCGGCCTCCATCCCTGAAAAGAGCAGCGCTGCACACTCCTTCTTCTCCTCCTGACAGTGAAGAGGGGAACAGTTTAATTACATATCTGTGCACACAACGTTGTTAAGAGAAATGTTTAATTGCTAATTTGTGTAACATTCAACAACAGTTTGCGAGATGTAACTGTAGAGGGTAGGAACTTTTTGTTAGGTTAGGTTGTTGCTGTGTACCGGTGTGGAGAAGAAAAGGGCCACTCCTATGATGCTGCTCTCTTTGGCCATGGTGTCTCTGGGGTTGATCTCTATAGAGCCTCTTGAACCAACAACCTACGGAAGAAAGAGCAGAACCATGACAAATACTCAAGAAAATAAAAAAAACACAAATAAAAACTGACTATGACTTTGTTGTGAGCTTCAAACCATATTTAAAGCACTCAGAGAATGTCTTTTAACACTAATGAAAAAGAAAACATGACCCCTAGACTGAAGTCCTACAGACCGTAACTCGTCCTCCATACGCCAGCAGCTGGAGGTCTTTGCTGAGGTTGACATTGGACAGCATCTCCACAATCAGATCCACACCCCGACCTTCGGTGGCCTCCTGGAGCACAGAAACACACCATTCAGTGTTACAGTGCAGTCAAAAAGTATTTGACCCTTTAAAAAAAAAAATCTTTTTATGCCACAGATTTTTCAGATCATCAAACAAATTTTTACATCTGAAAAAAGATCATCTGAGTAAATAAATGCTATCCAGTGATTATTTCATTTATTAAGGGAAAAAAATCCAAACAAACCTGCCTTTATTTGAAAATAGCATTTTTCTTCCCATTCAATCATAATTAAACTTTAATTAACCACATTTTTGGGCTCAATTTTATGGGCCACACCAATGCCCAATTACTGCCTGACCTGTAAAAATGAAGGACCATTATGCACAAATGGAAAACATGGAGCAGTGGTGAACTTTCCCAGGAGTGGCATACCAAAATTAATCAAGAGCGCATCGACAACTCACCCAGGAGGTCACAAATAGATCTAGAAAACCATCTAAAAGCACTGAAGACCTTTCTGTTTTATAGTCAGTATAATTATTTGCTTTTGTTTGTCTGTTCACTAAATTTGATTGTAAAGCCCTTTGTGGCACACTTGACTGTATGACAAATGCTCTATAAATAAAGTTTGAATGACTGAAGGTCAGAGTTCACGATTCCACAATCAGAAACACACTGGGCAAAAATAGCATCCACGAGAGCGTTCCAAGGATAAAACCACTGATGACCAAAAAGAACTCTTACATTTCCCAAATAACATTTTGATGATCCCCAAGGTTTTGGGAAAAATATTCTGTGGAAAATTAAGACACCGGAAACTGGACATTATACTGACAGTGAAACATGGTGGTGGTAGTGTGATGCTCTGGGGCTGATTCAAGAGCTGAACAACTTCCTGTAATTGATGGAACCATGAATTCTGCTCTCTAGCAGAAAATCCTGAAAGCTTTTTCCCCTTCATGAATGAAATAATTTACAAAATGTGTTTTTTTAATTTACTAAGGATATGTTTTTTCTGATACTAAATTTTGTTTAATGATCTAAACAATTTAAATGATACAAAAAAAAAAAAACAAAAAAAAAAAATCAAAACCAGAAGAAATCCTTAAGGGGAAAAAGACTTTTTCACAGCACCCATCTTAAAAGAAAATAGTTCCTGTTGGTCTTCCTGTATATGTAAGTACCATGATTTTGTCTGTGTATCCCTCCTCTCGATGACTAAAAGCAAAGTGAGCTCCATTGCTGAGGGCCAGCTTCATCCCTTCTGGTGTCCCCACTGTCCCCAACACTCTGAGGCCCAGAGCGCGGGACAGCTGGCATGCTGCCACGCCCACCTGTTGGTTACATTATAAACATTTTTATAGCATCAGTTTATAGCCTGCATGACAACAGCAAAAACAGAAACACAATCATGTCCATATCCGTGCTTCTATTTCCTGATGTACTGATTTAAAGCTAAAGGTATGCTAAAGCTAGTGAACTGGAGGCACAAAAGCTAAAGATACATTCTGTTTTACTTCTTTTTAATTGATCACAAAAACAAAAAAGACATTGTGAATATTTTGGGAGGAAAACTTTGGAACAAATATACTTGGCACATATGACAACAAGTAAAATTTATTCCACTTTAGAAAAAAAAATGGCACTGTTGCTGTGACACTGTAGAGTTTCTGGAGTTAATGCTGACATTCTAATTTCCTTTTTATTTTATTTTATTTCTTTACTTACACCCATATTGGTGGCAAGCAGTTTTGGCTTCCAGTGGAGGAAACCTGTATGATAAATCTTCAATCTACAACGTTTGACCATAGCTCTTAATGTCAAATATTCAAAAATAGAAAAAAAAAATATAGCAAACTCTTTCATGCATAGTGGCCAATACATTAGACAGCCATTTAAAAGCTGTTTTCTTGTGTGTGTGTGGGTGTTGATGATAAACGTGTATAAACCACTTAGTTGGACTCCAGTGTAGTACTACACACATTGCCACCTACTGGCATAAAACTGTACATTCAAATATAAGGCTGTAAATAAGACATACTAAGCAGCTGGAGAGTATCTAACTCAGGGTTGTCCAAAGTGTGGCCCAGGGAGCCTATTTGACACCACAGCACATGTGATTGATGCAGATCGAAACTTATGTTTTTCTAAGGACATAATTTTTGCCTAATGTTCATACTTTTTGCTTTCTTTTTAATTTTATTGGGCAAACAGCTTACACCAAGCAGACCTGGAGGCAACTAAATATGGCTAAATATAGCAAATATTTTCAAAGAAAGAGTGTCCTAAATCCCGTTGTTTCTGTTGAGAATAGACAAATATTATTTTAAAATCAGCCCCTCCTAAAATGTGAAAACTGCATACCTTTTTTTTTAATAAGGCAAACCTAAAAAAACAACCTTTTTACATTTTGGGTCTACAGTTATTTAAAGATCCTATTTCCACAATAATTGCTACTTTTCATTAAAATATTGCATGTTTTGTATATTATTAAGATGGTATAAAAACAAAATTTCTTTTTACATTATTCTAAATTTAAATTAAAAAAAAAAAAAATCATATTTTTGTGGCCCACAGTTTCGACTTGATGATTTTGGCCCATGTGGAAAACGTTTGGACACTTCTGATCTTCCTACTCCTTATTAAGTAAAGACCCTCCATTGAAATGGATATAATGCATCTCTGGCTATGTTTTAACAACACTGTTGCTATACTGCTCTTAAAAATACTCTGACAAACATTATGCTTGTCATTAGGCTGTAACTTACAGCTTTTCTAGGAACCGCAATATTCTTAGAGTTTTGATGAACATTTGTTCAGTTGTGTGAGTTATAGTCTCTTTATTTAGGAGGGCTGAAGTACAGTCCATTTTATAAAGATCTACCAGTAAGGCTGAAGAGCAAATGTTTGAGTTCAAGTTGTTCGAGCTGTGTGAGGACGAGTCTGACTAAAGTATCTGCCTCTAATAGTTTTAGAAAGACTGCAGGGATGCTTCTTTGCTGAGGATCTGAGTTGTCTTTCTGTCTGTTTTTGGCATTCTTGGACCTTCCTGTCCCCTCTTAGAGAAACAAACAGACCTCACTAACAGCCACAGTGTAGAGTTTCATTAACACAGAAAAGCTGGAGCTACTCTCACCCCTCCACTGGCTCCATGGATGAGGACTGTCTCTCCAGCTTTGGCATGAGCTCTGCAGAACACAACAAAGCACCTAAAATTAAAGTTCACCTTCTCATGAGATCATAATTTTTAGCGACGAAATGTTCTCAGGAGTGGATGAAACTACAAAATGTGATTTTCTCTTTTATGTACATCTAAATCTATTTCTATAATAAATAGTTTTAATGGTGTGGCTTGCAGATTTTAACTCATAATTTTGTTACTTCTGATGTAAATCAAATTAAGGATGGGTAGGTGTAGATGTTGAAGATTTCTGAATGATGCTGTAAAAATACTTTCCACCAGAGGGCGGTGTTACCTAATGTGCAAACAGCTATACCGGATGTGTGATAATCTCTCCATTTGCTGACTTTTTTTAGATGGTTGCAGCTCAAAATCTCTTTTTTACAGCAATAATTTTCAAAAGTTATGATCTGAATTATTCTTTTTGCAACAATATGTAAAGAACAAATGGCTCAAACAAATAGTTGCAAATGTTGCAGGTAATGTTTTTGAACAAGGCAAAGTAGTAATAAAGTGCAATTAGTGCTATTAACAAATAGAATAGAAATATTCTTTATTGTTCCTCTGTGGGGAAATTCAAGTGTACGAGCAAAGTGAAAGGCAAATGGAAGCATGCAGATTCACACAAAAGTAAAAACAAAAAAATAAGAAAAAGAGACTTTATAGTAACGCTAAATTTAGAACATAAGAAAAAATTACTACATAGTTATTAAAGATAGCAAACTCAGATAAAAAGAATAGGGTAGATGGAGTAGGATCATTTTAAAAAGTACAAATTTGCATGTATATTCATGCATAAAAAAACATCAACAGATTATGTACAAGAAATTAAAAACTGCAAATAACTGCATGTATGTAAACACACTGAGTTTGTTGGTAACAGTGATGGTCATAAAGTCTAAGTGATGCTCAGAGGAAGGATTTGCGATAATGCAACTTTGTGCACCTAGGATGCAGCAGTCTGTCACTGGAGGAGCTCTCCAGTTCAGCAAACAAATCTGTTCAGTATTTTCTTAAAATATTATTTCTCAGTAAAAATAAAAGCGCATCATCAGAATTGCATATTATTCTTTCAGGTGACTATTATGAAGGCCATACTGTCAACTAATACTGATTCATGGCATTTGACTAAGCATAAAACTACATTAGGATTTTTAACACATTTATCAATATTAATAACATTATCAAAATAAATGATTCCATAAAAAAAAGTTAGTGCCAGTGTGATCCAAATACGTCGTATGTCCTCCATAAGTATTGAAATTTTATACATTTTAACCACTGTTTTTCTTTTAAATATTGCTTCCTAAAACATACCTCTGTTTAACTTGTGCCAAAACGCAAAACATATATACCAGTTTTTACATGCACTTCCACAATACATAATAAAATGTGCAGACAGAGTGGCAACATGTTGAGCAGATGTGAATTATGCCAACAAACTCTTTGGTCATCTGCCAGCAGTGGATTACAAAGCTGAAGAATCAAAAGTGAAAATCTGAATTTAAAGAGTACATGAATTATGTGAGCATTTAACATGCATACTGTTTAACTGTCAGAAGAGTTGTTTTACATGATGAATCATTTTGTACAGTTTTCTGGAGGGTCTATTTCATTTTTCTGAGTATGCTGGGTGAAGTACAAAGCTGTGCAGACCTTTGGTTTAAACCCTGAACAATTCCTCTCCTCTAAAGGCTTGGTCTTACTTGTGAACCAGGGCTCTGTAAGCAGTGAAGTAAGGAATGCCAATGGCTGCTCCCTGTGTGAAGTCTAGTGCATCAGGCAGCTTGTGAACACAGTCGTCAGCTACTACAGCATACTCTGCATAACCTCCAGACTCTGTGGCGGTGGTGAAGACGCGATCCCCAGCCTGGAAAACACAAAGAATCATTTGATGTGTGGGCCATCTCTGGCACCACGTTGCTAAAGGTCCCTGAGATGATTGCTGTCAGTCAAGAAAAAAGATTTTTAAGGATTTATTCTAAACAGATTTACACTCAAGAAAAAAAAATAGTACGCCTGTAGTGTGTAGTTCAACACATGGATATTTAACGTCAACAATTTCAAGTAATATAAATAAACAACAGAAACCCAAGAAAAGATTTTTAAAATTTTTTGTAAAGTGTGATAAAAACATGCTACTAAAGGTGAGGAATAAATTGGGACACCCACACATTTTACCCCTCGTAAAATAGCTAAAATTACACACAGGCGAATCAGAGCAGGTTCCCAGCATTTTAAAGGAATTTCACCCTGTTTAAACCTCAGATATTTATTTTGGTGTGCTCCTGGCTGTTCAAGTAAGGCTAACCGCTATGGTGAGATTGAAAGAGCTCTCTGAAGCATCTTATGAGTCTGGTGAGGGGTTTAAAAAGATATCAAAAGAGTTTTAAATCAGGCTGCACTAAAAATAGTCTACATGTGGTGAACAAATCTCACCCTTAAAACAGACAGCAAGATGCTAAAAGAAGTCTCCAAAATCCTAAAATGTCACCACAGAACCTACAGCAGGTCTTTGCTACTGTTGATATGATATTCCATGCCTCTTCAATGGCAACTTTCTGCAACTTTCATGAGAGGCATACAAGGAGAAAACGTTTGCTCTCTAGGAAAAACATGAAGGCCAGACTGAAGTCTGCCAGAGACAAATGTAAACACATGTTTGTAATAATATTCTTTAGACAGATAAGTCTAAATTTTATATATTTAGACTCCAGAACAGAAGACATGTCTGGCTTAAAGTGTTACAGGAAAAGATCTTCATACAAACTGTGACTTGTGGGGGTGGAAGTTTCATGGTTTGGGGAGGCTTTTCTGCAGAAGGGCCTGACCTGCACTCCATCATATAATCCACATTGAATTCTACTGTGACAAATCACATCAGTAAATCCAGCAGGGCTGGATGAAATCTGAGAAATGGAAAGTTCTGGCCCCGAGTCAAAACCCAGGTCTTGATCTAAATGAGATTCTGCGACATGCGAGAAACCCCACAAACAATTTACAGATGAAAATGAGGTGCAGAGAAAAGCTACCTCAGACTAATATTACAGACTGGTGGATGGCTACAAGAAACCTCTTACTGAAGTTACTTCCATCAGAAGGGAGTACGATGAGCTACTAGGGGGTAGAGTGTCCTAACTTTTCTCCCCATCTAGAAAACAAATCATTGTTGTTTAATAAGTAAAACAAGGTTAGCTCTGTAGTCATTATATAATTATTTTTTCTACATAAAATATAAAAAAAAAAATGAAAATGAGGGTAGATATGTGATCATTTCTCAATAAAGAATAGAATATATAATGTGGTATCCTGTTTTTTTTTTTTTTTCACAGGACTGCATTTGTGTGTGCTGTGAGGAGCGTGGTTTTTACTGTCACCTTTACTGCGGTGACTCCCTCTCCGACAGCATCCACCACTCCGGCGACATCAGAGCCTGGCGTGTACGGCAGAGTGGGCTTCCGTGCGTAAGATCCAGATCGGATATATGTTTCCACAGGGTTCACTCCACAGGCACGGACATGGATCAGTACCTGCATCACAGGGATTTTAAATAAGCTATACTTAATAAGAGTTGGCAAAATTTTACAATTTTATTTTTTAGCTAAAATCTTTTACTGCACATATTTTTTCTTTAAGGACTGATATTAAGTCCAAATGTGTTCATACCCCAGGCAGATTTCTGAAATAATGAGACAAGCATCTCTCAAAAGATAACAAAGAAATGACAATGGAGAATTGCCATTATATATGTATATAAATGTATACATATATATTTTATTTACAATTGATTCAAACAAAAAGTATGACAAAAATGATTTTTACCTTTCTTAATAATCAATGGAAAAATCTTTCTCATTACAACAATCAAACAGTGCTTATAATTGCTGACCAGCTTTTTGCATCTTTCCACTGATGATTTATCTTTGGTGATGAGCTCCAAATGTTTGATATAGGAGGGACCTCTTGCCATGGCCCTAATCTTGAGCTCCTTTACAAATTGAGATTTATAGTAAAAGATCACTGTAAATTTTAATCTGTATAAGTATGTTTTTTTACAAAGGGAAATTAGGATGAAAAAAATATTATGACTTGAACAAAATCATGATATAATATTTTTGTCATGGTGTCCAACCTTATGGCCAAAAAAAGATCTAAATAAGCATTGTGAAATATTGTGTGATGCCTTGCCAGATTTTAAAAATGCTGACATCATCCTTTAGAGCTCAGTTCTTTGTATTATATCCTTTGGATAAATCTATGCAATCCCACTTTTCTTTGGAATAAGAACAAGTGGAGCATAGGTGAAAATCCTTTCTGATCTTGCACTTTGACCCCAGCCTTGAAGACAGTCATGCAAATCTAGTTATATTCATTACTTATTAATTTGAGCAGGAAAGACGAACAGCTGAAAAGATGTTTCGATTGACTTTAATTTTGCACATAAAAAAGTGTATACATACACATCAATGAGGTTAGATCTGCTTTCGCACAAAGAGAGAAACAAAATAGAGAGACATGTCAGACATATTAATGGACGAAACCTCTTATTGCAGCTCCTCTGCAGTTATGATTGAGGCCAAACTTCCACCTCCTGTCTACCTGTGGACTGTGACCCGCAGAGCTGCGCCTTCAGCGGGGTGACTCACCTGTCTGTGTCCCGGCTGAGGGACAGGGACATCCGAGCACAGCCTGAGAACAGACGGAGCTCCAAACTCACTCACTCTGATGGCTCTCATCATCCTGCTGCCTGACATATCAACACACCTACAGTACGATCTGCAAGCAGGATCAGATGACAGAGGAGCTCAGCATTACTTTCACTGGAAAAATGTGGCAGCTTTCTTCTTCTTCCACAATTCTTTCTGATTTGGCACATCAGCGCCCCCATCTGTAGACTTAATGAGTTGATTTTAAAATGCTTTTTTTTTTTCTCTGGAGTTCCGCTTTTTTAACTTTATGTTGCCAATATTTAAAAAAAAAAAAATAAAATAAATAAATAAAAAATAAAAAATGCACCAATGAAAACTAATGATGACATTTGATACTGCCTACTGGCCACAAGACTTTCCCAAAATTTTTTATTTTTTATTTTATTTTATTTTTTTTTGTCTTATCACTGTTTGTCTAAAAATATTAGACTGATATAGAGCTTGATAAGGTCAAAATGGAACTATGCAGGTTTTCTGCAACGTAAAGAAGTTGATTTTGTGTCTGGGGAACCATTCTATTTATTTGAGCATATGCTCTGGATCATTATCCAGACAACCAGGCAATCAATGACAACCAGAGGCCACCAGACATCATTTGAAACTCCTGGTAGCCTATTTCAGAAGGCTTATGATGCCATGTGCTTTGGAAGAGAAACAGATCCACAGCATCACAGATCCTCCACCATACTTAACTATGGGAACAGGCTTAGGCTATAGTATACACTTTGTATAGCAAATGCCTGAAGAAAATCAAGATCAACACACATTTTCCCTATTTGAATGGCATGTTCTCTTGTCTTTCCCATTTTCTTCAGTGGCAAATATAATGGTCCTGTGTCACATCATATTTGTACCCCCATGGAATTAGGCAGTCATGGATTATTTATACCAAGTAAACAAGTAAAACAAATAAAGTATTCATGATTTTCTGATTTTCTTATAAAAATAAATAAATAAATAAATAAATAAATAAATAAATAAAAACGACTTAAAGTGACTGATAGGTTTGTGTTGAGGTGTTAAAAAAATCCAGTAGTTTCTCCCTAAGAATGATCATTTGAGGATTTTCATAGTGGTGTGTGCAAACATAGTTGTACAAAAATACATAACTAAAAATAAATTAAACGAAAGTGCTGTTTTCTTTCATTTATTTATGTATACTTACATCTTTTGTGTTTATTTTAGTAATTAGTCATTCTGAAGTATTTCTTATTTAACAGAGTGAAACTTTTAGTTTAGTAGTCCAATGCTTGGATCGACGATTTCGTGGATTGAATAGTTTGGCCTTACGTCATGACGTTACATTTGTTTACGCAAGCCTGATTCTTACATGAATGGCACTACTTTAAAGTACCGCCTGATAGTCGGATAAACCCATCCACGTGAGCAGAGAGCGGTGAAACAGACAGAGAGGGATGAAATGCGGAACCAGGTGTTGGAGAGAAAAGTGACCGCGGCAGCGTAGAGTTTCCTGACAGGAGCGTGGTCTTCCTGATGCAAAGCCTCCAGCGTTTGTTAACATGACGTTACACAGCCTGAAACGGGTTTCTTCGTGTGCGAGGGGCCAATTGTAGCTTGCTTTAATCAGACAGGCACTGCAACGGGACTCCAGAGGTTCCCATAGTTTGAAATACGTCACTTGAAGGTTTAGCTTGTCCCTGGGTGTGTTAGAAATGGCAACAAAATGTAGGTTTTTGCTTCAGAGGGTCCTCACAGGACTCAGAGCTCATGCTGTGTGGTATCACCAAGCTTCATGTAGAGGACACCTGATGTGCAGAACACCAGCCAGACAGCTGAGCAGCTCCGACAGACTCCACATGTCTCCCTCCGCCAACACAGGTACTTCAGAACTCAAATGCAAAAATAAATGTAGTCATCTTCTCCCCGTGTTTAATAAGTTAAGGTGCCAAATCGGGAATCAGGTTGATTTATTAACTGTCTGTGTTCATTTCCTGCAGTTACTAAAGGTGTAGTTAGTTTTAACTGTCGTGTCGGCAGGTCCCAGCAGCCTGTCGTTCAGGACGCACACCTGTGGCGAGCTGACGTCACATCATGTAGGAGAGAAGGTCACACTGTGTGGATGGGTCCAATATCTCAGGTATTATTATTCTCTTTTAGCTCTCGATTATTGGAGATGTAGAGCACTTTGCCATATTTTTATTACTATTTTAACCTTTCCAGGTTTTTCATTTATTTTATATGATACACCAGAACAAAGTAGTGCATCATTTCGAAGTGGAAGTATAATTAATAGTCGTTTTCAAATTTTCTTTAGAAATAAAAATCTAAAAAGTGGCATGCACAGACTGAATTTCTTAAAGCTTTCTTTCAGCAAAGACCCTTTTCTTAGTTGTGCTGTTGTCAGACACTCGTCGCTGTTCTCTAACGAACCTCTGAGGCCTTCACAGAACACTCCGGTTAAATTACACACAAGTGGATTCTGTTTACTAATCATGTGATTTCTGCATTGGATTTTATTCAGGAGTATCAGAATAAAGGAGGCTGAATGCAAATGTCTGCCACTAGTTTCAGACATTTTTTCATAAAAAAAATAAAAATAAAAAAAAAATAAAATGAATCACTTTCCTTTCACTTCACAATCATATACTACTTTTGAGATGGTCTGTCACATAAAATCCCAATAAAATACATTGAATGTTATGTTTGTAACATAACAAAATGCAAAAAAGGTGTGTATCCTTTTGCAAGGCACTGTCAACATGAAAAATTAATCAGTCTGAAAAGTCACTGCTTGTAAAATGTCGATCAGATTTGGGTGTGAAGGGCAGGACTTTAGGTCCTAGTTTTACCAGCGCATGTATAAAAATCAATAATTATTTAAAATCCGATTTCTCTTTTTTTAGTTTCATAATCGTTTGTATGATGTTCTAAGATTTTGATGTGTTCCTTGCTTTTTTTTTTTTTTATTATTGTTTTTATTTCCACTGGATGTTTACTTGAAAAGAGTGAAAGCTGTTCACTTGATCAGAAACAGAAAATGCTTTTACCAAATATTTGAATTTGCTAACTAATTCTATCTAAACCAAAACCAGAAACCATTATTAAACTGGTCAAGTGACAATTAATATCATGCTTCTATTCTGATCTTACAATTATTTTAGACTGTTTCACTGATCCAATGTTTCAAATAAATGTAATCATTTCTTTTTGCTTACAATAGACACGACCTGTTTATCATCCTGCGAGATTTCAGCGGTTTGACGCAAGTTCTTATCCCTGAGGAAGATGTAAGAAATGACCTTAAAATTTTATTACTGTAGAAAGCTGCTGATGTCACTGAAAAACAGAAAAATCATACAGAAAATGTATAAATTAATAGAAAATAATGGAAAATCCACCTTAAATGTAATTTTTTTTTTTTTCTTTTAGTCTGCCACCAGCATAAAAGAAGTGCTGTGTGATCTCTCAGTGGAGTCAGTCATCAAGGTTACAGGAACAGTCAGAAAAAGACCAGTGGGGCAGGAGAATAAGGTTTGAGTGTGTTGTCAGGTTATATTGCTTGTTAAATGCATTTTTGTAATATTGTTATAGGGAAATTAAGGACTCTTAAAAAAATAAAATGCTTTTGAGTAGAGACAAAATGGCCAATGATTTAGTTGATCTCTGTGTTTTACAGTTTTTTGATGAGATTTGATTGACATGAGGAGAGGAGCAGCCATTTTTCTGCAGATGGGTCTGACTTTTCATCTTGTTACGTTCACACCAGGGGATGCCAACAGGAGAAATAGAGGTCCTGGCGGAAAATGTGGAAGTCTTCAATGTGTGCCAGAAGCTGCCTTTTGAGATAAAAGACTTTGTCAAAGTAAGCGTCTCGTTCTACAGTTGTGTTCACAAATGAGTAAACTTTTATTCGTTAATTAGAGTAACTTTTCAAATGGATCGTGTCTGTTTGGTTATGCAGAAGTCTGAGTCGTTGCGGATGCAGTATCGCTACCTGGACCTGAGGTCGTCTCAGATGCAGAAGAATCTCCGACTGAGATCTCAGCTGGTGATGAAGATGAGAGAGTATCTCTGTAATATGCATGGTATGGACAGTGAAGTTCACCTTTTTTCTGTTTTAGTTATTCTTTTTCAAAGTTGCCTTCAATCTTGTGTGTTTTTATTTTTTTTTTCCTCCTCCTCTGTGTAGGTTTTGTGGATGTTGAAACACCTACTTTATTCAAAAGAACACCAGGGGTAAGAAGGTCCTCAGCTATTTTAAGGATAGAGGAACGATTTAAAAAAAAAAAAAAAAATCTTTTCTCATTTTTATATTATTACAGTGTCTCACAAAGATATTCAGACCCCTTCGATTTTCACACTTTGATGGTGTGATCTCAAACTTCAATGGATTTTATTGTGATTTTATGTGAACACAAAGTTGATTATAATTATGAAGTTAAAGGGAAATAATATATGTGAAAAATAACCTAAGTTCAGTCAAATTGGAAGGAGAGTTGTGAACAGCAATTTTTAAGTCTTGTGATACAGAGTCCCAATTGGATTTAGGTCTGGACTTTGACTGGGCCATTCTAACACATGAATAGGCTTTGATCTAAACCATTCCATTGTAGCTCTGGATGTATGTTTGTAGTATTTTTCCTATTGGAAGGTGAACCTCCAGGTTTTCTTCCTGGACTGTTCAGTATTTAGCTTCAGGCAACTTCCCATTAACTCTGACCAGCTTCCCCATCCCTGCTGAAGAAATGTATCCCCTCCCTGATGCTGCCACCACCTTGTTTCAGCAATAAAATACACTGAAATGTTTGTTGCTGTAACTTGATAAAATGTTCTAAAAGTTCAACAGGTATACATATTTTTCTTTAAAATAAATAATTTAGAAAAGCATAAGATGGTTTTTTTTGGGTTATTTTGCCAAAGTATGTGCCACTTTGGGAGACTAATATCTAAACATATGTGACATATTACTGAGAATCACTCGTTTTTGTTTCAGGGTGCTAAAGAGTTTGTCGTCCCTTCCAGAGAGCCGGGGCTGTTTTACTCTCTGCCTCAGAGCCCGCAGCAGTTTAAGCAGCTCCTTATGGTTGCTGGAGTGGACAGGTGAGTGACCAGCTCACCATACCTTTAATCTGGAAGAAAATCTCCACACATCAAATCAGAACAGTTCTCTTTTGTTTTCTAATAGGTTTCAACATTTTATTTGTCTTTAGAGCCAGTGTTTGTTTTTCACATTAAAGTGGTGCAGAATATTGAAGGGGGTTATTATGTATTTTCCAGGCAGATAGTACTATTTCATAGCACAATCAAGTGACTATCTTACCTTCAGTTGTTATAAAAATTCTGTATATATAAAACATAACTTTTCAATTTGAAACTAAAGTCTAAATAGTTTGTGTACAGGATGTGAGTTTAAGCCAAAACTCTGCTGTCTAAACAGAGTTTTATGATCCTCTATCCAAATGTCATCTCTTTTTCTCGTGTAACCAGGTACTTCCAGGTGGCTCGATGTTACAGAGACGAAGGTTCCAAACCAGATCGGCAGCCAGAGTTCACTCAGGTGAGATGGAGCAGTGGGGGGATAAAAGCTCAGTCAGTCTGTGTGTAATTTAATCTTGGTATAAATTTTAGCAGTCCTGGAGGGAAACCCTTTAGTAGCTGGAAAAGACTTGAGATCAGGGTGGAGGTTCATCTTCCAGCAGGAGAGCGATCCTAAACAAACAACCATGGCAACTTTTCAGACGTTTACTTGTTATAACTTCTGACACACATGTATTGTTCTTCTTTCACCTCTCAATCATTCTACATTACTTTGTGTTAGTCTGCCACATAAAATCCCAGGAAAATAAACCCAAAGGTTTCTTGTTTCGAATGTGACAAAATGTGAAAGGTTAAAGTGGTGCGAATATGTTTGGAAGTAACTGGAGCTGACAGACTTTACTAAACTTCTCACTGACCCATCCAGGTGGATATAGAGATGTCTTTTGTGGACCAGGCAGGCATTTTATCGCTGGTCGAGGGTTTGCTGCAATATTCCTGGCCTGCAGAAAAAGGTTCTCTGAAGGTCCCCTTCCAGACGATGACATTTAATGAGGCGATGAGAGACTACGGTGTGGACAAACCGGATACTAGATTTGGCATGAAGGTGGGTGAGTTTAGTTGAACAGAATGGACACCTTACTATTTTTTACAACCAAAGGGTCTGAAGAATACTAATATGTAGTATTCTTCAGAATACTAAGGTGGATTACCGGTAGATTGTGTATTTACCTATTCAAGTTCAACAGAATGGAGGACCTATCAGTGATCCGTTGTACAGGTGATGTAATCAAGACTAAGTTGTGCTTAACCAGACAAACAGGTTGTCAGTAAGAAAGATTGAGGTGATGGAGACTGTGTTCACGCAGCAGATCTTGATGCTCAGTTCTGACTTTTTTGCTGAAATCTGATTTTTTTTTAAAGCGTTCGTTCATACTACTGATTGATGCGACTGCAGTCAGTCTTCTGTCTTCCCAAAGCGACCTGCATGCGACCACATGACCATTCAGACTGCAGACGCTTTGAAAACTATAAGATACGTATCCGATTTAGTGCCACATTTGGAAGTGGCACAGATTGGATTTTTTTGGGGGGTGAAAAGATCTGAAGTGGGCTGTTTAGACTGCTGTAAAAAAAAGTCGAATATGGGTCGCATTTGGGCAAAAAAATAAATAAATAAAATAAAAAAATCTGATTTGGGTCGCATTTGCTTGCTGTGTAAAATATTTCTGTTTTTCACTTATGTGTTTTTTTTTGTTTGTTTGTTTTTTTTTTCCTGTTTTCTTGCTTTCCCAGCTGACAGACATCAGTGACGTTTTCTCCTCCACTCAGATTGAATTCCTCAGATCCGCTCTCAGCCAATCAGAAGGCTCGGTTCAGGCCATCCGTGTTCCCAGTGGAGCTGTATGAATACATTTATACTATTGTAAAATACTGTTAGTGTTACTAACAGGATTTAGTGCAATAAAAGACCACCAGAAGCTTACAGAAAATTTAGTAGTATTAATATATGTGTTTTATTTATGAATATTTCAGTTGTGCCATTTTTGCCTTTATTTGTGGCTGTCCTGTGTCTTCTGACAGAAACTTTTCACTGGGAAAGATTTGGAAGAACTGAAACAAACAGCCAAGACTCAGTTTGGACAGGTAGGCTTGTCTTTCCTTTCATGTTTATCATCTAAACCTTTATCAGGATTTGATTTCAACTGCTGCTAATTCCTAGATAGTCTTTCCAACTCTGCATTTTCTATTCAAATCAGTAACAAGACAAACTCCAGAATGACAAGCAATAACTCCAATTTACCTGAAAGTCAGTAATTGCCATAAAAGCTGCACAAAGGATTATTTCACCTCTTTTTAAGAATATGTTATTTTTTTTTCCCCTTTTATAGGAGCTGAGTCTGGTGTTGGTCAGAGAAGACGGGTCATTAAAGTCTCCTCTGAAAAAGCTGATGTCTATCTCTGTCACAGAGGACCTGCTGAGGAGAACTGAAGCCAAACCGGGAGACTTGCTGCTGCTAGCAGCTGGCTCCCTCCACGTCGTGGTAAGTTCCTAGGACTAAAACAAGCTGAGAAACTCTTTGGAAAAGCTCTTTTTAGCTTCCTATATTTGTCCCTCTGTCCTGCTGGCAGCGCCCGTTGCTCGGTAGTCTTCGCCTCCAGGCAGCACGGCTCCTAGAGGCTCATGGCCTATCAGTCTGTGACCCTGCTGCCTTCAACTTCCTGTGGGTTGTGGACTTCCCTCTTTTCTTACCAAAAGAAGATAAACCTGAGGAGTTGGAGTCAGCTCATCATCCTTTCACTGCTCCGCGACCAGAGGATATAGAGTTACTCTTCATGGAGCCTCACAAGGTGTTTGTATTATCTTTTTTTTATTGTTACTCTTGTGGAAATTATTGACCTCATTCAGTGTGGCGCTTTGGTGCTTCCTAGGTGCGTGGGCAGCACTATGACCTGGTACTGAATGGCAGTGAGATTGGAGGAGGTTCCATCCGGATCCATAAATCCTCAGAGCAGCTCCATGTTCTAAAGAACATCCTGAAGGTTAGCTTTTCTCACCATACATACATATACTTGAGAGAAAGATTATTGCTATTATTATTTATTTATTTATTTCCTTTTGCAGGAGGATCCCAGTCTACTTTCCCATCTGCTGGAGGCTCTAGACTCTGGAGCGCCACCTCATGGAGGCATTGCTCTGGGTAAGTCAGCCCTGCGGACTGGGAGCTTAACACAAGAGCCATCAGATGGGGACATTTTGACCACATGTCAGAGGAGATGAAAAGGCATCAGATTGCTTTAACTGTTTTTGTAAATTAAAAGCAGGATAAAAATTGGACAGCACAAAAATAAATCAGTACAAAAGAATTGTGTGGAAAAACTCTATTTCACAGTAAAATTAGATATCCTGGCCGTAGAAATGTAGACACTAAAAAAAAAAAAAAAAAAAAAAAAAAAAAAAAAAAAAAAAAAAGTACAACATTCATTAAAATGACTCCAAAGAATACAGAAAATATGTTTTCTGTGTTGAAAATGTTCTATCAGGACATTTTGGGTAATTGGAATAAAGTATTAGACACCAGTGTCATAACTGAGGCCTCTGTGTAACATTCGCACACATTTTGGTTTAGCTCAAACCTCTATTTCCAGTTAACTAGCAACTGGTTTTCTGACTCCTTTATCACGCCCCCGTAGGTTTGGATCGGCTGGTCTCCATTTTGGTCGGCGCTCCTAGCATTCGTGATGTAATCGCCTTCCCCAAGTCATTCCGGGGTCATGACATCATGAGCCGCGCACCTGATTCTGTGTCAGAGGAGGAGCTGAAGCCGTACCACATTTCTGTCAGATGGCCAACAGAGGGGGGACAAGAGGGGAAGTGAGATGTCGACAAAGACAAACCAACATCCAAGGAGTTTTCCCAGGTTTCTGTACTGAACATCAGAAATACAGGTGTTGATGAGGACACAGAGAGAGATCCTGACTGAAGAGTGTGACATCACTTCCATGTGTTCTGCATGGACATTAAGGCGAGAGAATTAAAGAGAAAAATGTTGCTTTGGCTGTGTATGAAAACTCAGGGCTGAAAAAAAAAATCATGCCAAAAGGACAGAATGTAAAGCTCAAACACTGGAAATAAACACTTAATATCAGCTGGTATCAAAACTTTTATGGTCAGACTTATTAGTTGTCCTTCACGGTTGTAATTCATAAAATAAAATTTGTCTACAAAGTTACTGCTTCAAGACTTTTTCTATTAACCCTTCAAAGCTGTGTGTCTTATACCAGTTTGAGTGATCTGTTTGTTACCTTCCCGTCAATAAGAGCAAGGCTCTTGTGGTAAAAAATAGCCTTAAAATAGAAAATAAGATTCAAAAATGCCACTAAAATCTCACTGGGATAGTGGAAGCCTTCTGGTAATTCTTTTATGGGATGGTATTGATTATTTAGCGCAATTCTGAGGTGTTTTGGAGGAATCTATTTCAGTTTTTTGGACTGCAAACTTTTATTTCCAACTCTTCTTCATTTTCAATGAAATATGGTCTTTTTTTAAATACTTAATGATGCATGAGTCATTCTAGCATGAACGGGATGGTGGCGACAGTGGTAGGAGTTCATCCCAAGTTGCTGGTTCAAGCACTGCTCCGTCCATCTCCATCGTTGTGTTCTTGGGCAAGATATTTCACCCACCTTGCCTAAGATGGCTGCAGCCCCAGACACCTGTCTGCCTTGAATGGGCTGTGCTGAAAATGTAATTTCCCCCCTGGGGGATTAATAGAGGTATTAAAAATTAAAAAAAACAGCTAATTTAGGAGTAGAATCCCTACTGTAACTCCTTATCTTTTCAGTCACACAATTTGGGGCATATTTTTATTAAGCGTAAATTTGCAAACCTGCAGTTATGTTTTTGTATCAGGGCTCCATCTAGGACTTGTAGGTGGAGCCCTACAAGTCCTAGGGTCTTGTTTAGGGTCAGGAATAGGGCAGCTAACATCTTTGCAGACCCCACACATCCTGCACACAAACTATTTAGACTTTAGTGTCAAATTGACATTACAGAGCGCTATCTGCAAAACTCAGCCACCACAATGACAGTTTCTTCTCCCAATCTGTTTCTCTGATGAACTCAATAAACACCTTACAACCTGAGTAGTCAGCTTATTTTGTTTGTGAAACAAAATAAGCTTACTTGAATATAACCATAACCTGCCTTTATTAAAAAAGGAGAAAATATTGGGTGTACATACAGATACACAGTGCCTATAAAAGTGTGCACCCCCTTGGATGTTATACCCTTTTTATTGCTTTTACAAGTCAGTCATGATCAACAAAATTAGTTGAGGGTTTTTTTTTTTTTTTTTTTTTTTTTTAATGAAAAAATAAATCAACCCTCCCCCCTTTAAAATTAAATAAAAATTAAGTAAAAATATTTTACATAAAATAAGTGATTGCACAAATACTCACCCTCTTCAAGTCAGTATTTAGCAGATGCACCTTTGGCTGCAATCACAGCACAGAGTCTGTGTGGACAGGCCTCAGTCAGGCTTGCACATGTGGACGCTGCAATTTTACTCCATTCTTTCTTGAAAAACTGTTCAAGCTTTTAGGTTGTGTGGGGATCTGCTTTGAACAGCCCTTTTCAAGTCCTGTAACAAATTCTGTACTGGACTGAGGTCTGGGCTTTGACTCTGCCACTTCAGAACATCCAGCTTATTGTCTTTAAACGATTTCTCTTTAAAGCCTGATCTTTCAGGCCATTGTCTGGCTAGGACTTAAATATTCTCTGAAGCCAAAGTCTTTTGCAGATGGAAGCAAATCATCTTCCAGGATTTCTCTGTATAGCTGCATTCATTTTACCGTCTACCTTCTCAAGGCTTCCAGGGCCTGCTGCTGAGACGCATCCCCACAGCATGATGCTGCTATGACCATGCTTCACAGTGGGGATGGTGTCTTTGTGGTGATGTGCAGTATTTGGTGTTTGCCAAACATAGCATCTTGTATGATGTCCAAAAAGTTCCATTTTGGTCTCGTCAGGCTAAATAACTTTCTTTCACTGGACCATGGAGTTCCCCACATGCCTTTTGGCAAACTCTAGCCGAGTCTCAATATGGGTTTTCTTCAACAGGACTTCCTTGTTGCCTCTCTCCAAGCTTTGACTGGTGAAGAACTCAAGCAATAGTTATTGGATGCAGACTCTCTCCCACCTCAGCTGCTAAAACTTGTAACTCCTTCAGCAGAGTCATAGCTGTTCTGGTGGCTTCTCTCACTGGTCTCCTCCTGTATACTCTCTGAGTTTGTGAGGACACTCTGATCTAGGCAAATTTACACGTGACATATTTCTTCAGTTTCTTGATGACAGATTTAACTGAACTACAATCACTTGAGACACACTCACTCCACTCAGGTGATCACCAATCCACACTGTGAGAGGACTAGATCCAGTTGACTGGACCTTTTCAGAATTAGGTCACTCACTTTAAATGAGTTAATATATATGGTCACTTATTTTATTTGAAGTATTTTTATTCGGTTGTCATTATTTTTGTTTGTTTGGCTTTTATGTTTATTTCCTCTAAGATGTATATATTCATGCTTATGACTGTACACTGTGAGCACGTGAAACCGAAGTCAAATTCCTTGATTATGCACACATTCTTGGCCAGTAAATTGTGTAATTATCGCAACAACTCAGATATAGTGCAGTCCTCCGCAAAATCCCGTGTCGTTTCTCTGAAATGTACAGGTTCATCTCGATATGTAACATAATTAAAAGGGGGAAATTCTTCTTTTCATAACAAACATCAGCTCGTGTCATTTCATTCGGTGGTGTCGTTTCGGAGTTTCTGTAGTTTTTCTCACGAACTGCACGGAGACACACTTCCGGTTTCTACGACGACCGCAACCCGGAAGAGGAAGTGTCAAGGTATTTGACCGTAGCTCAGAAAAAATGATTGAACAGAGATGTGATTGTTCTTTTTCCGCTTCGACAGCAGTGAAGTCGTGGCTTGTTTTTGCAAGTTGACGGTGACGATAAGGTGCGTTAGTGTCGACCAAGAAACGGAATGTCGTTTCCAGCAGAGACGCTGAGTTATTCGCTACATTTTCACGGTCAGGCGATGCTGAACGGCTTGTCGGCTGATAGAAATTAGCCTGTGTTGGTGGTTGAGGTTCGGTGTTTTTAGTCTCATTATCGTGTTTGGGAGGTTTTTTTTTTTTTTTTTTTAGTGTATCCGGAGGTATTTATCATAAAGCCACACAGCTGCTGTGAAGCTGAAGCTTTTCCGGACTTATCGGTGTTTGGGAAAGCCACGTCAGCTACCTCTGCACTGATAAACTCGGAGAACATCTGTGTTCTGTTTGTATATTTTATTTAGCTGACAATCCTCAGAGCGGTTTCCAATGACAATGGCTCCGATGGGTATCCGGCTGTCACCGCTCGGTGTGGCGGTGTTCTGCCTGCTGGGAGTCGGTGTCATCTACCACCTGTATGCCGGGGTGTTCTCCAACCATTTGTCTTACTTCAGGTTAGTGTGTTTTATCTTTTGCAATGCTTACCACAAGTCCATCAAATGTTATACTGTATAGTTTGAACCTAAAGTGGGAGGATCCCATCTACTTGAATTAAGCTATCCTGATGACTGTGCAGGGAAAAAGCATGGAAAGCATTTGTTTTTACTTGTAGTCCTAAGCAGCCGTCCTTGTCAAACATCTGTTGTTGAAGAGACTTCAGTAAACAGGTCAGTGTGTCACAGCTTAATTGTCTGTTGTTCAGCACCTGACTGCTGTGAATTTGGTATTTTATTTTGTACTTTGAAATACAGTTTCAGTTTTGTCTGAGTACTGAAAAAGGACTGATTTCAAAAAGATTACAGCCGTACCATTTCTCCTTGTTATTGTTCCTAGAATTTGCACACAGAGATCTATTTTCATTACATTTTCAATGGTCTTCTATAAAGACAGGTTTTTTTTTGTTTTTTTTTTTAATTATGACATTAACCTTTCGTCATTTTGTGTCTGCAGGCAGAAGAAAAAGGTGGACCTGAGAGACCTGTTAGCTGTCTCTGTGGAGGCTGCACAACTGGGTGGGAAAGAGGTAAAAGGAAACCTTTTTTTCTTAATGCCCATGGACTACTGTGCCAAAACATTTCATATGTAAGCCAAAATTGTAGGATTCAGTGGAGCTAATCTGTAATCACTTATTAGATGTACCTGATGGCAGTAATAATATTATTAATGATAATGATTTAGAGTTTGCATGTTCTCCTTGTGCATGTGTGAGTTCTCTCTGGGTACTCCTGCTTCCTCCCACAGTCGCCGCTGTTGATTTGACCTAACTTTTTTTCTAAGCACAACATCTAAACCTGTTATGTTTTTTTTTAGCTGGTTGAACATGTCTTCTTCCTTCCTTTCTAGGTGAAAAGAGTACGTGAAGAAGATGCACTTAATGAGAAATCAAAGGGAGAAACAAAGGAGGGAGCCAAAGAGCTTCTGACTATGGGGGACTTGCAGTCGCACCGAAAGATGTTTAACCTAATAAAGAACACGTTCCCTGACATCACTGTAAGCAAAGCCAGTGGTCAAATATAAACCAAGTATTGCTGCAAACTATACTTTGATTTTGTATATGGTTGAAATTAAAATATCCATATGGCACTTGATTATGCCTAAACGTTTTTGTACTTAGGTGTACAGCGAGGAAAGTGACAGCAAAGCAGATTCAGTATCCTGGAGCCGAAACATACCTGATGACATATTAAAGCTGGAGAAGGGCAGGGAGGTTTCTGCTGATAGCATCACTGTGTGGATTGATCCTTTGGATGCTACTCAGGAATACACAGGTGGGCCAACATCATCATTTCTGTTATTATTTCATTAAAACCAGGTTATTGCCTCACCTTCCTTTGTTTCCCTTGTATTTGGAAAATAGTGGAGTTGTCTGCTGAATGTATATTTTCTTTTCTTTTTATTCAGTCGTGTTGAACAAGATGCTTTTGTAGAACGGGTTCTAAAACCAGTTCTACCCAGAAATACTGCCCAAGCCTTCTTTTTGTATTCAAATTTCAGCTTATTTTATATTCAATCACGTTTGTGGACACTGTTATCGAAGATTTATGAACAGGACATGAGATTGTGTACACAGGAAAATATAGTTAGTGATTCCCCCACCCCCCTCAAAAACAAAAAACAAATATTGTTTTGAGTAAGTCGGGAGTGGTGAGATGGCAGTTCAATAACATCTGAACCTAAAAAACCAGTTTCTCCAACAACAAACCCTACTGTATCATTACGATCTCTGATCTAGGCTTTTGTAAGCTCTGCTATGTGTTGCTGGACTAGTTCTTTTTAAATAGAGATGGTTGTAACAGATCCGATGTCAGTTTTGACAGTGTAGCTTCAGAAAACCTGTAGTTAAGGTGCTGGATAAAATACTTCAGTTAAAATGGGTTATGACTTCACTACTATTTATTGCCTGAGCTTTATTTGTGCTAATCTTCTGATTGTCCTTTTCTCGTCACTTTAAACTGAGTGTTTTTTAGTTTTAAGCCCTTATTAACCCTTAATGGGTATGGTTAGAGCTGCACAATATATCTCAAATAGAAAGTCATCGCAATATCAGTGTTTATATTGTTGGCTAATATATTTCAAGTGCTGCATTTTACATGCTAATGTAGTATTTTGTCTCGCAGCAGCAGATGCACACATGGGGCACAGATGACTCAGCCCAAAATGCCTGTTCTCACTCTTACCCTCGAACTTTCTTTCCATAGAGAAATTGGTGAAATATGTGACCACTATGGTGTGTGTAGCTCTAGAGGGTAAACCAGTCATTGGAGTCATACACCAGCCATTTACAGGCTTTACTGGTAAGTTGAGACATATGTGAAGAGGTGTTTCATCCCTGTCTTTGAAAAATACACCCTTTTGAAATAATTTAACACTTTTGTCCAATTTTAGAAAAACCTCTTTGTAATCTAAAGTGTCTTTATATTAGAGAAACAAAATGTAAATATGTGAACTTCCTTTCTCTCTGCCCTGCTTCTGCCTCTGTTTTTGCTTCCTCAGCCTGGGCAATGGTAGGTCAAGGAACAAACATGGTGTCCAGATCGTCCTACAATCTCAACTCGCCAAAAGTCATCGTATCACGCTCACATTCTGGAGAAGTAAAAAATTTTCTTCATACTGCTTTTGGAAACAGCACAACAATAATCCCAGCAGGTGGAGCAGGTGAGCAGAGAATTCTTGGACCTTTGCATGTTAGCATTTAGAGGACTTGAAAGATATTTCCTGCAGCTGTGATGACCAGAAGCCTCTTGCACAAAGACTTGCTTAGACTAAAAAAAAAAAAAATTGAGTACACATGTATCCAAGCGCATTCCCTTTGTACATCCCAACAAATGTGAAACTGAGTGTACATACAGAAATACCCTTTGTTTACATATGCAAATATATATAAATAAGCGCTCCTTGTGTGATTCTCTTGGCTGCGGTCAAAACTCGTGTTCTCGCTGGAAAAAGAGGATCTTAATATGGTATGAATTGGAGATGTTCTTTAATGAGCCGTGTTAAAACACAAACTCACCGACTGCTCATACTTCATGTTCAAAATCAGACATCCATTAATGTCCACTGTTTACCTGGATCGCGCACTCTGTTAATGTAAATTAATTTAAATTTGCACCTAGGAAAGAGTGATGCTGCTGCCTTTCAAACTTTCCGCATTTGTTTTTTCCCATAACTACTGTAAACTCAGAGGCTTGGTAGAACGCTGTAAAATTCTAGTTTAACCAACAAAAGAAGGAAGCAACTGAGTTTAACCGTTTACAAAAATGTTTTACTTCAAAGAGAAGATGATGTCTTTACTGCTTCCCTCCCTTTGCATATCACAAAATAAGTTGGAGACAGATTGGCTAAAAATGCTCTTCCTTCTGTGATGGTGCTTATATAGTAAAGCATGTCCAGTTGGCCTGTTCAGGTTGATTTTAAAAGGAATGTGATAAAGTTGGTTGACATACTGATGACTTCATTTCACAAAGCTGACATGGTCTCAATTCATTTCCAGTATAGGAGTATCTAAAGCAGCTAATGAGGCACATGTAATTCCACGCTCTTTTCACATATCAGTTTAGGTGTGCTTTAAAATGCGCTCCTGTCAGTGCAAACACATAGATAAATTAATTGTTCATCATGTCTCTGAGGTGCACAACAATTGTTTTCACATAATCAACAGTTTCGTATTATACCTGCTAGGTGACGCCAATGAGGCGAATAAAAACGGTGTGCATGCAAGTCATTGAGCTGCTGCTTCTCTGCTCAGCGCAATATTGATGCATCCAGTCACCGGCATGGAAAATGTCGTATGCCTGTTTTTTGTGTATGTACATGAGTGCTCCAGGGCTGCATCATATTAGGACAACACTGAATTGCTCGAATATTGTTGAATGTGATGATGGAGATTTTGATTGCAGCTACCACCTTTTTTTTCCCAATTATCACCGACCTCAA
This sequence comes from Anableps anableps, assembly GCA_014839685.1. Lineage (NCBI taxonomy): Eukaryota > Metazoa > Chordata > Actinopteri > Cyprinodontiformes > Anablepidae > Anableps > Anableps anableps. Next base: position 25,128,036 of record CM026077.1, read on the forward strand.
CACTCTCCTTAAGGTTTAACATCATCATCACTAAGATCTACGTTGGGCGGTGGCCAATTATGTAATTGACGAGCAGAGTTTAAATGCATGGTACCTGAGATATTATGACTTAATGAGGGGAAAACTGAAGTTTTAGAATAGCCTAGCCACAGTTTGGACAGGATATCTTTGGGGTGTGATCGATTTGTCAAACTTTTGTAAGGCAGAGTGGGTGAATATTGTCAAATCAAGATGGGGCGTGCTGATAGACTCCATTAAAGGGATGCTGAAATGAATCAAAACTTATTTCATCAAAATATGATCTTAGGATTAGGTTAAGGGTGCCCATACTTGTGCGACAGGGTTGTTGAACCTACTTTTTTTTTTTTTTTTTTTCTTTCTGACAAGTTTTTTTGTAAAATTTTTAGTTAATGTATACAGGATAAATGTCACACATAACCTTTTGAGAGCCACTGTATTCTCTCACCAACTCACAGTGACTGTTTATAGTACGGTTTAGTGTGGTGTGCTGATTCAGTTGCATTTGTGTTTTCTTACAATAAAAATAGTTTCTGTCTTTCTTAAATATTTGAATTAACAAATGGAGTTCTTGAATTGCCATTTCTCTTTTTAACCCCTAGGCAAACAGCAGCAGTTTGTGTAAGGAGGTTCTTTAGTTTGAAGGCGATCAGGCATTTCAGCCATGGTCTTATTTTTTTTGTACTGATGTGTCTAACAGGATACAAGGTGCTGTCGCTTTTGAAGATGAATTCAGGCCAACCAGAGCCTATAGACGAAGCAGATGTTTACGTCCACATCACCTTCATTAAGAAATGGGACATCTGTGCTGGTGCAGCACTACTGAACGCACTTGGTAACATAATTATTATTTTTAATTGTTTATAATTCTTTTTTCTGCAAGATTTTATACTCCTTTCTATGCTACTTATCTTATTGCCAGTGACTCTGGCCTTCAGCTCAGAAGGATGAGCTGTTTAAACCCTCTGAAAGCTCTTGTCTCAGTTTAAGTTGTTATCGTTGCCAGTCTTCTGTAGCAGAACTGTGCATGCGTGAATACATTTATCTGAGACCAAATGACAGATAAATCCTGTGTTTGGAATATGAACTCAAGCAGTTCATTTAGAAATGAACCAGTTTGTTTTACTGATCTTAACGCCTCAGAACAGAATACAAACACAAATGATGAAATGTCTTCTGATCTGATGGAACTCATCGTGTCTCTTCCTCGTAATTCGGATCCGAGTGAAATTCATTTAGACTTTAAACTCATCTGTCTATTCGCTGTTAATCACATGTGACCTTTACAGGAGGCCACATGACCACTCTGAAGGGGGAGAACATTGACTACAGTGGAACTCCTTTGAACAAAGGAGGACTGGTGGCCAGTGTAGATGTGGATCATAAGGCCATACTGGAGAAACTTCCAAACTGGGACCCTTCAAAGCACTGAAAGACAACCACGGAACCATTGGAAGCTCAGTCATGTTGTGTTAAGGCTTACATGAAGCAGACATGGTTAAACATCACAAGGGTTCATGGGATTTTTTTTTTTTGTTTTGTTTTTTTGAAAGCCAGGGAGGATTTACTGCCTACACCAACCTGGTCCACTGAGCAGGACTGTGACTAACATGGCTACCACAATGGTTCTGAATTCACAGTTCTCTACTGCTACATACATCATTCATCCATCTCATGTGAAACCGCATGCTCACAGTGAACTGTGGCAAACAATGGACCCTTCCATGTCGTCTCCTTTCACCTTCACATGAGAACAGGGGGACTTTAATGGGAAAATCTATGGAGCACACAGCTGAACATTGCAGGAGAAACTCTGGAGCCTGGCATTTACCTCCACTATCTTGGATCCTTATGTTTTTTTTTTTTTTTTTTGCATATTTCAAAAGAACAAAACACTAATTTAGAGCGGAATGTTTCAGAGAGTATTAGACATTAGCCCACCTCTGCAACTAATGAAAGTCTGTATTTTGTGTAATTCTATGGGGTTGTTCCATTAAAACATATTTTTATTTTTTTATTTAAATTCTTTATCTTGTATTAAGATTATATAAAGATGAATTAATTGAGAAAAAGTTAATTATTTGTAGAGAACTCAAACCGTGGGGGCTGATGGACCTGAAGGGGCTAAAATCTCCGCCAGCTAATTGGGCAAATAAGTTTAAAACTTCCTGTATGCAGATAAAGCACAAAACAATAATAATCAGAAGCTGTGGGAGTGGGGATACAGGAAGGGATGGGATATTGAAGTTAATAACACATTTATTAACCAGAATGTGTAAAAATAAAGGCTTGGTATTGGTACTTTTTAGGTTTATCATTTCAAAACTCATCAAAACAAGTGAAAATGGTCCTTTTACCTCGCCTCACCACTTCCCGAGTCCAAACAATTTGTTTTGATGGTTCTAGATTTAGAAACCACACAACAGGTGACTTTCTGACTTTGACTTTGATGTCAAAGTCAGAAAGCTGTGTTTCAGTAAAAGAAAACAAAGCCAAGTTGGAAAGAGACAGGGCTGGACAAATTACTTCCTCATTTCTGCCTCCCCCTGGCTTCAAAACTGAAGTATACTTGCATGGTTTGGATTTTTGATCTTGATGAAACCCTGTTTCTGTTGACTACTGTTTGTCTTTCTGCACTGTCTGTTATACCCGAGTCAGTCTGTTTGAACTAAAATCAGTCAAGTTTGACTTTTTGTGTTCAGTAGAAAAATACCAGCAAAGTTCTCATAAGAGTGTCTGAAGAAGATACTTTTCTAAAGGATCTGCTTATGTTTTTGTTTTGATACTATTTGTGTTAATGTTAATGTTAATTAAACTTCATCAAGGTTGGAAGTGAAATATTGAAGTCGTTTTATCTGCCACAGGTTGATAAGACTTGATAATGCCTGAAGAACCTGCTCAGAGGGGTGAGGAACGATCTGGAATGGGTTGGCGATTACATTAAAACATGGCAAAGCCAGAGCTGTTATGGTTGAATCCTTGTGTGCTACATTTCAGTTTTATGTTTCGAGTGCCTTTGCTTGGATAAAACCATATTGTTACTGTAAGTTACATTAGTAATGCAGAAAGGACAGGGTTCATCATGCAACAGCAATGCACGCTGCATCGGTTGCTGTGAAAATGACATGGACGCTGTTTTGGGGGTGGCTTTGGATACACCCCGTTACGACTCTCGTGCATGTGTAGTTTAAGAAACACTTTTACACATCACTGTGTTGTGACGAGCTTGGGAGTACTACTTTAGATATTAAAAGGTCTTTTTAAAATCTATTGTTGAAAACTATACATTTATAAATGTTTAAAAAACAAAAACAAACAAAAAAAACCCCCGATCCGTGTATAGATGTCTGACCTGACCTCTGTAAACTGCTGCTCATCTTTGCTTAAGGGTACACACATTTAAAGCTCCAATCAAACAGCCACCAAGTCGAATTGGAGATTTTGTTGCTACTCGATTGTAATGTTCCTAACCTGCAGCGTACAGCTGAACACCAAGATGTGACAATATGTGGAACCATCTGCAGCCGTGAGCGTGGATTTCTCAGAGGAGCGCCGTGTGTACCTTTTGTTTTTTGTTGGTAATCACACCAACCAGACTCTGGGTGTTGCATTATGTTGTAGTCGGTCATCTGGAAGATCTTGGAGAAAAATCTATACTGGTGTTCACTACTTATGTAATTTTCGATGTGATTTGGGGGGATTTAGTAGCAGTTCTCATTTTCAGTTTTTCTTTGGATGGCTACTGGGTTTATAGCAATCTCATATTTGTGTCTACCTCTCTGCCAGTTTTTCACTTCCTCTCTTTGAAAGTCAGGTGATTTGCACTTTGAAATAATGAAAAACAAAATGAAAAGTGATGAGTAAATGAAGGGTGTTTTTGATCATCTGAAGTAGAAAAACCTTTAGTTACTCCTGAAGTAAAGGACTTTAACTCTCAGTAGTGTTATCTGTTCCCTCCAATAACATGGATGAATAATTACATTAATCAAAGAAATTATATTAAAAACAACAGATCTTCTTGAATTGACTAGTTTGCCTTTAAGCAGCATGTAAGCTAAACATAGAAACAATGTTGGCTTCTAAAGCGTTCCTGAACATAAAATGAAAGCATACAAGTGTGAATGACCACCCTATGGTTTTAAAAAGACTGTAGACTGGTTTTGGTCTGAGTTTATTTGGTAAACATTATGTACAGTTTCCATGAGTCATTCACTTTGCTTCTGTGAATCTCCAATAAATTGTGTGTGCATGATGGGATGAACTGTGTCAACTTTGATATTTTGTTAAATTTGTCTCAACATCTGAACGGACATAATGGGTTCAGATTTATGAACCCATTTATTTGCTGTTTGTACTGAGTCCCTTAATGGCCGCAAGTAAAATGCAGAGCAACCAACTACCTATACATACTCCATAGTAACAGAAATGTGTTCTTTCTCTCTGCCTACAACAACAAAATGATGCTTTTTTGTTCTTGCAGCTTGTTCTTGATAGATTATCTGGGCAGATCTTTTTTGTTGTGTCGATTATAAATGCTGCAGTACAACTATAAGGACTTCCCAGAAGATCTGAACTTGAGTTCTTGTGAAGTATGAAATGATCTGGCCAGAAAGAACTGTGTTCTTGTTTTTATTCTTGCTTGAATAAGAACATATTTCTCTGTTCTTGTGGAGTACGTATTGGTCTTTATGAGAAAAGTGAAGGCAAGAAGGCATCCGTTGTTGAAAGAAAAACATAAAAAGTCCATCACCCAGAACACTCCAACCCCACATCATGCTGTAGTGGTGCTATGTTTTACAGGGAAGCTGGATAGAGGTAAATACGGGGTAGTCTTGGAAGAAAGGCTGTTAGAGCCAGGAAAACACCTGAGACTGGAGTAGAAGTTCATCATCCAAGAGGACAGCCACCCTAAACATTCAGCCAGAGCTACACTGGACTGGTTTTAGAGCAAAGCATGTTCATGTGCTGGACTGGTGCATCAATCCAGACCACAAATTATTAACTCGAAGATTAAATGCAAATGAATGGCACACTTTCCAGATTATTCTTTGTAAAAAGCAAATTAGATAAACACATCAATTCTGCAGTACAACACAAAGTTTGCAGTTGCAATGTCATAAAATGGGAAGAACTTAAGGGGGATGAATAATTATGTAAGGCACTTTAAATATAATCACATTTTACTCAGCTGTTTTAATAAAAATCTTATGAGCTCAAAACATGATATTTTAGTAAAAATCTTAATATTTTGTTTGCATGTTCTCCCTATCCATGCATGTGTACTCTCAGGGTACTTTGGCTTCCTCCCACAGTCCAAAAACATGACTGTTAGGTTAATTGGTCTCTCTAAAGTTGCCCTTAGGTATGACTATGTGTGTGCATGGTTGTTTGTCCTATGTTGCTCTGTGATGTACTGGTGATCTGTCCAGGGTGTACCCTGCCTCTTGTCCAATGACCACAGGAGATAGGCACCAGCTCCCCCGTGACCCTGCAAGGACAAGTGGGTATAAACAATGGATGGATGCTAATATCTTCCCGCGTTAAGCATTTAATGTTCTTAAAGACTAAACTTAATGTTTAGTAAGGCGGCCGCTTTTCTGAAGCTTGACTCTTTGGGGTTTTTGACTCGCTGAATCAGTCTCCTTTGTAGAGGATGTGCCTTTAAAACAAAGAATATCAGGAAAACATTACAGTAGAGATCAACATATTAAAAAAGAATTTATTAGAATAAATCAAAGTGGTTTAAATGGCACCCAAAGTACAATCTAGGCATAAATATGATACCTGTTGGTCCTGTCTGAGGTTCATTTGAGTCAGTGGTCATGTTTTCCTGTTCCTGTTCTGTACAGAGATAAACATATATTAGAGTAATTTGCACTTCAGATAATCTACTGTATTGCTGTGGTAGGCCTCACACACCAGTCTTTATGAGACAGTCAGCGCAATCTGTCTGGGAATATCTCTTGGCCAGATCTGCAGGCCTCTCCTCTCTGAAGGTCTTGGCCTTTGGGTCAGCTCCTAGTTCAAGCAGAGTCTTCACTGTGTCCAGGTGGCCCCAACAAGCAGCAAGATGCAGTGATGTATAACCTAAAAAATAACTCTTCAGTATAAAAAAGTGATGGTTCATCTGTATAATAAACAAGTAACATTAGATGTATAAAGTCCAATCCTGCCAAAGAATTCAAACTTGTACATGTGCTATATCTGCTTATGCTCTGCACTGGTGGTTCTAAATGAAATAATAGAGCCGGCTGTTTTCCCGTTCATTCCCTCTCACCTCTGACGGTATGCGTGTCCACTTTGGCCCCGTGTTTCACCAGTTCACGGACAATGCTGCTCTTTCCTAACATGGAAGCGGTTAAAAGGGCGTTTCTTCCCATCTCGTCCACTTTTCCAAACAAATCCTGCTCCTGTGACTCTGCTGTAGCATTGCAACTCTCCAGAAGCTGTTTTATGTTTTCTAAGTCCCCGGAGAGGACACTGTCAAATATTTCGTCCTGTTTTGATGTCATTGCGATCCCGAGAATGACAGCTACTATGGTTACCGCGTCAGTCGGTGTTGCATTAAAGGCCATAAAATTTTACTAAGCAGTGTTTTTTTCTCCATTTGTGTCATGCCTTTACGCACTTAACCTGGATTTTGTCAGCTGTGGAAGTTTGATATTATTTTCCATCAATTTTGCATTGTATTTTATTTATTTTTCCTCAAACTGTGCCTCCTTGTGTAAAACTAAAAAAAAAAAAAAGTATTATTTATGACTCTGCTTTATCGGCCTCCACGTGGATTTTAATCGTTTTTTAAAATAAAGTATTAGAAGTCTCATCCTTAGTATGGTTGGTGTTTTGACATGCAAACGCTTCAATTGTATGAATTAACATGAAACGAGGCCACGTGATTGATTCGTCCGACAACGTCAAAATGATTTGAACGCATCTTTCAGTTTCTACTCTGAAGCACATGGGTGCGCAGTCGTGTGGTTCCATGGTGTAATGGTTAGCACTCTGGACTCTGAATCCAGCGATCCGAGTTCAAATCTCGGTGGGACCTTCTTATTTGTTCTTACAGATGTAGCTTTATCCTCGTTACCATAACACTCGTGCGTTCTTCATTTAGTCAAATTCACGTGAAGCCATCCTACGAAAGCTAACCCAGAATGTATTTATTTCTCCTCTAATCTACATAATCAAAATTCAAATTCTAGTTAAAAATACTTTATTGATCCCAAAGGGAAATTAAATGTTGATGTAACTCATTCAAATAGGGAGTTATTATAGATTGTGATGGGTGTGGGCAGGAAAGATCTCCTGTAGCGGTCCGTTTGGATGGTCAGGGTTCTCACACAGCAACGCAAACCTTGACTCCAAGACAGCTAGGCCTTTTTTCTAGTTCTGGCTCATTCCTCCTGACAGAACAGGTGTTAACTCAGTAAGTTATGTATGCCACCTCACACAAATGCCTTTTCAGATCTACTCACAACTTCTCTGTAGGACTGAGATCTGGGCTTTGTGATGGCCACACCAAAACATTGACTTTGTCGTCCTTAAGCCACTTTACAGCCACTTTGCCAAAGTGGTCCTTTTGGAGGACCAATCTGCGCCCAAGCTTTAACTTCCTGGCTGATGTCTTTAGATGCTGCTTCAATATTTCTACATATTGTTCTTTCCTCATTACGCCATCTATTTTATGAAGTATACCATTTCCTCCTGCAGCAACACAGCATGATATGTCCACACTTCTACTTCACGGTTGGGATCACTATGGCCAAACAGTTACATTTCAATTTCATCAGACCTCAGGATATGTCTCCAAAAATGGAGGTCGTTGTCCCTGCATGCATTAGCAAAATGCAATCTGGCTTTTTATGTTTCTTTTAAAGTAAATGCTTCTTTCCTGTTCAAAGAACTTTCAGCCCATGTCGGAACAGGACACGTTCCACCGTGGATTTTATTTATTTATTTATTTGGTAGGGACAATGCACATTAATTAACATTCTGTAAATGCGGCAGAATTAGCCAAAAGGCTATTTTGATTATGGATAATGACAGTCTTACCACCTCCAGCCAGCATCTTCACAAGGTCTTTGGCTTTTGTTCTAGGTTCAATCTGCACATTTAGGACCAAAAATATGGGGGGGAATGCAGGGTCTTATGACCCCCCTGAAAACGGCGTGTTTCAGGTGTGGCCTTAAAATACATCCACAGGTGTACCTTCAATTAATTCAAATGTGTCAGTTAACCTCTGGTAGGTTTATGGAAGGAAACCCACAAGGTTTGACCCAAATCATACAGTTTAATAGACAAGTATCCCTAATACTGATGTAAACTTCTGAATTCGAAGAAAGTTACAAAAAAAAAAAAAAAAAAAAAAAAAAAAAAAAAAAAAAAAAAAAAAAAAAAAAAAAAAATCATTTAAAAATGTTCTAGCATTTTTGTTTTGTTTTCTGGCATTGAGCAAATAGAAATAGTTTTAACTTCAGACAGTGACAAAAAATATGTACGTGTCTTTTTATTTGGTGTATGTAAAACATCTGTTTTCAACTGTTTAATGAATGGAGTTTATTTAAAAAACACATGTAACTATTGAAAGAATTTACTGCATTATTGGTTATTTTTGGAACATGTTTTTCCAGCCTTCACATATTAGCATTTAATCTATTTAATTCAATATGAAAGATGGTGATTTTCAATGAAAATTTTATTTTGAAGTTTATTTCCCCAACTTCGTATCGGAAGCAGTGCGACCTCCGCTCTACGCTCACTGAGACGGAAGTGAAGGAAAGCATACAGCCGACGTGTGGGTCGTAAATTTCTGCAGTGTGGACGTTTGTCAGTTTTCGCCTAACAGATTCGTCTATAGTGTCACCTCGGTATCACATTCAATGATGTTTAACAGGCAAAACAGCCTGTGGATGGGGGATGTAAGTCCTAATGTTTGGTTTTATTTGACAACATTAGCTTAGCGGCGTATATCGCTAGCAAGGTTAGCTTTGACGAACCTCGAAGAAAAAAAAAATTACCTTCGCCAAAGTGCATGGCCCACAAGACCCTCCCCACTAAAACTAAATGATAACTTAAATTATCTTGTAGTTCCGTTTAATTAAGATGTGAATAAATTCAACTTGTGGATAAGCGCTTTGTCATTCCGCAGCGAACATTAGCTGAATATAAGCTAACAGTTAAAAAGTCTGTCATGTAGGACTGCAGCCTGAAGCGTTAAAGATCTCATAACTCTGGAGAGGCTGAAAATAGCGTATTAGCTGAGTGAAATATCGTCTTGTACCCAAACGGAAATATTTAAGTTTAACAATAGTTGCAGTAAATTTAAGATAAAGTAGCATCAAAAACATTTTGCCCAGTTTGGTTCTCTTAAAACGAACGTTTGAAGAATTTTTACTCAAGCTGAAATAATTTCCTGAACCCTAAATGTAAATGAAGCACTTAACTATCAGTGTGAATCTCGGTTGGATCTCTATGTCGTTAAAAGTTTTAATTTCCTCATTGTTGCATCTCACCTAGCCTTTTTTTTTTTTTAGTTATGAACACTGACAACTCTAAATACCGCCTTTAAAAATTAGGACACAGTCTTTAAAAGAATAAAACATGCAAAATTTCAGTAATGAAGTCTTAGCACTATGAAAACTTTGTTCACTGATTCTTCCTCGGTGTATTACGCCAACTCGGGGCAGAAACTTCTCGTTTAGTGTCTTAATGGCAGTTGGATGTCGCGTACTTTTTAAACTGTGCTTTATATTTGTGTTGTGGTTAAAAAACATGCAATGCATTGTTTTCTATACTAGAGCTTTGGAGTTAGCAGAATCTTTTTAAACTTTCACGCTATTGATGTCTAAATCATTCACATTCATATCAAGTTTTTTAAAAAGTGAGTTCCTTGTTTACCGGTGGTTTACATGTACAAGAATAAAGCCTGTAAAAACCGCTGGTTCTTTTCAGTAATATTTGGTAAAGATTCTTTCTAAATGTCACACAACCTTATGTTGAGTCAAATATTTGTATCTGGTTATTTCAAAACAGTAACACAAATTTTTATTTTATTTATAGTTGGACCCATATATGGATGAGAACTTTGTCAAGCAGGCCTTTAGTGGTATGGGAGAATCACCGTTGGGAGTCAAGATCATCACTCACAGGATAACTGGGTAGGAAATACAGAACACTCCTGATCAAACATGAGTTTGTTGTCAAAGCTTTTAAATGAGCAAACACGATATGATGGCCTTTCCCTCTCTAGCACATACCGTATTTAGCTATATATTTTCTGTTTTAGTACCTCCTGTCTGACGAATAATTTTTTGTAAGAAAACAGATTTTAAGAAAGGTTTCCAATGTGTTTTTTTTTTTTTTTTTTTTATTCTGTGGTGTGTACATGTGGATTGAAGCTCAATTTGCACATGCTCTCTTTCATTTTATGTGATAAAAACCAGCAGTAAAGTTGATTTTTACGTTTCTTTCTAACATTTGTCTCTCTTGTCCTGATGCTGCTTTTCACTATACATCACATGTAAGATGAAGAAGTTAATAACTGGGGGAGCAAAATGGTAAAATGTGTCAGAGATAGCCCAGCATGAATTTAGCTGTGCTCAGGATCTTTTTCTTTTGAATTTTAAAGCAGTTAATGTTAACCTCATCACCACCTGCAGGCCCAGCAGAGGTATTGGAGCATTTTTGTTCGGTTTCCCACAGACAGTGTCGCTGCAGACATAAGTGTGCTGGTGGGTTTTCTCTTTAGATCTCATCATGCTAAATGTTTTACTTTAGTTTTAATACAGATACTGCAAACTGTCAACCTGTGAATGCTAGACTCACTTTCTCCAGTTTGTCCCACTCTGATGAAGACATATTTTCTTGTAAATTGTAGATTTTCTGACCATTTTGTTGATAAGTAAGTTAACTTATTTTTAACTTCTTCATCAGATATACATTTGCACCTTCTCCATAGCTGTTTCACCTCAAATGTTTCTTTTTTTGTAATCCACTTGCTGCCCTTTTGCTTCATCTTAAGATCACTTCACTTTCTCTGTTTTTTTTTTTTGTTTGTTTTTTTTTCTTTCCACAGTGGCTCAGCAGGATACTGTTTTGTGGAGCTGGCAGATGAAGCAAGTGTCGACCGCTGTGTACAAAGACTCAATGGGAAACTGGTTCCAGGATCAAACCCGGTAAGCTTTTTGATTTAGCTGCAAAATATTCATATTTTTTCAGTAGCTTTCATATCAGAAGTAAATGTTTCTCTATAAATATCAACATGTTGACAGTTTCTTGCCATCTTTTCTCAGTGTTAAAATCAGGCCTTTTCACTACTTAACTCTTTATTTTACTGTGAATAGAGGAGCTCTGCCAGACTTAACTGCACTTTTTTTTTTTTTTTTAATGAATGCACAAATGTAATCTTGCTCTGTAATCATAATAGCTCATTTGAATGTTTCGGATCAGTTTGACCTGCTATCACCTGTGTGATCCACAGTCATTTTAATAGTTCTATGTAACTTAAGTGACAGATGTCATTACGGCCTGCTAATGTAATGCAATTAATGTTCCCAACCTGAAGATGTCAGTTTCATGTGGTGTGTGTCGCTATAAGCTATGCACTGCTTGGTTTGAAATACTGTTGGCCAAGTGGGCCGGCCAAGCTCACTGGCTGCTGAAAGTGGCTACAAGGCTGCTTGTACATGAATGTACTTTGTCTGAAGCTGGTCAATAGAGTCTCTGGTAGGAACTAACTGAGGAAGGGGCTAAAGGCTGGTCTGGGTGGTGGAGGTATGTAAACCTAAATAACAATAATAACTCCACTTTTTGTTTCCAGCAATATCAGTGCTATACTACACGTCTTTGGTGTTTGAGTTTGGCTTAATGTCCACTTTCTTTTTCCATTTTCAGCCCAGGAAGTTTAAGCTAAATTATGCCACATATGGGAAACGTCCAGAGGCAGGGTAAGAGCTGATTGACATCCATCCTTTTTGTGTGATTATTTAATATCAGTTAGAGAAGCGAGACATGCCTCTGCCTTACTTTTGAGATTCTTTTTGCCGTAATATGCAACACTCATACAGACTCTGCCTGTATAATACTTTCCCTACAGTTCTTTAGGTGTAGCACAGTTGCTGCAGCAGCTTTTCCCTGTGTTTTATGACCAGCCTCATTCCCAAAATAGCTCCAATGTCCAAACTTAGTGTTTGGAGACATCGTGCAAGTGGCCCGGACACAAGCAATGTTGTAACTCATGATATGAACAAAGATTACAAGATCTATTTTAGTCTGATGACCTTAGAAAAAAAAAATCTCTAGGGTTTAAAATAGTAGTGTGAGACTTTAATTTATTACACTGTTGTTTTCTTTAGAATTAACACATTGTGCATTTTGGATTGTGTAATCATAATAGTAATAAGTGAGTGAATAATACCTACGGTTTCGCAGTTTTCCTCATTCTCTAATAACGGGGGTCTCAGAAAATGGAAGACCAAGACAACCTGATGGAAGGTCAGGTCATCTGTCCAGCAGATGACCTGACCTTCCATCTCCGTTTCTTAAATGGAGTAATTCAGCTTTACAAGGCTGAACCAGACGTTAAGTTCTCAATTGGAGAAGACTAAATTGTACAATGTGGCCATAAGATGGAAATATATTTGCTTTAGCTTCTTCTAGTATTAAGACTTATGACTATTTTATTTGTTGGCCAGGAGTAATTCAAAAAACCTGGCAGCCTTGGCTTAAATTAAATATCTATTTTTCATCTTTAGATGTTTATAGAACATTTTTAGGTGTTTCAGGACACATCATAGGAAATGTTAGCTCTAGTTTTAGCATGGTGAGTCAGTCTTTATTCAGTAACAACTGACATGCCTAAGAGTGTTGTAAGCGCAACGTGGTAGTGCTTCTTATGGTGTGTTTACTGATCAGGAAGAGATTGGAGTTTTGCTGCTTCTGATAGGCTGTTCAACTGTCTGCTTATTCAGTTTCCTGGTCGATTTGTAGCTGCGTTTCTATGGCTGTTAAAAAAAAACGCGGTCGTCACAGGATCGAGTCCCAGCTCGTTGACTTTTGCCGCCTCTTCCCCTTCTCTCACAGCCCGCTGTCCTGTCTGACCATTGTCAAATAAAAGGCAGCTAGAGCTGGAAAAACCTTAAAAAAAAGAAAAGCAAAGTTTAATTGGGTAAGAAAAAAAAAAAATTGTAGCCTCTAGTTTTTGTTTCTTCAGTACTTCAGACCATCCACTGTATTAATTTTGCTGCTCTTCTAAAAGTAAGGAAATTCTCATAGATTTTACTTTAGTGGACAAAAAGTTACTTCAAGTATAGAATTTCATTCAGTGACTTTAACTATTGTTGCACTTTTTGGAAAGATAACTTTTGAAGGACTTTATCTGCAAAGCACACGCTTAAACAACATGCATACTGAGATATATGACCTGAGCTCAACTTATTTGTCAAACACGAAACTACATTTTGCTACCTAACACTGTGTTATTTAAAAATAAATCAGTAAGTCCTCTATAGTTTCTCACGTGTGTGCACAAATAGACATTTTTACCATTTTTGTTGCTTTTTTTTTAGGCCGGAGTTCTCAGTGTTTGTGGGAGACTTGGCCTCTGAAGTGGACGACTTTCAGCTGCATCAAGTCTTTAAGAAGTACCCTTCCTGCAAAGGAGCCAAAGTAGTCACCGACCAGTACGGCTATTCAAAGTATGTTAACAGCTCTGTGCGTTTTTAATTGTTTGACTATGACATTTTTTTTTTGTAATTTATTATTAAACTTGGTTACTCAGATAGCAGTGCTTTGGACGTTGACCACCATCAGTGCATCTTCATCTGTTTTCGAAAAAGGCTGAAGAAATGTTTTCTTGCCGTCTTATGCTAAAACTATTGTTTTCCCCATATAGGCTAAGCAAGAGCAACTCACAATTCAAGTGATGCTACCTCATGTTAAAAGTAAAACAGCAAGTTTCAGTTCTACCATAATAATACCCATTATATTCTGTTTCTCATAAGTGGCTAATACATGGCAAGTATGTGGCACGAACTGGTGGACAGAGGAGGCGTAACTTTGGTCTGATTTTTCAGAGGCTACGGCTTTGTCAAGTTTGGTGATGAGACTGAGCAGAAGGCGGCGATAGAGGAGTGCCAGGGAACGATGCTGGGGGGCAAAGCCCTGAGGCTCAGTATTGCTGTAGCAAAAAGGTAAGGTACAAAACAAGTGGAAGAAAGCAAGCAGCAAGCACAAAATAAAAAGTAAGCTTACACGATTAATCAAAAATTAGTTTATCTGCTATAAAGGCTCCCTGAGTTACTTAAAAGTTGCATTTACCAAAGCTTGTGATCTCAGGGTTCAATTCAAGTATTGAATTTGATTTAACTCTTTTCAAGGTCGGCAAAAAGCAAATAGGAATAAATAAGAGCATCTTTCTAAACTCTCTTTCACATGGTCTAAAAGTGTCTTGCCTTGTTTGTGCCCTTGCCCTTTTCTGTGTCCTTCCTGTCTCTTATTATTCTTTGTGTTCTTCCTTTGTTCCTTCTCTTCTTGTTTTTACCTTTCCTCGCTTTTGTCTCTCCTTCTTTCCTTTGCTGTGTCCACCCTTCTTTCCTTACCTCTGTCCTTCCTTTCTTCCTTGTTTCCTGCCTCCCTTCCTTGTTCCCTGCCTTTTTCTTTCCTAGTATTTTCCTTTAGCCTGGTAAACGCCAGCCCCTTGTTCTATGCTTCACTTCGGACAGATGGTCTGGCCTCTCGGCTATTAAGAAAACTGTTGTGATTTTTAAGGTGTGATGTGATTTTCCATAATAAAGACATTTATTAAAAATGGTTTGCTTCCAGGTGTGACATGGAAGTAGGGAGGGATAAAATTGCAATTCGTCAGCTTGAAATTAGTGCCACATATTGGCAAAGGTGTGAATGGACCTGGAGCCATCCAAGTGCAATACTTGAACTGCTATAACTAATAAAGTTTAAGTTCAAGACTTTCTGCAGTTTAAAGTTTTATGGAATAATTTAGTTTAGACAGTTTTAGACTAAAAATATTTCAAATCTGCTTTCTTTGTTTTGCAGCCAAAAGACAAACTACCAAGGAGGCCAGAGCCAGAGTTACAGTAGCTACAACCCGACACAGTCGGGATATTATGGCAGCCATGCAGCAGGAAGTCAGGGGGGTTACTATCCTCAGTGGGGCGGCTATGACCAGTACGGTGGCTACAACAGCAGTGGCTATGGATACAACAGCGGATACAACAGCGGCTACAATAGCAGCTACAACAGTGGCTACAACTATAACTATGGGGCTTATGGATACCCTCCACCCGGTCACATGATGCCACCTCCTCCCATGGGGATGCCACCCATGTCTACTGACATGACGGGAGCTGTAGAGGTGAAAGAAATACAAGCTTATCAACTAGTACAATTTAGCTCACGATAAATTATTTATAGATTTTAATCTGTTTTGCATCTTGTTATTGCATAGCAGCAAAGCATAGACTGCAGTCTGAAGAACCTAAAGCAATATGGTTGTACAAATGTATAGAGCAGTTAATTGTCAATTAATTCATTTTGCTGTTTGCAAATTTTATTTTTCCAGATTATATTAGTGTTTTTTAAAATGATGGTTGGTTAGGCTTTTAGTTGGGCTTTTATGGTCCTGTGACAGTAGTTTTATTTTAATCTTGGGTCTGTTTCCAGCAGGGCCAGGAGCAAACTGAAGATGTTGATGATGATAACGCAGAAGGTAAAACTCTGATTGCTTTGGAAAAAATCATTATTTCTACAAGAAACTATTCAACTCAAACAATGCAAGGAGGGTTTTTTTTAAATCTCTGTATTAAACCTTTTATGGAAGTGAATCAAATTGCATAATAGTCTGTTTTTTTTCTGTGGGATTGTTTATTTATGATGATCTTGGTGGCATTTATTCCAGAGCCAATCCCTGAATGTGACGTGGAGCTATGGAACAAGGATTTTATGCAGCGCAGCGAGGAGCTTTATGATGCTTTGATGAACTGTCACTGGGAGCCTTTGGACTCTGTTGACTCCCCCATCCCCACCTTCTCCTGATATCTCTTTCATCAACCAGTACTACGGAGTTTTTTTTTTTTTTTTTTTTTTTTTTTTTTTTTTTTTTTTTATACATCCAAAATGTGTCACAACAAACACCTTACAAAACGTCAGCCAGAACTCTGTGTCTCACTGAAAAAGGCTGGTTTTACGTTCAGTCGTACTTGTTCCACTGCAGATACTCCAAACAGACATTTACTGGATTGTACTTGTCAGTGTTTTGGTGACAAACAGAAAGTCAGTAAGTACAGATACTGTGAAGACGAGGTGGTCTACAAGAGCTGGAGCTGACTGGCTGCACTGTTATAAACTGAATGTTGTGTGGTGGTATTTCACTTTTTTAAAGATGTCACTGAGGAACAAACATCAGGTTGCAGTGATCTCTAAACTCTCAACATTTCTTTCAGTCTTTAGGATCATTGTGCAGATAAGAAATCAGTCCTGTGTGTTTTTCATTGAAGGATTTTTACATTTCTCTTTGTTGGTTTGCTAAACCTTACTCAGATGTAAACTGGATTGTGGGATGGAGTTACCAAAAGAATCGGAAATATTCTTTTCAGTACGAGAGGCTCTGTGTCGTTGAATGGGTGAATGGTGGGTATCTCCGAGATGTTTAAATGTGGCGCAGCTGTTTTTGTGAAGAACCAGCTGAACTGACGGTAGCCTTTATTTTCTGCTGTTTAGTGGGAAAATATTTTGTATATATTGTCTTTCTGAAGATGTTTTATCAATAAAACAACTAAAGAACACAGTGGTGAAGAGAAGTGGTTACTTTGTAATGAATATGTTCTCTTTTTTTTTTTTTTTTTTTTTTTTTTTTTTTTTTGTAAATGGGGCCCCAACACCACAATCTTAAGTAAATGCAAAGCTGCTTCAGCAACTCCATTTTCTCTCATTCTTAGTTTTTTTTTTTTGTTTAACCCACTATTTGCCCACTCAGCAAAATCATTCTGTCAGCAGTCACCAATCCCAATATGTTTAATTAAAACTGGCATTTAGGTTACAGGAATATGTTTCCCAACCTATTCCTAAAAATGATTGACAGTATTTCTCAAGCCAGTTTAAACATCTAAACATACCTGGAGTTTTTTTTTTTCTTCAAACAATTCTTTGTAATCTGTTACCATTTAAGCCTGTTTATTCCCTGTTTATTAAATGGTGCAACACGCAAGGAAAATGCATTTGTAACATGCATTAATAACGCTTTTAATGCAACATATTTACTGAACAGGTATACACACAGAGTGGGAGAGGAAATGTCAAAACTTTCCTGGCCAACATTTGAAGATTTAATGACTTTTAAGGTTAACGCTCAAAGCTTGGAATCTGTTTTCATCAGTTAATTGTAGTGATTGTGGTTTAGTGCATCTTCTGCCGCAGTGCTGCTGGTCTTTATGTTAAGCAGTCCCTGACCAGGCCTACCTGGGCAGCACCAGCTGGGCCCCATGCGATACCAGCCCTGATACAGTCCCCTCCAGCTGAGACAGCCTAGAGCACCTCCTAGCAGCTGAGTGGGAAACTGTGGAAAATAGGCCAAGAGACAGAGCAACAGAAAGATCCACAGTCCAAGAAGGAGAACACAGAACAAAAAGAGGATCCTCAGTGGGGCATCTGAGATCCCCCCAAGGCTTAGATAAGGACCAAACACAGCTGTTTCCTCTGCCAGCAGCAAGCAGCACAGACAGAGAAGAAAGATGTCCTCTGAAACCTCATAACCTCTCCAAACCATCCCAGCTTTCAAGCACTCAGACTTGCTCTCTCCATCTTTCAGCACCAGGAGAGACTGCCCACTGGTGACTTCTGGACCAGCATGTAAAGGTTCATAACAGCTTCCTGTTGTGTTTTCCAGGAGGTCCAGCAGTTTGCAGAAACAAAGCCAAAGTCCTCCAGCCACCACAAGCCTGCTGAGATGACGGAGGGAGTGCAGGAGCGATCGACGGATGGAGTAGGAGAGGAGGAAGATGAAGGAGCCAACAAAGATGCACGTCCAGCCCCAACCAGAACGTAGGAACAACCTGGAGGAAGGAGAGGAAAAGGAGAGATCAAAGGAGGAGCAAATACTGTCTTTCGGAGGGTTAATGTTGTGTGTGATGTGATATCAGAAATCTGTAAAATCTAAAAAAAAAAAAAAAAAAAAAAGATTCCCATGTTGATTTAAAAAATCTAAAACCTAAATCTCATGAATGCAAGGCACAAAGTAACAATCAGGCACCTCAGAAAAATACTCTGATCCCTTGAACTTTTCTACATTTTACAACTGCACGCTGTGGTCTATTTTATCGAGATGCTATGTGATAAACCATTAAAATTTTGGACATAACTGTTAAAGTGCAAGATTAAGGATACATGGTTTTTGAACGTCTGAAATGTGTGGTGTAATTGTTTAGGTAAACCTATTAGAGGCTGTATACACCCGAGACTGGAGTAGAGGTTCATCTTCCACTAGGACAGTGACCGTAAACTGGTGCAACCAGTGCTACAATGGAAAGGTTTAAATCAATGGCCCCTCAACCTTGGACCTCAGGGCTAACTCTTCTGCATGTTTTAGATGTGTTCCTACTTCAAATGACTGAATCATTTGCTCAGCATACAATTAAGTTCTGTAGACACCTTTTAATGACCCATTTCTTTTAACAGCTATGTGGCAGCAGTAAAACATCTAAACACACAGAAATTAGCCCAGGAAAACTAGGGTTGGGAACCACTAGTTTAGATCAACGAATAGTCATATGTTAGATTAGCCTAGTCAAAGTCTGGACCTATACACAATAAGGAATATGCAACAAGATTTGAAGTCTGAGTTTGAGCTTATTTTGCAAGGAAGAATGGTTCCTACCTGTGCAAAGCATGGTAGACATAACCCAAATGATGAAAGATGTTCTACTTTTTGTTGGTCTATTTTTTCCCAGTAAAATACACTGAAGCAAGTGACCGTAACATGACAAAAGATGAGAGTTTAATTGGGAATTCATTTTTTGACAGGTGCTGTCATCACCTGGTAGAAAACATTTACATGTTTACACTTGTAGTAGAAACCTGTGATTGTAACAAGAAAAATATGTAAAACATCCCTGGAAATAAAAGAAAACAAATCCAATGCCTTCCTCTGGTATGTATGATGACAAACATCTGGATTCAGTTTTGACCAAATATCAAAAACAATATTCTGTGAAGCTGTTTAATGTGAATGCTGCTGGGTTCCCCCGGGAACCACAAATGGAGAAAATTTAAAAACAGCTGCACTGCTGAGGGTAAACAGGAAGTGGTCTTACCTGTAAAGGAAATGAGTTCTCTTGGCAAAGATGCTATGCTGAGATACCCAGAGGCTAAGTGCAGGGCCGAACACCAGAACAGCTGAGAGCATCAGGTGAAAATGCTGCCTGAACAGCTTGTTACCAAGCAACCTGGCTGCCAGGTCCGTCAGGACCACCAGCACCGTGTTGAGGAACATCTGAAAGCAACACCAAAACAGAGTCCAGATCGAAACTAAAATTGGAGAGTCAGCATTTGAATGCAGCAGTCTCAACATAAATGAATCCATTCAGATTCAAGTGTGCAACATGTTATGTTAATACTATGAATCCATGTAGAATGCACTTAAAACATCACTCACTTTGATTTACCTTTGCTGCAAACAGAGACAAGTCAGTGTCTTCTGGATTCCATTATGCACGGTCCAGGAGCGCAAACCATGACCAGAAGAATGCAGAAGGGAATCCCCTTTGATCAATTTCAGCAAGAGAGGTTTTGTTTTAAAGCTTGAGACCAAATCCTTTGCTGCCTCGACAGCTAATCCTGCTGAAATCCAAAGCTGCTGGTTGCATATAAGAAACAGTGGACGTCCCTGGTTGTTGGCTGTAAACCTGCATCCATATGCGTGGTGTTCACTGTACAACATGAATGAAGTGACAACTGGCTTTGAGCATTCTTTAGACTCCAAATATGTGCACGCTGTGAAATCTGGCCTTGGTAGTCTTCGTTCCAGCAATCTTTAGTGCTGACTCAGATGTAATTTACCCACCTGTTGATTTGATGTGGTCTTAGTTGCAGCTGAGTGCCTGTGAAAGTTTTTCTTTTCTGTGGAGGGACTGTCATTTGCTACCCCCTGTTTGCTACTGCAGAAATGTAATGTTTTACCTCTGTGTTATAACCCAAGGTTATACCCAAAAATATTCAGGATACTTTGCTATTTCCATCGTAACTGTAGCCCTCCTGCTATTCTCTGACACTAACCCTTGTCCTCTGACCATAAACCATTATAGCATCCTCTCTGTTTGACATATATAGTCTAACCCTTAAAGCTGTCACATTGCACAGATGTGTTTTCTCGTACTATTTGCACGTGACAATTTCTGACCACCTGACTGTTGATTCAAAGCAAAATAAGGCGATGCAGTGATGATAGTTTAGCTAAGAAGTCATCAAACAAATGTCCTTAATTAAACGCAAAGCGTCTCGCTATGAGTGTGTTTATGTGTATTAATAGCAGCAACCTTTGCACTGTATCTGCTCTAAGACTCAGCTGTTGCAGCAGTCGGTTTCTGTCAATCACCGTCAGGCGACACACAGAATTAACTCAGTTATTGTTCCTACTCTTCAGCACATCTCCCTCTCACACCGCATACAGTAATTTTATTGACTCATGAGTCTAACCATCAAAAGCCATTGCATCAGTTGAAACTCTGACCTTCATGGAAGAGTGGCAAGAAAAAAAGCCTTCATTGTAAGAAATCCAGTTTTGTAACGAGGGGGAGGGGCGTAGGGAACACAATGGACATGGAAGAAGCGGCTCTCGGGCCAAAATAGGCCCAAATCAAAGATGCTATGTGTGTCAGAAAAAAAAAAAAAAACACTCCACATCACCCTGAACACATCACCTCCACATCAAAGCATGGTGGTGGCAGCATCAAGAGTTGAAAATGAATAGTGGAGACATCGCTCAAAAGAGCTGCAACTTTATTCACAGCTGCACCTCAGATTCTTCTCCATTGTGAAAGCCATGCGTCATATTCCTTCCTCTGCAATACTGGATGCTGCTTTCTGTTGGTCTATCACATCATTATCTATATTAAAATATACTAAAGATTACAGTTGTACCATGATAACATGAGTACATCTGCAAGGCACTGTAAACAAAACATAACACTTCAGAGCAGCATGTTTCTCTTGATCTGCTGTCCTTAATTACAAGAGTCTCTCTTTGTGTACATCATAGTTCTGAAATGTTTAACTCAGCTGAACCATGCTTACTGTAACCTTCTATTTTGTAGTTGCCAGGACAGGAATAGATGTGGACCAGGTTCCTGAGTGTTAAATGTCTACCTTCTCTTGTTTCCTGACAGCATGCTGAGGAAGTTAGCGGTCCGGTTATGAAAGCCCCTCAGTTACAAACAGCATTTGATCAGCTCATCATCATGCAGAAAGAGAAGGCATGTCCTGTATGTTTAAGAAGCTTTTTTCATAGCTTGAAAAATCAAAAACACTGATGATATTTTTCTGACAAATGATTTCACTGTTGTTAGTAATCCTTAATCTATTAATCTTTTGAGTATGATGTATTGAGATCATGTTCAATATTAGTTTTTAGCAACATGTTGACACATTTGTCTGTTTGAAATGTTTTCTTAAAGGTGTTTCTTCCACATAAAAACAATGAAAAGAACAAGGAAATATCTGCAAAATTGTCTGAAGAAGAGGCAAAATGATTGCAGTTACTTTCAGTTGTGACAAAAAATTTCTTACAAATTTCTTTTAGAGCCTTTTTGGCACGCCTAAATGTTTCAGATCATCAAAATTTTAAAATCAGACTAAGATAACCTGAGTTAATACAAAAAAATATTTATTAAGAAAAAAAAAAGGCACTGTGTGAAAATGCAATCTACCTGCTATGAAATTCAAATATTAAATGGGATTAACCACATTTCTTTGGTCATCTAAGTTAAATTTCACTAGCCACATCCATGCCAGATCACTGCCAGACAAAAAGAACTCACTAAAATAAAACATGAAGTACGGTAAATATCTTAAGAAAGAACACTTCATACTACTCCTGAACAAACAAGTTGCTAACATCTATCAGGCTGGAAAAGGTTACATGATAAAAAAAAAGAGACTGGCAAAAATGTGATCCAAGGCCAAAACCACTACAGAACACAAAGACCCGTCTATGTTTTCTCAAAAAACTTCTTGATGACTTTTAAGGCTTTCGGGAAAAAGTTCTGAGAACTAATAAGACAAAAGTGAAACTTTTTGGGGTGGTTCATAAGGTTCCTACTACAACTAAAACTGACACAGCATTTTAGAAAACGAACATCCTGCCTACAGTCAAACATGGTGGTGGTAGCGTGATGGTCTGGGGCTGCTTTGCTGCTTCAGGACCTGGAAAACTTGCTGTAATTGATGGAACCATGAATTCTGCTCTCCAGCAGAAAATCCTGAAGGACCATATCTGGCCATCAGTATCTGACTTTCAGCTCAAGCATACCTGGGTTATCCGTTTGGACAATGATCTGAAGCACATCAGCAAGCCTGGCTCTAAATACTTAGAAAGAAAACACCCCCCACACCCTCAAAACAATATAAAAATTTTGGAGTGGCATAGTCAAAGTCTGGACTTAGATGCTTTGACGTGACTTTAAACAAAACCCCCCCAATATGGCTGAATTGAAATCTATTCAGGCATTAATCAGTTGTATTGAGACCCATACATTAGTACTGGTGAGTAATAGGTGTTGCTTGAGGGAAACAATTTGTCTTTTGTTGTCATACTGCAGGATAGTTGTCATATTCAACAATGTCTTACTGAGGTGCAGCACAATTCCTGTACTGCTGTCGACATCTGCTGGCATTTTAGTTGGACTACAATTCAGTTCAGTTTATTTATTTAGTGCCAACAAATGTCATCCCAAGGAACTTTACTAAAAAAAGTAAATTAAGTTCTATCATACAGATTAGACTACATATTATAGCTAAAGAAAATGATAGGTTGTAGGAAGGTAACCAAGTATTTATGCAAATGCAGAATTTTAAACAAAATATTCTTCCCAAATAAACAAATTGTCACAGCGTGTGTGGACGAAGCAAATCCAAGGTGCAGACAGCCACTTAAATGAGACATTATAAAGTTTAAGAATTAAAAAAAGAGCTTACGGAACTTGAACATGACAACATGGAACGTGCAACATGGGTAGAGTAACAGGTATAGAAACGCAAGAGGCCATCACCAAAAGAGCTTAAATACTGAGGTAGAGTTCTTAAGTGACAAAAGAACCAGAAACACAAATTAAACAAAATGCGGGAAGGAGAATAGCAGGGATACTGAGGAAGGAGGTTAATTAACCCAGAGGAAGCTGAACAAAGACTGAAGGAATTAGAAAGAAAAAGAGCCTGACAATGCCATAAGAAAGATGAATTCAAGTAAACAAGAAACAGAACACAAGAATAAACAAAAAACTAAACATAAATGAATGAACTAATCTGGCAACACTTTGAAACAATGAACAGAGAAATGAACAGAATGTCAGATTTATGAACATAGACAACCCACAAGAAAAATAATCTTCATACAAACAAAAAACAAAACCCAGACATCTAAGAAATGTGTCAGAAATTGACCTGGTAGGAAATATTTTACTATTATATTGTCGTTCTCAAACTGCTGGAGGTATTAAAAATGATAAAAGACAGCTTTATTCATCTGTTTCTAAAAATAGAATTCATTATCCTAAAATCAAAGGGAAGGGGAAAGTTTACCATGGGACAGTTTGGGTTAGAGACACTAGAACCATCAGATATAAACTGTAATACAAAACAGGACATATACTCACTTATGTGGCACACCTCTTCAAATGCTTGTTCACACAGCCAGCAAAATCAGCCATTCACATGGCAGCAACTCAACACATTTAGGCATCTAGCTGTAGAGAAGACGACTTCCTGAAGTTTGAACCAATCATCAGAATAAGGAAGAAATGGGATTTAAGTGACTCTGAATGGGGTATGGTTGTTGGTACCAGCCAGTTGTTTGGATGAAAATCCCTTGTTAATGTCAGAGGTCAAAATAGACTGGGCAGGGATGGCTGGAAATCACAGAAACACAACAGTGGCTTAATTGCCCAGGTGTGATAACTAAGGTTAGCAAAATGCCATCTTTAATGCACAACATGTCTAACCTTGAAGCAAGTAGGCTTCAGCAGGAAAAACTGCACTGAGGTCAGCGAAAGACCTGGAGGCTCACTACATGAATAAATAAATAAATAAATAAATAAATAAATAAATAAATAAAGACAAATCTGCAGCCAGTGTGTGATGCCATCATGTCAATATGGATTCATTAGGGAACATTTCAGATACCTTGTTGAATCTATGGCTTAAATAATTAATGCAGTTCTGCAATCAAAGGTGTGCCAACTCAGTATTAGACTATGTAATTTAACGCCACACAATGTCCACCATTTCTTTCTGTATAAAAAAGCCAGAACAAAAGTCACTTTGTTATGACTTGAGAGTGTACTTATTGAGAGTGATACTTATTGAGACAAAAACCCATCTATATTTGTCAGCGCAGGAGTTTAGAGGACAATATCTGCACTGCAAACTCAGAGCAGGATCAACAGCAACGCTCTGAGCTTTTGAGCCAAGCCTATCTTCATATAGATGAGTTAAATTTAGACTGATTCAAGTTGTGTCATGACACAGCCACCCCAAGTTTTCCAGAGATATAAAATATAAGGTAATTTTTTACTGTAATGTAAATGTTATGTATCGTGAAATATTAATAATTTATGCAGATTCAATTTATGATGAACCAGCTGGGTTATTAATATTAATGTTTTTAAAATGTTCACTTAATAGTCTACTAATGTCTTCTAAAGCATCTGCATATTTCATTGTTTTTTATTTAGTTTCCCTTTTCAAGACAGTTGTGGCAAAGTGTTGCCACCTCCTGGAGAAACGATAGTGTTACAATTTCTTCTAAATGTTGATGGGTTGCAGTTAGTTTATTTTCAAACTTCAAGCCTTACAATTACCTACCATAAACAATCCCTTACCTTAAAAAATTACATTATATCTGATTTGTACTACAGCTTTTCTTGGCAAGGAAAAAACAAATCTCTTTTCTTCCATTGAACGTTATGAGGCTGATAATTGGTGCCAGTGTTCTTCATGTTTGTTTCTTTCGAATGAAGTAATCTAAAACTACAACATAATTTATATTAGAATATCTTGCAAATAAGGACTAAAACTAACATTACTGGTATAAAGTCAATCATTCTCTTGACATGCTCCCAGAAAAAGTGGAAAGGAAAAAAAAACCCATCTCCTTCACCAAAAATATACCTCCCACAGAACCAGACTCAGGATGAACAGGAAAAGGAAAAGGTGAGAAGAATGAAAATATAATCAGTAAACAGGCTGATTGTTCTTGATATTAATACACAACACCAGAGATAAAGATAGCTGCAGGGAACACAGAGAGAAAAAGCCAATTCTCAGCGTGAATGATACTATTTAAATGAAACAGGAAGTGCTCCACACCCTCCTCTGTTTTTGGCTCTCTTTGGGCAGGTCCATAAAGGGGCCTGTTTGTGTGTGGCCTCCAGGCAGCCAGAGGAACTGTCAGCTGTAGGATATAACCTCTAATCCTCCATAAAACTTAGCTTGACAGCCCAAACACCTGTTGGCCTGTCTGTCTCTGCTGTGGCCGGCTGCTAATAATCATCCAAAGTAATAAGCCGGAAAGGTCGAACATAGATGGCCATGCTGAGGGTCTTGTGCGTCTTCCCTTTAAACAGACAGAGATGAATATGTTTTTCTGACTTCAGATTGTTTCACTGTGTGAATGCTAACAGTGCTTATAACAGAGCTGAGTAATGTCAGTGACTGGCAGGGTAACACAGTGGTCATAAACCTTTCTTCACCTTCCAGCCACAAACTTCAATGCATGTTCTTCATTGTTTTTCTGATAGACGAGCACAAAGTAGCACATCATTGTAAGGTGACAAAAAATGATACATAATCTGAAAAATGTGGCACACATTTATATTTAGCGTATTTTACACTGATGCCCCTTACAAAATGTCAGTGTTAGTTTGCTGTTGGCAAGACACTCAGTCATGCACTCCACAAATCTGTTTTTTATGAAGGTGGGCCAGAAGAAAACCAGTGCAGTCCCATTTGAAGATTGTCATAACCATGTATAGGACCCCTTAAGTATCTGAAAGATTTTCATTAGTAGATGGGCAAAAAGAAGGGGAAAACATACAATAAATGGCCTGGAACTCAAACTGGGGGCAACCGCTATCACTCTACCACCGAGCCAGTTGGTGCCCACTTTCTAACTTTCTTTGTAGATGTAAAATACAATGTGTGGCAGAAGACTAACACAGCACATCACTCTCAACGGACCATTCCAACTGTGAAACATGGTGGTGGCAGCATCAAGCTGTGGAGATGCCTTTCTTCAGCAGGTGACAGGGAGTCTGGTCACAGTTTATGGGAAGTTGGCTGATAAATACAGGGCTCCAAAAGACTTGAGACTGGGGCAAAGGGTCACCTTCTAGCAGAACAACAACCATAAGCATCCTGTGTTAGAGTGGCCTAGTCAAAGCCTAGACCTAAATTCAACTGATAATCTGTGGCCAAACTTGAAATCTGATGTTCACAGATGATATGCATCCAATCTGAATTTACTTGTGCTATTTTCCAAGGAACAATTCTAAACAATCTCAGGCTCTAGATGTACAAAACAGGTAGAGACATATCTCTAAAGACTTGTAGCTCTAACTGCAGTGAGAGGTGGTTCTACAAAGTAATGGCTCAATCCTCACACCAGATTTTTCAGATTTTTATTATAAAAGTTAAAAGAAAAAAAAGTTGCATGGTTTTCCTTCCACATTTTCAGCTGTGCTCTACTTTGGGTTGGTCTATCTCATAAAATCCTCCAAAATACATATCTCTTGTTGTGATGTGATAAAATGCAAATATGCTGAAAAGTTTGTGGGGTGTGAATACTTTTCGAAAGGCCCTTTATCCTGAAAAGAAATCACTGAAACCAACATTTCTATCCAACATTGAGAGTATGGAGTGAATCGCTGTGAGACTAAACACAAATAAGGGTCATTGTCCTCCATGATGGTGTCTCGTGAGCCTGGCTCCAGTCAGTTGAGGTAAAAATGAACTTTTATCTCCTCAGCTGCTGTCGTGTGGAAAATGCCTCTGATACCATGGCCAGCACATGCACTAACACAGCCAGTGTGGTCTGCAGCAGAGGGCAGTCAGGTCAGGCAAGATCACAAACAAAACCTCTATTAATATCTATAACACCACAGCATTAGTAAAAGTAGACACCTGCTGAATTCCTAAAGAATAATAGTGCACGAAGTAGTCACCTTTCCCCTGACTGTACTAAAAAATGAACATGACACACTGCATGTGCTCTACACTGCAGTTCAGTTCACATTTTGCTTTCAGGACAATTGAGCTAAGTTTGGATACATATGTGTTGTACTTGGAGCCACTGATCAGCTGAGGGTCTGTTATTTCCTAGGAATAGAGATGGGTCCAACTGGACATAGTACCCTCACATACTGTGAATCATCAAAATAAAAGCAGCTAATCCCTGATCAGATGATGCAAATGAGCTCATATCAAATACACTACATCATGTGCGGGTTTGGTACACACAAAAAAAAAAGTTTGAAAACCATCTGGACTCCCTAACTGATATGCTAACTACTATTAGCAATATATCCCTGGAAGATTTAGGTTTAAAGCACCTTTTCACTTTACCTTATGACTAGAAGAACTGCAGTGTGAACATTTTGGAAAGCCCCAGTCAGAGTGGGACTTGAATCCAACAGAGCATGTGCAGGGGGAGCTAAAGATTAAGGTTATGGGAAGCAGGCCTTCCAACCTCAAAGACTGGAGCCTATCAGCAAAGATAAATCATCAAAATGTTGGTGGAAACATGAACACGTATAAATAATTTGGCCATTTTAAATGAAATGTAATAAAAAATATAGAAATTCTTGTTTTTTTTTCAAAATTGACTCTTATTACAATATTTTATAACTTTTATAAAGATGCCCATTTCATTTCTTTGGTTAAATGAAGACTATTTTAAACATAAATCTGCTAGAGGTATTTACAATTCTGGGCCTGACCGTGTATGGCTGCCATATCAGATTTTGGAATCAGTGTTGTTAAGAAACTTCAGACTTTCCTTCTTGGAATTTTGTCTTGGTAACTTGGAAACTGGGAAATTTCCACTTCTGGTTAAAACTGAAGACAAGAACATCGGCCAGCTGTATTCCTCAACCAATCATGCAGTGGTTTTTGTTTTTGTGACATACAACAAACTGAATATTCCAAGTCCTGAAGTACTTCATAAAACATGTCAGTTATTATGGTGGTACTGGGAAACCTTTTTTTCCACACAACTTTAAAATCTTTGTGCATGTTATCTATAAATACATAGTCTCTAAGTAGAACTGGAAGATTCACAGTCTGGAGAATAGCCACCCTCCAGCAGGGTTCAGTGAAACCATAAATGGATGTAACTATTTGTGCTTTGAAAGGTAACTTATGTTAAATCCTTTGTGAAACACCCGATTTCTCAGGTCCTTCAATCAACCTGACGGATGTCTTTTAACCAATGGATTCAGGTACAGATTTTTCTTCTTGTGGTTCTTTGTTGGGGTTAAAAACAGAAAGAAACAATTGTATCTGAGAAGCGTCACTATATGCATGTTAAAGATCGTTAAGCAGTGGTTTGAGTGGGAATAAATCTCTGAAGTTGTTATCACTTCAGAGGGTTGAAAAAGCCATCCAGAGGCCGATCATTTATCTGCAAGTGTGGCTGTTTGAAATAAGTGTAAGACAGCTGTAAGAAGAATCTGGCTGCAGACAAATTTAAACTTTCATAGCTCTGACCTTATTCTCTGAGGTGTGTCCATCTGTCTCTGTTGTATTTTAGTGAACCATTAGGGGACATTCAATAGGCAATTATAATCCTGTCACTAAAGTGGCTGCTGATGTGTGCCTGCTACATATTGTATGACCAACTTCCACAGGCTTAAAGCCTGGCAATGGTGAATATGTTACACCGGGAGAAGTATTAATTTACAGAAACACCCAATAACATACCCTGTAAAATAAGGAAGGAGTAATTGGAAAGCTAATTAGAACAGAGTGACTGTATGCAACACAAAGTAAATTCATCTCCTAAGGCCAGTATAGATGAGAGCAATGGTACTGGGTAAACACCTGAGCTCCAGTAAATCCCATGAGCTCCCATGTCAGTGCAGGACATGTTTCATTGTGAATAATGACACCCCTAAACAGCTTCAGTCAGCCTCTGAAAAACATCTTTTGCTTTAGTTGTAGAATTGATTCTCACACTTCTTACCAAAACACATTCCACTCCTGGACACAGAACCTGTCTCCTTCCTGAGGTGTTCATTATCAACAATGAATAAAAGTAATTTTGCTCACCCTAGCTGATCTAAAACAGCAAAAGTTTAGCCTGTTTTAATGTGAAACTGTGAGGAAAAAAAGCCAGTGTCTTTTTGTGCGGTGTATGTATATATTTGGTTTCAACTGTAAATCAACCTCATAGTTACCCTGAAAGACACTTATGCAGAACAATAATGGTTTTGCAACAGAAAAAAATTAACACAACAAAATAAGTAAAACAATATCTTAGCATTTCTAGACATGTCCTGTGGTCAGACAAAATGAAAGTTGAAAAGACTGGTCATAAAAACCATCTTGACACTTAAAAGTAAAAGGGAGAAGTTTGCAACCCAGAACTCCCCCCAGGTTTGCTCTAGATCCTGTATGAACAACAGGACCTGGAGCACGGAAAAAACAGAACAAAAGAATCCAGCACTGAACCATGAAAAATCAGGAGCTCAAATACTGAGTCAGAGGTGGAAAGTGACAAAAGAACCAGATGAACTCATCAGAGGAAATGTGGTACAGCTATGGCAAGGAGAAGGCAGAGATCCTAAGGGCGGGAAACTAATTAAGACAGATGGGGCTGAATTAAGACTCAAGGATGTAGAAACGAAAAGAGAAAAAAGCCTGACAATAACTTAAGAAATTCAAATGTAAAAGCAAATTAACATATGAATAAACCACAAAACTAAACACAGAAAAGAACAAATATGGCAACACCTTAGTAATAATAATAAACACAGAAATGAACGGAATATCGCAAGACCTATAAAACATAAATAGATCACAGAGTAAAAATGAAAACACAAGGGAAAACCAAAACCCAAACACCCATGGAATGTGACAGGTTCCTATTCTTATTTATATAAATCTTCATACATTTTCTTGCCTTTTTCTAAACAAATGTGTTTGTTAACGTATTGATGGTTTAAGAAGATGAACTGGAAGACATCTTTTTTTAAATGACAGTGAATTCAGACATAAAATTGTGTGTTGAATTGGTCTTAAGCTGAGTGGGTCAGGTACATACAATATTTTTTATTTTAGATAGCAAAAACATGTAAATTCAGTAGCCACTTACAGTTGTCTTCATCTATGTAAACAATTCAGCAGTGAAAATATTGCTGAGGGAACACGGGGAAAGTAAACAATGACTCGCTGAGAGGAGTTTCACTGTAGCACAGAGTTACATTTGCTTGAATGGAAATTTATCAGCAGGAACAACAGTACATCTTTGTATGGAGCTGTAACGTTTCACTTTCTGTTTAAAAGGGTTTATATGTTCACCCATTGAGTATTTCAGGGATGTGCTTAGAACCTGTTTGACCTCTAGAAGCCCGTTTAAGAGGTTTCTGAAGTATCCTGTCTTCCTCCTGGCAGGATCTTCAGACACACTGGAAATTTAGACAATCTAATCCTTTAAGCGTTTTTTCCTCCACTTGACAGCTTTCACTGCTGGGAAGTGTGAAGTTCATCACAAACAGTATTCTGACGTCACAATAACTCCTACAATGCCTCTAAAAATCAACACTACTTCTTTTAAAGCTTACTGACCCTTACTTGATTATTTTCCTATTCATTACCGCTTCCTGCTTGAATTTACATTGGACTTACTTTAAACAGGGCAGGACATTCATGTTGGCCCTCCTCCCATGCTTTACCTTCACTGAGCACTTGTAAGGATCTTTAATTATAATATAAACTGTGTTGTGTGGAACTATGAGATTACATTACATTTGGCTGCAGATACACCTAAAAGTATTAGGAAACAATCATCTGTTTTATCACAGCTTGTTTTGTTGAGAATGATAAGATATGTGGTAATGAGGTTTGAAGATGAACAAAAAATTCCCTTTTAACAGTTTTCAATGAAACTTTTTCACCTTTTGTGACATTAAAGCCATAACTTTAATGCATTTTATTAGGCTTGTATGTGATAGATCAACACAAGTTAATACATAGCGGTAAAATAACTTGACCAACTCTGACCAGCTCTCCCACACCTGCAGAAGGAAAGTGTCCCCCATAGCATGCTGCTGCCACCACCACCATTCTGATGTGCAGAGTTAGTTGTCCACCATAAAAAGCATTTTACACATGCGTCAAAAAGTTACAGAGCACCTTCTTCCACATGTTTGCTTTGTCCCCTACATGGCTTGTGGCAAACTGCAAAAGACTTCTACCATAATGCCACTGTTCTATAAAGGCCAAATATGCACAACTAATACTTGTCCAGCTGATAGATTCTCCCACCTGAGCTGTGGATCTCTGCAGCTCCTGCAAAGTCTCCATGGGCCTCTTGACTGCTTCTCTAATTCTCTTCTTGCCCTGCCTGTCAGGTTAAGATGCTACTTGCTTGTTATCAAACATGCCTCTAGTTTTTTTTTTTAAAACTGTGTTTCTCTTCGCTACAGATTCCTTGATATTCTCAGCTTTTCTCTTTAATTCGCCACAAATTCCTTGATATTCTCAGCTTTTCTCTTTAATTCCTACCGCTACTTCCTGGAAGGCTCCCAGGTTGACATACTTCCTTCCTCAATGCCAAAGGGTCTCCTGAGTGCTATGCTGCTCCTCAGACTGTTTACCTGGATCTCACACACCTGCATGTCCATCCGTCTCTGCTGCACAAGGACACTGCAGTACAACCCTGGAAACAAAACCTTGCACACCATCGACACCCCGCACTCTGCCAACCTCAGCCTCAGCAGGAAATACACAGTCTCTCCTCAGAGACCAAACCTAACCAACCAAGTAATAAAACTTACTTCAGTTCTCTTTGTAATATTTTATTACTCATCTCCTGCTGCTGATTAACTGACCCATTTCCTCCTTCCAGTGTCAGCCTGGGGACCCCTACTGGAGACAGAAGAAACATTAACTTTTGCTTTTTCCCCCCACTGTTTTGTGCACAGCCACAGTTTTCTGATTTTTTTTTTTTAAAGATGCTTATATTTCCTTCTCTTTCACAGTTATGCATATTTTTTTTATTGTTCTATCACATTCCAAAAATATATTAATAAAACATTTTTCAGTCTAAAAAATTGTGACAAATATGAAAAAGTTGAAGACTTACTTTATTACTTTAACAAAACATTATATCTTCTGTTATTTCGAACATATTATCTTCTGGGGCAAAATCCTAATCAAATCTAACTTTTCACTCTTGCCCACCAGCTGCATAGTGAAAACAATATATCAAGTAAAAATGACATCTGACTATTTTAAAAAAATATTATGCACATTTTCTATGAATAGTTTTAAACCCCTAATGTATCCATCTGCCTCTTTGCATCTCCTGAATGCAATAAATGGAACCTGATTTCTGTTCTTGAGCAGTCCCCACTTGAAAAAAGTATTTCGGACTAGAGGTGACACGCAAAAGTGTGGCTGAATCACAGATAGCGATGGTATGCTGCGGTGAGTCATGGACCAGCTATGCAGCAGAAAGTTCCTGGCTCTATTCCCTGAAAAATCCAATTATTTGGACACAGAAGGAAGAACCGAACAAGCGGAGAGGGCAGCCAGACATCCACAGAGCCAAACTGAGCCCTGTCATAAGTGATAAAAATGATGATCATGATTAGCTCAGGGTGTCCATGTATGTGTGTGGGCACTGTGGCATGTGTTGAATTGTGCACCTGATGATAACGATGAGTGTGTGTTAGTGTGTATGGCGTTATCAGGTCAGGGTGGTGCCCTTGGCCTTGTAAGGCAGGTTATCTGGGGTTATATATTTGATCCCCGGCTCCCCTGCAGATTTAGCAGATGCTTCATCTTCACATGCCCTCTGTAAGTATGAACAACAGCTGCTGTTTTGTGTTGGTTTTCACTTGATATTTCACCACTGTGAAAATGGCAATATTGATCTGACTGATCAGTAAAAAAATATGCATTTTAAGCAATTGCAAAATAGAACAAGATGCTGATGAAAGTAAAAATCATTTCATACATTTAGTAAGTCATGCCTAGATATTTAAATATGGTTCTACCTCCTGCAGGTGTTTCTGTGATTTTTAATCTGAAGACTGAGCTCATCTTTCGTCTGAGCTAAACCCACAGGTAAATTCCTCTTTAACACATTTATAATAGCTAATTATGTATAGCTTAAACCGAATACATCACTATTTTCCCATTAATTTCTTAAACTGTCAACAAATCCTTTGCGCAAAGATATAAAAGTGCATAGATTACAAAACACAAGTGGAAGAGTGAAACATGTTAAGAAATAAGTAAGTCTCAGTCATCCGTTTGTGTCCAAAGTACTGCAGCCATGGGGGATGCAGAAATGTCTGTGTTTGGTGCGGCTGCATCATACCTGAGGAAGTCAGAGAAGGAGCGCATGGAGGCCTCCACGCGTCCTTTCGACATCAAGAAGGAATGCTTTGTCCCAGATGCGGTGGAGGAGTTTGTGAAGGCAAGCGTCATCAGCCGGGAGGGAGATAAGGTCACTGTGGAGACTCAAAATGGGAAGGTGGGTGCTTTAGTTGATCATGCATAGATAACATTCATAAATAACATGCTTTTTTAACATCAACACTTCAGTTAAATCAGTGCGGATACAATGAATTTTACTGGGACCAGCTGACAACAAATAAAACCAGCTGCCAGTCAGTTTAATAAGGTATTTTATCAAAAAGGAAGGAAGTGAAGTTGGGCCAGCGTACAGAAGCCTTTAGGTGTACATCTCTGTGTGTATGAGAGTGTTGATCTGTGTGTAAATCTGGGGGTGATATAAAATGTTAGTCCTTAAGTGAATGTGACTAGAATAGAGAATGGGATTGAAATTAGTCTCACTCTGGAGCCATCTGGCATTCATAAAGTACAGCTTGTTTGCACTACAAAAAGAGCATGCCGTTACAAGAGAAAGTTTACATGTAGGTGGCTCGCAAAAGTATTTATACCCCGGAATGTTTTTTACATTTTTAAAACTTGTTTTATTTCTTGACATTTTATGTGACAGAGCAACACAAGGTAATGCATAACTGTGAGTAGAAAAGAAACTATATTATATAGTTTTACTTTTTTTCTGCTAAACCTGAAAAGGTTGACCTTCATATCTATTTAGCCTGCATTCCTCAACTAACCCCTAAATAAAATCCAGTACAAACAGGACAACTATTAGATGCACACTTAATAAATATGACTTTTATGAAAGAGTGAAAAGAAAAACCCATTTAAAGAAAGTCATAAAAAGTCTCATTTGCAGTTTGCCACAAGTTATTTAAGGGACACAGCAAACATGTGGCAGAAAGCGCACTGGACGAAAATTGTACTTTTTTGCCTCCATGCATAAATAAGTGAACAAACACAGCACACCACATACTACCTATTGTAAAACCTGGTAGAGGCAGCAGCATGCAGTGGGGATGCATTTTTTTTTAGTAGGAACAGAAAAGCTGGTCAGAGTTGATGGGAAGAAGTATTGCTCAAGATATTGGTTAATACTGTAAGACAACCTGTAAAAGGTGCAGAAAGAGACCTGAGATTGAGCGAGAGAGGTTCACACCATAACAGGACAATGACCCCAAACATACAGTCATACGTAGCATAACAACATCATCAAGTCCACACCTAACCAGATCTAGCTGAGAATCTGTGGGCAAGACTTGAAAATCAATGTTCACAAGTACTCTATATCAATCTGGCAGAACCTGAGGGATTTGGCAAAGAAGAATGGGGGCTGAGTGGAAATTTGTTTCTAAATGTGCACAGCTGCTAGAGAAATATCCCCAAAGACTTTCAGCTGTAAATGCAGATAAAGATTATTCTACACAGTGTAGAATTGTGGGGCCCAATACAAATGCACGCAACATTTTTGTGATTTTTATTTATAAGAAAATATTTAAAACAATACATCGCTATCCTTTCATTGCATAAATATGCACTGTGTTGTGTTGCTCTATCACCTAAAATCCCAGTAACACTAAAAGTGTTTGGCTGTAATGTGAAAAAACTGAATGGGTGTGAAAACATTTTCAGGTCAGTATATGAAAACAAATAAAAACACCAGTGTATTCAACTGTCCTTGCTCCAGACTGTTACTGTCAAAGAGACAGACATTCTGCAACAGAACCCTCCCAAGTTTGACAAGATCGAGGACATGGCCATGCTGACCTTCCTCCATGAGCCAGCTGTGCTGTTTAACCTCAAAGAGCGCTATGCAGCATGGATGATCTATGTGAGTAGACTGCTGGGCAATAAACAAACTTTATTTAGAGCATGGCGAGGGAGGTTTTAGTTCTGCTCACCCAAACCATGCTAAAAAATGTATGATTCTCTATGTGCTTTCAGACCTACTCGGGGCTGTTCTGTGTGACTGTCAACCCCTACAAGTGGCTGCCAGTCTACAACCAAGAGGTGGTCGTTGCCTACAGAGGAAAAAAGAGGAGTGAAGCTCCTCCTCACATCTTTTCCATTTCTGATAATGCCTATCAGTACATGCTGGCAGGTATAGACAGATATAGTCCTGCAGAGAGCATTCTGAATAGGTTTTGTTTTACTCACTGACAAAAATGTTTTTTAAAACCTTTTGACAGACCGTGAAAACCAGTCTATTCTGATCACGTACGTAACACTTTCCATCTTAAAAGCATAAATTGCAATATGTTCTAAAATCAAAATCTTACTCTACATTTAGGAATGGATTTTTTAAATTTGTAACTCTGCTCCGACAGTGGAGAATCTGGTGCAGGAAAGACTGTGAACACCAAGAGAGTCATCCAGTATTTTGCGAGTATTGCCGCTGGAGGTATTAAGAAAGACCCTAATGCGAAGGACAAGGTATGTGATGAGGTTTTTCAGGGGTCACTGCAGCTGGAAAATAGTAGAAACTGTTATTTCTCAGACAAAGCAAAATAATATGAGCAAAGTAATCAACTAAAGCTATCCTTCATTTCTACTTGAAGTAGCAACTGTGAGGAAACGTGCATGTCAGGAAATTTTTCTAGCTTTGAAACTGAAAGAACCTTATTGAATTTAAAATTGTTTGATTCAGGTGGAAGCTGTTAGAGCTTTGTAGTGGATCTTTCAGCAAATGTAATGTGCTCGTTTGACAGGGTACCCTGGAGGATCAAATCATTCAGGCTAACCCTGCTCTGGAGGCCTTTGGTAATGCCAAGACCATCAGGAATGACAATTCCTCCAGATTTGTGAGTGACCACTTTGTATTCTTGATCTTTAAAAATATTATGTATTTAGTTTCACAATCAGCAATAGTTTCCACACAGTGACTGTCCCTTATGTTTGAAACCTGGATTTACCTCCAAATAGGCATTTTTTCCCCCTCTTCTTGTATGAGATGGAAAAATGCTATAGCCGCTAGAAGGCGGCTACATACAGCTGAAAAGCTGCATACAGCTTTTCAGCTGTATGCAGCAACAGAAGGCAGGGGGGAAGGGGGCACTGCATTAATCTATGCATCATACTGCCAGAGAAATCGAGCACTCTTGTGCCTGACGTTGGAACAGCTTGGTACCACTAACTGGCCCATGCCTAGAAAGTAACAGAAGCATTTTTTGCAGTTTTATCATTTTTAATTCTATCTTTTCAGGGTAAATTCATCCGAATTCATTTTGATACAAGAGGAAAATTAGCATCTGCTGATATTGAAACATGTAAGTAAAAAACACCCTTTTGGTTTTTACACCTACAATTTTTGATGGTCTCATTTATCTCGTGGTTGTGGCCTCTCACTTGTCCTCCTAAGACCTTCTGGAGAAATCTCGTGTGACCTTCCAACTTAAGGCTGAGCGAGATTACCACATTTTCTACCAGATTCTTTCCAACAAGAAACCTGAAATCCTAGGTTAGCACAGTCCAGCAGAAAAAGAAATTGTGTTGTAATGTTTAATTCTGCCAGATGCTATCTTAATGTTTTTCATTTTACATCTTCCAGAGATGCTGCTGATTACAAACAATCCGTACGACTATGCATTTATCTCTCAGGGGGAAACTCAAGTGGCCTCCATTGATGATGCAGAGGAACTCATGGCAACTGATGTAAGTTTCTCCATCTTTGTTAGACATTAGTTTAAGAAAATGAAACATAATTAAATAGAAATATTAAAAGATTTAGCAAGTCTAACAATATGGTTTTACTGAGATGTGCATCTGTGCTCTTCTTCAGAATGCCTTTGATGTGTTGGGCTTTACTCAGGAAGAAAAAAACTCTGTGTACAAGCTCACTGGTGCCATCATGCACTATGGCAACATGAAATTTAAGCAGAGGCCTCGTGAGGAGCAAGCAGAGGCTGATGGCACTGAGGGTAAGAAAAGAACTCTGAAACTTGTAAGCATTTAGAAACTTCATAGCCTGGTAAAACCCAGCCCCTTATTCTATGCTTTGCACAGAGGGTCTGGACCCTCGGCTATTGAGAATTTTTTTCTTGCTGGAGGGGGGAACTCTGTTAAGGTTTAAAATTTTACCCAATCGCTAACGTTTGGCCGTGTAATATGTAATGCGGTAGTTTGACGTGATGAAGCTTACTGGAAATTGCCTGTAAACAACATTTCTCCACTGCAAAGAGAGAAGTAACGAGCTGAACAAGATGGCTGTTAATGTTTATTCAAGGGTGGCCAGCACAGACTGAATGGCTTCGTTCACTTCCTCTGTTACCATTGCCAAACTACAGGCAGATTCTAAATTCTAAAACAGCGCAGAAAATTGACGTCATTGTTCACAACTTCTCCTTCTGTTCACTGATTGGTCCGATTGAAATTCTGCTGGAGAAATCCAAGTCAATGGAAGAAATCCCAGACAGAGGACAGAAGGAGATCAGAATCAAGTGGAATTGTGTAGAAAGGCAATGGCCAGGCTAGACACTTGATTATTCAGCATTACAGTATCATCTATAATATATATAATGCATGTTTTATAGATGTTTTTTTTCTGCATTATCTATAATACATGTTTTTAATTTTAGATGCTGACAAATCAGCATATCTGATGGGCCTGAACTCTGCTGACCTCATCAAAGGTCTGTGTCACCCAAGAGTCAAAGTAGGGAATGAGTGGGTCACCAAGGGACAAAATGTTGCCCAGGTAAAAGAAAAGGGACTGCCTTACAATTGCTTGATGTTTTTGGAACATAATAACTACACATATAAAGGTCTTTACATTGTTTATCGTCAGAGGCCAAAATGCTCCAATATGAACCTGAAACATCCTCTACTAAATGTGGCTGACTGTCTATTTTACAGGTGTACTATGCTGTTGGGGCTCTGTCCAAAGCTGTTTATGAGAAGATGTTTCTGTGGATGGTCATGAGAATCAACCAGTCACTTGAGACAAAGCAGCCACGGCAGTACTTCATTGGAGTCCTGGACATCGCTGGGTTTGAAATCTTTGATGTGAGTTATCTTATTGGTAAATGATAACCAGGTCTACAAAAGTAATCTAAATGAAACAAATAAGACTTTTTTTTTTTTAGTTCAACACCTTTGAGCAGCTGTGCATCAACTTCACCAATGAAAAACTGCAACAGTTTTTCAACCACCACATGTTTGTCCTGGAGCAAGAAGAGTACAAGAAAGAGGGAATTGAATGGACTTTCATTGACTTTGGTATGGATCTACAGGCCTGTATTGACCTGATTGAAAAGGTGAGCGATCATGATATTAAATATTTGTATAAAGTGAATGGCCATTTGTGTTTCAAACCACTTCTATTACCTTTTCAGCCCATGGGTATCATGTCCATCCTTGAAGAAGAGTGCATGTTTCCTAAAGCCAGCGATGCTACATTTAAAGCTAAGCTTTATGACAATCATCTGGGGAAATCTAATAATTTCCAGAAACCCAGGATTGTTAAAGGAAAGCCAGAGGCCCATTTTGCCCTGGTTCACTATGCTGGAACTGTTGATTATAACATCAACAACTGGCTGGTGAAGAACAAGGATCCTCTGAATGAGACTGTTGTTGGGCTGTACCAGAAGTCTACACTCAAGCTGCTTGCTACTCTCTTTGCAAATTATGCAGGAGCTGATTCAGGTATTCCACCATGAGTGTTTTGTTTACTTAGAAAAACGATGAGCATAGCATACATGCATTTTTGTAAAATACTTACACTACATATTTTACATTAAAGCAATGTCCGAAACAAGTGAAGGTAAAAAAGAAAAGAAGAAAAAAGGATCATCATTTCAGACTGTGTCTGCTCTCCATAGGGTAAAGCATATTCATGTATTACTTCATATCCTGTATATGTGCACTTTATTAATTAATATTCTACATGTTTGCATTACCATATTACAGGAGAACCTAAATAAGCTGATGACCAACTTGAGGTCTACCCACCCTCACTTTGTGCGCTGCATCATCCCCAATGAGACCAAGACTCCTGGGGCCATGGAGAACCCTCTGGTGATGCACCAGCTGCGCTGTAATGGTGTGCTGGAAGGCATCAGGATCTGTAGGAAAGGCTTCCCTAACAGGATCCTCTATGGAGACTTCAAGCAGAGGTTTTACCTAAGCATGTCCAAAAATAGTGAATTTACTTGGCAACATCCAGCCAACATATATGTAATTTTTCCAGATATCGTATCTTGAATCCTGCTGCCATCCCTGAGGGACAGTTCATTGACAGCAGGAAGGGAGCTGAAAAGCTTCTTGGATCTCTTGATATCGACCATAACCAGTACAAGTTTGGACACACCAAGGTACCGCCTGGGTTTTCTATGACAAAAGGGAACAAAACATATACATTATGACAAGGACAGGCAAATGTAAGTAACTCTTTAAAATTCAATGTTGCTTTTAGGTCTTCTTCAAGGCTGGACTGCTGGGCCTGCTTGAGGAGATGAGAGATGAGCGTCTTTCCAAAATCATTACTGCTATTCAAGCCAGGTCTCGTGGTCTTTTGTCTCGCTTAGAGTATCAGAAGATGGTGGAGCGCAGGTTTGTTTCACACAGCTTACAGTGTTCGCTACACTTTACACAGTTAGCTGTTTGTAGTCATATTTTTAACTAAACTGTTTTGAAAATCCCTTTGTTTTTTTTGTTTTTTTTTGTTTTTTGACAGAGATGCACTACTTGTAATCCAGTGGAACATTCGTGCCTTCATGGGGGTCAAGAATTGGCCCTGGATGAAGTTGTTCTTCAAGATTAAACCTCTCCTGAAATCTGCTGAAGCAGAAAAGGAGATGGCCAACATGAAGGAAGAATTCCTAAAGTTGAAGGAGGCTTATGCAAAATCTGAAGCTCGCAGAAAAGAGCTGGAGGAGAAAATGGTCTCCCTTCTCCAAGAGAAGAATGATCTGCAGCTCCAAGTCCAAACTGTAAGAATAACATAATTTCTGAATTTTCTCTAAATATGTTATTGAAAGAAAAAAACATTTATCAGTCGTGTTTGGCAGGAACAAGATAATCTCTGTGACGCAGAAGAGAGATGTGAGGGGCTGATCAAGAACAAAATCCAACTGGAAGCAAAAATCAAAGAGCTGATGGAAAGACTGGAGGATGAGGAGGAGATGAATGCTGAACTGACCGCTAAGAAGAGGAAGCTGGAGGATGAATGCTCTGAGTTAAAGAAGGATATCGATGACTTGGAGCTAACTCTGGCAAAAGTGGAAAAAGAGAAACATGCTACTGAGAACAAGGTTTGTGAAGTTTTGATATTTTTATTTTGTAGCAACAAGAGTAAAATTAATGCTGTCTTAAAATTGTACTCCTAAGTCAGACTTTCCATCCCTCCATCCATCCATCCATCCATTCCTCCCTCCCTCCCTCCCTCCCTCCCTCCCTCTCTAAAGGCAATGTAGAGAGGCCAACTAACCTAACGAGTACATTTTTGGACTGCGGGATAAGGGTGAAGGACTGGATTCAAACCCTTGCTGCATAGCAACACTATAGTTATGCAGTCCATTTGTCAACATGTTCCTCTAGTGTTTAAATGCATATAAATGGAGAAGAATATTATTGACTTGTATTAGGTTACTAGGCTGCTAGTAGGTTGTATATAACTGACATAATTGCTAAATCATTGTTCCGACTTTGAAAGGCGACCCAAACACAGCATAAGAGGAACATTTCCCCCCTCAAGCACAAGGAAACTTTAATCCTTTCTGAAAATTTAACAGGTGAAGAACCTGACAGAGGAGATGGCTGCTTTGGACGAAATCATTGCCAAGCTGACCAAGGAAAAGAAAGCTTTACAGGAAGCTCATCAGCAAACACTGGATGACCTGCAGAGTGAGGAAGACAAAGTCAACACTCTGACCAAGGCCAAGTCGAAGCTGGAGCAGCAAGTGGATGATGTAAGACTTTTGAAATAAAATTGAATCCAAATACAATAAAATTACATAATTCTAACATGTGTTATAAAATCTGAAACAGTTTGTGCGATAATATTTCTTTGTTTTAGCTTGAAGGGTCTCTTGAGCAAGAGAAGAAGATTAGGATGGATCTGGAGAGAGCAAAGAGGAAGCTGGAAGGTGACTTAAAGTTGAGCCAGGAATCCATAATGGATCTCGAGAATGACAAGCAACAGCTGGAGGAGCGCTTAAAAAAGTACATATCATAGCATATTGTAGCATTATTTAATCAGTTTGGTCACAAAACACTATTTGCAATATTTTTATAACCTAAAACTAACAAGAAAAAATGCTGCAGGAAAGACTTTGAGATCAGTCAGCTGAACGGCAAACTGGAAGATGAGTTGGCTATAATCGTGCAACTCCAGAAGAAGTTAAAAGAGCTGCAGGTAAAACCTATACATCACATGATCATGGTTAAAGTTCTACACAGGTTCGCAAAGTACTGATGCAACAAACTTACACTGCTTACTGCCTTACACTAGGCTCGTGTGGAGGAACTGGAGGAAGAGCTTGAAGCAGAACGAGCTGCTCGGGCCAAGGTGGAGAAGCAGAGAGCAGACTTGGCCAGAGAGCTGGAGGAGATCAGTGAGAGGCTGGAGGAGGCTGGTGGAGCCACGGCCGCCCAGATAGAGATGAACAAGAAGAGGGAGGCTGAGTTCCAGAAACTGCGCAGAGACCTTGAAGAGTCCACCCTGCAGCATGAAGCCACCACTG
Organism: Anableps anableps; assembly: GCA_014839685.1. Classification (NCBI taxonomy): domain Eukaryota; kingdom Metazoa; phylum Chordata; class Actinopteri; order Cyprinodontiformes; family Anablepidae; genus Anableps; species Anableps anableps. The sequence continues at coordinate 25,170,587 of CM026077.1, forward strand.
CCACACTCAGGAAGAAACAAGCCGACACTGTTGCTGACCTGGGGGAGCAGATCGACAACCTGCAGAGAGTCAAGCAGAAGCTGGAGAAGGAGAAGAGTGAGCTCAAACTGGAGCTTGATGATGTGGCCTCCAGTATGGAGCAGACTGTCAAGTCCAAGGTAACTGTGGTGTTCTAGTAGTTTTCCAGACAACAACACCATTAACAAGAAACTGATAGACAGGGTCTGTTATATGTGCACCATTTCTTTTCAGACAATCCTGGAGAAAACTTGTAGGACTTTAGAGGATCAAACAAACGAATACAGAACAAAATGTGATGAATACCAAAGATCTCTCAATGACTTCACCACCCAAAAAGCTAAGCTTCAAGCTGAGAATGGTTAGTCTTTTTTCATTTAGAATATTAAAGGTTATTATAAAGAGGCATGCACATCTGAACGTTTTGACATCTACAGATGAGCTTTCCAGACAAATGGAGGAAAAAGAGTCACTTATTTCTCAGCTCACCAGAGGAAAGAATTCCTACAATCAACAACTTGAAGACTTAAAAAGACAACTGGAAGAGGAGATAAAGGTGTGAGAACATTGGTGGAAGAATAATAATAAAAAAAAAAATCATCCATTCTATATGATGGAATGAATGATTTTTTATTTTTGCAAAAAAAAGCTTAAACCATAACTACTTTATTATCTTGACCTCAGGCCAAGAATGCATTAGCCCATGCTGTGCAGTCTGCTCGCCATGACTGTGACCTCCTCAGGGAGCAGTATGAGGAGGAGCAGGAGGCCAAAGCTGAACTCCAGCGCAGCATGTCCAAGGCCAACTCTGAGGTGGCTCAGTGGAGAACCAAGTATGAAACTGATGCCATCCAGAGAACCGAGGAACTGGAAGAAGCCAAGTGAGTAAAGCACATTGGAATTTGAGAGACTCTGGATCGTTTGAAAGCAACCAGTCCCAAATCAACCTTTTCATAATACAGGAAGAAGCTGGCTCAGCGTCTGCAGGAAGCTGAGGAGGCTGTTGAAGCAGTGAATGCTAAATGTTCTTCTCTGGAGAAGACCAAACACCGGCTGCAGAATGAGATTGAAGATCTCATGGTGGATGTGGAGAGGTCTAATGCTGCTGCTGCTGCTCTGGACAAGAAGCAAAGGAACTTTGACAAAGTATGTTGGTTATTTTCTTTAAAAACCACGCAAACAAGCCTTATCCACCACCCAGAAAAAACAATGACCATATGTATGAGAAAACTAACGAGGAATTAATTCTAACCTTATGCATATGGAAATCATCTTGCCCACACAATCCATTCATTACATTTACCCTCCTAGGCTAATTCAGACTCAAGTCTTGGCAGCCTTCATGAAGAAGTGTTAACCTTGTCCAGGCTGCCAGTCCTTTACAAGACCATCTGCTTCACACCTGCTCTTAAAAATAACCAAATCCAGCATCTGGTCAATAGCACATGGCATAATACGGTGTGATAATTAATTTAACAATAAGTAAGAAAACAGTATTCAATTGCTTATAAAACCAGGACTTATGAGACAAGTCTGACATTGTGAAATAGGTATTTTGACTCACTCTTCTTTTTAATTTAAATTAAATTTTATTTATTTCTGCACAGCTTTTTAAAAGTCCAATCACAACATTTCAGCCAATTTGAGATCTAGAATTTGACCCATTTGAATAAGTAGAAAGTCAATCTGTTTTAGGACTATAGGTGGCATTGTTCTGTTGCAAAAACTGATTGCAGATAACAGCTAAACCAGGACTAATCGTGATATATTACACTATCAATGCACTGATATGTAGAGGAGCTCATGGTTGACTAAAGGACTGCAAGGCATCAACATTCTGAGGTCATGTCCGATTTATCAGCCATTCAACTTATTCGCTACCTTTGTGTCTTGAATGAAATGTTGATGTTCAACCATTAAATGTCTCTTTTGCCTTCCCTATTCAGTGGTCAAGTCTTGTTGATTCTTTAGATGCAGCTTTCTAATCAGTGCACCTCTATGTTTTAGAGAGGAAATGCAACTCTTCCAAAGGCCTTATTTACTTGTTTAGTCTTCATCTAACTGTATGGTCATAAACCCTAATGTTTAAAATCCTAACATGGTTCTCTACAGTCTGAGACCTCTTTCTTGTTTTGAAAAACTTTCTGGAATGTCCCCCTTTAGGAAAATATTGGAAATGGTCTAAATGTTTTCTTCGAAAAGTTTTTTCAAATGTCTCTATTTGGATCGAGTTTCAGCAACAATCACTTACCTGAAATCACAGCTGATTGCTTTGGGCTTCTGATTAAACTAATACTCCAGAGCTTCTGATGAAACTAATATTCCAGAGCAGCAAATTGGCAACATTTCTGCTTTTTTAAAGATCCTTCCACTAATGATGATCATTTGGCTAACTGTATGTAATGTTATTCTGTAAATAACATTACATATTTATATCTATACCAAGAACCCATTTAAAAAGCAGTTTTATACATAATCATGCTTTTATCAAAGCCTTTATAGAAAAAATAATGGTAGAAAGGTGAATGTGGTGAATGAAGTTTTGCATCCTAATTTGAATTTCAATATCTAGGTTTTGTCAGAGTGGAAGCAGAAGTATGAAGAGTCTCAGTGTGAGCTGGAAAGTTCTCAGAAAGAAGCCAGATCTCTGAGCACTGAGCTCTTCAAACTTAAAAACTCCTATGAAGAGTCTCTTGAACATCTGGAGACCATGAAGAGGGAGAATAAGAACCTTCAAGGTAATACATCACAGAATGTCAACCTACAAATGTCAAACAGGCAAGGCAAAACTGAATACATACACTTTCATTCACAGAGGAAATTTCTGACCTCACTGAGCAACTTGGTGAAGGTGGGAAAACCATTCATGAGCTGGAAAAAGCCCGTAAGCAGCTGGAACAGGAAAAAGGGGAGATTCAATCTGCCCTGGAGGAAGCAGAGGTAAGACTATAACCAACTTTGGTTTACACATAACTTTAAATGTTATGTGTAAAGTTACAAAATATCTACATGCTCCCACTAGCTCACAAGTAATAAGATTAGCTACCATAACTACACAGATGGTACACAGCTCTACATTATGACCAGGTAATTTTGAACCCATCCAAGCACTGAACAGATGCTTAGAACAAATCAATGCATGGATGTGCCAAAACTTTCTCCAGCTGAACAGAAACAAAACTGAAGTTATCTTTGGATCCAAAGAGGAATGATCTAAAATCAGCATGCAGCTTCAGTTATTACAGCTAGAAACTAGTGAACAGGCCCGAAATCTGGGTGTAGTGATGGACTCAGACCTGAACCTTCAGAAACACATCAAGACAGTTACAAAGTCAGCCTTCTATCACCTGAAGAACATTTCCAGGATTAAAGGACTAATGTCCCTCTAGAGAAACTCATCCATGCATTTATCTTTAGTTGCATTGATTACTGCAACAGTGTCTTCACAGGTCTGCCTAAAAAGTCAATCAGACAGCTGCAGCTGATCCAGAATACTGCTGCTCTTGTTCTCACTAAGACCAGGAAGATAGAGCACATCACCCCAGTTCTAAAGTCCTTACACTGGCTCCCTGTAGCTCAGAGAACAGACTTTAAAATACTTCTGTTAGTTTATGAATCACTGAATGGCTTAACACCAAAACACATGAAAGACCTGCTGTCATTGTATCAACCTTCCAGACCACTCAGGTCTTTTGGTTCCAGAACCAAACATGGAGAAGCAGCTTTCAGTTTTTATGCACCACATATCTGGAACAAACTTCCAGAAAACTGTAAAACAGCTGAAACGCTGAGTTCCTTTAAATCAAAGCCTGTTTAGAGATGCCTTTGATTAGTAGTAAGTGGAACATTGATCAGTATTTTCAAATTATATTTACTTGATGATATTTGCTTGATGATCCTCGTGATTTTGATGCATTGATATTTGCTAGATGATTTTGCTGATTTTGCTGTATACTTGATTGATGTTTTTATGATGTGAAGCACTTTGAACTGCCTTGCTGCTGAAATGGGCTATACAAATAAACTTGATTGATTGATTGATTGATTGATTGATTGATTGATTGATTGATTGATTGATTACAACAAAGTCAAATTTCAGACCATATTTTAACAGAGACCTGATTTGTGTCAAAGGCTTCTCTTGAACATGAGGAAGGCAAGATACTGAGAGTCCAGCTTGAGTTTAACCAGATTAAGAGTGATATGGAGCGTAAACTGGCCGAGAAAGATGAGGAGATGGAGCAGTGCAAGAGGAACCTGCAGAGGACAATCGACACCCTGCAGAGTTCTCTTGAGGCCGAGTGTCGAAGCAGGAATGAAGCCCTTCGTCTGAAAAAGAAGATGGAGGGAGACCTCAATGAGATGGAGATCCAGCTTAGCCAAGCCAACAGGCAGGCAGCTGAGGCCCAGAAACAACTCAAGTCTGTTCATGCACATCTGAAGGTAAACTAAAACAGAAAAAAACCCTCACTTTCTAAAGAGACTTTTAAAACTGTCTATAAACATCAATATGGTTAATGCCATTCTGTAAAGGATTGCCAAATTCAGCTGGATGAGTCTGTTCGAGCCAACGATGATCTTAAAGAGAACATGGCCATTGTTGAAAGACGCAACAACCTGCTTCAGGCAGAATTGGAGGAACTGAGGGCTGCTCTGGAGCAAACTGAACGAAGCCGCAAACTTGCTGAGCAAGAGCTGCTGGATGTTAGTGAGAGGGTGCAGCTACTGCACTCACAGGTGAGACTACATCTAAAAGTTGACAATACTTCCAATATGGAAAAATGCAGCTTTTCTCACACTAAAATATCTCATTTTAAAATCATGTAGAACACCAGCCTGATAAACCAGAAGAAGAAGCTGGAGGGTGATACAGTCCAGCTTCAGACCGAAGTGGAGGAGGCTGTGCAGGAGTGCAGGAATGCTGAAGAGAAGGCCAAGAAGGCCATCACTGATGCTGCCATGATGGCAGAGGAGCTGAAGAAAGAGCAGGACACCAGCGCTCACCTGGAGCGTATGAAGAAGAACATGGAGCAAACCATCAAAGATCTGCAGCACCGTCTGGATGAAGCTGAACAAATCGCCATGAAGGGAGGCAAGAAGCAGGTGCAGAAGCTCGAGGCCAGGGTAAGCACATCTGTTTCACACATATGTCCAGAAAATATATATACTCATCTGCAAGTGGACAAACACTATGAAAATATAAGCGATGTACAAAATGTTCTTGCTAAGGTACGGGAACTAGAAAATGAAGTGGAAATGGAGCAGAAGAAAAGCAGTGAAGCTGTGAAAGGAGTTCGTAAATATGAGCGCCGCATCAAGGAGCTTACCTATCAGGTTTGTTGAACACAATGTCCAGTGTTTAAAATGTTACTTAAGCTTCTTTTAGTAGTAATTAGGTTTTATTAACATTGTCTCTCATATTCAACAGACTGAGGAAGATCGAAAAAATATTGCCCGACTACAAGACTTGGTGGACAAACTACAGCTGAAAGTCAAAGCTTACAAAAGATCTGCTGAGGAGGCTGTGAGTGTGAAAATGTGTGAAAGTATTTGTATGGATATTTTAATAAGTATTTCTGGTCCAAATTTTATTCTTATTTTTAACCAGGAGGAACAGGCTAATGTTCATCTTTCAAAGTTCCGCAAGCTGCAGCATGAGTTGGATGAGGCTGAAGAGAGAGCTGACATCGCCGAGTCTCAAGTCAACAAGTTGAGGGCCAAGAGCCGTGACACTGGCCCGAAGGTTGGAAGCATGCAGTTTTTAGCACAAAAAACATCCACGTACTGTGTACATTGCAGCACATTAATATGTTAAAGAATATATTCCTCTACTGTGCTGATGCCACACTAATCTGAATACTAAACGGCTGTTTCTCTTTCTCTCTCTCCAAATTTTTGGCTGCAACAGAAAGGGTTTGATGAGGAGTGAAGCTTTGGAGCCTGCTGAGATCTTTCTGCCTGCTGTGTACAGTAGATCCCCCTCCACTATCACTATTCATAACCTGTAGTCCTAATAAAATCACATTAAGAAGTTGCACACCAACATATTCTTGTCTTTGTTATAACTTGTTTTTTTTTTTTTTTTTCTTTTTTTACCTTATCCTGAAAAATGTGCTGAAGGGAATAACAAAGCACTTCTTTTCAATTTTTTAATTAGATTTATGACCTGCTAAAATTGATATGTGGAATTATGGCAAACAATGCTCCAGGAAACCATGAAACCTTTTTCTTTAGACTAGAATAATTTGTTACAGTCTTCTTATGCAGTCATTGTTGAATTATATAACAAGTCTAGAAATATCATTGATTTAGTTTTTATTTACTTGATTCAGTTTGATAAATCAGTTTTACTTCATATAAAACCAAATAAACAAAATAAATATAAACCCAGTCAACAATCATTAATTCAATGTTAATTTTCATGTATAAACAGACTGACAAAGGAAAACATTATCTACAGATCAGGTTGAACGCTATACTCAGTCATCATGGGCCTGAATGTCGTATTCATTTTGGGCTTTTATTTTGAAATATCCCTTTTTATTGCTAGGACAAGTTATCATTTATTGTGGATTTTCTTGACTCCACACATAATCAAAATGTTGAATACAGCCTCAAATATATAGGCCCTATTCCAGGGGTCTTACTTGTTTTTCACGTTATACTTTTCCAAATTTGAATTCACAAAGTTTATTTTTGAAGTATAAATATCAAAGGTTGCCATTAATTTTCTGCTTTTGAGTTCAAGCTTTAAACACCTCCAAAACCACAGTAAGGAAGCAGCTCGTAAGGAAAGATGGAAGGATGGAAAGTAGGAAGACAGGAAAGAACAGAGGGAGTAAAGATATAAGGAAAGACTGAAGGAGACAAAAGGAAGCAAGGAAGAAGGAAATAAGGGAGTAAAAGAGAAAAGAAAGAAGGAAGAAAAAAGGAAGGAATTAAAAATGAAGGAGTGAAGGTAGAAAGGAAGGAATGATGAAAAGTAGGAAGGATGGATGATGTAATGCCATTCCAGAAGCTCATTAATCTGCTTTATCTATTCCAGTATCATTATCCTGTTGGAAAACCCAATTGTGTTTAAGTTTCAACCATCTAGCTGTTGCATTTCAAGGAAGTCAGAAGTATTGAGCTAGGTCTCCCTCTTCATTATTCTTCCACTCTGTGCAATGCTGCAGCACCTCTGGTAGCAAAATAGTCCCGCAGCATGATGATACCATCACCATACTTGACATTTGCAGTGTTCTTTGGTTGAAATCCTCACCCTTGCATACTTCTTGTCCTCGTGGCCAGATAACTCAATGTTTGTGCCGTATCAATATAAAAGTGAAGGATCCAACAGGACAGTGATCCCAAACACAAATAAAAACTGATTTTAGAAGGAACAACTTGGACTTCTGGACCCTGACCTTAATTGTAGTAAACATAAATGGACTATGTATAAAAGTCAGGTCCCTCCCACAAAACTAACAAATTTAAATGAACTCTCCCAAGTTTGGTCAGAAGAGAAGAATCTATCAAGCCTGAATTATGCCAGAAGCTTGTTGATGGTGACATAAAGTGTTGCGGTCCATCTCTATAAGGAATACTATTTCTTTGGGTGTCTGTATATGTTTGAGCCTGTGCTGTTGATTTTGCCTGTGTGAATAGTTCAGTTGCATCTTTAAAGGCCCAACTTTAATAAAACATTCATGTCCATGCCGAGTGTATGTAAGCTTTTCCCTGGAACCAGAAGTCATGATCAGGTTTGGTGATGATGCAACAGGATAGCAAGGTTTAGACTTAAATACAGGGACATGGGATTTGGGGCAGCAAAATCTAAAAACTGAAAAGCTGAGGTGCAGGTATGGCTGAGAGATAAAGCAAATGCCTTGCTCTTAAATTAGAGTCAACTAAAGCTCAAAAGCTTCAGCTAAGGCCAACAGTAAGCTGGTGCTCATGCATAGATCCACCATTGTGCCACACATGATAACTTGCAGCTGGTCACTGGATCACAGCTAAAATCTGCATGCTCCTACGGAGAACTGGATGGGAGTTCTGTGATTCGGTACAAAAATATCTATTTCCAGGCACCAAATCAACAGAAACAGCAAAGTACACAGAAATGAATCAGTCAATTTAAACATGGTTAATATAATTTCAGTTGGTTGTTTTAAAATAAAGTGTTACTATAATGCTTTATTTTACTTTAATACTTTAATAAGTTTAGTGTATTAACAACCAAAGTACAATTTATCTCCTTTTAAATAGAGCTCCTTCATATGGATGCAAAAAGAGACATTGATGACTTCTGTCTTATTTAAAAGGCAATTCTACCTGATTGTCCAAAGGTTTCCTGGTTGTGTGTTATGTCTGACTCACTGGTGCTTCAGTGGGAAACTTAAAATAATATAAAGTGGGAGGAGGGCAGAGAGGAGCACCCAGACTCCTATTGGGGGAACCACAGGAAGCCCTGTGTGTTCTCCTATTACATGTCCTCTCCTAAACTCCTCTGGCTGACAACCAGGTATCTACTAACTAATGAAGACATATTTACACCTGCTGCTCAAAGTGGTGAACCACAAACAGCACTGTGTGTGTTTATGTGTGTGGAGCGGCTTATCAGCAAGATTAACAGGATATCTGAGCTTAGACTGATAAACGAGGAACCCAAGCAGGAACAGTTTGATGTCTCTGTAGCTAAAATACATTTTGGGTTGAACTGACATAGCTTTAAATTTTTTGGACCAGAAAAATTTCCCACTGAAACTTTAGTGAATCAGATATGTTTTGTAATTGACCATATTAATTGTCTTAACTAACTCAATGATATATTGTATCAGAATGGCATAACTCCTAAGTATCTTACAAATAAGAGAAACCCTAAAGAAGTACCTTATTCTAAGTTAGCCTAGACCCAAGGTTGATGAGGTTTATAGTGGGGGACCAACGAATTCATGCTTCTCCTCACACCACCCTTTAATGTTTTTATTTAATTTGACACATGTAATGACAATGTACATTTGCTGTGACATAAAAAAAAAGTATTTAAATCATGTTGGTTTCAATTAAATCCTGTCTATTTAAAGACCAGATGTCAGATGTGTGAAGTTGGAGTTATTTTCGCTTGCTCTTTAGCAGACAGCATGAAATCTCTCACTTCCAGTTGGCATGCTGACGCCAGCTGTCAATGCAGGCCCGGAAAAGTCATCACAATGGAAATAATCTCAGCACTTGTCAGCAGCTGTTGACCCTCCATTTATCTCTTAACCTTTGTAGAGGCTGCAGTTATGGCTCATAGAAGCTGTATGTGCTATGCAGGTCAAATAACGAATGATGAAACGATATATAAGCTATTATAGATGAGAGAATTGAATCAGTTGAGGCTTCGGTTGTCAATTTCAAGATATTTCAGACCAACACCAGAGCTACAGTTGATCCTACATGCAGACAAAAGCTGGATGCTGACTGTTCTCCACACTGTTCTCAGGGGGGAATCTCACACAGTTATCTTTGTCCACAAAAAGACACAATGCTATGTCAACAAGCCAGTAACAAAGGGACCAGCTTTTCTAGCTTCGCCTCGATAATGCAAACAGACTCCTGCTCTGACATTGGAGCTTGTCATGTTGCTCCAGCCCTCCACTGCTTGTCATATTTATTGCCTTTGAGTGAATCCAAAGAATGTCCACCTGTGACAGATCTTTGTCTGTGCTGCCTCGCTCTTGTCGTCTGGTTAATCTTACAGAATAATGTTCTTTATTTAGACCAGCTCACTCACTATGTGATGACTGCTGTTGTTACCATGAAGTCCATTCTGTAATAACCAAACACAATGTGTGACTCATGGTGCACTGAGACGACACTTAAGCCCTCAGAGTAATGGACACCAATAGATGAGATATTTCACTGAAGTATCTCTCCAGAAACAATGTGCATCTTCTTTTGTGTCTAGAAAACAATACCAGTGATTTACATGTATAGAATTATTTGTCCTAATAACAACACATGTCAACAATGAAATTGTTTTCTGTTGCATTAACCCTTACAAGATGCATGAATAATGCAGAAAACATGTTTATTTTTACTTTCATTTTTATTTTTTAAGTATACTTGCTAAATAAAAATGTATTAAATCACATTCGTTTATACAATTAAAAGGGTTTTAAGTTGCTTGGCCGTTACACAATTTTTGATTTAAATCTTTATTTGTTACTCACATTTTCTATATTTATTCATTTATTTAGAGTATTTTTGTGCCAGTTGTGTTTGAAACAATTAGGAAAAAGATATATAACAACATATTTTGCCTTAGTTATATTTGAGCTATGAGCCTGAATTTTATTTATGAATATTAACTGTGTTTTCACATTTTTTTCTATTCCTTTTACAACAACTTCTGAAAACTAAATTGAAGAAAAAAAAAAGTTTCTTACATGATTGCTTTTTGGTAAAAAAAAAAAAAAAAAAAAAAAATCCAACCAAACAAACAAACAAACAAACAAACAAAAAAAAACATTAAAGGGATAAACATGAAGAATCATTCCCTGTATCTATTTAAAGATTCAGTTCTAGTCCCTGGCTGCTTGGGGATACTTATGATTAATCACTGCACTGCATGGAGTGCCTAATATGGTTTCACCATGGGACCCCATCTCTGATAAGACCCTGACCTGCTGATTTCTATATTGCTCTCCCACTCATTAACCCCCTCCCGTCTTAAACCCCCGAACCAAACACAGACACCATAACATTCCAGGCCCTAAAGCTCTCCACCATATTAGGCAAAGGGGTTTTATTTATAAGGAGAAGTCACAGAGAAGCCCCCAATAGGTCACCATTCTATCTCAAGGTAAGGTATGAAGACAAAAGTCCAGTCTTAACTTTTATACGGAAACATTACTGATGATATCGCTTTCAATTTCTTTGTTTTTTTTCTCAGGGGCTTTTTCATCTCAGTCTTTCAAGAAGTGGTTGAAAAGGTAAGAACATCTGAAAACTTAAAACAATAAAATGTATTAGTAAGACATTACTTCACTAGTAATGTTTACATAACATCTATGAAACATTACCAGTGAAACATGCAAACAGTTAACCTGCATTAAGAGAAACTGTTTTTTAGTTGGCCAAGTGAAAGATGGGTGATGCTGCCATGAAAGAATTTGGGGCAGCTGCCCCGTACCTGAGGAAGTCTGACAGGGAGCGTCTGGAGGCCCAGACCCGTCCATTTGACATGAAGAAGGAGTGTTTTGTTCCTGATCCTGATGAGGAGTACGTAAAGGCTTCCATCATAAGTCGTGAGGGTGATAAAATCACTGCTCAGACAGAGAAAGGGAAGGTCAGTATGCAGAGGCAATGATGCTGAAAGGGCAGCTTATTTTTTTCCACCAGGCTACACTGGAGTTAAAGCAGCCTGTTAACAGAAACTCTTGTTGATTTTTAGACCGTCACTGTGAAGGAATGCGATGTACATCCTCAGAACCCACCAAAATTTGATAAAATTGAAGACATGGCTATGTTCACCTTCCTCCATGAGCCAGCTGTGCTGTTTAACCTCAAAGAGCGTTATGCAGCATGGATGATTTATGTAAGTTACAAGTAAAAACAGTTAACTTTCCACCACTATCTATGCTAAAAAAGGTTTACCTTCCATTTCTAATTCTCTCAGACCTACTCTGGGCTATTCTGTGTGACTGTCAACCCCTACAAGTGGCTGCCTGTCTACAACCAAGAGGTGGTCGTTGCCTACAGAGGAAAGAAGAGGAGTGAAGCTCCTCCTCACATCTTCTCCATTTCTGATAATGCCTATCAGTACATGCTGACAGGTAATTTATTTCCAATGAATACCACATTTTCAATCAAGCGAGGGTCAAAAAAGAGCAGGTCTTTAGATAATCCTTTCTTCTCTTTTTTTCAGACAGAGAAAATCAGTCCATTCTCATCACGTATGTTAACAATTAATCTTTTATACTGAAAAAAATCATGTTGTGAGAATTTTGTTAAAATGTAGAGATTCTCCACTCCTTTCTTCTGCTTTTGGTAGTTATTAGAACATTAGAGGAACAATTTCCCTTCTTATTACATTATAACAACAAATTTCAATGTATTTCACTGATATTTTATGTGATAGACCTTTTAGATTTTAAACATATAAAAATCTGAAAAGTGTAGTCTGTAGTCCCCATGAGTCAATATTATGTACAGTCAACCAACTTTCTCTGCAGTTAAAGCTCCAAGACTTTTGGGATATGTCTACCAGCTTTGTTCATCTGGAGACAAACACTTTTTTTTTTCACCCATTATTATGCATAAAATAGCTCATGCTGAATCAGATTGTATGGAGTGTCTCTAAACATAAGTTTTTAAGTCATGCCACAAATTCCTAAATTACATTTCAGGCTGGACTTTTACTATGGGTTAGTATGTGTATCACATGGATGTGCTTTGCTTAAACCCACTCCACTGTAACTCACTTCATCCATCTTCCCCGTTCCTGTCAAATTCCTGGTCCCTGTTCCCATATTATAATGCTGCTATCACTATGTGTAATGCTGATGATGTTCTGTTTAGGGTGCTGAGTTTTTGCTATGCAATAGCTCTTTGAATGTAGGACAAAACATTTAATTTTGGTCTTAACTGACCAAATTCGTGTTTTTCCCATGTTTAAGGCGTCCTCTGCATGGCTTGTAGCAAACTTCAAACAGGACCTCTTATAGCTTTCTGAATTCTCGACAGTCTTCTCTAAATACCAGATTTGTGGAATGATTCTCCTAAGTGATTTGTGAATATCTGCAGCTGCCACAGAGTTACCAAGGGTCTCTTGGCTGTTTCTTCTAATTCCCTCCTCAACATGCCTGTCAGTTTAGGTGGAAAGCCATATCTTGGTGGGTTTGCATCCATCCTATGTTCTTTCAATTTTTGGATAGTAGACTGAACAGAGCTTTGTGAGATCTCCAAGGTTGGGATTGTTTTATGACCTAAGCTTTAAGTGTCTCCATAACCACATTCCAGGTATTTCTGGTTAGTTTCCTGGTCTCATGATGCAGTTTGTTTAGTGTTCTCTAACAAACCTCTGAGGGTCTTTACAGAACAGCTATACTTACACTAAGATTAATTATACACAGGCAGACATTATTTATTGATTAGGTGACCACTGAATGCAGTTGGTTGCCTTGGATTTTATTTACGAGTATGAGATTAAAGGGGGCTCAATACATATGTACGTCACACTTTTCACATTTTCAACCATATATCCTTTCACTCCTCTTCACTTTATGCATTACTTTCTGTTAGTCTATCACACAAAATCCCAATAAAATACATAGAAGTTTGTGGTAGTAACATAATAAAATGTTAAAAAGAGGCTATACAGTTTTACAAGACACTGTATCATATATAGTGCATTGATTAGTTTGCTTTAGTTTGATAATAGTGGACGTGAAGCTGTATTATTAGTAGTACTGTTTTGGCTGCCAGTTTTTCCACTTAATAAAACCTATTACTTTGTGTCTTCAGTGGAGAATCTGGTGCTGGGAAAACTGTTAACACCAAGAGAGTCATTCAGTACTTTGCCAGCATTGCAGCTGGAGGTGGGAAAAAGGAAACAGGGTCTGAGAAAAAGGTGATACTTCTGAATTTGTAGACCATTAGCCCTTGGCTGCAGGCTGCACATGCATAGTGTTTACACTTCTTTAAAAGTAAGTTTCTTTTTGTTAGGGTACTTTGGAGGATCAAATCATCCAATGCAACCCAGCATTAGAGGCCTTTGGGAATGCAAAGACCATCAGAAATGATAACTCTTCCAGATTTGTAAGTTCTTCTCTGTAATGACCCCTCTCTCACTACATACATCACAATCTAAGTTTTCTTCTCATCTTATGTTTAGGGAAAATTTATCCGTATTCATTTTGCAGCCAGTGGAAAGCTGGCTTCAGCTGATATTGAGACATGTAAGTGGTGTCCTCTTTTTTTTTAAAGTTTTCTTCTACATCCAAAATGACTCTCATTCTTTCTACATAATGCAAACACCTTTACAGATCTGCTAGAAAAGTCCAGAGTCACCTTTCAGCTTAAGGCTGAGAGAGACTACCACATCTTCTATCAGATTCTGTCTCAAAAGAAGCCCGAACTGCTTGGTAAATAAAAATAAAACATTTACAAATCAGTACAAGTTGATTTTACATCATTGCATCAAACCTACTGTAGTTATAAGACATTTTCTTGACCTGCTTTACAGAAATGCTGCTCATTACAAACAACCCCTATGACTACGCCTTCATCTCCCAAGGAGAGACGACGGTGGCCTCCATCAATGATGCAGAAGAGCTGCTAGCAACTGATGTGAGTAGGAGTTATTTCACAGAGTACATGTAATTAGTATATTTGATGGATGATATTGCACTATAATTACATATAGTGGGCATTTTTTCCACTTACATAAGGTATAAGATTTAAAACTGTTTGCTAGTGTGTAACTTATACAACTAGCTATAACAGATATGTAAACCTGTATTTTGGCGTCATGGATTTTGAGAACAAATATTATAGATATGGATACATGTGAAATGATAGTCATGATAAACTACTATAGGATGTTGGTGGTTCAGACAACATTGGTTCTCTGTTTCACTAAACCTCTGGACTCTAAGCTGCATATCATCATCCAACTACTCAATCCCATAAGAAATAAAACATCTTTTTTATGCAGGAAGCCTTTGATGTACTGGGTTTTACTCAAGAGGAGAAAAATGGCATTTACAAGCTGACTGGTGCCATCATGCACTTTGGTAACATGAAATTTAAGAACAAGCAGCGTGAAGAGCAGGCAGAGGCAGATGGCACTGAAGGTGAGAGATGAGCTTGGAAACTCGACAATTATTAGAAAATTGATATTAATTAATCTATAATACATGTTTTTAATTTTAGATGCTGACAAATCAGCATATCTGATGGGCCTGAACTCTGCTGACCTCATCAAAGGTCTGTGTCACCCAAGAGTCAAAGTAGGGAATGAGTGGGTCACCAAGGGACAAAATGTTCAACAGGTAGAAATAAAACATTAAATTTCCTTTCTATTAATTAATTGGAAACACCTCACACATTATATATAAATCACAGACACTGGAATAAAAAGATTATTTACTATAGTTTTTTAAGCTTAGATATCTTTTTTTCCAGGTGTACTATGCTGTTGGAGCTCTGGCTAAGGCAGTGTATGAGAAGATGTTTCTGTGGATGGTGGTGAGAATTAACCATTCACTGGACACCAGACAGCCTCGCCAGTACTTCATCGGAGTCCTGGACATTGCTGGATTTGAAATCTTTGATGTGAGCCTAATCTGTTTGTGTTCATATAATTTTACTCTGTGTGCAGGTAAAACATGTGAGTACTAAAACATGTTGTTGTCAACTTCCAGTTCAACACCTTTGAGCAGCTGTGCATCAACTTCACCAATGAAAAACTGCAACAGTTTTTCAACCACCACATGTTTGTCCTGGAGCAAGAAGAGTACAAGAAAGAGGGAATTGAATGGACTTTCATTGACTTTGGTATGGATCTACAGGCCTGTATTGACCTGATTGAGAAGGTGAGAGATCAGAGTATTAAACTTACTGATAAAGTAAATGGTCATTTGTGTTTCAAACCATTTCTATTACCTTTTCAGCCCATGGGTATCATGTCCATCCTTGAAGAGGAGTGCATGTTTCCTAAAGCCAGTGATGCTACATTTAAAGCTAAGCTTTATGACAATCATCTGGGGAAATCCAGCAACTTCCAGAAACCCAGGATTGTTAAAGGAAAGCCAGAGGCCCATTTTGCCCTGGTTCACTATGCTGGAACTGTTGATTATAACATCAACAACTGGCTGGTGAAGAACAAGGATCCTCTGAATGAGACTGTTGTTGGGCTGTACCAGAAGTCTACACTCAAGCTGCTTGCTACTCTCTTTGCAAATTATGCAGGAGCTGATTCAGGTAAAGGGATTTTCTAGCTTGACTTTCAGTGCTAATATCATATTAAACTTTAGACTGAGAAAATTATTTCTGTGTAATCAGTATAATGTATAGAACTTTTATACTGTTACATAGTTGAAAGTGGAAAGGGTGGCAAAGGAGGAGGAGGAAAGAAGAAGGGGTCATCCTTTCAAACTGTATCTGCCCTTCACAGGGTAAGTAAAGTGAAATACCTGAGAATCAAGACATATTTCCAGTCAGTAACTCAGGTTTTTTGGTTTTTACACAAACTTAAACTTAAGCATTGGATTTGATGTTTTGTACAGGAGAACCTAAATAAGTTGATGACCAACTTGAGGTCTACCCACCCTCACTTTGTGCGCTGCATCATCCCCAATGAGACCAAGACTCCTGGGGCCATGGAGAACCCTCTGGTGATGCACCAGCTGCGCTGTAACGGTGTGCTGGAAGGCATCAGGATCTGTAGGAAAGGCTTCCCTAACAGGATCCTCTATGGAGACTTCAAGCAGAGGTTTTACCTAAGCATGTCCAAAAATAGTGAATTTACTTTGCAACATCCAGCCAACATATATGTAATTTTTCCAGATATCGTATCTTGAATCCTGCTGCCATCCCTGAGGGACAGTTCATTGACAGCAGGAAGGGAGCTGAAAAGCTTCTTGGATCTCTTGATATCGACCATAACCAGTACAAGTTTGGACACACTAAGGTAACTGAAACAAAAAGTCAGAACTACAGACCAATTGTTGCATTTACCAGCCAACATACTGCGAAAAATGATTTGTTGTGACTTCACTTGTACATATGAACATTTGAAGTTTAAGATAACACTCTTAAGCCTATTCCAGTCTTTGGATATATTCAACTCTATTATTTTCAACTTTATGATTTTCAAACTGTCATAACTAAAAAGGTCTTTGTAAGCAGTGTTGTATCTCCAAGGTTACAGAGCTTTAGTTTAGAGCAGTGGTGCTCTATCTATATATTAAATAAGTAGTATGAATTTACATCTTGTTCCATGTCTCTAAAAGGTGTTCTTCAAAGCTGGTCTTCTTGGTCAACTGGAGGAGATGAGGGACGATCGTTTGTCACTCATTATCACTGGAATCCAGGCGAGATCAAGAGGTTTACTTGCAAGAGTGGAATTCCAGAAGATTGTTGAAAGAAGGTTTGAAGTGGGACCTTTAAAATAACAAAAAATACAAGAACTCCAGAACTATGAAAATTACTATAACAGCAGCAATTACTGTTGATTTTTGACAGAGATGCACTACTTGTAATCCAGTGGAACATTCGTGCCTTCATGGGGGTCAAGAATTGGCCCTGGATGAAGTTGTACTTCAAGATCAAACCTCTCCTGAGATCGGCTGAAGCAGAAAAGGAGATGGCCAACATGAAGGAAGAATTCCTGAAGTTGAAGGAGGCTTATGCAAAATCTGAAGCTCGCAGAAAAGAGCTGGAGGAGAAAACTGTCTCTCTTCTTCAGGAGAAAAATGATCTGCAGCTCCAAGTCCAAGCTGTAAGTCTCCCAGCATCACCCATGTTCAATAAGACATAATATACTAACGTTGGCTATTGTTGCTAAAGCAATTTTATGGATACGATGATAATTTAGGAACAAGATAATCTTGCTGATGCAGAGGAGAGATGTGAGGGGCTGATCAAAAACAAAATTCAAATGGAAGCAAAAGCCAAAGAGCTTTCTGAGAGACTAGAGGATGAAGAGGAAATAAATGCTGAACTGACCGCTAAGAAGAGGAAGCTGGAGGATGAATGTTCTGAGTTAAAGAAGGATATCGATGACTTGGAGCTAACTCTGGCAAAAGTGGAAAAAGAGAAGCATGCTACTGAGAACAAGGTTTAGTATTGTAACTTTTTCATAGCAGAAGTAAAACAAGGGGGAATTATTTGGGTCATAATCCAAGGTTGACATTTTTTACCCTTATTTTACAGGTAAAAAACCTAGTTGAAGAGATGTCTGCATTGGACGAAATCATTGCCAAGCTGACCAAGGAAAAGAAAGCTTTACAGGAAGCTCATCAGCAAACACTGGATGACCTGCAGAGTGAGGAAGACAAAGTCAACACTCTGACCAAGGCCAAGTCGAAGCTGGAGCAGCAAGTGGACGATGTGAGACTTTAATTATCACCTATCAGTATTCCAAGTAAAGTATACCTCTGTTCGTGTAACGAAGGTCGTTGTTTGATTTTTCTTGATAATATTCAGCTTGAAGGATCTTTGGAGCAAGAGAAGAAGATTAGACTGGACCTCGAGAGAGCAAAACGGAAGCTAGAGGGAGACTTAAAGCTGGCCCAGGAAAGTCTAATGGATGTTGAGAATGACAAGCAGCAACTTGAAGAGCGTCTTAAAAAGTAAGCAATATTTGAAGAATATATTTGACCATATATATTCCAAGCGGTGGATTTATAACTTTACTTTTTTACAACAGGAAAGACTTTGAACTAAGTCAACTAAATAACAAGATTGAGGATGAACAAGCTATTGCCATTCAGCTTCAGAAGAAATTGAAAGAGCTTCAAGTAATCAAAAGGCTATGACACATTTGAAAAATAGGTAAAACATTGAATAAAGTCTGTAAAGATAATTATTCTCTAACAGGCCCGCATTGAAGAGCTGGAGGAAGAGCTTGAAGCAGAACGAGCTGCTCGGGCCAAGGTGGAGAAGCAGAGAGCAGATTTGGCCAGAGAGCTGGAGGAGATCAGTGAGAGGCTGGAGGAGGCTGGTGGAGCCACAGCCGCCCAGATAGAGATGAACAAGAAGAGGGAGGCTGAGTTCCAGAAACTGCGCAGAGACCTTGAAGAGTCCACCCTGCAGCATGAAGCCACCACTGCCACACTCAGGAAGAAACAAGCCGACACTGTTGCTGACCTGGGGGAGCAGATCGACAACCTGCAGAGAGTCAAGCAGAAGCTGGAGAAGGAGAAGAGTGAGCTCAAACTGGAGCTTGATGATGTGGCCTCCAATATGGAGCACATACTGAAAACCAAGGTGGGCTAATGTTACTTTGGCAACATCATTGTGCAGATGCATCATATCAACATGTATATATGTAAATAATACATACAAAAGGTTAATCCTATATTTTGCGTGAATTTCTTGAATTTCAGATTAATCTTGAGAAAACATGCAGAACTCTCGAAGATCAAATGAATGAATACAAAACCAAATTTGAAGAGGCTCAACGGTGCATTAATGACTTCAACATGCAAAAGGCAAAACTTCAAACAGAAAATGGTATGTTTGCTTATTCTTGAAGAATTTACAGTTAGTAGAAATTCCAAGAAAAACTTTGATTCCGTTTTTGGAAGAAATATTTTGCTTTAAATATAATTTTCCTTTGTCAAAAACCAACTCCTAGGTGAGCTGTCTAGGCAGCTGGAAGAGAAGGATTCATTCGTGTCTCAACTGACAAGAGGAAAAATGTCCTACACTCAACAGATTGAAGATCTTAAGAGGCAGCTTGAAGAGGAGACAAAGGTAAATGAAATGCTGAAAACAATGCACTGCTCAGCACCACCCTTTTTTCAGATTGCATTACTCATATAGTTTTTTTTGTAAACAGGCCAAGAATGCATTAGCCCATGCTGTGCAGTCTGCTCGCCATGACTGTGACCTCCTCAGGGAGCAGTATGAGGAGGAGCAGGAGGCCAAGGCTGAACTCCAGCGCAGCATGTCCAAGGCCAACTCTGAGGTGGCTCAGTGGAGAACCAAGTACGAAACTGATGCCATCCAGAGAACCGAGGAACTGGAAGAAGCTAAGTAAGAAGCTTCAGTTTAGAATCATGCCATAATACTACAAAAAAAACCTTTTCACTTCGTCTAGCAGATCAGCTTTTTGTTTGTGTTATGTCCCTACTAAAATGTAAGACGAACAAAAAGTTTGTCTGTTGGATGACCTCGCAACCAGTGGTTACATTTTATGGATTAGTTATCAAACTTCAGGTTCACTAAAAGCTTTTAATGATAACTTCTTAAGGAAGAAGCTGGCTCAGCGTCTGCAGGAGGCTGAGGAGGCTGTTGAAGCAGTGAATGCTAAATGTTCTTCTCTGGAGAAGACCAAACACCGGCTGCAGAATGAGATTGAAGATCTCATGGTGGATGTGGAGAGGTCTAATGCTGCTGCTGCTGCTCTGGACAAGAAGCAAAGGAACTTTGACAAGGTAAAGTTCTGTTAGGTAATATACCATGAAACAGATTCACTATAACTGGGGTTTCTTTGTAGCCTAGCTACTATTATTTTGATATATTTTCAGAGGTAGATACAACTACATTATATCTGAAGTTCTCTTCCCAAGCCCAAAGCCTTTTCCCCGTCCATTCAAGACAATAGTAATAATTGTTCACCTATCCTTCTTTTGCAGGTCTTGTCTGAGTGGAAGCAAAAATATGAAGAGTCTCAATGTGAGCTTGAGAGCTCCCAGAAGGAAGCAAGAGCTTTGAGCACCGAGCTTTTCAAACTTAAAAACTCCTACGAAGAGTCTCTGGACCATCTGGAGACCATGAAAAGGGAGAACAAGAACCTGCAAGGTAATTTCCACTGCAAAGGTTTGAAAAGTTTTCTGTGAAATTAAATCTCCTGATTATTTTACTCTCTATGGTGTCACACAGAGGAGATTTCAGACCTCACTGAGCAACTTGGTGAAAGTGGAAAAAATATCCACGAACTGGAAAAGCTTAGAAAACAACTGGAACAAGAGAAGAGTGAGATTCAGTCTGCACTTGAGGAAGCGGAGGTACATATCCTTTTTAGGGGGAAATGGCATTTCAAAAGAACACTGTTATTATGTGCTGTAAACTTCTGTACCGTCCTTTACTCTAGGCTTCCCTGGAACATGAAGAGGGTAAGATCTTACGAGCCCAGCTTGAGTTCAATCAAATCAAAGCTGATATTGAACGTAAACTGGCCGAGAAAGATGAGGAGATGGAGCAGTGCAAGAGGAACCTGCAGAGGACAATCGACACCCTGCAGAGTTCTCTTGAGGCCGAGTGTCGAAGCAGGAATGAAGCCCTTCGTCTGAAAAAGAAGATGGAGGGAGACCTCAATGAGATGGAGATCCAGCTTAGCCAAGCCAACAGGCAGGCAGCTGAGGCCCAGAAACAACTCAAGTCTGTTCATGCACATCTGAAGGTAAACTAAAACAGAAAAAAACCCTCACTTTCTAAAGAGACTTTTAAAACTGTCTATAAACATCAATATGGTTAATGCCATTCTGTAAAGGATTGCCAAATTCAGCTGGATGAGTCTGTTCGAGCCAACGATGATCTTAAAGAGAACATGGCCATTGTTGAAAGACGCAACAACCTGCTTCAGGCAGAATTGGAGGAACTGAGGGCTGCTCTGGAGCAAACTGAACGAAGCCGCAAACTTGCTGAGCAAGAGCTGCTGGATGTTAGTGAGAGGGTGCAGCTACTGCACTCACAGGTGAGACTACATCTAAAAGTTGACAATACTTCCAATATGGAAAAATGCAGCTTTTCTCACACTAAAATATCTCATTTTAAAATCATGTAGAACACCAGCCTGATAAACCAGAAGAAGAAGCTGGAGGGTGATACAGTCCAGCTTCAGACCGAAGTGGAGGAGGCTGTGCAGGAGTGCAGGAATGCTGAAGAGAAGGCCAAGAAGGCCATCACTGATGCTGCCATGATGGCAGAGGAGCTGAAGAAAGAGCAGGACACCAGCGCTCACCTGGAGCGTATGAAGAAGAACATGGAGCAAACCATCAAAGATCTGCAGCACCGTCTGGATGAAGCTGAACAGATCGCCATGAAGGGAGGCAAGAAGCAGGTGCAGAAGCTCGAGGCCAGGGTGAGTGTAATCACTGAACATATATTACAAATTTTGAGCTAAAACAAAGAGACACATAAATTGTTTTTCATAATTGATGACTTACTGTTCATATTACTTTTTACACCTATAGTATGTACTGTGCAATTCTGTATCCTTATCTCCTTTGCTCTATGTACAACAGAGAAAATAAAAATACGTTCTGATGTGTTCAGGTGAGAGAGCTTGAGAATGAAGTGGAGTCAGAGCAGAAGAAAAGTGGAGAAGCAGTAAAGGGAATGCGCAAATATGAGAGACGCATCAAGGAGCTCACATATCAGGTAATTTTTGAATATGGAAACATCTTAGTAAGCACCCATCTTTACCAAACATTTTTAGTTATACCCAAAATAGTTTAAATATGCTCCATGTACTTACTGCAGCACATACTGTATGAAGAATCAGACAAAAGGGCATATTCATGAACCACATTTTCTCTTCCTGTTCCATGATCTATGCAGACTGAGGAAGACCGCAAGAATGTTGCACGTCTGCAGGATCTGGTTGACAAACTGCAGCTCAAAGTGAAGGCATACAAGAGAGCGGCTGAGGAATCTGTAAGTTCGGGATTTCTCTGAAATGTGGTGGATGTAGGATCTACATAAAGTTTTTAGATTTGATGCTTGTCAGTTCTCTGCAAAACATTAACTGAGACCTTAAAGAACCTGCCAAGCTGCAAAGATTTAATTGTAAGATTAAGTTATTGCTCTAAAAGCTATTTACAACCACACAAAAAAAACAAAAAAAAAAACAAAAAAAAAAAAATCACTTGTTATAGTTGTGTTTATCTGATAATGACATGAAAGTAGATAACCCATGCTGGTGGATTTTATTTTATTTTGAGAAGTGTGACACTGTTTTATCTTCTAGGAGGAGCAAGCCAACACTCATATGAGTAAGTTCCGGAAGCTGCAACATGAGCTTGACGAGGCTGAAGAGAGAGCTGACATTGCTGAGTCTCAGGTCAACAAGCTCCGTGCCAAGAGCCGTGATGTGGGGTCAAAGGTCAGAGACTCCTCCAGATTTGAACACGAAAATTGATTGATTAAATGTACAGTGGTGCCCCCAGAATATTTTCATAAGGGTTGGCAAGACCAACAAAAATTTTAGGGGGGCACTGCTAAAAAAAATACATATATATAATTTTATTTATTTATTGGGTTTTACATTTATGTCTTCATTGAAGAAGATGACTCTGTATGCCTTTCTATGACATGAATGTGATTCTCTGGGGAGGCCAACATTTTTCAAGGGGTGCGTGGCCCCCTCTTGGGGGCGCCACTCTAAATGTAGTACTTATACCTGAATCAGTCTTTTTTATTTTTCTGAATACAGTGTATTTCTAGGTGATTCAATTTCAAATGAAATAAGTACAAGTCAAAAAGGTATTCTGTGATTCAAATATTGAAGTTTTTCTCTGAACTTAATGTAAATAAAATATCCTAATTTCACCCAAAAACACCAGTTAAATATTTTGACATTTATTTCAGCAATATTCAACTCAAATAATTACTTGTGACATTCATAGATTTTATCAAAGTAATCTAAGTTGTATTCATAATGATATTCACTAAGCCTCTGAATGACATTTTAAGAGTGTAAAAAGAATCATAAGAAATAAATCAGACCATTCTGTTTTTCAGATAAATTTTATTTTGAGATTTTCTGGTTTGATGAGCAGTGTTAGTGAATTTTATCTAGTTATTTGTCATACTTTAATGAGGAGGATGTTCATATTGATTTTCAGCTGAAATCATACATAGAGGAAAGAGAAGACAGTACACAAGTACTGAGTATTGCACAACATAAGCAAGCATGAACCACTTAGCGCTGAACTCAGTTACATACACAGCATAAAAAGACAAAACACCTGTTTTTCCTCTAATTGTTTGACAATAAATCAGCTTAAAGTATACACAGAATGTTATTACTTTCTTTAAAATCAGAGGTTTAAATATATTTATTTTAGCATTTGGTAGGACTGCCTTTATGCTGTATATCTTGGGTAGAATGTTTGGGTATCCTTTCAAAAACTTATCACCATAATTTCCTGAAACCTGTCTTCTTTCTGAACAAAATAATCACAAAACATCACCATAGTGTTTACACTTGCATGTAACCATTTGTACAAATGAATACATTTAGCCATCTGGAAATTGTACCCAAGAATAAACCAGACTTGTGGAGCTCCACCATTCTCTTACAAATACTTTGGCTGATTTGTTTTGATATTGTAATGATTTTACAAAAAGAAGGTGTTGCTTTAAAACAGATTGACACGTGTGCCTTTAATGAATACAAATGTGTTTTTTATTTGTATAATTTTTTTATTGTATTTTTTATTTTAATTCAAAGCTTACAAGACTGTATGATCACCTGGGCTTTCCCAAATTGTTTAAAGCTATACTAAACTTGTTGCATGTAAAGTTAAGACTTTGAAAAAAGTAATAAAAAAAAAATCAATAAAAAATTCTCTCCATCATTATTATCTAGTAAAGTAATAAAAAAGTAATGATTTTGTTAAACCTAACTGACCTAAAACAGAAAAGATTTAGTCAGATTTAATGGTAAATGGTCTGTGTTTTTATAACGCTTTATCAAATCCAGAGGACCCCAAAGCGCTTCACACTACAGTCATTCATGCACACATTTACATGCCATCTTTTTATACAGTGCATGTAAATATCTGTTTTCAACTGTAGATGTGGGACTAGGTACATTTTAGATGTTCAAGTACTGGTATGACTGCTCAATAGTCTTTTAGTCAGATGATGAAAAAATAAAACAAGAAAGAGCAGAGATGTGGAACAGTCAGCTGGTTTGCATAATTAATTTCTAAGCGACAGGACTTACCGTAGCCGTCCAACTGCTTCCCCTCAATAATGTATGTATGATTTTCTTTATTTTCATTCTGCACTGCATCTTCTTGTCCCTTAACTTTCACATTATTTTTCACTCAAAAAAATTTGTGGTTAAGACATTGTGCCACAGTTAAGGACATCCTTTAGTAACAAAGAAAGTCATGAACACCATGTTATGATTGTTTTACAAAACATATTTATACCCTGTGGGAGATTTTGTGTAACCCTTACTGAGTGTTTAGTCACTAATCCACCTTTTTGTTCCCCTTTTTGTCATTCTTCATCACAGAAAGGGCTCGATGAGGAGTGAAACAGCGATGGCCACCTAAGACCTTTTGAATCTTCTGTGCTGTGGTCCCCTTTGTCTGCAATGTAACTCTAGAATAAAGCAAAATGCATTCAAATTAACAATAGGAGTCCTTATTCATTTTGGTCACAGCAGGTAAAATGTTCTATGTCAACTTTAACCTACAGAATACCAATAGCATAAGTTTAATTACAAAATGTAGGTACAGAAATAACTAGTTAGTATGCACAGTCTTCATATCTAAACCACAACATTTACTGTATTTGGGGAATTTTAGGTGTTATATTGACACAAGGAAGCCCTTAGATGTGAAGTGTGAGTAACACTTTAAATGGCTCTCAGTTTTTCACACAAAAATCTGAAAAATATAATGGGCATTTGCATTAAGCCCCTTTCACTTTTACACCCCTAAAGAAACTGTGTATCCCAGTGCTTTTAGTAGTCACTGAATGGGTAAATACTGCCTATTCGTGTATAATTTAATTTCAGAATGAATTTAGCTGTTTCATGAAGGCAACCAATGCTTGTCAGAAAACAGTAAACAAACATCATCAGGATTGAAATGGAAAAATGTTTTAACAAAGACAGATGAGACAGTTCTTCTGAGTCCTGAGCTTCATTGCTTGTTGCAGTAAGGAGAGCAGAACATCAGATCCTTATGCACTCTGAGCACTGCTCTGAATAATTCAAGCTTCACATAGTCTTTTAACAGTTTTCTAAACACACCCACAAATCACACACTCCTCACTACATCCATTCATCCATTCATTGTCTTCCACTTATCTGGGGTTGGGTCGCAGGGGCAGCAGCCTAAGCAGGGAGACCCAGATTTCTCTCTTCCCAGCCACTTGGGCCAGCTTCTCCGGGGGAATCCTAAGGCGTTCCCAGGCCAGCTGAGAAACATAGTCCCTCCAGCGTATCCTTGGTCTTCCTGTGGGTCTCTTCCCGGTGGGACATGCCCGGAAAATCTTACCAGTGTGGTGACCAGGACTCATTCTAAACAGAGTCACCTCAACTGGCTCCTCTTGACATAGAAAAGCAGTGGCTCTATTCTGAGTCCCTTTTGGATGACCGAGCTTCTCACCGTATCTCTAAGGGAGAGCCCAGACACCTCTGCCATCTTTTGTATCTGCGATATATTGTTCTTTCGGTCAGAACCCAAAGTTTGTGACCATAGATGAGGGTCGGAACGTAGATTGACTGGTAAATCAAGAGCTTCACCTTTTGATTCTGCCCCCCCTTTACCACAACAGACCGGTACAGGACCCGTATCACTGCTGACGCAGCACTAATCTGCCTATTGAGCTCTTGCTCCACTTTTTCCCTCATTCGTGAGCAAAATCCTGAGACACTTAAACTCCTCCACTTGGGGCAGAACCTCTTCCCCGACCTGGAGAAGGCATTTCAGGCTCGAGACCATGGTCTCGAGCCTGAAATGTCTTGGATTTGGAGGCACTGGTCCTCATACCGGCCGCTTAACACTCAGCAGCAAATTGCTCCAGTGAAAGCTGTAGATCACAACTTAACGAAGCCAATAGGATCACATCATCCACAAATGCTAAGGCCACCAAAACGGATTCCCTCAACATCTTAGCTGCGTCTAGAAATTCTGTCCATAAAGGTTGTAAACAGAATCAGTGACAAAGGGCAACCTTGGCGGAGTCCAACTCTCACCTGAAACGAGCCCAACCTATTGGTGGCAATGCAAAACAAGCCCTGACACTGGTCATAAAGGGACCTAACAGTCTGCATCAATGATCCTGGTACCTCATACTCTCGTGTCCCTTGGGGAATCCCCCCACAGGATTCCCTGAGGGAGACGGTCAAACGTCTTCTCCAAGTCCACAAAACACATGTAGACTGATTGGGCAAACTCCCATGCACCCTCCAGGATCCTGCTAAGGCTGTAGAGTTGGTACAGTGTTCCACGACCAGGACGAAAGCCCCACTCCTCTTCTTGAATCTGAGCTTTGATTGTCTGACGGACAGTCGTTTGGGTGTTCCTCCCAACCACACCGTTCCAGGTCTCACTGTCATTGCCCACATGAGCGTTGAAGTCCCCCAGCAGAATAAGAGAGTCCCCAGGAGGCATGCTCTCCAGCACCCCCTCCAAGGATTTCAAAAAGGGTGAGTAGTCTGAACTGCTGTGAGGTGCATAAGCACAAACAAAAGTCAGAACCCGTCACCCCACACGTAGGCGGAGAGAGGCTACACTCTCATTCACCAGGGTGAACCCCAATGTACAGGCACCAACATGGGGGGCAACAAGTACGCCCACTCCTGCACGGCGCCTCTCAGCAGGGGCACCTTCAAAGTGAAAGAGTGTTTAACCCCTCTCAAGGAGACTGGTTCCAGAGCCGTGCGTTGAGGTGAGTCCAACTATTTCTAGCTGGAACCTCACACACCAGCTAAGGCTCCTTTCCCACCAGAGAGGTGACATTCCACTTCCCGAGAGCCAGTTTCTGTAGAATCAGACCACTAAGGTCCCCTGCCTTTGGCCACCACTCATCCCACATTGCACCCGACCCTTATGACAATCCTCAGTACACATCAATGTAAAACACTGTGAGAAGCCACAATCCCTGTAATTAAAAGTCAGTTCTGTCTGGTTTCACAACACAAACTAAATAGTTCCTTTAGCAACTTCGTCTTTCCATGCTCTGAGCATACATTGTCCCCTTGATTAAATGACAATTCACTCAAAGTTATCTAACACATGTTAAAGGTCAGAGAAACAAAGTCGACAAAGAATATGAAATTTCCACCACAAAGACGAAGCTACACAGCAGACATATCGCAGATAAAGTAATAGAGAGGTTTAAAGCAGTGTAATGGTGAAAAACATTCAATGTCTCAAACTTTGATCATCTCAGAGTGCTTTTAAATCCATCATATCAAAATATAAACACCACTGAACAACTGCAAACCTACCAAGACATGGCAATGCACCAAAACTGTGATGTTTTGTTGTTGAGAGTAAAACCAAAATGCAGACATGAACCTGGAATGAGCATGATGGAGGCTTAATAATTAAAACAGAACACTTTCAGAACTTACACTAGGAGTACAAGACATGAAGAACTGTAAGAGAAATGGGAGGAACCAGTAAAGAACAATGAAGACCAGTGAGCTTATATGCTGAGAGAAGAGTTGAGAATGACATTGAATGCAGGCATGGTAATCAGGGAATTGGGATGCTGTAGAGGAGAGCACACAGACAGACTGAGGGTAGGTGAGTAATTAATACAAACAAAGCTGAACTATATAATAAACTATAAACCCAAGACTAATACTTATCCAAGAGAAATAAATCTAAATGTGAAAAGAACATAACGTAAGAATTAACTAAGAAACTAAACATAAAGGAATGGACTAATATGGCAACACCTTACTAATAATTGTGAACACATAGAAATGTGTTCAGAGAGAAATGAACTGTGTATGGCAAGGGGTTTCAAATAATATGAAAGAACTCATAAGAGATCAAAACACAAAAACAAAGAAAAACAGAATACAAACACCCAAGGATCATAACATAAACTGACAGGCTGGGCAAGGAGAGCAATAATCAAAGAAGCAGCCAAGAAGCAGGTAGTAACTGGAGAACATCCCACACACATCGTTCACAGGAAAACTATTAGGAAATTTACTCTATAAATCTGGCCTTTATGTAATTATGGCAAGATAAAGATAAAGCCCAAGAGAAGCCCCATTTTCAGTTTGTCACAAACAATGTAGGGGACATAGCAATTTAAACAGAGGTAAATATTTACCACATTTGTACGGCTAACTAATGCCCTATGCTCTCTCTGCTGAGAATCACAAACAGGAAAATGGATTAGGATGTAAATGGTTAGATTGTGCCCTCTTGTGTTGACAACATGTGTTACAGATATTTTTGAATGTCATGTAAAAGCAAGTAATTAGCTGAACCACCTGCCACCAAAACAAAACAAAACAAAACAAAACAAAACAAAACAAAACAAAACAAAAAACTGTTGATTATATTTGATTCCTGTAACAAAGTATTTAATTAATATGAAGCACACAGTTACTGTTAAATAAGTAACCCATTAAAGTCATGGGAAAAACATGTATGTCCCTTTAAATTTGAGGGTTTTACGTATTAATTAAATGTATCTTGAGAACTGGTAGTGTACTTAATGTTTTTTACAATTATTTTTATTTTTGTATTTTCTTTGTTCAATCAATAACAGATTTAAATATGTGAAATGTGTTTTTGTACACTTGATACAAGATTAAAGTAGCTTTAGAACCTAATAACAGATTACTTATAAGTTAAAACCCTAGACTTGATAGAGATATATTGATAGAGAGAACTTTCTTTTTTTTTTTTCTTTTTTTTTTTTTTTTTTTTGTTACCATGATTGCAGGTGCGTGCATTCTTTATGAGAGCAATCTGAAGAGGCTCTGGAGAGGAGTGTTAGTATCATTGGGGCAAATGGGCAATGGTGAGTTGAGGTTGTAACTTTAGCCTTGTTTTTCCTCCTTCATAACAGTAACATTTACATTCAAAGAGAAAAGTACTGAAATTTATACTTTAAACCAGCTGCACATAATGCAGATATTAAAACTGCCATCTAAGTCCTGAAAATCAAATGAAAATATCAAACACATGTAAACAATTAGTGAAAACTGCCTAAACTCTACAATTCCAATGTTGTGTGGAAGAAAATTTGTTCAGTTTAGTTTGCACTTCAAACATTTTACATTTATACAGTACAGCATGTTTAAAGAATGCATTTTCTTGCTACAGACATACCGATCAGAAAGTTTTTGTGACACATGATGTTACACATCATGTAGCTGGACTCTGAATAAAAAACATGATTTTATCTATAAAGAGTTTAAACATTAAAGAGTTTTAAACTTTTAAACAAGTTTGTTATAATGCAAATACATTGTAACATTCTCCATTAAATGTTCACATTAAGAGAACATATGTATATCATTCTCTCCAAATAATAACATAACAGCACGATGTTATTAAAATAATGAAAAACCCTTGCAGTAAAACATTAAATTTAATGCATAAGAGTGAAGGACAACTCTTGTAACTTGGCTGCATATATTTCAGAAAATGTATATGTCAATTCTTTACAGGCTAATTAAATTTCGCCATATTTTTTGCACCTTAATTCAATGCTGTACAATGCAACATCCAGTCAAACATCATAACAATTATTACTGCTACTGCAACAAGGAAACAATAAGCTACATCTTAGGAAACAAAATTTTTGTTAAAAATGGAACATCACCTTATTAATAATAATAAAAAAAAAAAATCAGAATTAAAGCATGCACATAAGCACAAGAAACAAAATTCAAGTAGCCTCATAGTTACAGTAAATTAAAGCTTACCATACTTCAGGTATCTGGAGCTGCACAGAGGGACGGACTGTTAGCATATGATGGAGTGAGGTGGAAGACGGATGTAAGTTAGCACCGAGTACTTGACCTTTATCTCACATGGCTCCGTCCTCCAAACTTTTTCATTAACTACAGAGAGATTATAGGACAACAAAAATAATTTTTTCATCCATGCTATACAAACAAATCCCTTTAAAGATTGCCTAAATGTCCCTCTGAGTCTTTGGAACATTTAATATTGTTATCACTGCATTACAGGCTTTAGTTTGTTAATTGTTTAATACATAGGGCAGTGATGTTTACAAAAGCTCAAGGACTATGGCAGATATTTAAACAGTTGCATTTTGAGGTGACACCATTTGTTGTTTCAGCGTAAGAACAATTGGACCCACCTAAGAGTCCAGTGGGGTGACATGAGCTAACATTTCCAATAGGATTTAAACAGCTGAGAATGATGTCCAATAATATGACATCAAATTCTTACAGACCCTTGCTTTGTGACTGAAGAACTGCAAAGCATCACACTTCAATACAGAAGAAACTGTAATGGAGTCAAAAGAAAGATTTATATATTTAAACCCAAAAATGTAGAACTTTAAAACTTAAATTATTCTATCCCAGTTGAACAGGTGAAAGGAGGCTCATTTAAAAAGGCCACTGTTTTACCAAAAAAGAACAAACAAAAACAAAAAACAGTTTGCAGTTTTGTCTCAGTTCCTGCATCAATTCAAAGTACAAGAAGTCTACATTAAATATCTAACTCCTTCCTTTTAGGTCAGTCAACATCAATGAAATGATATGAATGAAATGATATGTTAAATTAAATTGTGTGACTTCAATTTTGTTAACCGCAGGAACATATTTTCTCTTTTGGAAAACATACAGGAATATTTAATACATTTATTGCTACACAAAAGTGACATATAAACAATGTACCATATAAAATCTTCTCCTGGCTTCAAACCACAAAAAGTCTGCATTACGTGACCACTGCCTTTTATGTCAAACCTGTCAACTGCAAAGGAAATTTGCAAGCACTATGTACTGTTCAATTTAATTGAGTTTAAATTTTTAAACAGACAATTTTAGATGAGCTGGAACTTTTATTTGTTCAACAATAATATTAATAGCTTATATGGAGGAAAAATTAAACACTATTCAATATATTTACGAAGCAAAAAATCCACCTCGAATAGTAAACAATGTAAGAAATATGAATGAAAAATCTCTTCACCAGAGAGCATTTTCAGTCCAGTGCACCTGCTTCCTCACATCTATCATGACATCAGAGATTGCTCTGATGAACTTTATCACTGCCCTTAAAGGTTGTCCTTCACAACCACAAAGGAAAAATCTAGACAAGAATTTGACAGGGTTATCTTTGTCCACAAGGCCAAAGGAGAGGGAACAATGCCATGATGATACAATGAGACAAAGGGTGTGGACCTTGCAGTGCTGAGAGATAATTTAAAGTCTCTGACCTTAGGTTTCATTCAACGACAGCTGCAATTCTTCATTGTCTCAGCAGTGACTTTTGATACTCCTCTTCCCCCCACTTTGCTGAAGTTTATCTTTTAGATTAAGAATCTTAACAGGGCCAATGAGTCGAGATCTCTTACCCAAACAATGTTTCAGGAACAAATTGGCCTTAATCTTGGTGGTTAATCCTCCTTCTCCATCATTCTTCTGTTTGAGATTTAAAACACCCCTACTCAACTGACTGATACTAGACAGAGAAAGTGAAGACAAGTAGTGGTGTTCCTTGTTTTTACCTCACTTTCACTTTTGTAAACATTTTGTTATCCACAAACTTAGAGATACTTGATACCAAGCAATGTCTATTTTTTATTTCCTTTTACCGGTAGAAATTGGCAAAAGGTATTAGGCTAACTCAAATAAAAAGGCTGAAAGTAAATTTAGATTTCATGCTTAAACAAACAAAAGTTCGAAGAAGGTAAAAAAGTAAACATTAATTAAAATAAATTAATAAATTAATCTTAAAACAAATTATAAATACCAGCAGAATTACACTCAAAACAATTTTTTAAAAAATCTTTAATTAAACCATCCATAAATCTATGATAAAAACTTGAAGAAATTAAACATTGTGACCTCTGGTGGTTTATATGATTAAATTAGGAGTCACTTGATCTCACCCCTGTCCCTGAACCCCACCTCTTGCCCTCCCCTTTCATTGTACCAAGTATTGTCCTCGCCTTGTTTGACACAAGGTTACAGCAACAAATAGCAGCAGTACATCCTGCCCAATTAGGACAACGCTTTTTTAATGTGCAATCTTTCTCCAAATATTTATACCATATTTGGAGGACCAACAGGCTTTATTTAAGGAGATACAGCCTCTGTCCGGCACGGCACTGAGCATTTTTTGTGGTTACAGGTTAAGAGTAACAGGTAAGATAAACATTTGTAACATTATCTGATACGTTTATTTTCTTAACTTTGATGAATCTTTAAATACATGCCATATCTTCAATCTGGAATGACAAAGTAATAGCAGAAATTGAATAATTGTTTGTTTTTTCATCTGGTTTGAGCAACAGTTCTGACTGATTCTGATCTTCTTTTAGAGCCTAACCCACCCTAGGTAAAAACTTTGGTACACCAAGACTTTTATTGTGTAATAAAAAATATTGATAACAATATGACTGAAATACATATTTTGTCATTTTAAATGATTTAGAACTTAAAGTTAGGTTCTATTGTTATTATTATTATTATTATTATTATTATTATTATTATTTATTTATTTATTGTTTCTATTATACTCAAACCAATTAAGAATGTACATATTCTAATATTTATTCATACAAATAAAACTGATCTGACTGCAATAAATAAGCATACATTCAAATGACTAAAAAGTTTTAAAACTGTAACTTGGTATAATATATCCAGTTTTTACCTTTGTAACAGAATAAGACGTTCATCATTGAATTTAAGTCTTAACAAGTCCTCTTGGAAACATTTAGTAGTGATATTGTAACATTATTGTAAGTTTATCCTTGTGCCAGGTTGAAACATGGGTGATGCTGCCATGGCAGAGTTTGGGACTGCTGCTCCTTATCTAAGGAAATCGGATAAGGAGCGTCTGGAGGCCCAGACTCGTCCCTTTGACATGAAGAGAGAGTGTTTTGTACCTGACCCAGAGGTTGAGTATGTAAAAGCAACCATCCAAAGTCGTGATGGTGACAAAGTCACTGCTAATACTGAATTTGGAAAGGCAAGTGAATTTATATTCAGTATTAAACAG
Source organism: Anableps anableps (assembly GCA_014839685.1). Taxonomy (NCBI): domain Eukaryota; kingdom Metazoa; phylum Chordata; class Actinopteri; order Cyprinodontiformes; family Anablepidae; genus Anableps; species Anableps anableps. The sequence goes on from CM026077.1 coordinate 25,204,234, forward strand.
TGTATAATTAAGAATCTACAGATGTGTTTGGTTCAGTATAGATTTAAGACAAAGTTGTTTTTTTTTACAGACCGTCACTGTGAAGGAATGCGATGTACATCCTCAGAACCCACCAAAGTTTGATAAAATTGAAGACATGGCCATGTTCACCTTCCTCCATGAGCCAGCTGTGCTGTTTAACCTCAAAGAGCGTTATGCAGCATGGATGATTTATGTAAGAAAGCTAAACTTCAATGTACAAACAAATATTGTGGTGAAATATAGTTTATTAGATATAATCAGTAAGAGCATGTATGCCATTATGTTATCTTGTTGTTACCTGTTTACCTGCAGACCTACTCTGGGCTGTTCTGTGTGACTGTCAACCCCTACAAGTGGCTGCCAGTCTACAACCAAGAGGTGGTCGTTGCCTACAGAGGAAAGAAGAGGAGTGAAGCTCCTCCTCACATCTTCTCCATCTCTGATAATGCCTATCAGTACATGCTGGCAGGTACAGAAATCTGTTTAGTCATTTTTTTCTTCAGGCATTTTTATGATACTGTAACTTTTGACTTATTTGATATCTCTTGAAAACAGATCGAGAAAACCAGTCAATCCTCATCACGTAAGTCACACTGCAATCTAAACTCTTACTTAATCTAAAAATCATCAGTTATCATAAATTGTAGATCATGGCATGAAACTTTTATTGTATCTTTTACTCAGCGGAGAATCTGGAGCTGGAAAGACTGTAAACACCAAGCGTGTCATTCAGTACTTTGCCAGCATTGCTGCTGCGCCCGGTGCTGGGAAGAAAGATGCTGCAAGTGAAAAAAAGGTAAAATTTACACAATTTCAAGATTTCTTTTAGTTGGAATTGTACAGATATACAACAATTTTTTTTACTAGCTTAATAACTGCTCTAGCTTAAAAATAGCTGAAAAAAGATATATATATATATATATATATATATATATATATATATATATATATATATATATATATATATATATATATATATATATATAAATATTTACATTTTTATACACTTTGTATTAACATGGCTGTAATTTATATCAGAATTCAACACAGTGTAATCAGAATGTCATGGATGTCAGTAAGAGCTTTTTGTTCTGTTTTAAATCTAAAACCATGGTTTTGTTTGATGGCATCAGGGTACCCTGGAGGATCAAATCATTCAGGCTAACCCTGCACTGGAGGCCTTTGGCAATGCTAAGACCATCAGGAATGACAACTCCTCCAGATTTGTGAGTAACATTGGCTCTGGAAATAGTCATTTTTGAGAATCAAGGGACTCAATAAGTCTCTTTCTTTTAGGGTAAATTCATCAGAATTCACTTTGACAATAGGGGAAAGCTTGCCTCTGCTGACATTGAAACCTGTACGTAACTAGACTACATACTTCAAGGCAGTCTTGGCTCATGTCTACCTACAATAATAGGCTGTTTTTTCAACAGATCTTCTGGAAAAGTCACGTGTCACCTACCAGCTCAAAGCTGAGAGGGATTACCACATCTTCTACCAGATCCTATCTCAGGTGAAGCCTGAACTCCTGGGTAAGTGTGTGTCATAAATGTAATTTTGTTTTTGAAAGTAGGACATTCCAGATTTTATAATACACATCAATTATGTAATTGTAGAAATGCTGCTCATCACCAACAACCCCTATGATTACGCCTTCATCTCCCAAGGAGAGACAACAGTAGCTTCCATCAATGACTCTGAAGAGCTGATGGCTACTGATGTGAGTTAAGCATTCTTACAAACATTTTTGAAACAACACTAAATTTCTACAAACATACCATTGGTATTATGTCATACTCAGGAAGCATTTGATGTGCTCGGATTTACTCAAGAAGAGAAGAACAGTATGTACAAGCTCACAGGGGCGATCATGCATCATGGCAACATGAAGTTTAAGCAGAAGCAGAGAGAGGAGCAAGCAGAGGCTGATGGTACCGAAGGTAAGACATTTCTATTTTTAATCAGTTTACAGTCAATGACAGAATATGTGCAACCAGGCACAAAATAATGATGGCAGCCTTTTATAATACTGATATAATGTATACCACTAATTCTCCAAAGATGCTGACAAAGCAGCTTATCTGATGGGCCTGAACTCTGCTGACCTCATCAAAGGTTTGTGTCACCCAAGAGTCAAAGTAGGGAATGAGTGGGTCACCAAGGGACAAAATGTTGCCCAGGTAAAAACATACAGAGAATTTGTGAGTGTATTTTGATTTATATGCAATATAGTGTTTAGTTTTAACAAAGTTCCTCATTATTTCCTTGTTAAGGTGTACTATGCTGTTGGAGCACTCTCTAAGGCAGTTTATGAGAGGATGTTCCTGTGGATGGTGTTGAGAATTAATCAGTCTCTTGACACCAAGCAGCCTCGCCAATACTTCATTGGAGTGCTGGACATTGCTGGATTTGAGATCTTTGATGTGAGCTTTGATAGAAGTCAACACAGTTTTTTATATTAAGGGTTGATTTTTATTTACTCTCAATATCTTTCCAGTTCAACACCTTTGAGCAGCTGTGCATCAACTTCACCAATGAAAAACTGCAACAGTTTTTCAACCACCACATGTTTGTCCTGGAGCAAGAAGAGTACAAGAAAGAGGGAATTGAATGGACTTTCATTGACTTTGGTATGGATCTACAGGCCTGTATTGACCTGATTGAGAAGGTGAGCGATCAGAGTATTAAACTTACTGATAAAGTAAATGGTCATTTGTGTTTCAAACCACTTCTATTACCTTTTCAGCCCATGGGTATCATGTCCATCCTTGAAGAGGAGTGCATGTTTCCTAAAGCCAGTGATGCTACATTTAAAGCTAAGCTTTATGACAATCATCTGGGGAAATCTAATAACTTCCAGAAGCCTAGAGTTATCAAAGGAAAGCCAGAGGCCCATTTTGCCCTGGTTCACTATGCTGGAACTGTTGATTATAACATCAACAACTGGCTGGTGAAGAACAAGGATCCTCTGAATGAGACTGTTGTTGGGCTGTACCAGAAGTCTACACTCAAGCTGCTCGGTATTCTCTTTGCAAATTATGCAGGAGCTGATTCAGGTTGGTATTTTGTCAGGTATTACTCAGTTTAAGAATATGTCCGTATTATATACAGAGGCATAGTCGATAGGAGATTTACACTGTTAGCAAGTGTGTAAGAGACTTTTTTATTCAATGATGCGAATTTGTTTAATTTTGCTAGCTAAGATTTTAATAATCAGTTTCAAATGTGAAACATGTTTGTCATCTGGATGTCCATGCAGCATTCCTTCAGACAAACTCATATTATTGTATGGGAGCTAACCAATCTAACTAAATAATATTAGCTCAACTTCAACTGCCCAAATATTGGCATCATTGTTCATGGTGATAAACTGTGAGGGTGTGGTGTCAAATAAATAATTCCTTGGCTTTAAATTTCAACAATCTTTTGTAAAGTCTTCCAAATTGTTGATTAATGGCTTGGCACCAGTAGCTGTTACCTTAGTTGTTTCTCTGTTTTAGCATGATTAATTTTAGTCAAAAGTTTGTTAACTTGCTTTCTGATGAAAGTTATGAGTTGTTATGGAGGTAACTAATTCATGTCAATCAGTTTTGTTGGAGGAGGGATGCATCTGGTGGCCAACAAAGACCAGAATCTGGGATCACTAATTAAAATAATGGATGCGTAGGTAATATCTATGAAATGGAGGACATAGACTGAATGATCAGAAATGTACATTTTAATCCATATAATGTTATTTGTTTTGCTTCAGTTCAACTGGCTCATTTGAAAACAATTTATCTACATATGTTTTGAAACTGTATAAATTACTTTTAGTTCAGGAATCTGGAGGAAAAGGCAAAGGTGGAACAAAAAAGAAAGGTTCATCTTTCCAAACTGTATCTGCCCTTCACAGGGTAAGATTATTGTAATTTTGATGGTAATAAAATATCTAAAAGACATAAACTACTTGGATGTGTTGACAACAGCAATGAATTCGTGCTTTCAGGAGAACCTGAATAAGTTGATGACCAACTTGAGGTCTACCCACCCTCACTTTGTGCGCTGTATCATCCCCAATGAGACCAAGACTCCTGGGGCCATGGAGAACCCTCTGGTGATGCACCAGCTGCGCTGTAATGGTGTGCTGGAAGGCATCAGGATCTGTCGGAAAGGCTTCCCCAATAGGATCCTCTATGGAGACTTCAAGCAGAGGTTTGTTGTTGTTTAGAAATCAATTGCAGAAATGTACAAAAATGACCATATTTTGATGTATTTGTTACAAAGATTGCATTTTGATCACAATTTAGATAACTGAACACTTAAATTTCTCTCCTTGGGTTAGTTGATTACAAAAACACTATTCTACAGAAATATTTGTTTTTATAAAGTAGTGGATGTTGCTTCAAAATTAAAGGACCTAAAAACTCTTTCCCAGCTTTAAGACTTGTCACACCAAATCATGGTCTAAATTCTGTCAGTATATCTATAGATTCTATTGTTGAATTGAAGTCCATTAGGTTTTACATTTTACAAAATACTTTGAATACCATTTAACAAACTTCAGTGTACTAGTGGTAGTTTAAGTTCAACATTTTATTCCAAAAACATAACACAAACTATCTTCTACCTTTGTTAAAGATACCGTATCTTAAACCCAAGTGCCATACCTGAGGGACAGTTCATCGATAACAAGAAGGCTTCAGAGAAGCTTCTAGGTTCCCTAGATATTGATCATAACCAGTATAAATTGGGTCACACCAAGGTAAGTAAAATTATGTTGTATAGACCTTTTTCAGATCACTGTAAAAGAGGAACATGCATAATAAAATAGGAAATTAAAATGTAAAGGAAATTATTTGTTTATCTTTGGTTTTATATTTAGATGTGATAGTGATAGTTTAAACGAGCCAGAATCTTAAACATGCACACTCCCACTCATGTCTATGTATCTATATGTTTGAATAAATTAGGTGTTCTTCAAAGCTGGACTCCTTGGTCTGCTGGAGGAGATGAGAGATGATCGTCTGGCTCTCATTATAACCAGGATCCAGGCAAGATCCAGAGGTGTTCTTGCAAGAATAGAATTCCAGAAGATTGTGGAACGCAGGTCATTAAAATGAAGAATATATGTTAAAATTTATTTAAATACAACTAATTAATTAGGGATTAAAAGGATATGCCTCCTTTTAAAACAGTAAATAATTTAAATAATATTGAATTTAAAAGAAAAGATTCCTTGAAATACCAGATTATGATAGTTTCACAAAGTTTCAGCAGTACTTTTATGCAAACTGTTGCACACAGGGATGCACTACTCGTGATCCAGTGGAACATTCGTGCCTTCATGGGGGTCAAGAATTGGCCCTGGATGAAGTTGTACTTCAAAATCAAACCTCTCCTAAAATCAGCTGAGACTGAGAAGGAGATGGCCAACATGAAGGAGGAGTTTACCAAACTGAAGGAGGCTTATGCAAAATCAGAAGCTCGCAGAAAGGAACTCGAAGAGAAAATGGTCACTCTTCTCCAAGAGAAGAATGATCTGCAGCTCCAAGTCCAGACTGTATGTTCAAAGTGTTACTTTTATTGTTTTAACACAATTTAAACTATATTTATAAATATATTTATAAATTTAAACAACTATATTGAACAACATGTATTTTTTTTCTTCATTTTTTTCTTCATGTTAGGAGCAAGACAATCTGTCTGATGCTGAGGAACGATGTGAGGGGCTGATCAAGAGTAAGATTCAACTGGAAGCCAAAATCAAAGAGCTGACAGAAAGACTGGAAGATGAGGAGGAGATGAACGCTGAACTGACTGCAAAAAAGAGAAAACTGGAAGATGAGTGCTCTGAGCTGAAAAAGGATATTGATGACTTAGAGCTAACTCTAGCAAAGGTGGAGAAAGAGAAGCACGCTACTGAGAACAAGGTACCACAGACACTAACCACTACACCAAAACACATCATGCTGTCAAATGCTTCACACTGAAAATGTTTTGGGTTATAGGTGAAGAACCTGACAGAGGAGATGGCTGCTTTGGACGAAATCATTGCCAAGCTGACCAAGGAAAAGAAAGCTTTACAGGAAGCTCATCAGCAAACACTGGATGACCTGCAGAGTGAGGAAGACAAAGTCAACACTCTGACCAAGGCCAAGACAAAGCTGGAGCAGCAAGTGGACGATGTAAGATCTACAACATTAAGTTTATTGTATCACGTAAAAGGTTTATTTGACTAAAAGGATCTTTTGCCTGTCGCCCTGCAGCTTGAAGGATCCTTAGAACAAGAGAAGAAAATACGAATGGACCTTGAGAGAGCAAAGCGAAAGCTTGAGGGAGACTTAAAGTTGGCCCAAGAAAGTATCATGGATCTGGAAAATGACAAGCAGCAACTTGAAGAGAGGCTGAAAAAGTAATGAGTAAAGTCCATAATAAAAACACGAGCTATTCTTTAAGTAGGCATCGTTTTATACATTGTACATTTTATCATCCATAGGAAAGATTTTGAAATAAACCAACTCAATGGAAAAATAGAGGATGAACAAGCAATGAGTGCCCAGCTCCAGAAGAAACTGAAGGAGCTGCAGGTGACCATTCCCACAATACAAACTATAAACAAGAAGGACTGTATGCTTTTAAAAGTACCATTAAAATATTGCAATTCTGGGACACTGCACTAACTTTGTGTTTTAGGCCCGCATTGAAGAGCTGGAGGAAGAGCTTGAAGCAGAACGAGCTGCTCGGGCCAAGGTGGAGAAGCAGAGAGCAGACTTGGCCAGAGAGCTGGAGGAGATCAGTGAGAGGCTGGAGGAGGCTGGTGGAGCCACGGCCGCCCAGATAGAGATGAACAAGAAGAGGGAGGCTGAGTTCCAGAAACTGCGCAGAGACCTTGAAGAGTCCACCCTGCAGCATGAAGCCACCACTGCCACACTCAGGAAGAAACAAGCCGACACTGTTGCTGACCTGGGGGAGCAGATCGACAACCTGCAGAGAGTCAAGCAGAAGCTGGAGAAGGAGAAGAGTGAGCTCAAACTGGAGCTTGATGATGTGGTCTCCAATATGGAGCAGATTGTCAAGGCTAAGGTAAACTCCTTTTATGTACGACACTTTTCTTGTGGTTGGATAACTAATTAGCATCTTACTTAAATCTTGCTGTTTGTGTAAAGGGTATTTTAAAACATGTATTTATTGTATTTCAGAACAATTTGGAGAAAATGTGTCGGTCTCTTGAGGATCAGTTGAATGAATATAAAACCAAATCAGAAGAGGGACAGCGTACCATCAATGACTTCACCATGCAGAAAGCTAAGCTTCAAACTGAAAATGGTACACACCTCAACTTTGAACCTTTTGAATACTACTATTTTTTTTTTTTTTTTTTTTTTTTTTTTTTTTTTTTTTTTTACCAAATTAACGCCTAAATGTTAAATTCATATTATAATCAGGTGAACTTATAAGGCAGCTTGAGGAAAAGGATTCTTTGGTGTCTCAACTTACCAGAGGAAAACAGTCGTACACACAACAAATTGAAGACTTAAAAAGACAACTGGAAGAAGAAATTAAGGTAAATTATAACAGTGAGACTACATTAAATGAAGATAACTTATTGACAGTTGCTAAATAATTTTCTTTGCTTTCTTTCCAGGCCAAGAATGCATTAGCCCATGCTGTGCAGTCTGCTCGCCATGACTGTGACCTCCTCAGGGAGCAGTATGAGGAGGAGCAGGAGGCCAAAGCTGAACTCCAGCGCAGCATGTCCAAGGCCAACTCTGAGGTGGCTCAGTGGAGAACCAAGTACGAAACTGATGCCATCCAGAGAACCGAGGAACTGGAAGAAGCCAAGTGAGTAAAGAACATTGGAATTTGAGAGACTCTGGATCATTTGAAAGCAACCAGTCCCAAATCAACCTTTTCATAATACAGGAAGAAGCTGGCTCAGCGTCTGCAGGAGGCTGAGGAGGCTGTTGAAGCAGTGAATGCTAAATGTTCTTCTCTGGAGAAGACCAAACACCGGCTGCAGAATGAGATCGAAGATCTCATGGTGGATGTGGAGAGGTCTAATGCTGCTGCTGCTGCTCTGGACAAGAAGCAAAGGAACTTTGACAAGGTTGAAATGCAGAAACAACTGTATGAACTTACCACACTTACTGAGTAAATGGCTAAAATTTGCATGATTTTCCAGGTGTTGTCAGAGTGGAAGCAGAAGTATGAAGAGTCGCAGTCAGAGCTGGAAAGTGCTCAGAAAGAAGCCAGATCTCTGAGCACTGAGCTCTTCAAACTGAAAAACTCCTATGAAGAGTCTCTTGAACATCTGGAGACCATGAAGAGGGAGAATAAGAACTTACAAGGTCAGTTATTTATCAATAAAACCTCACATACAAAGTTTAACAACAAAGTAGCATTAATATATCATCCTAATTATGTTTTCAGAGGAAATATCCGACCTCACTGAGCAAATTGGTGAGGGTGGAAAGAATATTCACGAGCTTGAGAAGATACGGAAGCAGCTGGAACAAGAAAAGTCTGAGATACAGACCGCTCTAGAGGAAGCAGAGGTATACCGTTGAGCAAAACCTTTGCTAAGACAGAAATATTCTAGTGTTTCTTGAGAAAATTTGTTTTATCCAAGTTATCCTGCTTCTACAGGCCTCGCTGGAGCATGAGGAAGGGAAGATTCTCAGAGTCCAGTTGGAGTTGAACCAAATAAAAGCTGACTTTGAACGTAAGCTGGCTGAGAAAGATGAAGAGATGGAACAAGTAAAGAGAAACCAACAGCGGATGGTGGATACTCTTCAGAGCTCCCTCGAGTCTGAAACTCGCAGCAGGAATGAAGCCCTTCGCCTGAAAAAGAAGATGGAGGGAGACCTCAATGAGATGGAGATCCAGCTTAGCCAAGCCAACAGGCAGGCAGCTGAGGCCCAGAAACAACTCAAGTCTGTTCATGCACATCTGAAGGTCAGAAAGAAATAGGAAAAGTAATTGTAGTATGACTTTTAAAAATATCACTAACTGATAAAAAAAAAAATATTTTGGCGTTGATTTAAAGGATGCGCAACTCCAACTTGATGACGCTCTCCGAGCCAACGATGATATGAAGGAAAACCTTGCCATTGTTGAGAGACGAAACAACCTGCTTCAGGCTGAACTGGAGGAACTGAGGGGCGCTTTAGAGCAAACTGAACGAAGCCGCAAACTTGCTGAGCAAGAGCTGCTGGATGTTAGTGAGAGGGTGCAGCTACTGCACTCACAGGTAAAATACACTCATCTATAAAACTCATCCCACAGTATTGTGCATCTGCATTGTGTTGTTTGCACTGTAGGCCAAGTTCAGTTCAGGTGTACTTCCTGTATTTCACACTGTAACATACACAGTCTGATCATCAGTTATGCAAGGCTGCCATGCAGTTTTTGGATATGTCAAAAAATTCCACTGTATAAGTGTCACCACTCAGAAGCACCATATTTATTGCTCCACTACTATTAGATTTCTGCAAATGCTATGCAAATGTTGGCTCAATGACCCAGAAATAGCATAACTAAATTTACTCAAACATCATTAAACTTTAGGTCTAAATGATCAGGTCAAGATTAGGTATAAGGGAAAAAATAAAACTATACTGTCACATTAAGTCAACGGTCATTTTGCATATTTTATCCCAATACACGCACTATATAAAACAAAAGTGCATCAGTATCAACATACATAACTCAGTCATGAAAGATCTTGGTTTCCCAAAAAGTATGCTTTTTTTTCCTGACATGTGGACCTTCATAACATGTTGTTTTTTTTTTATATTTAAACATACATGACAAGACTGAAAACAGAGTAAAAACAGTTTGGAGATGTTTCAGGTTGTTCCTCTTAGCTGCATCCACACTGAAAATATGTATTATCTAATAAAAACAGAACACCAGCCTGATAAACCAGAAGAAGAAGCTGGAGGGTGATATTGCTCAACTTCAGACCGAAGTGGAGGAGGCTGTGCAGGAGTGCAGGAATGCTGAAGAGAAGGCCAAGAAGGCCATCACTGATGCTGCCATGATGGCAGAGGAGCTGAAGAAAGAGCAGGACACCAGCGCTCACCTGGAGCGTATGAAGAAGAACATGGAGCAAACCATCAAAGATCTGCAGCACCGTCTGGATGAAGCTGAACAGATCGCCATGAAGGGAGGCAAGAAGCAGGTGCAGAAGCTCGAGGCCAGGGTGAGTCGAGAAAGGCATTTTGATACATAGTGTTTCAACATGCAAATCAAGTGCTTTCTGAATCTCAACTAATATGATGCTTAAGGACTTTTGCTGTGGAATTCTGCAGGTCAGGGAACTTGAAAATGAGGTGGAAAATGAACAGAAAAAGGCCAGCGATGCAATAAAAGGAGTGCGAAAGTATGAGAGACGCATCAAGGAACTTACCTATCAGGTAGCCATTAATCTAAAACACCTCCTTGGTATTTTCAAAAGCTAAAAGTATGTCTTTTCATGTATCTGTTGTCTTTTTTCTATATTCTTTTATCTTCTTCTATTAAACCTAGACTGAAGAAGATCGTAAAAATCTGGCACGTCTCCAAGATTTGGTGGATAAACTTCAGCTTAAAGTGAAATCCTATAAGAAGTCTGCAGAAATAGCTGTGAGTATAGCTCTTTTAAAACATTATTACATAAAACAGTCATATACTTATCTCCAATATGTGATACATATTTTATGTTTGTTTAACAGGAGGAACAGGCCAACAGCAACCTTACAAAGTTCCGCAAGCTTCAACATGAGTTGGACGAGGCTGAAGAGAGAGCCGATATTGCCGAGTCTCAAGTCAACAAGTTGCGAGCCAAGAGCCGTGATGTGGGGTCAAAGGTTTGTATCTAGACAAACACTTAAATTACTTTTCAAATATATCTTTAAATTTGTCCAGTGTATATAAATGATTTCATGTTCTGACCCAAAGAATAAAAGTAGCAAAGACTTTGACCTTGATAACCCCATGTTGAAATAATGGTAGACTTTTTAAATTAAATCAACCAAACAACAATAGTTGTTTTTACACCTTCATGGTTGTTTTTATTCTCTTAAAACAAATATTGTGTCACTGTAATTAGCAACCATTCTGAAATTTTATTTGATTCCATGATATCATTTTCAGACCCACCTGTGTTTTTTTTTTTTTTTTTAATTAAACTTATTAAATACTAATACATGTGATGCATTACTCCATCATTAAACAAGGTTTCTGTTAATAGGCAGTAGAGCTCAATTTTGACTGACATTAAAAATATTAATACTTTTAAATGCCAAGATAATAAGAGAGATAACTTTAATAATATTTTTTTTTATTATTTTCTTCAAATTAAGAGTATTATAAAGCCTTTAAAACAATTTGGAAAATTCAAGATAATAATGTTATTTGTAAGCTTCTTAATAAATCTTGGAGCTTCATCATGAGAAGATTAAAAGAAATCAGTCTGTATATCTGGAAGAAACTGTAGATCTCCACAAGTCTGGTTACGAGCACACACAACTTCAACATTCCCGAAGGTGCCACATTAATTTGTTTAAACAATTTTCTGCAAGTATAACCATAATAGAAATGTTAAATGATCATGCTGTTCAAAACAGAGACAGGTTCTGTGTCACAGTGAGGAACGGGCTTTGGTGCCACGTGTGCATATCAACAATAGAATAAAAGCAAATCTTAATGCAGCATTTCAAGACATCAGCGAGAGAGTTAAATTTTTAGCACAAAAGGATCATCGAAATGGACAACGAACTGAAGCATACTGCCAGTTAGCAAAAAAATTAACATTAAGGTGTGGCCAGCACAAAGCCATGATCTCAGTGCCACAGAAAACTGGTGCTGAAATGGTGTTTGGGAGCAAGGTGGCCTTTGCAAACTTCTCTTAGATAAACCAGTTCTGCAAGGAGTAATAAGCCAATGTTACATCACACTATTGGGAGAAACTTGTGGAAGGACACCCTAAATATCCAACCCAATTCATACAGTTTACAGGCAGTTCTACCAAATACAAAGGAAACGTACACAAACTTATGAATTTAAACTAAGTTAAAACAAATGGTCTCACTCAATATTCTTTTATTAAGCAAACAGAATTATTTTAGAAAAAAAAGGTTTGTGTATTTTTATACAGTGTGTGTACATATCAACTGTAAGTGGTCCATAATGGCTCCTCAAATATTATAAACACCACTCAGCACTTGTCCTGTGTTCTCTTTTTTTCTTCAGAAAGGACTTGATGAAGAATGAAGTTTCTCCAAACAATAACAAAGTGTCCGAGACACCTGTTGCTAATATATGGGTGCCTCCCTATGCATGCTGTCGTGCTGAGTAGAATAAATCAAATGTGCATCTAAAAGAGCCTCTTGACTTTTTATTGCCCCACGTTTTGATGGTTTAAAGAAGAAAATAATTTATTTAAACAAATTTGTGAGCACAATAAAGTAAATAAATCAACTTGACAGGACAAATGGAACATAGAACATTATTGTGCCATTAGTGTATTGCATAGGACATGTAATTCTCCAAATTACTGCAAATACCTGAAAATGTACAACTATGTTTTTTTTTTAGATGCACTTGTTTACTTACAATGGGTTTTACTGTACATGTTTTTTTCTGAACAAGTACTGCCGAAAATTCAGTATTTTTAAATTAATTGTACATTACATTGAGACATATTACAATTTAAACCGATCACCAAAGTTTCATAAGAAAAATTATATATCTGTTGGCTAAACCCACAATTAGAAAACTGGGAGAATTTCTAAGGTTTTAGATTCAATCTTTGATTAGCCCTTTAAATTAATAAATGAATAGAAAGACAGACATACAGACAAGTTCTGTTTACTTATAAACTGCTTAAGAATTGTTACTCTCAGGGCTTTTGTTTTAAGTACACCTTACACATTATAATGGTTTGTGGCTGCATTTTAGGAGGAAAAATTTGCCTCGTGTCTGTTTCAACAGCCCCACATAGGTCTGATGGTGTAGAAAGCAGTTTGGAAAATCACTTCATAAAATATTTGCATATTTATAGCAGAAAATGAGTTAAAGACTTTAAAACATATAAGCTTGAAGTGAAACAGATTTGTATAAAATTAAAAGATAAAGATTTGGGTTAACATACACAACAAACTGTAAAATACAACTGTCTTCATCGAGACAACTGATTTATTTGGAAGCACCAATGGCTGCATGCTCTTTCAAATGTCACATGTGATCACTGGTTTGGACAAGAGTATTTAGACTTGAAATTAAAGTCCTGGTTATTTCAGTTTTAGAAGAAGTTCAAGTGTTGTGTACGCTCCCTAAAGACTTTTACAGTGATAATTCTCCAGTAAAAAAGGTTTTATAGCATTGAGAATTTCTATCTTTAGTACATGATCAGAGTAATATTAATAATCTGGCATATCTACATTATAGCATTAACAGACAGATTCCCGTAAGTGGGCTGGGAAACAACACTACAATCCATATGAGCAAAAAATGAAATGCAATAAATGCAGTAATTACTCTGCATTCCTGTGTTTCTTTGCCACGAGAAAAGATGAATAAAAGCAACCCTTTACCCATTCATCTTCAAATTTTCATCAGTTACTAAACAAATTGCTTTTATCTGGTGAGATCTTTTGTTGTCAACCTTATAAGACTGCAGACAAATATGTTTAAACATCAAATTAAAAAAAGTTTAAACTACTAACCTTAGTATTAGTTGTTGAAGTTTTTCATAACGAGCCACTTCAGTGCCAGACAAGGAAGGCCCAGTTGTGTTACAGAATAGGAGCTAACTTGGTGAAGGCAAATCATCAGGTAGGGAACTGCCCGCCTAAAAGATCTTTCACAATACATGCAACAAAATTTCATTAATTAAATGACAACACAGGTGACTTAATGACTACAAAGTATATCCAAATTACATCTACCATAAATTAGAAAATAAACTAGCAAACGGATAAAAAAAAATACCTTTCCATTATTTCATGATATCTTGATTCTTTTCCTCATTGTAGCACATTCAGAATTCAGGTTGAGTCCACTCAGAAGACTATGGTCTAAATGAGTGAGGCAAAGACAAGGACGACAACAATCAACTCCCCTTCGAAGTGTCCTTTCATAACAGCAAGTAACAAATACTACTAATAGCTTTGTTGGCTCAAATTTCTCAACTTAAGAGGTGCAAGGTGTCTCACACCTTCCTTTGGGGTGCTCATGTGATTGTAAAAGTCAGAGACAGATAAAGGCTGTGGACAGCTGAGAATGAGACCTTCAGTGAATGGACAAGTGTTCTCTCCGGGAGCCTGGAATAGACTGAGAAACAAGTAACAGAGATGATAATCCAAGTACAAAGGCAAGTCAGGACATGACCTGATGGAGTAAGATGTGATGCCTTTAGTGATAGAGGTTTCCAAAAAGATTTCATAATTTTGGTCATCATCTTCATAAATTCTGTCAAACCAAGAAATTTTGAACATCAGTGCTTTTGTCTGCCATAAATAAAGGCAGTCTGAAGTTAATTTGCAAATGTTGTTCTTCTTTTCTTTCTTGAGTCTTTAATTTTCACTCTTAAACTTGCAAATAACTCTCACACTGGGGTAAATGTGGATTAATTCCTAATCTTATTTGTAATGATAAGTCATCTGAAATTAAATTACATACAGTCCAAAGGATACTGTCGTATACCTTTGGTTGCTTATAGACTTATCACCTGTTGCCGCCGATCAATGAAAAAAAAGAAAATAAAAAAATCTGTCCTGACAACCTGCGTCACAAGCTGTCCCCAAGCTCTCCTCTGAACTCCCAAGCCCTCAAAGGCAGCCAGCAGGAATTTCACAAGTTATCTTTGTGCTCAAGAATAAAGAGAAGAAAACAATACCATGTCAACAGGAGCAGTGCAAGGGCAGTCTCTGAATGTCTCTGGGTATGTGCCTGGACTATAGGTCATAACTAAATAAATAATTTTGAATTAAAATAAATAAATGTATTTAAAATCCAAACCAACAGAAACAAAGCCTTTGTAGCTTAATATTTTCATTCCAAAGAAGAAAAATTAAAACATACATTTGAAAATCCAGAAGAAATAAAAATCTGGATAATAAAATATTTTTCAACGATAATTCCTCTTGATTTTGTTTTGTTTGATTTTATTTTTAATGTTTCACAAGAGGTTATAATTCTTACACATTTATCAGCATAAATAATAAATGACTAAATTAGCTATTATCACATAGCATTTATAACAAAATGGTGATTCTAACATTAATAGTGTGTTCTCTTTGTATGGAGAAGTTAGATTCCCTGAGTTCCCAGTCATAAATGCAATCAGAGTGTTCAGAGTGTTAAGTGTTCTTAAGTGGGAATTCTAATTGGGAAAATGGAGGTTGATAACAAACAGAGTTCATTATCCAATATGGCTGCCATGCTTAAAAAGAACCATACAAAAAGCTGCAGGTATAAACTATCTATTTGTATTTATCATAATAATGTAATATGACAAATGATAGTGGAAGCCTTCTATTTGTGAATGTTGGAACACATAAAATGTTGAAAAGTATATCGGGATCAACTTGTGTTGCTCTGGAGTAGTAGATTTAGTTTTAATACAGCTTTTATTGCATGGCCATAAGTTAGTTTTTCAAAACACCTTTTTGGCATTTCTATAAGACATAAGGGCCTGAACCAAAACCTAGGTGTTCTGCACCTCCACACCACCTCAAGGCTTCCACCAAGCCATGCGATCAATTCTACAAGTTGCCACTAGGCGGTGCAATGAACAAGCCTCAATATTACGCTCAGACAAGCTTGGTTCAGGTCTGCTTAGAAGTATTCAAAATCTGATGGAAATCTAACCAAGCTGTAGCCACTTCCTGTTTGGTGATGAAGGCTTAATGAAGACTTTTTTTAGTATTTTGAAAATGTCATTTGAAAACATCCTGCATGTTTTAGTTCCCTCCCTAGTGGTGGTAACTACCTCCTCAGCATGTCAATGTTCTGCAGAAGCCTGCTAACGAGTCATCATTTGATCCAGGTGTGTTGAACCAGGGAGAGAACTTAAACGGGATCCCAGCCCTTGAGGACTGCCTTTGGACACCACTGTTCTTGGGGGTCTAGTTCATTCAAATTCCAATGTAATCATAATGTGCTGTTTGGAGGTTGACAACGATCATTTATATGCAGTTTGGAGCAAATTAGATCATACATGTGTGATTAAGAGCCAAATGTATGCAAACAGTGAGATATGGAAACTCACCATGCCACCACACACACACGGTCCAGCGAAGTCACTGTTCAGAGTATGATTCAACATCAACTTGTTCTGTGTCCATAGAAACAGTTTGAAACATGGATGTGTGTAAGAGGAGGACATCCACCATCACAACATGTCATTTCCTGTTCTAAGTAGGTGGACCTAAAGTGATGTCAGTAAATGGCCATGTTAATGTTGAGTGCTGTCCTGTGACGACACAGCATGTTTGGTGCATCTACGACCCTGTGTGTAGAAGTTCTTACACCTTCATCTATGATGGGAAGAAGTCAGATTTTGAGGGTTGGCCACACCCACATGCTTTGATACAGCAAAAAGCTTTAGGTCACTTTTGATATGCAACACCAGGAGACTTAACTGACTCATTTTGAAGACTCTAAGGTAATGTTAACAGCAAGCAAATGTAACCCAAATCTATGACTTTTTCATGACAGTCTGAACGGCCAAAACTGATTTCTACCCCTTCCACATGTGGTACTAAATTGGATATGTATCAGACAGTTTACAAAATGTCTGCGGTTAGAACGGTGATGTTGCATCTTATCCGACTTTTACGTCATTGATGTGAGACATAGATCATAATTCTCCACCAGAAGAAGCCAGCTGCGCAAACAATGACTGAAGCAAGCAGTGACTATTATGGAAATGTATAATGAAAGAAGTTTGTGTCAATGAAGTGCATCACATCACAATCCGACCACTCCTGGTTCTGACTATGCATCCAAACAGACTTCTTTATAGAAGTTGCAGTCAATGCTCCACAAAAAGCCGTTGCTATTAGTTGTCCTTTCTTGCTATGATCTTGAGACAATACTGTTGGTTCCCATTTCTCAACAACTTTAAAATCGATCCACAGACGGCGGCATCCATTATTAATTCCGTAAACAGTGCACTGCTGTGTGACCTCTAAGTTCTTCTGCGCATGTGGGTTGCTTTGGGGTTGTATACCATTCACACAGAAGACTGATTGCGGTTGCATTTAATTAGTAGTATGAATGACCATGCAAAACAAACAAACAAACAAAAAAAATCACAACTGAGCATCATGACCTGCTGTGTGAACACAGCCTTAGTGGAAAGCTGTAGGATGAGTTTGCTCAGTTCTGTTTGTAAAAGAGACAAAATTTCAGTTTGAATTCAAAATGGCCAACTTCCTTTGGGGTTGAACCATGGCTCCAGGAAACTTTTATGTCAGTCTTGAGAAGTTATATATGTCTGGCAAATTTCATAATCCTCAGCCAAATCATGCCTTGAGGCTGATCGTTTTAATGCTTCTAGAAGGTGCTGTGGCGGAATTAAGCCACACCCATCAAGAAGTCAAGGGGGTCAAATATGGACCTTTCAAACTAAAACATTACACCTCCTGTTATCAGGGGACAGGCTTGAGTGATACTGACATTTGACCAATATCACCTAAGCCCTAACAAAACCCATAGCTTAGTTAGGGATCTGATGAGGACAAGTCACAGCAGGTTTTGTGCCTCTGTGACTTTCTTAATATGTGTTAAAACAAATTTTACTTTTTTGACGTGTAGTCATAGTTTGAAGCCAGGACATGTCCTTTCAAGATGCATGAAAAAATTTTGTTAACTTTAGATCCTCCCATGCCTTATGAGCGAACTCATCAAATTTTAAGCTGATCAATCAAAACCTGTAGGAGGAATTTGATTAAATGCAAAGGCTATAAATGTCCAAAATGGGGTCAAAAAATGCAAGTTCAATCCAAGATAGCTGACTTCCTGTTTGTTGTAGAGCATGAGTGAAAGTGGTAGGGTGTAGGTCTTGGAAAGTTCTATAAGTGCACCAAATTTCACACCTCTATGATAAAGTAGGCTAAATAAGGAGGTTGTTTGAGAGTTGTTGGGGGGTGGCTGTTGAGGTATTTCTATTGCAACTTTCACTGAATCTTTAAAACACATAAATTTCGGAGTGTCGCGTCGTGCAGTGGTTTGAGAGGACTATACAGAGGCTACAGACCTTGACTATGTTTTTCCTCCCGTTCTCTCTGCCCCCTTCCTGTCAGCTTATTTTCAAATAAAGGCCACTAGTGCTGAAAAAAATTCTTAAAAAAAAATAAAATAAAGTTACAAAAAATACTTAAATCTCACACGACTCAGACGTGCAAAGTTCAGTGAGTTTTCGTATATGTTTAGGCCTCAAATAGGCAATTCATTTGACTGAAGAATAATAAACATTCAAGTTACAATAGACCTTCGCAGTGCTTTTGCTGCTTGTGCTTAGCAAAACCTATAAGATGTGAAAACTGACAGCTATAATTTCTGTCTTTTAAATACATGTTTTTATTTATTTATTTAACCTTCATTTAACCCAGAAGTCACTATTGAGATTAAGAATGTCTTTTCAAGGGAGACCTGGCAATAATAGGCAGTAGCATAAAACAGAAACAGTTACAAACATTACATATAAATAACATCCACAAAGACTACCGAAAAAAAAGCGATAACCTGGAACACAGTTTGTAATTATTAAAATTACAGATTAAAACAAAATGAAACCATCACTTAGACCGTCAATCTTTCGTTTGTTACAGTATTTGGGACAGAGAGCAAGTACCAATCATTGGAACACACACACAGAGTATTGCCAGGTGCTCTTTGTGTTGTCATTTCACACCAAGAATTGCCTTTTATTTAAAAGTGTGCCAATGATAAAGCCTGTGGGTAGTCAAGGAAGGCCATCCCATCCAAAAATATAACTCGCAATGATGAGTCAAGGTGTTGGAGTTCGTAATAAATCTCAGGGCAGAATGATAAGGTGTATCAATCTTGTGAAGACACTGGGCAGAAGCACACATCCAAAGGTTGCCATGGTCCAACACAGAGTGGCAGCAACAAGTTGCTTTTTTACATTAAAAGGAAAACACTGCTCATTGCGATAATAAAAACCTAGTTTTAGTCTCAGCTTCTTCAATAATTGGAGTACTTATGCATTAAAAGAGAGGGAGTCATTAATTAAGATACCCAAGTATTTATAGGATCTGACTGTCTCTATACTCCTCCCATCCAGGGTAACCAAAGCAGGAATTGTAATGTGGAAAGAACCATTTGTACTTCACATGAAGAAAGTGAGACTCCACTTATGATATATACAGTGCATCCCTTTATGTAATATGAACTTGAATGGGACAACATTGTTTCTGAGGATGTCTATTGTAAACTCAACTGTGAGTAGTGTTGAGTGATAATAAAGAGACCTCACAACTGTGACCTTGTCCTTGTCTTGTGTCTGCAGACGACAGCTGCAGCTCTTTATTCTTGAACTGTATTTTATAACCAATCACTGAAGAGACTATTATTGAACCTAAGATATGAAAAAGTCAGAGTTGAGAGTTGTATTGAGCTACTTAGTTTTGTCTCTCTTGACTTATAAACAGAAATACAATATTCTGATTGTCTATGCATCCTTCTGATCTTTATTAAGAGGGAGATGTTCGAGTAACATAAATTAATATACTTCAAACCACAAAAACAAACATTCATAAAAAGACATGCACTTACTTTATTTAGCTACCCTCACCATTCATTATTATTTAAAAATACCTAACAATAAAACATACAAGTCACTGGGAGAGATAAAATGCATTATCAACCAGAGGCTGCTTCCCCACCTCCTGCCTCTCTCTTTCTTTGTCATGTCCACTGTGGCATATAAGTCTTTTGTTCAAGGTGAGAGCAACAAATAGCAGCACTGGGTTCAACCCTGTTTGGAGAATGCTTTTGTGACGAGCAAACTGGATGCCATTTCTCTGATATTCATGCCCATATTTGGTTGACTTCCAACCTTTATTAATGGAGATAAAGCCTGAAGGGAGTCGCTGGTTCCATCATTCTCTTGACAGGGTTGACAATAAGAGGTAAGAACAACATTCACTCAAGTAGCTAACAATCTGCTTTGTTGTGTCTGACCATTTGCAGATTAGTCTCGGCTTAAAAATCCTTCCAAACTGTGTTTGTGATTGTCTGCAAAAAGAATTAATCTCTTAAAGTTTTACAAACTTAGTGTTTCCTAACACTAAGTTTGCAGTAATATGGTCTGTTTTGATTTTGTCTTTTGTATTTGAATAGCAAGATTCCAACTATCCAGGGGACCGAAATAAAGCTCAGGTAAAATCAATCAAACTGAGTGACAGTAATTGGATCTTAAGAACAAAATTAACACATTTCTTCATCAATATGCATATAAAGCAATACATATTTGGAAAAATTTCTTTGCAAGGTCACTTACTGCCATATTTATAATTAAAGGAGAAAAAAGGTAGTAGTTTTAAAAAAAATTTGTATTCATTATTTTCAAAATACCCCTCTAAATATTGTTGAGGTTCAAGTGCTTTTGGTGATTTCTACTCTTGGCTGTCACATGAATAATACTCATAAGCATTAAAAAGCATTTTAAATCCTAGACGATGTTTTTTTTCTTCTAAAGGTTGAAACATGGGTGATGCCGCCATGGCAGAGTTTGGAGCTGCTGCTTCTTATCTAAGGAAATCGGATAAGGAGCGTCTGGAGGCCCAGACTCGTCCCTTTGACATGAAGAGAGAGTGTTTTGTACCTGACCCAGAGGTTGAGTATGTAAAAGCAACCATCCAAAGTCGTGATGGTGACAAAGTCACTGCTAATACTGAATTTGGAAAGGCAAGTGAATTTATATTCAGTATTAAACAGTGTATAATTAAGAATCTACAGATGTGTTTGGTTCAGTATAGATTTAAGACAAAGTTTTTTTTTTTTTTTTTTTTACAGACCGTCACTGTGAAGGAATGCGATGTACATCCTCAGAACCCACCAAAGTTTGATAAAATTGAAGACATGGCCATGTTCACCTTCCTCCATGAGCCAGCTGTGCTGTTTAACCTCAAAGAGCGTTATGCAGCATGGATGATTTATGTAAGAAAGCTAAACTTCAATGTACAAACAAATATTGTGGTGAAATATAGTTTATTAGATATAATCAGTAAGAGCATGTATGCCATTATGTTATCTTGTTGTTACCTGTTTACCTGCAGACCTACTCTGGGCTGTTCTGTGTGACTGTCAACCCCTACAAGTGGCTGCCAGTCTACAACCAAGAGGTGGTCATTGCCTACAGAGGAAAGAAGAGGAGTGAAGCTCCTCCTCACATCTTCTCCATCTCTGATAATGCCTATCAGTACATGCTGGCAGGTACAGAAATCTGTTTAGTCATTTTTTTTCTTCAGGCATTTTTATGATACTGTAACTTTTGACTTATTTGATATCTCTTGAAAACAGATCGAGAAAACCAGTCAATCCTCATCACGTAAGTCACACTGCAATCTAAACTCTTACTTAATCTAAAAATCATCAGTTATCATAAATTGTAGATCATGGCATGAAACCTTTATTGTATTTTCTACTCAGCGGAGAATCTGGAGCTGGAAAGACTGTAAACACCAAGCGTGTCATTCAGTACTTTGCCAGCATTGCTGCTGTGCCCGGTGGTAAAAAAGATGCTGCAAGTGAAAAGAAGGTTTGTTTTAAATTTTTTGTTTTAAATCCCAGAAAAAACATAAAGCTTTTATTCTTTTTTTTTTTTTTTTTTTTTTTTTTTTTTTTTTTTTTTTTTTGTTTTAATAAAAAGGACATTGTGGTTTTGTTTGATGGCATCAGGGTACCCTGGAGGATCAAATCATTCAGGCTAACCCTGCACTGGAGGCCTTTGGCAATGCCAAGACCATCAGGAATGACAACTCCTCCAGATTTGTAAGTGACTGTATGACTGCAGTAAGGTTTCTTTATTAACAATGATCAACCAATTGTTTTCTTTACGTTATTAGAGACAAAAGTTAACATAGCTTCTCCTCGTAGGGTAAATTCATCAGAATCCACTTTGACAACAGAGGAAAACTGGCCTCTGCTGACATAGAAACGTGTAAGTAAAACTAAATTTATCCTATAAACAACCACAATTTTGGAAAGTGCATGGTGCTTGTACTTCATGTATTTATCCATAATCCCACAATTATATGAGTGACATTTAAATAGCATTATATTCAAGTAAAACTTATTTTGTGTTAAGAAATCATTACTTTCTACAGTTAACACCTGAACCAATAGTAGAATCATAAAGTAAGATAGCAGATATTTTCCCCTTAACAGATCTTCTGGAAAAGTCACGTGTCACCTACCAGCTCAAAGCTGAGCGGGATTACCACATCTTCTACCAGATCCTATCTCAGGTGAAGCCTGAACTCCTGGGTAAGTGTGTGAACTTCACTCAGATTGATTTCTGTATTTTTATCTTTGAATATATTTCCCTATAAAACATTTTACAATTAATGTATTTCCTCAATTTCTAGAAATGCTGCTCATCACCAACAACCCCTATGATTACGCCTTCATCTCCCAAGGAGAGACAACAGTGGCTTCCATCAATGACTCTGAAGAGTTGATGGCTACTGATGTGAGCTGACTCTTTAAAATATAACAGCAAACATTCAGAAAAAAAAATGCTATGGAAACTAACTGAATATCAAAATGTCATGTTTGATTAGGATGCCTTTGATGTTCTGGGATTCACACAAGAAGAGAAGAACAGCATTTACAAAATGACTGGTGCCATTATGCACTTTGGAAACATGAAATTTAAGCAAAAGCAGAGAGAAGAGCAGGCAGAAGCAGATGGAACTGAAGGTAACAATCCTAGTATATATGTTTTATGGATAATAATTAGACTTAAAGTGTTTAAAAGCAAATAAATCAAAACACCATAAGGGGCACTATGCCTGTGCCATCTTAACTTCTTATGTCAAGACACTACAAAAATGAATCAATTAGTTCCAGTCTCTTTGTTGTTCTACGATCATTCTGAGGTGCTGAAATTGAATTTAGATGGATAAAATTAGCATTCAAAAATCCTTAATCTATAATTAATCTGTGGATCTGTGTGTTTGTATATATATCGTCAATGTATTCTTTTTCATTAGATGCTGACAAAGTTGCATATCTGATGGGCCTGAACTCTGCTGACCTCATCAAAGGTTTGTGTCACCCAAGAGTCAAAGTAGGGAATGAGTGGGTCACCAAGGGACAAAATGTTGCCCAGGTAAAAACATACAGAGAATTTGTGAGTGTATTTTGATTTATATGCAATATAGTGTTTAGTTTTAACAATGTTCCTCATCATTTCCTTGTTAAGGTGTACTATGCTGTTGGAGCACTCTCTAAGTCAGTATATGAGAAGATGTTCCTGTGGATGGTGTTGAGAATTAATCAGTCTCTTGACACCAAGCAGCCTCGCCAATACTTCATTGGAGTGCTGGACATTGCTGGATTTGAGATCTTTGATGTGAGCTTTGATAGAAGTCAACACATAGTTTTTTATATTAAGGGTTGATTTTTATTTACTCTCAATATCTTTCCAGTTCAACACCTTTGAGCAGCTGTGCATCAACTTCACCAATGAAAAATTGCAACAGTTTTTCAACCACCACATGTTTGTCCTGGAGCAAGAAGAGTACAAGAAAGAGGGAATTGAATGGGAGTTCATTGACTTTGGTATGGATCTACAGGCCTGTATTGACCTGATTGAGAAGGTGATTTTTAGTGTTCATTTTCAACGAGAACCATCATAAATTTTTTACAATTGTTTTGATAAAATATTGACTTTAGTATTTCTGCTCTACTTAGCCCATGGGTATCATGTCCATCCTTGAAGAGGAGTGCATGTTTCCTAAAGCCAGTGATGCTACATTTAAAGCTAAGCTTTATGACAATCATCTGGGGAAATCTAATAACTTCCAGAAACCCAGAGTTGTCAAAGGAAAACCAGAGGCCCATTTCTCCCTGGTTCACTATGCTGGAACTGTTGATTATAATATCAACAATTGGCTGGTGAAGAACAAGGATCCTCTGAATGAGACTGTTGTTGGTCTTTTTCAGAAGTCAACTGTTAAGCTTTTGGCTATACTTTTTGCTGGGTATGCAGGAGCAGAATCAGGTATGTGGATTTTAACATACAGCCAATACAATAGCAAGCATTTTTTGTTTCCACAACATCACTTGTCCTTTAAATGGCTTTCTAATGACAATATTGATCATTTGAATGTAGCTCAAGACTCTGGTGGGAAGGGCAAAGGAGGTAGCAAAAAGAAAGGTTCATCTTTCCAAACTGTTTCTGCTCTACACAGGGTAAGATTATGAACATTTTTATTGTAAAGTATATTGACAGAAGTTATATAAATATATCTAATAGCAGCATTGTTCCTGGCTTTTTTTTTTTTTAAATGTATTCACTTTTAATAGTGTTACTAAGATGTTCTTTTTGACCCCTAACCAAAATGTGATAAACATGTATATTCTGTTTTGCTGTCCAGTCATTTTCACTTTGGGATTATAGCTGTCATATATTTTCACAAATAAATGTTAATCTTTAGGCAAGTACAAATTATAGTGTACACTTTTCTACCTTGATGCTTACATTCTTGGAAAACTTTAACTCCTATTAAAGCTGTTTACCCTTTTGCAGCAAGTTCAGATGTACACTGCTTCCACAACTTACATTGATAAAGAATTGCAACACAAACATACTTTAAAATTCTGATGACTTCTTGTCTTATCTCCCTCAACATTAGAAATAGGATATTGAAGGTATATTTGCTATGCAATAATATATCCCAGACACGTCCCTAACAACAAGTCTTCTTGTGGGAGTTACCTCTTTTAAGACTCCTTGTATACAATATTTTTACTGCATTTGTTTGTTGTATAAGTTTTATTTCTATTATTTAACTTATGTCTACCTTCTTATACACTAGTTGTTACATTGCTATGTTCCCTGCTAGCTTTCTTTAATTCTGTTCCATTATTTCATGAAAAATTAGATGTGCATTCACTTTTAAAGTGTTATATAAAATAGAAGTCACTAACCTAATAATAAAAGTATTAAACTTTGTCATCTGTGGAATAATCAGGAGAACCTGAATAAGTTGATGACCAACTTGAGGTCTACCCACCCTCACTTTGTGCGCTGCATCATCCCCAATGAGACCAAGACTCCTGGGGCCATGGAGAACCCTCTGGTGATGCACCAGCTGCGCTGTAATGGTGTGCTGGAAGGAATCAGGATCTGTAGGAAAGGCTTCCCTAACAGGATCCTCTATGGAGACTTCAAGCAGAGGTTGGTTATTTTTGATGATGAGAAATTAATATTAAAATTAAAAGAATCAATGATGACATATGTTGTTCTTCTGTCTAAGATATCGTATTCTAAATCCCAATGCAATTCCTGAGGGACAATTCATTGACAACAAAAAAGCTGCAGAGAAATTGCTGGGGTCTTTGGATATAGACCACAACCAGTACAAACTTGGGCACACCAAAGTATGTCTATTATTAACAGGGTATGGATTTTGGGCATTATTTAAAGCAGTAACTAAACCCTTGTTGTATCAATAAAAAGGTGTTCTTCAAGGCTGGACTTCTGGGTCAACTAGAGGAGATGCGAGATGACCGGCTGGCATTAATTATCACTGGCATCCAAGCTCGCTCTCGAGGTCTTCTAGCTCGAGTTGAATTCCAAAAGATTGTTGAACGAAGGTTAATTACCCCAAAATAAAAAAACAAATAAACATTGTGACTTACACAGTTCAGTCCTCAACTTATAAAGTACAACTTTCATTGCACACAGGGATGCACTACTTGTGATCCAGTGGAACATTCGTGCCTTCATGGGGGTCAAGAATTGGCCCTGGATGAAGTTGTACTTCAAAATCAAACCTCTCCTAAAATCAGCTGAGACTGAGAAGGAGATGGCCAACATGAAGGAGGAGTTTACCAAACTGAAGGAGGCTTATGCAAAATCAGAAGCTCGCAGAAAGGAACTCGAAGAGAAAATGGTCACTCTTCTCCAAGAGAAGAATGATCTGCAGCTCCAAGTCCAGACTGTATGTTCAAAGTGTTACTTTTATTGTTTTAACACAATTTATGATAACTATATTGAACAACATGTATTTTTTCTTCATGTTAGGAGCAAGACAATCTGTCTGATGCTGAGGAACGATGTGAGGGGCTGATCAAGAGTAAGATTCAACTGGAAGCCAAAATCAAAGAGCTGACAGAAAGACTGGAAGATGAGGAGGAGATGAACGCTGAACTGACAGGCAAGAAGAGAAAACTGGAAGATGAGTGCTCTGAGCTGAAAAAGGATATTGATGACTTAGAGCTAACTCTAGCAAAGGTGGAGAAAGAGAAGCACGCTACTGAGAACAAGGTACCACAGACACTAACCACTACACCAAAACACATCATGCTGTCAAATGCTTCACACTGAAAATGTTTTGGGTTATAGGTGAAGAACCTGACAGAGGAGATGGCTGCTTTGGACGAAATCATTGCCAAGCTGACCAAGGAAAAGAAAGCTTTACAGGAAGCTCATCAGCAAACACTGGATGACCTGCAGAGTGAGGAAGACAAAGTCAACACTCTGACCAAGGCCAAGACAAAGCTGGAGCAGCAAGTGGACGATGTAAGATCTACAACATTAAGTTTACTGTATCACGTAAAAGGTTTATTTGACTAAAAGGATCTTTTGCCTGTCGCCCTGCAGCTTGAAGGATCCTTAGAACAAGAGAAGAAAATACGAATGGACCTTGAGAGAGCAAAACGAAAGCTTGAGGGAGACTTAAAGTTGGCCCAAGAAAGTATCATGGATCTGGAAAACGACAAGCAGCAACTTGAAGAGAGGCTGAAAAAGTAATGAGTAAAGTCCATAATAAAAACACGAGCTATTCTTTAAGTAGGCATCGTTTTATACATTGTACATTTTATCATCCATAGGAAAGATTTTGAAATAAACCAACTCAATGGAAAAATAGAGGATGAACAAGCAATGAGTGCCCAGCTCCAGAAGAAACTGAAGGAGCTGCAGGTGACCATTCCCACAATACAAACTATAAACAAGAAGGACTGTATGCTTTTAAAAGTACCATTAAAATATTGCAATTCTGGGACACTGCACTAACTTTGTGTTTTAGGCCCGCATTGAAGAGCTGGAGGAAGAGCTTGAAGCAGAACGAGCTGCTCGGGCCAAGGTGGAGAAGCAGAGAGCAGACTTGGCCAGAGAGCTGGAGGAGATCAGTGAGAGGCTGGAGGAGGCTGGTGGAGCCACGGCCGCCCAGATAGAGATGAACAAGAAGAGGGAGGCTGAGTTCCAGAAACTGCGCAGAGACCTTGAAGAGTCCACCCTGCAGCATGAAGCCACCACTGCCACACTCAGGAAGAAACAAGCCGACACTGTTGCTGACCTGGGGGAGCAGATCGACAACCTGCAGAGAGTCAAGCAGAAGCTGGAGAAGGAGAAGAGTGAGCTCAAACTGGAGCTTGATGATGTGGTCTCCAATATGGAGCAGATTGTCAAGGCTAAGGTAAACTCCTTTTATGTACGACACTTTTCTTGTGGTTGGATAACTAATTAGCATCTTACTTAAATCTTGCTGTTTGTGTAAAGGGTATTTTAAAACATGTATTTATTGTATTTCAGAACAATTTGGAGAAAATGTGTCGGTCTCTTGAGGATCAGTTGAATGAATATAAAACCAAATCAGAAGAGGGACAGCGTACCATCAATGACTTCACCATGCAGAAAGCTAAGCTTCAAACTGAAAATGGTACACACCTCAACTTTGAACCTTTTGAATACTACTATTTTTTATTTTTTTTTTATTTTTTACCAAATTAACGCCTAAATGTTAAATTCATATTATAATCAGGTGAACTTATAAGGCAGCTTGAGGAAAAGGATTCTTTGGTGTCTCAACTTACCAGAGGAAAACAGTCGTACACACAACAAATTGAAGACTTAAAAAGACAACTGGAAGAAGAAATTAAGGTAAATTATAACAGTGAGACTACATTAAATGAAGATAACTTATTGACAGTTGCTAAATAATTTTCTTTGCTTTCTTTCCAGGCCAAAAATGCATTAGCCCATGCTGTGCAGTCTGCTCGCCATGACTGTGACCTCCTCAGGGAGCAGTATGAGGAGGAGCAGGAGGCCAAAGCTGAACTCCAGCGCAGCATGTCCAAGGCCAACTCTGAGGTGGCTCAGTGGAGAACCAAGTATGAAACTGATGCCATCCAGAGAACCGAGGAACTGGAAGAAGCCAAGTGAGTAAAGAACATTGGAATTTGAGAGACTCTGGATCATTTGAAAGCAACCAGTCCCAAATCAACCTTTTCATAATACAGGAAGAAGCTGGCTCAGCGTCTGCAGGAGGCTGAGGAGGCTGTTGAAGCAGTGAATGCTAAATGTTCTTCTCTGGAGAAGACCAAACACCGGCTGCAGAATGAGATCGAAGATCTCATGGTGGATGTGGAGAGGTCTAATGCTGCTGCTGCTGCTCTGGACAAGAAGCAAAGGAACTTTGACAAGGTTGAAATGCAGAAACAACTGTATGAACTTACCACACTTACTGAGTAAATGGCTAAAATTTGCATGATTTTCCAGGTGTTGTCAGAGTGGAAGCAGAAGTATGAAGAGTCGCAGTCAGAGCTGGAAAGTGCTCAGAAAGAAGCCAGATCTCTGAGCACTGAGCTCTTCAAACTGAAAAACTCCTATGAAGAGTCTCTTGAACATCTGGAGACCATGAAGAGGGAGAATAAGAACTTACAAGGTCAGTTATTTATCAATAAAACCTCACATACAAAGTTTAACAACAAAGTAGCATTAATATATCATCCTAATTATGTTTTCAGAGGAAATATCCGACCTCACTGAGCAAATTGGTGAGGGTGGAAAGAATATTCACGAGCTTGAGAAGATACGGAAGCAGCTGGAACAAGAAAAGTCTGAGATACAGACCGCTCTAGAGGAAGCAGAGGTATACCGTTGAGCAAAACCTTTGCTAAGACAGAAATATTCTAGTGTTTCTTGAGAAAATTTGTTTTATCCAAGTTATCCTGCTTCTACAGGCCTCGCTGGAGCATGAGGAAGGGAAGATTCTCAGAGTCCAGTTGGAGTTGAACCAAATAAAAGCTGACTTTGAACGTAAGCTGGCTGAGAAAGATGAAGAGATGGAACAAGTAAAGAGAAACCAACAGCGGATGGTGGATACTCTTCAGAGCTCCCTCGAGTCTGAAACTCGCAGCAGGAATGAAGCCCTTCGCCTGAAAAAGAAGATGGAGGGAGACCTCAATGAGATGGAGATCCAGCTTAGCCAAGCCAACAGGCAGGCAGCTGAGGCCCAGAAACAACTCAAGTCTGTTCATGCACATCTGAAGGTCTGCAATAAAGTTGTAGTGTTTTATGCATTCAATAATACAGGTTGTTTAACTTATAAAAACACTGCAATCAAAAAAATGTATAAGATTAGAGTCCAGTGATGTTTACTTTTGCCATGAAGTTGCTCTGTTTTAATTCTCAATTATGCTTTCTGGTGCTTACTTTGGTCTGAAGAGAAACATTACTTGGTTTGGCATAATCTAATATGTATTTGTAGTACTTTCTATAATCACATTCAGGATATTTTGCTCTCATCTATAAAGATCATTAATCATTTTTACCTTACAATAAATGTCCCTCTTCCAGGATGCTCAGCTCCAACTTGATGACTCTATACGAGCCAATGATGACATGAAGGAAAACATTGCCATTGTTGAGAGACGAAACAACCTACTTCAGGCTGAAGTGGAGGAACTGAGGGGCGCTTTAGAGCAAACTGAACGAAGCCGCAAACTTGCTGAGCAAGAGCTGCTGGATGTTAGTGAGAGGGTGCAGCTACTGCACTCACAGGTGAGACAGTTCGTATCATTTCCTATATCATATGTACAAATATTATTGAGGAATTCTAAAAGGTTTTAATTTACATGTGAACAGAACACCAGCCTGATAAACCAGAAGAAGAAGCTGGAGGGTGATATTGCTCAACTTCAGACTGAAGTGGAGGAGGCTGTGCAGGAGTGCAGGAATGCTGAAGAGAAGGCCAAGAAGGCCATCACTGATGCTGCCATGATGGCAGAGGAGCTGAAGAAAGAGCAGGACACCAGCGCTCACCTGGAGCGTATGAAGAAGAACATGGAGCAAACCATCAAAGATCTGCAGCACCGTCTGGATGAAGCTGAACAGATCGCCATGAAGGGAGGCAAGAAGCAGGTGCAGAAGCTCGAGGCCAGGGTGAGTGTCATTTCAGAGATCTCTTTAAGATTAAAAAACAACAAAGTCATCAAGCTGGTACAATATTTGACATCCTAGAATTATAAAATTTCCTCTTAAATCCCAAATTTTATTTTCTTTCACAATAGATCAAAGAACTGGAAAATGAGGTGGAGGTTGAACAAAGAAGGTCCAGTGACTCCATCAAGGGAATACGGAAATATGAGAGACGCATCAAAGAGCTTACATATCAGGTGAGTAAGCTTTTTTTTTTTTTTTTTTTTTTTTTTCAAAATGTCAGAACAGATACAGACAGGTAACAAATCCCAGTTTCATGAAATTTGTTACAGCAGATTTTACAGATCACCTTAACATCTGACTGATCACAGCTGTTAAGATTGTACCCATCTTTGAGTTTCACCCAAATATGAACTGGACCATTACATTTAGTAAATCAAAAGATGCCATTTAAACCCACCTAAAAACTTCCAGTGATGTGCACTATTAACCTCAAGGTTTCACCAAGTCATCATTTTGGTATTCCCGACAATATTACTCGATCACTCAATTCTACTTCAAGTTGACCAACTGAGGTATAACCTACAGAAACTACAACATATTTAATATGTAATTTAAAAAAAAAAAATTCTTTCTCTCGTTTACTTCAGACAGAGGAGGACCGTAAGAATCTGTCCCGTCTGCAAGATCTGGTGGACAAACTACAGCTAAAGGTCAAATCCTACAAGAAGACTGCAGAGGAGGCTGTAAGTACTTCAGTTTCATGGATCACTACAATCTACAGTTAATGCTTCATAACTGATCTAGATAACAGGCTAAAGATAACATCTAGTCTTGCTACAATTAAATATCCCCAAGAACAAGAATACATAAATAAATTTACCACCTTGCTGTTAAGATTTGATTTAAAAAAAAACCCACATTTGTCATATTTGTTTCAAAAAGAACATGGTGACTAATAAAAATATATCACTTTGCTAAACAGGAGGAACAGGCCAACAATAATCTTACCAAGTTCCGCAAACTTCAACATGAGCTTGATGAAGCTGAAGAAAGAGCTGATATCGCAGAGTCTCAGGTCAACAAGCTACGTGCCAAGAGTCGTGATGTGGGGTCTAAGGTCAGTTCAAATCTGAATTTATTAATATCTGAGTGATCTGTTAAAGTTGAAATACTAAAATATTCAGCATAAGAAAATAATAGACTGAAAATAGTAGTCAGAACTTGGTAAAACATGCCCTCATCTTGTAAGTAAGAAGACAATGGCTATGTTTAAACTATGTCTAAAACTTGGTCAAATTTAAGGCAAAGAATGTCAGCCAGTATTGAAGCTTGTGTTGCAGTGCTGTTAACATATAACAGGCAAAAAAGGAATCACAGATGAAATGTTTAAATACATATTTAAATATTTGTCTCTCTTTCTCTTTTTTTCCAGAAAGGGCATGATGAAGAGTGAAGGACATGGAATGAATCACCACTTCTGAGGCACTCCATATCTTAATGGTGTCTCCCTATGCATGTAGTTTGTTCAGTAGAATAAAATCAATCTGCATCTCAAACTGGAACATGACTGTTTCTTAATGCTCCACTTTCAAGTGTAACATGAGAAAAAAACAAAATGATGAAGGCATCTCCATTACCTCCTTTGTTGAATTGATATATTATACACATTTTATATATGACTTTAATGACTCATGGGGTTTCAAAACATTTTTTTTACATTACACATTGTGGTTTTTCTGTTATTTTCTTGGTAACTTTTGGTTTTAAACTAAATATAGAAACTTAAGTTACACTGACATCGTAACAATGGGGTACTTTTATATTTCTACATAATTTAAGCTGCAGTTTGTGGATAATAAGCTCTATCATCTGAGCCAACAACAAGAACATATCCTTTTGTAAAGACATTTGATCTACCTCTATAAATTAGCCAATTTTATCAAATGTCAAAAACATTAGAAATACAGCACCAGCTATATTTATTGACAAACTTGATACAATTATACAATAAATAAGTAAATAAATACTATAAAAACTTTTTTTTTTAATCACTAGTGTCAAAATTATTGCCACTCATCAATTTCTATAAAGTAAATAATGAGGCATTTTTATTAATACCTTGCCTTTTTTAAGTTGATGTTGAGTATCCTTAATTTAGAAGTCCACAACTTCCTGTTTCCATGGGGAATAAATCTATAGTGACAGAGAGGTAAATTACTCTTAGGCACTCTTCAAAATGGATAAAACAAGAGAACATACCTTTAAAGTGAGGCAGATGTGTGTTTATCTTCATTAGTCAAACAATGGCAACAAGAGAATAACAAGTTTCCTAATACTGGTCAAGGACCCAGATTTATCTTATCATCAATATTGCCATCCTCTTTACAAAACAATGAGAAGCATTGTAAAGGATGTAAGAAAATATCTCCTAACCTCACAATCAGAAAGCAGCAAAATGTTCATTGTTGTGCTCCACCTTTTTGCACATTTTCACGAGGACTGCTGATAAAAGTGGGAAACCATGCACTTCAGCAATAATTTTGGACCACTGTCAAAGCATTTCATTGGTAAAGTATGTATTATAGAAACACATGCAATATTTTGCTTTGTTGCCAAAACAGTGAGTACTATCTTATTAAAAAATCTGATTAAAATCAAATATGGTCTGTCACATATGTTGTTGTACATTTGTCTTGAACCATTCATATTTGCTAAACCTTCTTGTAATGTTTTCAAGTTGTCTTGATCAAAACAGTTCTTGAGATTTTCTGAGGGTCTTTCGGGGTTTTTTGTACTTTGGGTGTTTTTTCATTCATTGTCAGTCCAGTCTTTGTTCCTATGCAACAAGTAATTGTCTGGTGTGATCTTAAAATGCATGGCAAATGAGCAAGTGTCAAGTATAAAAAAAAAAAAACTACTTCTTAATCTTACAGGATTTG
Source organism: Anableps anableps (assembly GCA_014839685.1). Taxonomy (NCBI): domain Eukaryota; kingdom Metazoa; phylum Chordata; class Actinopteri; order Cyprinodontiformes; family Anablepidae; genus Anableps; species Anableps anableps. The sequence continues at coordinate 25,237,594 of CM026077.1, forward strand.
GGCAGGCATGTCTTTAAGAAAACATGAAAGAATTTAAGGAAAGACCCTATGCATTTTTCTGAGCAATGCATCATTGTACAACTGACCATTAATTGCCTATTAAGCAGACGTAACTTTTCATCTCTTGAGTTTCATGAATGAAAGGTTGACATGTCAAATTAGACATATCCAGACACTAGACTTAACATAAGTAAAAAAAAGCATCCAAATTCAGAACAAAACCTTCAATTAAAACCAGATGAATTATGAGACTGCAACAAAGCCTAGATCATAGGAAACATAAAATAAAGAAATTAGGGATGACTCAAGACTTTTGCACAACACTGTATAAAAGAATATACACACATTTGTGTATAGAAAAAAAACAATAACTTTAGATTTTAAAATACTGACAAAGGACTATATTTTAGATAGAGATAAAACATTTTTAGCAAGTTGAATTAAATACCAAGCCAAGTCATATATCATCAGCATCAACTGACATTGCAATGGCATGGATGACTTGGTTTTAGTTCTTATGACCTTTTGTATTTACTTGGGAAAATAGAGTATGGCATGAAGATTCTTACATAAATCGACCCAATACAGCATAATAGCAGATCCAAATAATGGACCAAATAACTCCATAAGAATAAATAAGTTAAACAATTCCAGAAAACCTAGTTCTATAAAACTGTAAAGCTTTACTTCACTACATGAGGGCCTATACATGAACAAACAATAGCTGAACTAATTTTTTTTTACCAAATGTGAATGTGCAGTATATTTGATTATCCCCAGTCATAACTTTACCTGCTAAAGCAGGATACTTGTGTGAAGGGTGTCCCAGTCCTCTGATGTATGTTGCTTCATGGTATCAATCTTTGTTGTTTCAAAGAAAAAACACAATAAAAGTAACAAAATTAGACTCCACTTATTCAAACATGCCAAAAAGTAAATTACTTAACATAAAATCAAAAGGATTATAATGTATTACTTTCTTAGCCTAGATAATATCTGTGAAATGTATATATTCTTGCATAAGAGCAGAACATGCTGTATTACTTCTTTAAGCTCTTCAATTTCATTAAACTAATTTCTAACCTTGGAGATGTAGAATTACAAACATCAGTTCAAAGAACATAAAACAAAAAATGCTGATGTGTTTAACAAGCGTATGATGCTTAGACATATCACATATGCACAGATCCAAATGTAAATCAATCAAGCCCTACCTTCTTCCCCATTTATTTCACAAGCAATGTTGAGTCCCAGGCAGCAAGGTACTTCTTTAATCTTTAGTAGATTTCAAAACCTGAGCTTATACAGCGATGCTGCAGCCACAGACGACTTCATTATTGGAGTGGAGTCAAGGAGATGTGCAAGACACCAGAAGGACATATGGAGGCAGGGACACATATTCAACACCTCCTCAAGTAACCATCAGTACATAACAAGCATTCTAACAATAGAAACTTCATCTGAAACCACAGTTGTCACAGACTGCAAAATTAAGAGAGACAAGGAGACAAGGTGCTTCATATCTCCCCTTGTGATCACACAAGTCAGAGATACAAGGACTCTGGACAGCTGGGAACGGGGACCTTTCGTGCAGGACAACCTGTAATGTTAAAGCCTGGAATAGATTAGAGTCAAGTAGTTCAGAAGTTTACCTATAAGTAAAGATGTAGCATGCATTATATGTCGAGGAAACAAGCACAAACAACACTTGCTTGGCCCAGCATGGATCATTGATAGTGTTGGCACATCAGAAGCTAGCCTAGCAGCTTCTGATATTAGTCTAGCATTAACATTTTTTTAAACATTTTTTGCAGAGGTTAAAAGTTAAAATAAGAAGATGACAGGGATTTTTATGTAGATTACTACAGTGCCTTGAAATGATAGCCTATTTTTCTCTATTCAACTATCAGCATTATACCAAATTAGGTCTGTAGAGTTGGGTCACATGATATATATCGGAAAACTTCTTGTCCTCCAGCACTGATTTAAATTATTTAAGTCTTGGAATGAAACATCAGATAAGTTTAAAAAATCAATGCTAAAATTCCTAAAACTCTGTAGCTTTAATATCCACTAAAATTAGTATTTATCTGACTCACCCACCAATGGAGCTCCAGGCGCTGGGTTCAGATACACTCAGACGATACAACTACAAACACAACCACTTGAGGAAGATAAATAATTAATGGCACCTACTGCAAAACCAAACCCTTTTATGGTATTTTACACATATTAAAAATCAAAAATGTTTGGACCACCTTGCATTTACTGTTCTTTTGAGGTTTAATATTAAGTTTACTCTCTCAGCAGATTTTGAGGCGTGTTCAGGGACATTAAAATAAGGCCATTCCCTTTATATCCAGTTTAAAAAACTAAGTTTAAAGTTTGCATTTACTTCCACCAAAAATGTCTTCTTTCTTCTTCTTTTATTTTCATAAAATACTTATTTTTTATTACTTATTACCAATTTTATTTAGTCAAAGATTTTCCATATATAGGACAGACAGCATCTCGTTCAGCCAGTGTTCAAAAGCTTGGTTGGGAGGCTGACTTCCAAGTCAGTAGGATGAGTTTCTTTGCCAGCACCATCCCAAGGTACACAGTCATGTGAACATAGAATGGCAACTGACGTGACTCTGAGGAGCATCCAAATATTGCCAGGTTTTGGTCTGAAACAATATCACATGAATATGATCTGGAAAACCACTGAAAGATTACAGACCAAATACAGTCAGAATAGGGCAAAGCCAAAATAAATGAGAAGAGATCCCTCAGGCAATTGGCATCTGTCACATACAGAGGATATTGAAGGAAATGTGGTTTAGCTTAATTTTAGAGTAATGGAGCTTGTGCATAACTTTAAATTGTATCAGTTTGTACCAAATATTAACAAAGCAGGAGTGGACTCATGACATTCATTCTTCCCAATGCTCTTCTGTTATTACTGGACTCAGGTCTATTGTCCAGGCTTTCCTTATTGGGGTTGAAGAGACTGAAGAGGTAAAACAGTTAACAAAAGTTGAGACTAAATGTCTGGACTCTGGAGAGGGTCTTAGGTTTTCATTAATGGGATGAGAACAAGGTTTAGATTTTAATTGTGAGAAGTTTTCCTAATATAATGCCTAATTTGAAGAAAGCAGAAAAGATGTGAATTTGGGAGACTAAAGTTACTACAGAGTTGAGAAAACTGTGGAAAACTTCCTTGGGAGTAAAGATCTGGGAAGGTGACAATGCCTTTCTTCTTCCAGAACGCAAACACCTCATCTAACTGTCCTGGTCTAAATGTGTTTTTCAGAAAGATAGGACCAAATATAGAAACATTAGGGATGTTGTAGGCCTAATCTGACTAAAACGTTTCAGTGAATTCTTTATGGTGAAACAGCTTATTCTGCTTATTAACGAGCAGTGGTGGACAGTAGTGGAGTACATTTACTTGAGTACTATATTAAGTACATTTTTGTCCACTACTGTTAACTAATGAAGGGCCAGAAAACAATAATGCAAAAAAAAGGATATATTCTTCTTAAAAGAAGCTATAACCAGACTTAATGTAGTCAAAATCTATGCCTGTACCTGACTTGTACAGGCATACAAGCCTGTACATGTACTATATGGATATGTCTTTTTGGAAGATTTTAGCTTTTTTTATTCCGTGCATGCTGCACTGGCTGAGGGCAGTTTTAATTTTGTTGTCCTTGTAACAATGACAAAGTTTTCTATTCTAGTCTATCTGTGGCCATACTTTTGGGTCGCCTAAACCTGGATCAAATGAATCTACCTGGGTACAGTAAGTCAGAGCTCTCAAGTTTGCTGCACAATAGTAATGTTTGGGAACTGGAAGCCTCTGGCCTCCCCTCCTATCTGGTTTATAAAGCTGGCTCTTACTAATTCTGTGTGATTTATATATAAACGGCATTTTGATGGAGTCGAGCCTTTTACAGAATGATGACGGTAAAAACACGTACATTTTTGAAAAAAATATACAGCAACCATTGTAAGCATACCATCTTGATAGCATTAATTAGCCCAATCATGGAGAGTGGCAGGACGCTTAACAATCTCTAAAGCATCCAAAAAGTTGGACTCATAAAGGCTTTCTGGTCAATTTCAGGCCCAAGTAAGTTAAATGGTGATAAGTCAAAGTAAAAGGCAACGTCTTTAGAAAATCATCTGCTAGACTAGCAACTAGTGACATTGTTAGGTTCAAACCCCTAACATTTTTATAACACTTCATGGAAAGAAAGACACAGACAGTTAAATGTAGTTTTACTCGCGAGGAGAGTGCCCCAGAGACGTACTCAGTTACAATCTCCGACACACTCTGAGATACGTCCTGGCTCTCATCGCTTTTATTTTCTCAGGTTGCCCTGGTTACATGGGAGTTGCAGCTTCTATGGGGTGGGAAACAGACACATTCATTCCCAAGCTACAACTCGCTGGTTACACACAAGGTCACATATCATGCTCTGCTAGGTGCAATTCACATGTTTATCTTCGTGACAAGAAGATGTCTCAAACTTGTTTACCGCATGTTCTGTTCCTGTTTTATCTAGGTGCAGTTTCACAACACGATTAGTTACTATCAGGATCTGTTCTAGTCACATGTTTTATTAGAACAAACATACTTATAATATCATGAATATAAAGTAAATGGGATAACAAGTATATACATAACTCCAACAGACATAAACTCATATTTTCTCCTATTTATTTTGTAGCCCAATATAGTACTAAACAGGCTGACATAATCTAAGAGAGCAGGAATGGAAACCTGCAGCTCGTCCAGGCAAATTAATAGGTCGTCTGTATAAAGTGTCACACGAATCTCAAGCCCACCAACTTAAATTTCTTTAATTTCTGGGTGCTCTCTGATATTCATCTTCTGTTATTTAAAAAATGTCTTTATTCATCTGTTGCTCAGCAGTTCATAGCACAAAGTCCAAAAGAATGTGTACCATGTATGTGACAACTTCTCCATGAATGTCAGTAGAACTGTAGTGGAAAGTGATCAGCTCTTTACTAAACATTATGTGTTGTAAAACGGGAGCTTTTGTTTGGAGGTATAATCATAAGCAATTTTCTCAGTTTTTATATCAAGGCAAAAATGTCACCACAGGATTGAAAAACCATGGTAATTTCTAATGTATATTCCAAGAAATCTTTGAACACATTTAAAGGCTTATTATTTAACTATACATACCAAATACAGACAGTCGTCAGCAATGTAGGAAAAATTCAAGGAAACTTGCTTTATCAAATTGTCATGTGTAGCTTTAGTGTATAATTGGTGAATCTGGACTTCCCCTTTCCATCAGGATATGAGCTCCTAGAACCTGCTTTTACACTAACTCTCTATTGAACATTTAGATGTTTGATAAAGACTAGGCAATACCCAATTCCCAGTATTATGATCAAACAAACTTTTAATATATAACACAATTCAAAACCAGTAAAATTTTCCATTGTGCCATTCCTATAAATTAAATTAATGAGATGCCTAACAAATTGCTGGAATGATCAGAATGTTCTCTGGTTGTATGGAACATATAGTACTAATAAGTACGATATGGCACAAGCTTTCAATTTGTAAACTTACAACCCATCTGTAAGTTATATTTCAGTAAGGCTGAAAAATATCCAGCTAGTCTAAAACGATAACAAAATTATTTAGCAGTTAAAGTTCCAAAAACAGACTTCTAGCTAACATTTGTGACTTATCGGTAGACTTCTACCTATATTTAGCCCAAGCACAGACATGGTGATAATAAAACACCATTCCTTCATAAGTATGACAGTAACAGTAGCAGAGACTCCCCTGACATGAAAACATATGAGAAGACATGGACATAGTGTAATGTTGAATTCTGCAAATCCCCATGCTAATCTTTGACACAAGGTTCTGATAGGTTTGACTATGTTAGGAGATCTAATTTCCTTCACTATTCTTAATTCTGATTACTGTTTATAAATGAGGGGTGTTACAATTAATCTGGTGTGCTTTGAAACAGATATTGGGCTTGGGCAGCAAAATGTTCATCTAAGCACAATGTTCAGAAAACCACATCACCCCTATGTTCTACTAATATTCATCCTATGGATAATTTACAGCAGGAAGTACACATACAGCATGAATACCCACAAGTGAACAGTTGTGTTTTTGACTGAATCTATAGCAGTTTCTGTAAATCCAGTGTGACCTCCCAACCTCTGAAAGATAACACTCATTCATCAATATTCTCTCAACAAAAGAAAAGCAATGTCCTTTTACTGTGAATTTTTGATATACAGTACATAAAATATCAAAAAGACTACTTTTTCTCTATCCATGATCATTTCTTCTTATATTCTAGTCTAAAACTGCATGAAACTTAAAAAAAAAAAAAAAAAAAAAAAGACATTTTCCTATAATGTATATAATTTAGTTTTATACTATTTGGAGACAAGTTGAGTATTACTTTTTTTTCTTGTTCTGGTCAAATGTTAAAATGTACTGACAGTATAAGATGATATTTCTAGACTGACTGCTTCAAAAAATAACTGTCATATTTTCTGTTACTTATTGGTTAAAATATCTTGAATAAATACTCACATAGGCCAGAGAATAAAACTGGGCAAGTTGGTTTCTGTAACAACGAAAAGACCAAAGAATTATAATATTCCCCCGGTCTATGATGCTGTTGGTAGACATTGTGTCCTGGTTTGTGCCTCCAGTTCTCTATCCTCAAGTCCTGCAGAGAAAGATTTAAAAAAGCATATAATTTGTCATAGATTTTTACAAACAAGTAAAATCAAATATAATTTAGTCAAAATAAGCTTTTCACAAAATGTTCCAAGTAGCATTCAGTTTAGATCAAATGATTGTGATCGTTGAATGTGAACATAAAACTATGTGTTCACAACAGTTCACATATACACTATGTATATTTCAATGTGTAATAACACTATTAATAACACATTATTAATAACACATTATTTTTGTGTTATTATAACTATTAGGTATATGGAATTAATAAGCATATTAGGGGACACTGATTAACTTTTGAATACTGTCTCCCTTTTTCACCATGGCTATTTACACCTAAATGCAGTGCTCCATAGTGTTACTGACAAAAAAAAAAACACTTAAAGAATTGGTATATTTATTTATGGGACCTTCATTAATTAGATCACTAGTATCACACCTATGGCAACTACAAATCGTGGAAACATATCTGTCAAAAACGACTGATTGTAACTAAAAAACAATATTTCCAGACAGAAACAGAATTGATGACAAACATGTTGTTGGTACTGTTGTCCCATTTTAAATGGATACAATCTAATACCCCTCTAAATAAACTGGATTTTATGTAATTTCAAACTTCATCCTTTCAGACTTTTTTGAATTACTGCATCTTGTCTAATCACCTGTTGCTGCTTATCTGAATGCATGGATGCTTTGTTCCTCTGCTCTGCGTCAAAAGCTGACCCTCAGCTGTCAGCTGAAACATCAGAGCTCGGAAGGCAGCCAGCAAGAATTTCACAGGCTATCTTTGAGCCCAAGGATGCAACACCATGCCAGCCATCGAGAACAAGGATAGAAGAAAGGGGGCATCTCAGGACCTAACCCACTTTATCCCACTTTAATCCGACAGAGGGCGTAGTTTCCCCGGAGTTCCCGCCTCAACACACCTGCATCTCAGCAGTTCCTTGAAACTCAAGTTATGTAAAGAAACAATGAAGCAACAACACTGAGTTTTCTTGCCCATCTTTTTATTTCATGATTAATATTCACATCACTAGTTAACAATTAAACACAATGAACATCTCTTTCATACCAAATATTCAGAATTGAAGGGGGAGATGAGCACTATCTAATAGGATGGATGCTTCTAACAACCAACTGCTGGTTTGTTGTCTCCTGCATGCTCTTGCAATGGTGTTGTGCTCTAAACAGTAATACAGCACACACTACAGAATGTCCACCCAGCAGTACTGAAAGGAAGAGTCTTTTGTGTGCCTGTTGAAGACTGGTAAGTTTATGGTTTGTATTTAAGGATGGGCAGAGGACCAAAGAACAGCATAATAGTTTGAAAAGAAACCTCTGCTTTTCAAATTTAATCAGATTATTGGTTTTACAGAGCAGCCATCCAGTGGTTGCTGTGAATGGGAAAAAAGATAAAATAATCTGCTTCTTTTTCAGTACTGAAGTGGTGACCAACCTCTGTAGGACTGAGACAGGTTGGGGCTCCAGCTACATATCTACCAACACACTCCTTTATTCAGTTACACTACATGTTAATTTAATTATTTCAGTTTAATTTTTTTTTTTTACTTTGAATTTATTTTTAGATTTTTTTTTTTTTTTTTTTAATAATTTGGTCCAAGACTTGCCCTAACTCAGTCCAGTGTTGGTAGTTATGTCACTGTGTTAGTTTAGGAGCTGTCTAATACAGGACATGATTCCATACTACATGCCAAAATACAAAGTTTGCTTTTCATTACTCTCACTCTGTTGTGGTGGACATCAGACAGATCAGGCCAGTATGCGTTGGTGCATTTCACACCAATTATGTCACTACTTCCTGAACCCAGTAATTAGTGTCATCGTATTTAATCGATCTTCTGAAACAGAACAGAGACAACCTCACACATGTATTCAGAACGTTGAACACATTTTAAAAACATTCTTGAAACTTCATCAGCCCTTTTCTTGGTGGAAAAAAGGCAGACTCTGAAAAAGGAAAAAAAAAAAGTACGTTTCCTTACTTGCGCTTTCACTCACTACAATAACACCTTTATTCAGCTAAACTGTTGCAGGTTTATGTGAACATGTATGTTCAACTGGCAACATCCACAACATCCTGTTAAAATGTAAGAACTTTTTCAGTTTTTTAAAATTATTATTTTGAACTTTAATTAAATACTTCTCAAGTGATGAAAACACAGTGTTGATTATGTACAAGGGACAATGTGAGATACTAGAGGAAGGGTGTTGTTAAAACACTCACTACATGAAATAGTTGTGAGCTGATATCAGAGTAAATCTGGTTATTACTTTTTGTCCAAGCTGAAAAGCAACATTAACTTATTTCCATGTCCTCCTATAGTATAACATACTAATTAATGCTGTACTGAACACCCAAAGAGTAGATTTTAACAATAGTTAGATCAATCTGAAAGCTGTACATTACTACACATTATGCAGAATTACATTTTTAGTGGTCTTGTGCAAGAAATATCTAAAGATTATTTATTTAATAAAAGAGAATACGGCTCTAAAACACTCCTGCTTTTGAAAAATACTAATTTTGTATTCCCCCTTGATCTCACGACATCACTTATACAACAGTTTCTTACAGTATCTGTCAAAACATCGGTAAATTACGTAAGGAAGAATGTTTTAATAATTTTGACAAAAACATTTAGTTTTTTTTCGTTCTAGAGAAGAGAGAGGTGATTATCCCTGCATCTGGGGTGCATTCACTGATGATACGTTTGGTTGTTATATTAAACAGTTTTTCTATTGCATATCAGGATTACTGATGCTGAACAGAAGACCTGTGGTGTTGCAGAAATAATGCAGAATAATGTTATATCCATTTTCATCACTTCTGTGACAAAATGTCTCTTTATATAAGAAGCAAACTCCCAAGCAATAAGATGTAGAATCATAAAGACAGCATTCCTGTTTAAATAGGAGACAAGCATGTTTTATGTCTTTCTAAAAAGATATTACAGCTTTAGATGAGTATCAATGAAACTCACCCCCAAAGGTTTCAAACTATTTAAATTACAGGAAAATCCTTTGCTTTTTTTCTCAAATAGTTTTTCTACTCCCTTTAGTGGTACTCTAATGTGATGTGATGTAAAGTTAACAAGCATGAAAAGCCAGAGTTGAGTTATTGAAGCACATCTATCTTCACTTCATCAAATAGAAGAAAAAAAGGGAGAACTCCCAGTAAAAAAAAAAAAAAAAAAAAAAAAAAAAAAAAAAAAATATATATATATATATATATATATATATATATATATATATCAGATTGCAGTGAACCAGGAACCAGATTGGTGGTTACTTAGTTGGAACTTGGATCTGGAATGACATAAAACTCAACTGAATTGTGTTAAAGTTTCCTGTTTGAAAACCTTTTGTTTTCAAACTTGGAAAAGAATATGCTTAGTATATAACTACAATTAGCTTTGAGCTAATAACAATGTATTCCTCATATTTTGTACTTTCAAACATTGCATCAACATGTTCATTAAAAGTGATTATGTAGTACTGCACGTAGGAGAAAATCTAATACATAATTAACTATCTTTTCACTAGTCATGTAGTGACAGTACATGGAAAACTTATTTGGAGGGTTGATGCATGTAATTAAAAGTTTGATAGCTACTGTTCTCTGCTAATAAAGTAAATTTTGTTGAACCATAGAGTGGTTACATTTATCTTAGTGTATACTATGTTAAAGAAGGTCACGCAAACTTCTGTGAACCTTTGGAGCAAAGGGTAAAAATATATGCATCCATTCAGTAAATGTGACCCTGCAGCTTGGCCAGAATGTAAATCCCAGAGAATGACAACAAGAATAACACCAGGGCAGCCTGGAAAGTTGAGTTTTTAACCATCAAAGCCAGCAGCACAACACCTCTAACCCAAGTTCCACTAAAATCCACCACACAGCAGCTCATCTCCTCATTTGGCGGCACACTCTTACAATGAGCTACTTAGACACAACAAGACTACAAGTTGCTCCTATTCCTCTATACACAGTCCAGCACCTACAGCTATCAAAGTGCTTTGATACTTCAGTTATTCTGCCTGCAAAAAAACAAAAGAAAGGTTCACATTATTATTATTTTCACATATGATCCACGCATGTGTCATGTGACGTGTGCTGCTTTCAGGCAACTCAAGGGAATTGTTCGGAAGGAACGATACGATAATAAATACGCCTATATGTTGTTCTTAGTTTTCTAGACTTGAATGTTGACTATTTGATCACTTGCTCTTTGATTACCGTAAGTTTCACTAAACTACCAAGACGGTTTTGTTCCCAGAAGCAAACACGTACAGTACACAGCTGACAAGGTTTTACCAATATACAGTAAAGCAACTTGAGTACAGTTAAATCACTTGAGTGCATCAATAAATGAACAAGACTGTGTTCAAAGTGCACAAGACTTTTTTTTTCTTGAAGGGAACTTTACACAATCCATGTGGTGCTGATAATATTTAGTGTTCCAGACACAGTAATAGAGTGCTAGCTTAAATAAGTACAGTATGGGGGACTCTGGTGGGGATGTTTGTAAGTTAGGTTTTTATAAAGTCACAGAGCCAGACTATCAGTGTTCAAGAGGCTAAGCAGCGCTCTCTACAGGATGGATGCAGTAGTAACACTTCACACATCTGACAACTACAGTACACCACAGACACGTCGCAAATCCCTCAATGTTTTCACCAGAGACCATCCCAACCTTGAAAGCAGTGTGAGCAGGAAGGACACAACCTACTCATGTTTGATTTGTGATGCAAAACACTTTTTTGAAAAAGTTCTGGCCTAAATCAATGCCACATCACAGTGTCGAGGGGAGTCTGCATTAGAAATAATGTAAACGTTTTAATTTAAGGGAATATGTCAAAAACAACCCAGCCAGCTGCTCCAACAGGGATCATTATATGTGTATAATAAATGTGGCAATGTGAACAAAACTGAAAAAAAAAAAAAAAAAAAAAAAAAAAAAAATGTTTTCAGCCTCTTCTAGTTTTAAAATAACACATATTTTAGAAAGAAAGCTTCAAATGTACGGGCTATTCTGGGATCTGCTTCACTAAAATACTTCTGCAGTCATGGCCTTTTGGAGCTGGGCAGTTCCTGCTGTCCAGCCCTGTATGATTTAAGAACATTCTGTTTACTTAAGTGGCATCCAACGTAAATTAAACATGCAGCACAGAAATGTAACAAAAAACTTTTTTTCCCCAACTATTTACAATACAAATGTCAAGGTAAAATATCTACTAAGAAGAGCAGCTGAAAACTAGAAGCCTAACAATCTGCTCCTCTGAGTCTCACTGTCAGTGGTAGAATTTTATTGTGTACAGGTAAACCCCTAAATGACCATAAAGTTTTAAACATGAATGCAATAATGTCCCATAAGTGGTAGCTCCTCCAATAGGTTAACTGTCCCCCATCTCTAAACTTTTGTTCACATCATCGGTTCTATGTCCTCTTTCTGTCTTTGTGTCACGTAAATGCACAGATGACAAGAAGCCTTCTTTTGTAATATTACTGTATTGCTGTCAAAAAGCTTGAGAAAGACACAGGAAGAGAAAAGAGATGAAGAGATGCAGCAACATGGGAAGCTACTGTGGAAAATATGCAACAATGACAACGAATGAATCTATAAACAAACCTTTGTTGTTTTAACAATATTAGCATATTAGTGTGAACTACCAAACCACAAAGTGGAGGTTTTTAGTGAGCGTCTGTTCGTGTGCTTAGGCATGTATCTGTGTGTACTTATTCCATATATATATATATATATATATATATATATATATATATATATATATATATATATATATATATATATATATATGTGTGTGTGTGTGTGTGTGTGTGTGTGTGTGTGTGTGTGTGTGTGCGTGCTTGTGTGTAGGAAAAACTTTTAGATTCATTGCCTACAGTGAGGACCTTCAACCCTCAGATGGGCGATGCACATAACCAGGAGGTGCAACAGGTGCATGAAAAAAAAAAAAAAAAAAAAAAAAAAAAAAGAACCTATGCCTGTTGTCCTCTAATGATTGTAGACCAGACACGTCTCAGAGTAACAGTTCAGGTCCAGCTGCAGCTTCATAGGCATTATTTTCCATAGGGTTTAATACTCAGATCTATGTAGAACCTGGCACAAGAAGTATTCTAAATATTGAATATTCAAGGTTAAACCATGCTAGGGATAGTCACTGGAAAAGCTTCTGATCTTAATTCTAAAACATGACACCCATTCAGCCAGAATATTCTGCATAACCAGGTGATAGATATTATCTGCAAAAGTGTTTTAAGAAGTACACAGTGGACCAATTTCTTCATGTTTGCTGATTTAAAAGGGGAAGCAGAGTGTGATTTAACTCTATAAGGTATCACTTATAGGAGGATAAGTTCTCCTGTTACAACCCTAACTTACAACAGTATAATCAATTTAAAGCCAAGACCACTCAGAGAAGCTCCAAACATTCTCCATCTCTCCACTTACTTTACTTTGAGGTAATCACATTTTTTAAATAATGTTTCTAACTGAAACACAGAGGTTGAAACCTTCAAAGAATAAAACACAGCAACTCTGAATACATATGTTTGGCCTTACTGTTATCAGCTTGAAAGGTTTTACTCTCCCGCAACCTGAATAAAACACAGACACATCTTGGCACTTCGTAGAAAATACTGTTTCCCTTTAAATGGCTTCCCACATCCCTAGGCTTCCTCTGACTTCAGTTTTGAAAACCTCACAGATAGTTAAATTGTAAACTTTGAGTCTTCCTCCCTTAGTATATTGATCGACACTGAAGAAAGTTGTTAAATATTGTATGTTCAAGAAAAAGATGTTTTTTTTTTTTTTTTATTTCTGACTCATCATGGACAATCAGGCTGAAAAACAGGCCGATTCCAGTCATAAGCTGATTTCTTGGTTCTTCTCTCATCCTAACGTGTCACCTACATCTAACAAAAACACACTAAATAAGCTTTTGCACATTATTAGATTCTTTTTGCAAAACATTTTTATCAGTTAAAGTTTAGTATAACTCTGTGGTGTTCTCTGCAACCACCTCTACCAAGTCTGGATATCAGGATAATATCAGTGTTACTGCAAGTATTTTTTTTCATTGAATAAACTAAATCAATCATATCATAATGATTGTAATTAAATAATTTGAGTCGCTGAATAGCAATAAGAAAGACTTGATGAGACTTAGTAATAACTGAAGGACTGAACTGGAAGTGAGATACTGTTTTGGTGACATGGTTAGAACATCAGTGGAGTTTTGGAATGTGAAGGTCTTTCAAAGAGATCAGAGAAAAGTGTTTTATCAGCACTGAGACTCATAGGTCGAACAATATTTGAAATAGGTGACTCTGCTCAAGGGTGTTTGTGTTTGGGTTGTTAGATTTTGTGAACAAGGGTAAAGTTAACTATATCGGTGGTTACAAGATAATGAGCTGGTTGAGCCCCACAAAGAGACGTGTAGACAAACACCAAGTGGTCTTCTTTGTAGGTTACAGGGCAAAATGTCAGCTTGGGTGCTTTTAGAGGTTGAAGATCAGGGTCGGTAGAAGGACGCTGGCAGGCGGACCTCAGAAAAACACTGAGAGGCAATCGGTTGATTTGACGCTGCAGTGGGTGAGTTGAAGGACAGGGCCAGAGGGTAGTGACTGTGCCGTGGTAATTTTGTTGGTCAGTTGATTGGCAGGTCAGTGAGCGTCATGCATGTCCCACCACTATCTGGAGCTCACAGGGACTCAGTCTGTGAAAGACAAAAACAATATATTCAGAAAACACAAGAAAAGCACAGAGAGCCTGGAGAGATGCAGAGGGGGAACTCGGTGAACTTAAAAAATACTGGCCAGATGGTCTGTAAGTAACAGGTTGTTGGTCTTTAGTGGAGATTGATTTGAATGACAGGCCAAACAGTTTGTTTTATTTTTCATGGTATTAGTGTTGCAGCCATAATTCAAATAAGATAAGTCTGACAACAGAGCAAGGGGGAAGATTCCTGCTGTCTTTGAACTCACAGACTTTGAAGTCTGGTGGCCTGTTGCAGTAATGAAGAGAAATTTATCTACAAAGATCTGTTAATCTTTACTATTAAGGTCTCCTCATAATTTCATTTAGTGGCTATTTTTACCACTGCAGCAAAGCACATACACCATTAAGATATGTCCAAAAATAATAAAAAAAAATACACCACACCTCCAGGCTCTGTGTCCAGAAAGCATTTGCAATTATTCCTTACTTTAATATGCTTTAAATGCTAAATCTGTTACATTAAAGTTATGTTTTTCTGTATTTCAGTTTAATCCTTCAGTTTATGGATAGTTGAATATTTATTAAATCATGTAAAAAATGAGTTAGACAAACTAATTCTGGAGAAAAAACATAGTACACACTTTTTGTATGTGTTTTGAAAGTGTAATAAAAATCTGATTAAAAAAGGAAGCGATGCTCTTTAAAGACAATGATCTTTTTTCTGCTCCAACTGAATGTAGCCTGCTGCTTGTGTGCTCAAGGTCTTGGAGTCAGTAGTAGAGGAGTAATGGAGGAGAACAGAGGAAAACAGAGAAAAAGATGAGAAGCTAGACAGACAAAATGATTGACTCACCAGCTCTACTCCAAAACAAGAAACTGTGCCCTCTCAGATTAACCAAGCCTAGATCAACTTGATAAAAATGTGTTTGCTTTGTATTTATTTACCAAAATCTTCTTTAATCTTATAGCAAGATAGTTTTTCCAACTCGCAATTTCAATTCGGTTTCTGAATTCCAGACAACTGTGTGAGCTACGGCTGATGCCACTTTCCAGGCGAGAGAGACTGAACTCCAAGAACTGACAGAACCTGGAACAGAAGTCCACAGTGGTTCCAGGAAAGTAAGCAGTATCTGACCGACCTGGAGCTCTCTATCCTAGGATAAGGCTAGTTTCTGGAATCTAACCTCCAGGCTACTTCTGTTCAGACCCCTGTCAAAAATTCTACTGAACTTTACATCAGGCTCCAAACGGGTACTTAGAAAATCCAAATGATCTGTGTAAACCACAAGTTTACCCCTCTAGAGAAAGAGACAATTTGATTTTCTTCAAGTTGTTAGATTTAAATAATGTAAATCATTAATTTTACAACTAAAGTGTTAACATTCTGATTCTGAAAATAAGTATATTTTCAAAATCTACTCATTCCTTTCATTAAGTGTGCAATTTAGGCTCCATGCAAAAGAGAACATATGCTTCAGAGAAACAGCTTTTAAGACTGATAAAAGATATATACATATATTTTTTAATGAGACTGATATGATTTGTAATTTGAAAGGGCAGCGCCTCCCAAGATGGCTGCAGCCTCAGACACGTGTCTACCCTTGGACGGACTGTACTGAAATGTAATTTCCCCCCTGGGGGACTAATAAAGGCATTCTTATCTTACCATAATACATACTCTACATACTAATTCTACTCAAGAATTGTTTATAAGCTTTAGTGAGACATCCTTATCCCATTTTGCTATATACTTGAAGAACAAATTACTTTATTGTTAAGGACTTTCAACACTTAAATGTACTAAAATAACTCTGCAAACAAAGAATTTACTTTCAGTTAAATGTTTCCTCTCATGATCTGAGTAGTATTTGTAAAACTGTAAGCAAGTTCATACCCATAACAAGCCAGTAAGCCTTGAAAAAGTAACCAAACCCCTTGAACTTTTTTCACTTTTCCAAAACTGAACTTTTTTTCACTTTTCCAAAATTTAACTTACCTAATCAATAACAAAAAGTCCACCTGAGTGTAATTTAATCTCAGTTGTAGATATTTTTCAGCTCTAGTTTAGCTCAAACCAAATTCATGTGCTAGAATGCCCTAGTGAAAGTCCTGACCTAAATCCAACAAGAATCAGTGGCAAGACCTGAAAATTGCTGTTCACAGATGCTCTCCATCCAGTCGAAGCTTGAGGTTTTTTGCAAAGAAGGAAAAAAAACTTAAGCCTCTAGATTTACAGAACTGGACCCAATTATGCACTACTACTACAGAACAAAATCCACATAAGTTTCTGGTTGCACCATGATAAAATGTGAAAAATTTCAATGGGTATGAATATTTTTGTAAGGCACTATAGCAAAGGATTCAACTCTGTGTTCAAACACACTATATAAAGTCTTTAGTTGGTCTGACTCAGATCATTAGACCCTTGTTCTGTGGTGCTAACCACAAACAATAAGTCTGCTTTTATTTTCTCTTTCCTCTGAGTATCTGTTGGTAAGTCATCTGTCACATTTATAACCATGCAGTGCAGAACAAACTTGACAGACAAAGCAACAGTTAAAATCACAAATAAGTTTTTTTTTAGATTTTTGTCAAAATGATCATTGTGTAGGATTTTGCACCCACTTGTCTCAGTGATGCGTTTGTCTATGCTAAGGGGCTCCTTTAGACCGTCCCCCCCAAAAGGAGAAGGTGTGGGCTCCTTCATGCCATTCTCCTTAGCAACGCCTGCTGATGCTGTTATTTGTTGTGGAGCGCCACTTGTGGGTGGAGATGTCTTCTCTCCTGTTTTTTCCTCCTGTGGCCAAATATAGATAAGCACAAGGAGACACACAGACAGGTGGGCAGAAAACAAAAATGTTTTTCTCACAGTCAACTCAGAAACTCTCACACCATCTAGTGGTGACAGGAAGTAGCAGCACAGTGAGTCAGCAGGACCAGAGAATCTCAGGGGGCTATGAAAAGACAACACTGCGGATTGTGTTTAAATTTAACCTTGTGTCCATTTGTCTGTTCACTGCCTGGTCCCACGTTGTCCAGGGATCCGATCTTAGACTTGGCCTTAACGTTGACCTTGTGGGATTCGATCTTCACGTCGCCACCACCTGGAGTAGAAAAAAAAAATGGCTGTGAGAGCACAGTGGAGTTAGAATTTAAAGGGAGGAAAAACAAAAGAGTTTAAAGTTAAACCTGGCTTATGTTTGATGTTGTCCTTGGAGCCACATTTTGAGGTTACCTTGCTCACGTCAACCTTCTTATTCAAGATTTGCACCTGAGGGAGAACAGAGATCATAATGCTGCCCATTAAATCAGCAGATCCAGTGCAATACATAACAGCTTCCACTCAGCTTAACATAAAAAAATGGTTATTTACTTTTAGAGGTGTCAGCATTATGCTGTGGAGTATGCTTTTACTGTATATATGCAATATGCAGGAGAATGGCATTCAGCATAAATTCTCCAAAAATGAAACATTTTGAACATACTTTGCCTTTGTTTGTCATATGCTTTTTTGTTTTCATATACCACACACAAAAAGCAACACATTAAAAAGCATCTATTGTAATGCATTTGGTGCTTCTTAATTATAGTACTATAGAAAATAGGGGGTGCTCCTGGGAGTTGGATCCATTTTAGACTCAGATTTTTTTGAAGGCATCACATGATCTTAACATGCATACATTCATGTGTATAAAACATAAAATGGTGCATGACATCTGCATGCAAATAACCTAAAAATGGCAAAGTAGCCTTGTTTAATCTTTAGACTGACTTAGTATAGGTACATAAATCATCACTATATGATACTGTTACTTCTCCATCCCCCTGGTTGAGCTGAACTGTAACATTTGATGGGTGTTGTTTTATTAACAAGCCTTATATGGCAAAGCTGTTGTTGAGAGCAGCCAAGAGATGCAATGGGATAGT
The DNA here is from genome assembly GCA_014839685.1 of Anableps anableps. NCBI lineage: Eukaryota > Metazoa > Chordata > Actinopteri > Cyprinodontiformes > Anablepidae > Anableps > Anableps anableps. The sequence goes on from CM026077.1 coordinate 25,256,026, forward strand.
GCAGCAGGTGTTTCAAGCAGATGGGAAGAACAACCGGAGGGGTGGACGCTCAAAAGTAAAATCAATCAAAAGTGCAAACAGTGGGTGCCACTGATGTGCTAATTACAATGCTTTAATTCCAAGCTACTTTGAAGATGATCGGTTTCATTTAAACGTTTGATATAGGAGAAGGCGGCTTTATAGCTGAACTCAATTTCCTCCTCGCTCTGATGGATACTGCAATAGCTTCCAGATCAGACCCAATCAGGGAAGACTGACAGATCCAGTGTGACGGTTCTACATCAGAGTTAATGGATTTCTTTGAAATATTTGGTTTTAAAGCAAGCTGTGAGGGCTACATAGATATAACTAAAGAGAGATGCAAACGCGTCCAACCAATCCAGAGTCTTGCCCTTGGCTCCAGCAGTACTTACATTGCCACCTCCAGGGACATGTTTGATATTGTCCTTGGAGCCACAGCGGGAGGTGACGTGGCTGAAGTCCAGCTTTTTGTGCACTATCTGAACCTAAAGACAGGCAGGCAGACACACACACAAAAGCGAAAGAAAGCAAGAAAGAAAGAAAGAAAGAAAGAAAGAAAGAAAGAAAGAAAGAAAGAAAAAGAGGAAAGACAGACAGATGGAAGGAAAGAAAGAAAGAAAGAAAGAAAGAAAGAAAGAAAGAAAGAAAGAAAGAAAGAAAGAAGCAGCAGAAAAGAGCAGATCAGCTGGCAGCTTTAGATGACGAAAAACAGAGTAGACTTCGACTAAAACTATGGAAGAGATTCTGTTATTCAGTTCCATTGCTATATTAGCTCAGTGGTTGTTGAAAAGCATTGTTAATTGCACATTTTTCAAAAATGTTTCTTTAAAGGGAAGTGCATGCTGATAGAATAACAAGAGTGCTTCCATAAAACGCATTAGCTACATTAAAACAGCACAGAAAACCAGTGAAAATGAGACAGCGCACATGCAGTAAAAATAATCAGTGATTTTATTAATTGGTGCTTCTCAAAACAAAACAAGCAGCAAGTGACAGATGAGGCTTCATCATTATATTGTAGATTGTTTTCATGATTTTTAACAGCCTACTATACTCAATTGTTTGGCTGGGAAGTCTGGATTATGGGGAGAAAAAACATGAAACTAACTTCCATAATACACCTGGAATTCAACGTTAGGTTGAAACATGATGAATATGTTTACTGAGTTTTTCATTAATCCATATAAAGATGAAAATAAAAATAAATGTGTATTATATGTATTTTATTTAACTGTAATATTCAATATGTTAGAATAGGAAAGGGTTTTTTTGTTTTCTCTTTTAGGTAAAAGTTGTTAGATCATGTTATACATTTTACTTTTACAATTTGTGTAAACACAGTAAAACTTTGTATATGAGAAGATTTGGCTTCACATTGCAAAATTGTTTGCTGCCAGTATGGCAAGCAGAAACACTTCACCATCTGTACTAATAAAAGTATTTTATGACAAGGAAGAAACATTTTACGCTGTGCACTGAGGTGACTCGTTTGTATGCAATGAATCTGAACCAAAGGAGACAATTTATTGTTAATAGTTTGACTAAAGACTATTGACAATAAAACCAAGCAAGCCCACTGTTCTTGTAGTAAACACACAAATGAATCACAAGCATCTCTACTACATATTCAACATAAAGATAAATGTTTCATTTGTTGTTGCACTGTCAGCTTGCCTCTGTGCTTGTAGTGTGAAATAAAAAAGCCCAGCAGCAGACGTAAGGCGGATTCATCCAATCTCTTTGTGTCTAAGTCTCCTTCGCCTGGATAAAAAAAATGGCATGATGACGCAGGTAGCACAGGCAATGGATGACTCACTAAGCACAGCTAGCACACATACACCCATCACGTGAGAATACACACGTGTGCATGCACACACTCAAACACATAAAGTCACAGCTGGGGAGGAACACATATTTCTCCACCAGTGTTTTTTTTTCTCTTTTATATCGTATTATAGCCCTCCTTATTGATTCTGAGCAGACAACTCAAGTTACTGTGAGGGTTATGGTTAGTTTTGAACCTTAATATTTATGAGCAATGACCCAAATAGCAGCTTTCAATCTTAGCAACCGAAATAAGTTACTGATAATATTCGACAGCATTTCCACCACTGAAGAAAAACAACCATGTTCCAAATGATAAATGGACTGAACTTATGTAGCAGTTTGAGTGGTCAGTATGACTGACCACTCAAAACGTTTCACACTAGAGCCACATTCACTCATTCGCACCCACAAATGTGCACACATTTATACATGATATACAGATCAATAGGCAACTTGGAGTTATGTGCCTTGCCCAGGGGCACAATGACACATGACAGGGGGAAGCTGGAACTGATCCTTCTGATTGCAAGACAACTACCCTACTCACTGGGCCACAGTCACCCTATTCACCCGTTTCATGTGGTAAAATGAGTCAAAACTTTAATATTATAATGTTTTTGGAACAACTGATGAAAAACAAAAATAAATTCTGGGAGTAAGATAATGCTACTGATAAAGTACTTTGCAAAAGTCTTCATGCCTCTTGAACATTTTGTAATGTAAAAATCACAAAATTCATTGTAGTTTTGGGATGTTCTACGACAGGCCAACATAAAGTACTGTATAACTGTAAAGTGGAAGAAAAGTAATACATGGTTTTAAAATGTTTCAAAAATTAAAAAGGGAAAAGTGTGGTGTGCTTTCGTATACAGCCTCCCTTTATCTGATACCCCTAAATACAATCCAGTGCAATCAGCTGCCTTCAGAAGTCAACTATTTAGTAAACAAACCCCACCTGTGTGTAATTTAGCCTCTTATCTGTCATGAGGACACTGTCCTCATGGAGCTATTGTCTAACATGCAAGCATTTTCGGGGTGACAGTTAAAGTGTTAATCTCAGTAAGAATCCAGCTGCTCTGAGAAGGCCTCACAGGTTTGCTAGAGAACACCAGTGAATAAACAACACCATGGAGTTTAAGCAACACAGCAAGCAGGTCATAGATGAAGCTGTGGAGAAGTTTAAAGTTTAAAGCTAGGTTAGAATATGAAACAAGACCTGGCTGTCCACCTAAACCATAAACAGTCTCTTGATGTGCAAGGTTTGTAAAGACAAACTACAAAAGACTTGGAGCTACAATTGCTGCACAAGAGGATTTTAGAAAGTACACTTTTCAGATTGTCATTGTAAAACAAATTTCTAAACCCCAGTATCCTTTTTTCTTCTATCTCATTATGGTGCACTGCTTTGTTTTGGTTTATCACATTAAATCCAAGCAAAAGAGATTTGTGGTAGTAAATGTGCAAAGTTCAAGGGATACAAATACTTTTAAAAGGATTAATGCATGGAAATCAGCCAAGAGTTTGTATTATTTATTTCTTGGGCATCTTTTTGCCTTCTAAGTCCGATAGCTGTCTCTGCTGTCACTTTAAGTGCGAGATAAAAAAAAAATGGTTCAGTAGAAACAGAGACATAATATAAGGGAAGCAAATAACAGAGTCTCAGATTTTCAGCTTGACATGCTGCCAGATGTTCTTTAGCCTGCAAATCGAAAGTGTGAGTTTGAAACTGTTTTTTTGCTTTGTTTTGTTCTTAGGCTTGATGTCCACAAGACCACAGAAAATGGAGGAAAAAAGATAGACATTTAGATCAGGGGTCACAGTAGGCAAAGCCTGAGACAACAGAAAAACACAGAAGACACCTTGAACGGCTCCATTTTACTCAAGATGTAACATCAGACAATATGGGTCACTTGGTATGCCCTTTAGACAGTGTGAGTGGATGCAGATGTGTAAGAAATGGAGCAGCTTGACTTAGAGGATAAATGGCATTGGTTTCGGTGCACTTAAATCACCATTTTGGTATGTAAATTTGAAAAGAAAGATACATACAAACATTGCTGTTAAGTTGAAAAGGCTATCAGTACTTTTACCTGTTTGTAAAAATAGTAAAAACAAAATCACATTGGATATGATGGGAAAAAAAAAAACATGCTACATTGTCATTAAGTGATTACTAGTAAAGTAAAACACAGTTTTTGAGAAGCAAGGTTGAAATTTTTAATTTGGATGTTTTAAACCATTAAGGAGATTACCAATTTACAATTAAGCCCAAAATTATTCATACCCATACCCTTGGTAGATATTAGATTAAAATATTTCATTCAACCAAGACATTTCTTTCAGATTTTTCAAAACATAATATAACATTGTAAAAGAAATATAATTAAAAATAACTGTTTTATTTACATTATATATATATATATATATATATATATATATATATATATATATATATATATATATATATATATATATATATATATATATATATGAAAAAAAATTCTATATCAACAATTATTTATACCCCTCTCAATAGAAATCTTTTAGAGAAATCATGAAATCAGAGAAATCCTTGCTGGGGTCTACAAGGGGTATGAATAATTTTGGGCTTACCTGTATGCTATCATTTGCCATTTCACTTCTTAAAAGTAATAAAAATAAAGTTTAACACTGGCTGATACAAACAGAAGACAGTGGAATGTGTTATTATACAGAAACTACTACTTCTACTACTAAGTTCAGATTTTTTTTTAATCCATTGTCAGATATGACTTTAAAACTGGACAGTTGAAATTGCTCATACAGAAAAAAAGCAATGTGCCATTTGTAATGTTTACATGATCAGCAAGTGTGGTGTGTGGTGAGTGGATGTAGGTAGTATGAGTAACGTATGTGGAGAATGCACATAGGTGGGAGAATGTAGTGGTGTGTGAGGTGGCAGAGACTCACTCTGGCCTTGGCGGCGGGGGTGGAGGGGTCAGATGTCTTGTTGTTCGGGGTGGAGGAGACCTGGGGAGACAACCAGGCCCCTAGTCAATAAAAACCTCCAACCAACCACACGCCAAAGCACAACGACGTGGAAGAGCAGAAGTCAATGTGGGAACATGAGGTGGATCAAAAAAAGAACAGTAATGAGTGTGTGGGTTGTTACAGCCAATGAACATGAAAGAGTGGATGAGGAAAAACAACATAAATCAAGTAAAAAAACAACATAAATCAAGTAAATCTAGTCCAGACTGAATGTCTGGATGTATGAAACATTTTAAATAACTTTAAATGTAGTAATGTGTAAGTGGATAATGACAGCCACTGAAATGATAAGAAACTGAAGCAGATAGAGCACCTCAAAAATGATCACAATGAATCACAGTAGATTAGTTCCTTTGAACTGAGAATAACGTTAATGAGAAGTAACAATTACATTGCCTTGCTGAAGTATTCATATGATTTGAACTTTCTCTCACAGTTTTTAAAACATGATGTTGTAGTAAATACAATACCACCAGTTTCATTCAAAGGTAAGTAAATGTTAAAATAAAAACAATGCTAAACCTCTGATAATTAGAATGAAAAACCAACAAAAACAACAAGGCAACATTTAATGGACACAGAGTCTTTGTAACTGTGACTCAGGGAAGCAGTATGATTGTGCAAGGTGACAACATGTCTGACAAGAAAGAAAGATGACAAGGTGACCACTGGGGATCCTGTAAAACACAGTACTGCATCTGAAAATATAAGGCTAATACATGCAGTTTGAAGAAATATATTTAACTTTAATTTATCATGTGATCAAGGTAGCAAAAACAAAGAGTCACAATGAAGATGAAGAGAACTGATGCTAAAACAGATGTGTGCATGCTGTTCTCCTTGATGAATTCAGTGCAGATGGTGTCTCTGTGGGTCTGTGGAGGATTTGACAAATCTGAGCAGGTTTGTGAACCCTGCTCAAGCCAGCCACAGACTGCTGTATCCTAGGGTGCAGCTCCACAGCATGACCAGGCAAAAGAAGGTTAATGACGCATGGATAGTTCTGACAGAAAGCTCTGCACCTTTTAAAGAGAACAGAAAGACAGAATTTGCTTCTGTGCTTCTAGATAAAAATGTGATTTAAATGCAGCTGCTTCACACATAGCAGATATATTTTAACTACAAAAGAGCAGAAATGAACTTTCATTATCTCAGAGGCATAAAACATCTTCAAGGTATGATGAAAGGATAAAGAACTACATGATGTAATAAAAAGGTAAAAATATATAAAGTTATATCTGCAAGAATACAACAATGAATTTGTACTATCTAATACAAAATAATTCAATACTTTGGAAAGCAGAGGTTATTAATCTACCATGCCTGAATATGAAACAATAGAAGAAAACCATTGTTGCTTTTTGCATTAAAAAAGGAATAGAACGATAACAGATACATGAGTTATAGATAGCTTAGTTAACTGACTTTAAGCTGAAGCTTTATACTTGATAATCTTACTAAACCAAACTTAATAGCTAAAGTTCAGCTGTCAGGTGATGGCATGAGATACCCATCATCATTCTCATCTTCTTGAACTGTAGAATATCTACAACAAGACAAAATAAAGCCTAAAATCCTCAGTGTTGCATGACAAAAACATGTTTTTCTCCCCCTAAATGCTGCATATAAAACAGCAAGATTAAATGTTAGGTCTTTGACTAATAGATTACTGACATCAGCCTATAAATGTAACTCAAACAGATGTTACCAGAGTTATATCTTGTGAGATAACCTTTTAGAATCTATGTCAAGTGGAGCTTAAAATGCATGTCTGCATTAGTGGAAGTCATTATCCCTCCCAAAACACAGTAGCTATCCATGCAGCAGTGTTGTGTACAGTTCTGGTCTGAAGAACTATATTTAAAAGCCTGATCCAGGAAACAAACCAATTTAAGTAAGATCCACCATTTCTGAAATGATGAGTGATCAAATATGCAATCAGAATAATGTCATAACCTTTTTGATGGCTTACAGAATTCATTCTGTTTCTCTGCAACATCCTACAGAAAATTTAAAGCTTATGTTTTCACCTAAATGTATAACTTTGACCCTATACGGATTAGACAAAATTCCAAATAACGGAAAACATGTTTATTTTTAAAATCAATTAAGTTGTATATTGTATCATCATTCCACCCTAAAAAAAGAATGGCTCAAATGCATTATTAAGAGCTCAAAATCAATATGGCACTCATGGCCATGATCAGGGCCTGTAAACTTTTGAACTGAAGTGTAGCCAAAAGAAAACCTGGTTCTATGACAGAAAACTTGGAGAAGATGGACAAACAATGATGAGTTGTACTGACAGAATATCACAAGGCAAATCAAGCAGATAAGAGGATCATGTCCATAATTTAAAGTGACAGTACAATTCTCTCCCCAAGACAGGGGAACACAAACACTGAAGAGACAGAGACAGACAACCCAGTCAGGTCACTGAGACATGACAAGATTTGATGTGCACGGAAAGTGTTTGAAATGGAACAAAGGCTGCTTAACTGGAGATGTGCATGTTTAAATCTTTTCCCAGGTGTCTGTCCATATATGCAACAGACTCTCAGAGGGAGGGAGAAACATATTGGATCAAAGAATTAGACACTGATGAATACTGATAATGGTGCATGTTGAGTAGAGCTGACAGACAAAGGAAGCCAGAAGAAAGATGAAGGAATAAAAGGATGGCGGTGGATCGATGCCGGGAAAGGGAAAGATGTTATCAGAGAGATTTATAACTGCTTATCTCCTCATTATGAGAACAATTATAATCAATGCTTTATTAAACCTGTTTCAGAAAGCCCTGTTTGAAAAATGATTCACAAAAGAAATAAAGCCCACTCTATTTTTAAATTATACCACCAAATAATTAAACTGTAAGGTATATCGGTATTTACTTTCATAATGTCCTCTAACTCAAGATTTACACAATTTACATGATTTAGTTTTCAATGTGGGCATTTTTGATTTTTATTTGAACATATTCTATGTCCCACTGTAATAGAACCACTAACAGTATACTATAGCTGATTATGCTTCATAAGTTCCTGAGTTGCTTTTATTGTGATGTAAATATTCCACACTATAGGGCAACAGATATAAGCAGAGGTGTATTGAATTTCAGTCAAAGATCTTCCAAAGAGATGTCTGACCAGCTATGCTGATTAGCACCAGCTAACTAGTGTTACTTTAAAGCCCAAACAGTGGCAGTCAAAGGCCAGCAATAAAACCCTTATTATTTACTCACCCATAAGCTCCACACCTCCTGGACTTGGTTCTGTTTTCAAATGTTGCAGCTCATTACAAAAACAGTCCTTTCCTTTTTTATGTCCAAGCTTTTAAGGTGTGTATAGCCTCTGTATCAGCTCTAGGAGCTGATATAATAAAGATATAAATAAAGTTTCTTGAATATACTACCACTTTCACTATATTGTAGAAGCATAATTTACTGCTGTTCTGTTGTGAGTTTTGAAAGTTTTATTTGCCTCACTTACCTTATCTTAAACGTTATCTTAAACGTCTTCGATAATCATTTTTTTGACTAGACATATTGGCAAATATAGTAGCTGTTTTTGGTAGTCATTTCCTGACTGATAAATCGGTCTTAGATACATGGCATGTTCTCTTGTCTTTGCTATTTTGAAGAGTGGCTAAGAGAAATGGGCCACTGTGTGACATTGTATTTATACCCCATTTAAACAGGAAATTATGTATTTAAAAAAATAATGTTTCTTAACATTCTGGTCAACTTAAGATGAGTAAAGTATAGATTAATACAATGAGTTGGTACCATTTATTTTAATAGAAATTATTAGGGGTACTTTGAACTGTGGCAGCTGTGATTTATCTAAAAACAACTATTTCCAAACATGGAACTTTTTTCCCCTCACTAAATGAATGTACACACATTGAACGGTGGATTTTAGTTTTATTTTCCTGTGATAAATTAAACAGCCGAGTAGTTCCTCTTCATCATCATCATTTGCTTGCTCAGTTTTCTGGAGTCTATGGCTTTTTTCGATAGATAACTAACTTTGACTGCATTGTAATGTAGCTACAATATATACAAACAACAGAGGAAGCCTTTGGAATAAACCATGTTATTATATTGTAAAACCTGGTAGCTATTTGAATTACAAACTACCAGGTTGTTTGTTCTGCCTTTTAGGAATCCTGACAGGAGTATCTTTGTTCTGAATTATTTATTGGCCTCTCAGGTGCAGACCGTTTTTTTATTCCCCTTACCTTCCCACCTCCCGGCTGGTACTTGATGTTGTCGATGGATCCAATCTTGGAGCGCACATTCTTTAGGTCTGGCGTCGGAGCATTGATGGGTCGGGGGGTTCGGGGAGGGCGAGGAGCCGCTGGTTTCTTCTCCAGAGGGGTCTGCTTTGGCACCGGGGGTTTTGTGATGACACGGCGGCGATGAGTGGAGGCACCTTCACCATTGGTGGAGGCAGATGGGGTAGCTGGAGTGGCTGTGGATGATGGACGAGGACGTGCTGCAGAAAATAGCAGAATCAGTTTTTAACAATAACTGTGAAATCAGAAATATAGTGATGGGGGAGGTATCACAATCAATCAAAAATGAAATTGTTTTTTTTCATCTTAACTATAATCTCTAACAAAGAGGTAGAAAGAAGAAAATGTACTGCTCTCATGTGATTTTATTTTTATTAGCATATTGTTTAAATCTTACATAATACTTGATATTGTTACTGAGAACAAAACTATACTTTTCTTACCTGTAGTTTTGGGTTTCTTGGCCTCCCCTGTCTTGTTCTCATTCTTGTCATTTTTGCTAGCTGAGAAGAGAAAAAAAAAAGATACCAGTTTGACACAAACATGTCCCTGGCTGATTCACAGCTTCCTTTCTTAGAAAGGTGAGATACTGTTTGTGATGTGCAGATAAAAATACGTGTGGTGTCTATGAAAGGTTGCACTTGAATCTAAAGTGCAACATATGATAACAATTCAGTGAGCTTTTTGCCTGAGGGGTGCCAGTGTGACTCGTTGCTCCAGTGGAGGGTTTCATGGAGTGACTCTCAGAAACTACAATGTTTTTCCAAGTAATTATGTACAAGCAAGTAGAGACACTATATATGTCTTGTTAGAGATGATACTGTGTCGTCTGCACATACCTGCAGTTTTATTTGCAGCTGCTGCAGAGGTGCCGTTCTTACTGGGAGCCTGACGAGGAGTGGGCGTGGCTTTTGGTACAGGTGGACGTTTCTCTGCAACCCCATTTTCTGGAGTCTGAAATTCAAAGCAGAGGAGAGAGGTTAGGCAACTTAACTCAGGCTGTTTACCATATGTGTGAACCCACAGGATTCACTTACTGCCTGCAATTGGTTAACAACAGAAACAAGGTACAGACTTGGCATTAGTTATCAGTTTTGATGGTTGTCCATCAAGTCATCAGTTTATATTGTTGAGTTTAAAGAGAAGATACTGGTATTAAAGTCACGTTTAGTAAGGGGGAAAGGGGAAGATTTTCAATAATGGGAGCCCACAGAAACAGTTATATGTCTATGCAAGGGCCTGAATCATGCATACACAGATAGTCAAACACACAGATGCACAGCAGTCACCAAGCTCTTATAATTAAGGCTAAAATGCTCCTTCTCCATAAATAAATTTAACTTTGTGCTAAAAGGTTCCCCATTTTCACTCCCAATTAGAGCAATTTGTCATGTAAAAAACAACACAGCTAAGCTCAAAGTTCTCCAAAATGCCACTCATGAACACATTTTTAAACAGGTCTGACTGTTATTATAAGAGATCAGAAGTTAAATGGAATAAGTAGTTTTAGGAGTTTTATTCTACAGTAAGGACTCTGTTGTTGAGGATTTTTCTCTATCAGTTAAACATGATAAAGATTTGCCATGGTATTTGCATATATTTCCAACTGGGGTCCTGAGTATCAGTGGCCTTTAAGCTTCCGTGCCCAGGGCCCTTTGAGGATATTAATCCTTCTTTGCGTCAGTGTATGAACATTATTGTATATTTCTGCCTCTTTGTATGTGTGCTTCCACTGTTGTGTGCACAAGGGCCAATAAAATTCTAATCAGGCAGCAATGAACAAAGCAAAGGATGAAACCTAATAAAAGGTTAAGATATACACCTGAAATTCATGAAGAAAAGCAGGTGGGATGAGGCTTTAATATTGTGAGATTTGAAATGAGATTTGGGACAGAGGGATGGTCCATGATGTCTGAGGTCCCACAGGACAAAAAGCACTTTTAAAGTTTTATTAGACAGGAGATTTGTGTCAAAAAAAAAAAAAAAAAAAAAAAAAAAAAAAAAAAAAAAAAAAAAACACCTTTTATGAGCTTCTGAAAGTAAGTGAAAGCTCCTGATTTAAAAGTTTTTGCTAAGTTTAAGTGGATGCTGCACGGTTGGTTAGTGGGACATCTATTTCCCCCTTTGTCTATGCAAAAATATTTATCATGCAAAAGCATGCTGATCAATCATTAAATTTTTTTTTTTTTTTTTTTTTTTGCCCTATTATTTTCAAATTAAAGCCTTTATTTTGAATTACATGGCTGGTAATCATACATAACACATAGGATTTAAACTCACCTTGGCAGCCTTGGTTGAGCCTGTGGTTGGCTGACGTTTTGCAGCGGTGGGTGTGGTCACCTTGGGCACGGGGCTTTTTTTATTGGCTGCAGTGGGGGAAGGGCGTTTGGCTGAGTTGGCTGTATCATTGGTGGAAAGGGTGGATGGACGCGATTTGGCTGAGTTTTGTTTGGTTGGACCCACATCAGGCTGGGTTATGAATAAAAATTAAAAAAAAAAAAAAAAAAAAAAAAAAAAAAAAAGCCAGAGTAGCAAATAAAACCAAAAAGGGAAGGGAAAAAGATAAAAAAATGAAGGAGGGCAAAGAGAGAGAAAAAAGTAGCGGTGAAATCCCAGCAGCAACAGAAACATGGCAGCACAGCCAGGGTCCATAAGGTAATCATAAAAAAGGTTTTTAAAGATTACCTATAAACCAACCTTGGATAGGTAATGAGCAGTAAATTATGAAAGCATCAAATAAAAGAACTGAGCAGCAACCCACAGATAGCAGATGATATGGAAAGTGGCCTGAGGTGTGACTCACACGCACTGCAGCACATCCAGCAAACACCCACATTAAATATCACCATGATCAAAAAGTAAAACTAAGGAAGCTTAATGATGCAGTCACTTTGGAGTAACAAGAACATTTCTGTAACCACTGGATCCTCTGCTACACTAACTGACTGAGTTTGTGTGCAGGGAGTGTGTGTGGGAAGGGCACTTTGTGTTGGTATTTTGCAGAGACACTCACCTTGCCCTTGCTGTCAGCGCTTGGCATAGTTTTGCTGCCGTTGCCTGTGGGAGACTTGGCTGTGCCTTTTCCTCCCTTCTCTTCCTTCTTCTCAGCTGGCTTCTTCTCCTCCTTCTTTTCATCCTTATTGGTCTTCTCTGGCTTGTCCACCTTCTCTGGCTTCTCGTTAGCCTTGTCATTCAGCTTCTCCATCTTTTCCTCACTTTTGAGGATCATCTCTGGCTTCTGATTCTTGTCGGTGTTGTTTTCCTTCTTTAGCTGCTCTTCTTTCTTGTCCAAGTTGTCGATCTTGTCCGTCTTGCTGGAGATGATGTCCATCTTCTCCTGCTTCTCCTTGTTGTCAGATTTCACTGCCAGGGAAAGAAAAGTGTTGTGGTCAGAATAAACAAATTTCAATAAAGCAAATTTCATGAAAGGAACTGATAACAACATGCAGTGAGTACATACAGTGTAGCTGTTAAAATGCTAGGTTTTTTAAAATTCCAAAAATATGTGACTGACCTAATGTGAAATATGCCTTGCGTAATTCAAATGAAAAACAAACAGATCTAGTATGCAGTAAACTGGGTTACCACCAATGAACTTAAGCTATCCCTTATCCTTTTGCATCTTTTTGCTAAAGCCATTATTTGAAGTGAAGTCAGCAAGGGGCTACTTTTCTTCCCTCTGAAACTCAGTGGATTAAATTACAAACTGTTCCACATTTCAGATGGTATTGACGGATAATATTTGGTAGCATGCTACGAGTCTGAAACTGAGGAAGAATTTCTTTTATAATTATATTGAGCCAAAGCATGTACCTAAATCAACAGTCACAAAACCATTTTAACAGGGGCATGTAAACTTTTGACATCCACTGCGTATTTTTGTTCCTTTATCCTGATGGATACTTTTTTACAATAAAATCCTTTTGATCCTTTTTAACATCTCTGCAGACTTAGATGTTAGTTGGAGAATATAAATGATTTCAGGTTAATAAGATTTGCTATAATTGACTGAACTGTTTAAACAAAGAAATTCATTATTTAACAGGAGTCGTAATATATAGGCCTTTTTTTCTAATCTGCAAACAAGGGCAGATAGATTATCTATGGTTTAAAAATGCATTTAAAAAAGTCTTGGTCATATTTTAAAGAAATCTGTGTTAATTATAGGATATAAACAGGTCTGTGTGTGGTGGATAAAAAAGGGATATGAGTTGAATGCTGCCTTGATTAGCTCGTGAATTTTGGTGTTGCTTAAAATACTTAATTTTTAATGGTTCAGAGGACACATATGAGGATGACATTTTGCAGTGTCAGAAAATAGCTCACAAAAGAACAGACGAGAAAAGAAAGACATATAAGACAAGTAAAAGGCTGATTTAAATAAGTGTATTCACATGCAAACTCTCTAATTACAAAAGCACTGATCATGTGACAGACATATTTTGACAGGATCAGCTACTGTTAAGAGCTTTAACTGCAAAGACAGATTGTAAGGACTGATTTTTTTTTTTTTTTTGTACTGTACCAAAAAAGCAGCAAACTCTAGCAGGGGTGTCTTAAACTCATTAGTCTTCCCCTGACCAGCCTTGAGGAAATTAATGTATGTTTTGTGGAATAAATGAATGCGGGTTTCAAGCAAATAGAGGTTTCCATCACTACAACCGGCATCAAATAAGCTTAGCACACATTCTCACTATTTCACAGTTGAAATCACTGGTTCCAAAATGAAGATCAAGATTAGGGTATTTAAAATACATGCTTAAATATGTCAAATTCAAAGTTAAAAATGAAATTATGTTAATTACATCATAATTTAGCTTCTTATCTGAAAAATGGTACTTTAGGCATTAATTCAGTTTGTTGGACACATTTAAACTTCATCATCATGTGTCAGCACAAGAAGCTGTACTTTAAGCAAGCACTGCAAACAGATTGCGATCAGCTTGTTACTTTCAGTAACTCTTTAGAAGCAGATTTTAAATCCAGTTCAATCCTAATTAAAACAATCCGAATTTGAATTTACTTAAAGGTACAACATTCTCTTTAATTTCCTTTAAATGTACCCAAAGGCTTTAGTAACATGATTACGCAGTTTTTCCTCTCTTTCACACTTAAGCTTTATCACTATACTATGTACACACATTTAAAAGCTTTAAAACATCTAACAAATCAAAGCTTGAATAAATTCCATGACCTAACAAAAAACACTCTCTCTTTGCAGTTCTGATAAGTAAAAATGTTTTTACTGACAGAAATGTATCACATCACTTGCCAGTTTCATCTCCACTTCTGTTATTTATAGATTTGAACATCCAAGTGGAAGATTCTATGTAGGTCGTGGCAGCAGATGATTCTGGGTCTGCTTGGTAAACAGGACAACCCATTTAGTTTAATGCACGGCCTTATGTAAGTGCTCACAATGGTGACAGGCTGTCTCCTCAAAATCCATGTCAGCACGGTCATCTCCAGTCCTGACAGAGAAGAGGAGTAGACAGTGTGGGATGCACAGAGTTTTAGCATCTCTGTACACTTTGTGATTTAAAATGTTGGCTTTTTCTGTCAAAAAACCCTATGAATTTGAAATGCAACACATTGCATTCAAAATGATCTCCAGCAAGACCTCTTTTCAGTCTTTGCAAACTCATACTGTAGGTTTCACTGGTATACTATTAAATGCTGTAGATAAGAAACTGTTAAATAAAAAGACCATGTGTCACACTTGTACAGTTAGAAATAGCTGAGCAAGCTCTGATACACGGTGTCAAGGCATTTTTAAATGATCAATATCAGCGTTTCTGATAAAACTCAACTACTGATTCCTCTTGTTAATCAGAGTCCCAGCAAGGTATGTGGCTGCATTTTACACTGCCCAATTTTAACATTCCATGCCTGGTATTTTAGGCTGTGTATATCAAAATGCTGAGCTAAAAGGTAAGTGTTTTCCCAAATAATCTAAATAGATTAGCCTTCACAATGACATTTACAGTAAAAGAGAGACAGGTTCCAATCTGCCTGTGTCATGGGACTTGCATAGAGCTTAGATATTCTCACAATATCTTGCATACAGCTTAGATGTTCTCTCGGTTATATTCTGCACAGAGTGCAGATATAACCTCAAACAAACAAAACAAGTGAACAAGTAAAAAGCTAGCCTTGCACTTTAGCAAACTGCTCTGCATGGCACCTCAGAGTTTCCACTCATGAATTTTCGACATATCACAATAATCTTTGGTGGCTTAACTTACTTGGTCATCAAACTGTGTGTGTTACAATGTCAAATGTGTAGGGAAGCAATTCAGCTGCATTATATAAATTAAATTAGTCCTGGGAATAAAAATATAGGACCATGAAAAAGTATTTGTAATGGCTCAAGTGCACTTGAGTTGTGCAACAAGATGTTGATACGAACCATATCATGAAATGCACCTCTGAATGGCTTAACAAACGAAAATGAAGTTTTTGATGTAACCTTCACTGCAAAAAGACAAAATCTTACCAAGTATTTTTGATTAGTTTCCAGTGTAAATATCTTAGTACACTTGAAATAAGACAAAACTAACTTACAAGCAACTTTTCAGCAAGATATAAGAGCCTGCTTTACACCAATAATTCTTGAATATTGATTTTAAAAAGAACTAGTTCTATTGGCACATTTTTTTCACTTATAACATGAGAAAAACTGTTCTAAATTTTTTAGCTTGTTTTGAAAAGTGTATGTTTTCCAGTGTTGTCAAAGTCTGGATTTCAATCTGAATCAAAAACTGTAAACTTAAATAGCTGGCTCATGCATGATCAACAAAAAGTGTGGCTGAATTTAAATATTTCTGCAAAGAACAATGGAGAAACAAAACCCCTACAAAGCAATGTAAAAAAATTCACTGCTAGGTATCACAAACGCTTGAGGGCAGCTTTTGTCGGTAAGGGTTGCAAAACCACTTAAAAGGTTCAAAGAGCAATTGCTTTTCTGAAAATTGCCAGTTTGATTCAGGTATCTTTTTTTTCTTTAATAAATACAGTCATTTAGAAACTCTTTTGATTTTTCTAATTTGTTTGACGACCTGAAATATTTAAGTGTGACATTAAAGCTGCAGTATGTAACTTTTATAAAAAACATGTTTTTTACATATTTGTTAAAACTGTTACCATGTGATGACAGTATGTTATGAGACAGACAATCTGTGAAACGATCAATCTCCTCTCCTCCCTGAGCTACTATTGCCATCTAAACAAATGTACCACTCCCGACCTAAAACAACCAATCAGAGCCAGGAGGAAGGTCTTAGTGCTGTCAATCAACTTCATTTACTTACTGCTAAATGTGCTAATAATGGAGAAACAACTTACCATTACAGGAAAACCATTTATCCGTCGTCATCGGTGGCCATGCTAGCTAGCCTGAGTATTCACAACAGTCTCTGCAAGCTGCAGGGCAGCAGAGAGCGGGGGGGAGGAGAAGGGGGGGATGAGCAGCGCCACTCAGACAGTGATTGACAGCGCTAAGACCCGCCTCCTGGCTCTGATTAATTGTACTGAGAGCACTGGGAGAAGGCAGAGGAACTTGATTTTTTAATATTTTATCTGTCTCATACCATATACTGTAACTACATAGTAATATGTAGAAAAATATTTTTTTTTTTTATAAAAGTTACATACTGTAGCTGTAATCAAACAGCAGATATCTGAAGGGGACAAATATTTTTTTCAGAGCACTGTAAAAAATTTTATCCTTAGATTTGATCCATCTTATTTTCCAATAAACTCCACTAATACTTAGTGGTAGGAGCAGACTTTAAAATAGCTGGTTTGAGAGACGAGCAGAAACAAAAAAGGAAGGAGCAAAGTAATAATCTGAAGGAGAAAGACTCAGTCACAATGTTTACGTAAGTGAGACGGTTAAAGACAGACAGCTGGTAGAGTAGGGGTTAGAAAAGCATCGGCACTCTTTGGGGCCACCAACATGTCTGTTACATAACCAAGAGTGGACAGGCCAAGCCACTGCATCAGCTATTTCTATTATTCCTGTTTTTTTCCTCTTCTGAATTCGTGTTAATTTGCTGCAGTCTTCTTCAGGACTTCTTCACATAGCACATGCAGCCTGTTGCTGCCATTACTTGACATACACCTATTATGTAATTCTGAGCTGTATCTTCATGCTTGCTCAGTCTATGAGCAAACATGGTTGTCTTTAATCTGAATAAAGAAAACAAACAGTACACCGGCTGTCTGGCCACAGAAAAGCAAATGCCACACATGCTTGGTGTTCAGTTAAAGCCATTTAAAATCTGCCTAAGTGATCTGCCTGTATATCTTCCCCTGTAGCCATAATGAAGTCAATTCCAGCACAGCAATGTTAAGCTTAGTGTGATGAAAACTCATAACTTGCTGGAGCTCTTTCCTAAACCCTCTCTGTGGTGTAGTCTCATGAATTTTAATGTTCAGGACTCCCTGCAGTGTTTTGGTGTCTGACAAAGGAAATATGCATAATTAGAATCCATTTCCTTTAGAGAACAGCAAATACAATAAAAAGAGATTTCAAAGACATAATGGATCACCCAGAACCCTCCAACTCCCACAGTCCTCTTAAATTTCCAGAGCTCCCTCTTTGATCCAAATACGTTGAATCCAGATCCACGAAACCAGAAATAAACAATGGGAGGTCTAGAACAGTCTCTCTGGTAACTTTCAAAGACGATATTTCAGGCAACAAAACAATTCCAGCAATTTACCAGCCCCAAATAGACGCAGCAACTACTGTGTTTTCTAATGTCATTGGTTATGATTTTCGTCCTTGGCACTGTGTTTAACTCTAAATAAGGAACTTTCACGTAAACAAAGAAAGCCCTATAAGGCAGCCTCAATCCTAAACATAAAAACTAGACACATGAGCTGCCCTTATTACTGAGGGTGATTTTTTAAAATATACATGCAGTCTGCTTAATCTACAGATCCAGTACTCAAAATTATTACTTATATAGTACAGGTTGTAATATCATAGCATTGGATTAGTAAACTGGTGATTTGTTGCTCATAAAATGGTCATTTTTAGTGCTGTGTCACTGCGCCCTGCAACATCAGCCTAATGACTCATCCAGCATTAAACTGCAGACTGGGAACATGGAAAAACTATCTGAAACCTAATATACAGCTGTTGGCAATCAGCTGCATGAGCTGGAATAACTGTTTGTGGTGAAGAGAGCAAAAGATTAACACAGTCTGGCAGACTGAGGCACTGGGCTACACCATATTTTTGATGGTTCTCAAAAGATATAAATAACAGTTGTTAGTCAAATAAGTATCAGTTTGGCTGTTAAAAACAGATTTTTTTCCTATTAGATTTAGTTCTCACTAAAATCCCAAAATAACTATTTAAAAATGTTAACTGAATATTATTAGTTTCGACAGCAGATCAGTTTTGAACAAGTCTGGAAATCGTGAATATTTCAGAATTTAGAGCTAGAAACAAGAAGTTGAAACAACTTTTGCTACTTTCTAGTAAAATATTTGTATTGTGGCACATGAAATCAATGGCAGTTAAATGCACTTTGGACTTGCACTGTGTTAAAACAAGTTGAGCTTCTGTGATGCACTGTAAATCGATACATCAATTGCTCTTTTGTTGTATGTGGGACAAACTATGCCTGCAGTTTTGATCACACAAGTCAAACAAAGTCTTCAGATATTGTGAGCTTACTTCACAACTACAGAAGTGACATGCTAAAAAATAATGAGTAACAATGCTGAATAATCAAGAAAGGGAAGATGGTGTACAGTATGTTCATACCGCATCTGCTGCCTTTATGAACTGTAGAGAAAGGTGGGAGCATCCCAGACAAGCCCAAAAAATATGCTGACTTTTCACTGGGATAAGTCTTTCATTTGTGTTTAAACTGATAATCACATCACTAAAATGTTTCCTTTTTTTGTTAAATAAAAACATTTGGGTTTATAATCGTTCTTCTCGGAAAAACAGGGGTGCAAACATGCTGTACACCCCTCCCGCACCTGTTGACCTGTTTTTGGCTCCAATGCTGCACCTGGAGCTGTTCACTTTCACTCTCCTCTAACTGCACAATAACAAGCTGCAGATGAGTCTCAAGCAATGAGCTATAACTTTGTCCTGTCAGATTGTCTTTGTCTGGATTTGCCATCTGTCCTCATTTTGTATGCAAGATGATACTAAATATAATTACACTTTTTATAAATCCCACAGAGTAGTTTTTAAAACATAAGGACATGAAAGATTGCAGGGAGCCCATTAATTAATTAAGATCCTCCTTTTGCTTTAGTTAATGCAAATAAAAACTAATCAGAAGACAGCAAACAGAATTCAACAACAGCTTCAGCTTTGTGCATCACGAAGTCCTGATCCTTCAAAATGGGAGGCAGGTTATGATGAAAATGGGGGAGCACCTTCACCATAAAACCCTTCGACCCATCTTTGAACCCCTACATTTTCTCCTCTTTGTGGCTGCTTCCACATAAGTTCTTCATATTTCCTAATAAACTGAGGCAATTTTGCTGATGGCAAAATAGACATCACAGAGTTAAAGGGGCAGTATTATGTATCTTCAAGGCACATAGTGCCATTTTATAGCATAATCGTGTAACTATGTTACCTTCAGTTGTTATAAAAATCCTGTATATATCAAACATAGCTTAAAAGGAATTTTGTTTTGCAATCCAACACCTTGAAATTGGCCTCTGTCTCTTTAAGAAGCTACAACTCGTTCCAACACTGCCTTCAGCATGTCATCACAACAATGCTCCTCCATTATGCCATTTACAACCGTCCTTAGGAGCATTGGACTGAGAAGTTGTTTGTCTGATGAGCTCAGCAGACAAGTGTTTGCTTATTGTTGCTGCCACTAGTCTGGAGGAGCTGAGTGGTGGAGGCACGGAGGGGTGCTCTATGGGGCAGAAGCTTGGCTGGAGACTGAAGCTCCAGGGAGGAGCTTTGGGTAAACAGGCGGTGCTTTATTTGACTAAGCGTTTAGGGACCCCTGAATGGCTGCCACAGGATATTCAAGAGTTCTTTAAACGTGCATGAAAGAATCAAAGCAACACTCCAGGTTTGTTTTTGATGAGGAAATAACATTATAAGATGACATAAAGCTAAAAAAAAATTATTTTACATAATACCCCCCCTTTAACTTGCATTTTGCCCCATAAAGGCTCAGTCTGAACGACACCATGGCACTCTGATTGACACCAAACAGCAATACATCCTGAAAATCAATCAGAATCCCAGAAAAGTGAGAGGTGGGGGCAAATACTATGCAGTCCCAGTCAGGTAAACAGGGTTCACCTACTCAACAAAAGGGGTACCTCAGCTCCCCACTGCCTGAACATACAAATAGGCAATACCAAACTCTTTTGCAGCTGACAGATAAAAAAAAGCTTTATTTTAACTTTTTTTTTTTTAACAGGTGCTCATGTGCCCAACATTCTAATGCAACTTCCTGGGCAACTTCCCACGTTGCCCATATCAAAACCTGCCACTGAGAAAGGTATTACCTCTAGCAACAGCCTGCTAGTCTTTTTTACATTTTTTTTTTCATACATATCATTTGTGTAAGTATATGGATATAATGTTACTTTCTTTTTGTGATGAATGACCATCACTACCACCATGAACATCTTAGTGTGCATACATGGTGTCTACTCTGTGCGTGTCTAGGTAGGCGTTTGCCTTTAAAAATCTGTAAAATTCACGTCAGTGAAAGTTGTTCACCTACGCACGGGTGCACACACACACACACACACACAAGCGAGTGCCTACACAAACGCAGACAGACACAATGCTAGAAATAGCTGCTCTATATTTGAATGAATACAGTCAGAGTCAATGTCTAATCAATGTCCTAGCTTTTCCGTCAGCTGTAGACTGAAAGGCAGAACACCCTGCTGCTGGATGATTTGATAAAACTGTCAGAAAAACAAACAATGGAAATGGAAATAATACTTTTCAGCAGAAAATGAAGAAAATGTATGCATTTATGAGAATGATCATTTTAAAGATGCTTTTGCTCAGTCTGGAGATGTGATTCTCTTACACTTTTAATTTCTGTTACATCAGCTTTAAAAAATTCCTTTCCCTGCAATCATCAGAGAACATTGAGACATAATTAACTTTTTGTATGACAATCCTCAAATTAAATGAAATACAGTAATGGTACGAGGCCTAAGGAAACCCACCCCTCCTAATGATTTTTCTGGCTAAAATTCTAATAGAAAAGAAAATGTTAATGATGAGTTGTTTTTTTTTTTAATTTCCTAGCTCTTTATAAAATAAACTTGTTTACTTAAACCTCTCTGATAAAATGTTAGGGAGTGATTAACTTGATTTTAATTAGGTACTCTATTGTTGCTTCACAGGATTAAAATATCCTTGAACCAGATAAGCTTTAGGATATTAGTTCCACTAATATAATCATGTTCTTCTAATTACCTGGCATGCTTTGTTTCTCTGGTCACATTTTATCTTTATTTTGTTAAAAAGGCATGCACCAATCCACAAAACACCACAATCTAAAATTACTCATTCTTTGTTTTCAAAGTCCGATTACTTGTTTCAACGACGATTTCACTTTTATACAAAAAAAATGTTTAAAAAGGCTCTATTTTTTGTTTTATAATAATGGCCTTCATTACTTGCACAAAGTTAAACATAAAAGAAACTATGAAGGTGGAGAAAATATGCACTTTATACGGCTGTTTTTCTGTTTTTCATTGCTGTACTTTCCAGCTATTTTAATTACATTGATGAAAATGTTTAAATATTAATCCATATATATATATCTATATATCTATCTATATATATATATATATATATATATATATATATATATATATATATATATATATATATATATATATATATATAGAGAGAGAGAGAGAGAGATAGATAGATAGATAGATAGATAAAGTTCTCCTGTTATATGTTATATATAACTCTTCTATTTAGTCATAACGGAAGTAGCAACTAATGTAGCTAGTAAAGTCATAACAGTAAATAACATACTCATTTCAATGTTAAACAGTGAATCCGACTGAAGCTGACAATTAAATCAAATTGCAGCTTTGCAGTCTACGAGTTATTGGTTTTCTCCTGATTAACACATTACAATAAGTTTTTCTGTTTATTACAAATCGAGCTCTAGAATGAAAAAACAACATATGCAGTATCTTAGAGTTGGTATGGAGTTTGAAATTTTAGCATCATGACAGCCCTAGTCCTAACTGGTTGAAACCAGCAATAACAGACTTTAAAAGAAATTATTTAATTGGATCACCGAGTGTGAACATGTGCATATGTCCATATCTAACATGTGAACCCGTGTTTTAGTCTCTCATTTGACCCCAGACACACACCATACAAGAAAGATATCTTACCGGTTGTTTTTGTCATACCATCTTGGGTGCTGTTTGCCAGTGTTCCTACAGGAGTTGGAACAGGAAGTAGAACATTGGTTTCACAGCTCCCATGATGTCTCTTAGGGGGAGGAGAAGATGGCACTACAGGTGACATCAATAAAGGAGTTGAGATCATTGTTGCCATTGAAGCAGAGCCTTCAGTACCGTCTGTGACTGTAAGTGAGCGACGGACAGCTACATGAGGGTAAGGGGTTCTGGGTGGGCAGGGTGTTCCCATTGGGGTGAAATCTGGCATGCTGGGTGCCATCACTTGTGTGATGGCCATACCCGTAGGGTATGCTCCGGCCATTACCATGGGAACAGACAGATGTGAACAGTCAGACATTGCACGTCTCACTGCAGTTCGCTGAGGGATGTCATTACCTCTCACTGGTTTGGTTTCTCTGTTCGTTGTAGCACAAGATCCTTTTCTCATATCGTCAAAGACGTTTAAAGCCTGTTTCGGGCCAGGACTTACAACTCTTGTCTCAGTTACATTGCTGTTTTGTGCAACACATGTTGCCGTTCTCTCTGTTTCAGTATGGCTTAAGTTTTCTCTATCTGACCTGTTCCCTCCTACAACATTCAGCACAGCATTACCAGCAGCTCTGTTGGATGGAGACAAAGATGCAGGTGCATGTGCTGTAGACCCTGTGGAGCTATCAGCTGTGCTATCTGTTAGGTCAGACACAGAAAGAACACTTGTACCTGACTTTCCAAAGTATGGCTTGAGTATTTGATTTCCAGGTTTACTTGCATTAGAATCCTCTTTCAAAGTTTTCAACAGGCTTCCAGTTGTTATCTTCTCATCCTCTTTTTTTTCTTCACTTGAAACTGTATCTCTGGTGATGGATGGGTTTAATGGTATTTGTTCCTGATGTTCTGAGACCTGATTAGGACCCGGTGAAAAGATGTGTCCTTGAACAGCTTTTTGCGATCCTTGAAGGTAAAATCCTTCCATGTTTCGCTGGAGATCGCTCTGTCCAAATGGTTTAGGGTCAAGGACAGAATTTGAAAACAGTCTCCCTGGTGAGAGAGAAGGGGAGGGTGATGTTGAGGTTGGGGAGGAGTGTGATGACAGAGGGCTGCTGGGGCTCTGCCCTGCACTGCCTAATACACCCCCAACCCCTCCCATCCTAAGTCCATCTTCCTTTGGCCTTTCTGGTCTAGACCAATCATCCTCTATATTCAACAATGGTGTGGTGAAGCTTGGCATTCCTGATGCCATCATCCCAGATGAATTCGCCTCACTGCCACCACGGCCTAATTTCTCCTCATCTTCCATCAAAGTTTTTCTAGGTCCTGTCTGTGCTATGGAAGTGGCCCCTCCTGGTGCCATCTGGCCTTGGCAATGCCAGTCACTGTGGTGGGGAGCAGCTGGACTGGAGGGCGACAGTGGAGAAGAGGCCATGACGGCAGGGATGCTGGCACTGGAGAGGGCACCAGGAGGTTTGTGTTGCTGTTGTTGATGCTGCTGCTGATACCCGCTGGAAGGTTGTCCATACCCACTGTTTCCATTAAGGATGCCAGGCTGCTGCCAGGGTGAGCCAGAAAGGAAAGACATTCTCCTGCACTGCAGCTGGTCTTCCTCTGTTGATCTTGTCTCTAACCTGTTTGCTTGTCAGCCTTTTCCGCTCTCTTATTTATGATTGTCCTTTTTGATTTCTCTTACTGTGTCCTTAGTTGCTTTTTTCTGTTTCAAGAGTCCTATTAGTCCTGTCCAGGAGGCAGTGGAGTCTTCACTTACCAAACTGTTGTGATCTTGAGAAGTGGAGAATAGAAATGATCCCCTGTCTGTTTTAGACTGATGCCTTGCAGTTGTTTTTGTGTGTAACTGCATGGATGTCAGGCACATAAAGTGCATGTGTGCTTACAGGCGAAAGGAACGAAGTGCATGGGAGTGAAAAAGCAAAAGTGTGCGTGTGTGTGTGTTTGTGTCTGGTTGTCTCAGCTTCTCTCTGAACGCTGCACAGATCAGCTGTGGGGCTAAATTGCACCTTACTCTCTCTCTCTTTCTCTCTCTTTGACATCACAAAGTCACATGACCACCCCGAATATTCCCTCATTCGCTGGAGCTAAATTTCAGCTTCCAGCCCCTGGTGACAAATGTGCACAGACGAACACAAACTAAGAGACAAGCTTGCACACAGATATACATACAATTACACACACACACACACACACACACACACACACACACACACACACACACACACACACACACACACACACACACACCATACTATTGGCAAAAAAACACATGTACATTTGCACACACACTAACAGATCGACAGTTGTCACAGTTGCTCAACTGCTTTGTGGCAGTCACTGTTCACATGCTGATCCATAGTGAGACACAAAGAGAGATTAGCGAGACATAACTGAAGACTGTTATCATCCTGACTGACTGACTCAGGCAAAAATATAAATTCTCTTAAAGAAAGTTTATTTTTTTGGTGGTGAACAAAGGTAATTTTGGACTCCCTCAGTGGCCTATGCAGGCCCACATGCAACAAACTACAAAACACAATGTATTCTGAAACCTTCTACAGCAGTTTGAGCAGTATAAGGCTTTGGGCAAAGATCTATTGCTCTATCATGGGTTCACCATTGTTTCTTTCTTGGATCACTATTAATTATGACCACTACAGATCAGGTATGATCAGCAATCTACTGTTTTGGAGCAGCCCAGTCACTTGTCCAACCATCGCAAATTGGCACTTGGTAAACTCACTCAAATCACAGCACTCACCCATTTTCCTGCTACTAACAGTGAACTTTGAGGACAAAAGTTTCACATGCTGAAAGAGAAAATTAAGTCAAATCTCACTTGTCCAAGTATTGTCCCTTATTTATGTATCTTGAATAGATTTAATGAACTTTGTTGTACGCAATTGCTATTTTTGTTTTTTTTAGGTTAAGAGGAAAGAAAAATCAGACAAAAATTAAAAAGTGAACATGTAACATTGGTAGATGTGGAAAGAATATCTAAGACAATGCTATTGTTGGAAGCAAAGAAAGGAAAAAGAGTGGATCAAAAATAGAGTGGATAAGTGTTTTAGACTGATTTTGACAAACTGGAGCGAGAGCTCAGACAAAATTTTGGATACAAGATGCATCAAGTCTTATTCACTGGATAATTAATTTATTAGGTACCTCTTCCTGTCTGTGTCTGACTTGCTTAATTGGATTTGTTGGTAAAGTGGTCATTACGGTGGTATGAAAAGATAATAATATAAAATATTTTAGCTGCAATCAAAACATCGGCATATTATTCTGTTGGGTTTGACAATTTGGATGAGAAATATTTTAAGTTGTTTTATTGGTCTATGACTGAGAGGTTTAAGAAGTGTTCAAAATAAGGTATTATTATGACAGACTACCACTTTAGCCCCTCACACTGAATTAACAAATAAGGAAAGTCTGTAGCTTCTTTTGAACAAAAGTTTGGGTCAATGTGCCTGGAGTTGTTGAAAGTATGATCAATGGATATAAGAAACTGTCACATCTTTAAGAGGTTATGACAACAAACGTCATTTTTCTGTGGTTTTGGGGGTATAATATGATCTGTTGTGCATTGATGAGGGCATGTGAATGTCAAGAGTTGGTATCAAAAGCCCTGCTCATAGGTGGTCAGCTTTGTTTCTTTGCTCAAAAACGGATGAATCAGAGAACAGTTTATCTTTCGATGTAATTCATATTATCCAATTCGAGCACACCATCAAGCAAACATCCTTCCCTGTCCCCTTCCCTCTTCCCCCCCAGCTGATACACCAGCAAATTTAAGGGCGTAAGTCATGCTAGCATGTCTGGATACTCCACTTGAGAAGAAGATGGCTACAAAAAAAAAGAGCGGAGCTGTTATGTCCGAGGGTGCTCAAAAACAGACTGAAGTTTCCACTTACTCCCGAAGGATGAGAGAATCAGAGAAGAGTGGCTAAAGTTCATTTATGGGGAAGTAGAACGCAGTTATAACCTCAATTTGAGACCATGTTCAGGACATTTTACTGAAGAGTTTCCCAAATATGGTTGTAGCCAATCAGAGTGAAGTAAACTAGGTAGAGCCACATATTACCGTACCCAACCCTTTTACTGAGGAGGGAAATCTGGCCTGCCAAACAACCCCCTACAAAAAGGTGATGTTATTTTTTAAAATGAAATTCTTTGACATATGACATTGACATATGCGGCAATATACACTACATAAAATAGTTTATACAGTGTTGTCACCACCCCTTTAATGATTTCACTGTTTGACTTATGTGTGAGAGTGTGTAATAGTTAAAGCTTAAGGCCATACTCAGATATGGAACTTCTATGTGCACACCATGGTTACAACTAAGTACATTAATCAAAAATTCTCACAATTTCCATCTTTTTTATGTTAAGACATCACCATTAAGATACCTCAATATTTAAACGTGTCAGATATTTTTAAATTATGTTAAATAACATCCAACACTGGTTGGGATTTATAATCCATCTTTTCAAGCAGGCTTAACAAGCTTCTGATGGCAAACTGTCTCCTCGCTCACTCCTTTTTTCATATCTCCCTGTTTTCCCAAAGCACACACTTTCAGTTCTTAGCACACACAAAACATGTTTATGTGTTTGTGGGTGGGGCTAATATCAGGAGGTTTTGGATTGATCTATTATTATTATAATTCACCCAGGTAGTGTAAATTGGAAAATCAAGGTACATTCAAGAAATTTTACTGAGGTTTCATAAAGAGCATGCTGTCAGCACAGACCATGAGGCTAAAAGCTGTGCAACCCCGTTGAATTCAATATTATCCCTCACAGAATACATTGTATTTTCTTTTGATTGCTTAAACCAAACAGCAGCCTTCTGAAAGGACTACAAGGGAATCACAGCTGTTTTAAAAAGAACTGGACTTGTTGGAAGAATGACCTTAAATGTCTTCCATTTACACCTAATATCAAGGACTTTGATATATAGCATAACTAATAACCGGTCATTTCTCATAAAATTGTTCCAGAGGCAGTTACAAATGTAGCTGGCATTGTGTTATTCCTGTCATTTGTGCCAAACAATGTTGCTAAAGTTTACTGCCAGGTGAAGAGTTCAAATTTAAAAAATCCTCACAGTCCAGCTCTCGGGTACATAACTGTGGAGTGGAAGAAAAAAGATATATAGTTTTCCTTTTTTTTTTTTTTTTTTAATGAAAGCATATCTAAAGGTGCATTTGGATTCAGACACCTTTACTCTGGTACCCCTAAATAAAATCCACTGCAACCAATCATCTTCAGAAGTCACCTAATTAGTAAATCAAGTTTGCATATGTGAACTTTACGCTCAGTGTTAATCCAGCTATTCTGTGAAGGCCTCAGAGGTTTGTTAACATCAGTGAACAAACAGGATCATACAGAAAAAGGAACAGAGATGACATAGAAAATATAGATGAATTACAATTATAAAATCCTTATCATCGAAGGTATTACCACCAATCATTTGAAACCAAGATGTGAACTTCGCAGCAAAAACAGTTAAATTTCATGCTGATATTTTAGCCCTTTCTCAGTGAAGACCAGTCAGTGGGCATTTACCAAAAAAATACATTCTAACACCATTTTTCACAACACATTTGTTCAAACACATTTCCAACAATAGCTAGAGATCTTTTTCTGCAATTGAAAATAAAGTTGAGTGAAGTCTGTGTTACTTTTATTATGTTGGCAATTAGACAATTTCTCAATATATAAACTGAACCAAGATCCTCTTCATCATCTTTTTCTTATGGATGCCAAAAATATCCTTTATAGATACTAGTCCAGTGAGCATGAGAGACACCAAAATCATTCACAGATAGTGCCTATAATTTCATGTTGTGTCCCTGTAAAGTTGAGAACAAATTTAAAGCTGGGTTACGTTCTACAACGTTATCCCAAGCTTTGAATACATCATAGAGCACTATTCAATTTCTCTGAAAAAATAAAGAGAATGGCAAAACTGCAAGCCTACCAAGACATGATCGTCCGGGCAAGGAGTGCTTTAATCACAGAAGCAGCCAAGAGGCTCATGGTAACTTGGGAGGAGCTGCAGATATCTATTGCTCAGGTAAGAGAATCTCTTGTCAGGACAAGTATTAGTTATGAAGTCCACAAATTGAGTGGCAAAAAGAGTGGCAAAAAGCCAGAATAAGTCCTGTTTGTAGTTTGTCACAACCTGTGTATGGGACACAGCAAATACGTGGAAGAAGATACTTTTATCAGATGAGACCAAGGTTGAACTTTTTAGCATATATGCAAAAAGCTATAACTACACCCTTCTTCAGTGTAAAAATGGTGGAAGCATCATGCTGTAGGGGTGCTTTTCTTCAGCCAAAATGGTCACAGTTGATGGGAAGATGGATGAGCTAGGTAGAGAGCAACCCTGAAAGAAAACCTCTTAGAGGTTTCAAAACACTAAAGCCTAGTGAGGGTGTTCAACTCCCAGCAAAACCTTGACATAAAGCCAGGACTGGTTTTGATTCAAAGCAGATCCATGTGTAAAAATGGCAAAAGACAAAAGACAAAAACAACCAGTGAACATGTAAATAAAAGTTATAAGCCCTAGAGTATGTTCAGGAGTCAGAAAGATAGCCTTAGATATAAGCATACCCTTGAAAAGCTTTTTTTCAATAAAAGAAAAGACTTTCTAAACACTACTAACATCTCTCTCCTGTGCCTCGCACCATTCCCACCTTCCCCCCTCCACCCCTATACACCCGGGAGTGATCAGAAATAGCAGAAGCAGCAACTCGTCAAGCATGACTGACAATGAATGAATCTCATTACATAATCATCCATAAACAATTTGCCTACTGTAATCACAGAGGGACAGTGAGCCATAGACAGGAAGAGGAAGACATTAGAGGGTTGCTTAGTTTCATAATAGGGGACAGGATGGCTATTTAGCAGGAAATACAGGCAGCTCTGCTGTTAAAACTGCTGGGTCAGGTTCAGAGGCTGCTGGTGTGAACATTCAAAGGGAAGCAACATTAATATTAAGAAGCAAAAGTTCTAAATCCTGTAGCTGAGGCTGTTTCTTTAAAGAAAGGAGACAAACTGGTAAGAAATTTAAAAGACCCAAAGGACTGACTACCATTTTATGTCATTTCTTTAAAATCTTTGAAGTAATAACAGATTAAACTGGAGTTTGTATCTGTGAAACTCAGAGAGCAGTATGTCAGTAAGATGACTGTTGAGCTGACATGCCTGAAGCCCCTGACAGTGACCTTTAATGTATGCTCCTGCTGATCGAGAGCCCTTTTCTGACATGACACAGACAGCATAAATGGTTTCTTCTGTCTTTTAAAAACATCATATCCACTCAGACTTAAGTTGCGTTTGCGCTGATTTTCCAAATGCTTCATATACACATGCCACATATACACACTGGACAACAATTTGGTAAAAAAAAAAAACAAAAACAAAAAAAAAAAAAAAAAAAAAAAAAAAAAAAAAAAAAAAAAACAGTGACAGAATCTTTCCTCAGAGCACCTAATTAAATGTCCAAATATCCAACCACTTTCTGTTGCTTTCCCTTCAGCAGGTCAGACTCGAGGAATTAAAACGGATGTGGATTTGTGAAGAGGATGGATCTGACAAGGTTGGAAAAGATCCAGGGCGGGGAGCTGGGGGTTAATTAGGACATGATATTGACACATTTAGGTGCTACCACGTTAATGGAGAGCTGTACATGTATATGGCACTATGTTTGACTGCAACTGCATACAGAGAAAGGATGTAACACATTCATACCGAAAATATTCTTTATTCTTTGCATCAAAGCTTTATGTTGGCATTATTGCTGGCTGGTTGCAACAAACATGTAACCTTGCTATTCTGTTGGAAACACTGGTTTTAAATATATGCTAAATGTAATAAAGCCATATTGTAAAGTTGCTTGTTATCATCTTTTCAGCCAGCAAATTATACCAGTGTTACATACGTAAGCAAGAATCTCTATGTTAGTATATTTCTTACCTGTAAACAGTCAGTTGGAACCTAATTACAGCATTTTCAGTTTATTTATTTTGGCTGATAAATTGTGGAAACAAATAAGATTGCTAAAATCTCATGTATGCTTTAACTGTATGCTCAAAAGGCTTCATTGTGCACCCTATTTCCATCAGTTATGCCTCTGATCCCCGCTTTGGGCCAGCTGACACCAGGGATGTTCACAAGTATGTTTTACTTTACTCCAAGTCACATCTAAGCTCTTTTAGAGCCAATTCCAAGTCACTTCTTAAATCTAGACACTATCTAGACTGCTTATGACACTGCATTTCTGTAGGTTAAGGATTCAAATCCTCCACGGTTTGTTCCTACACTTTATTAAAACATGAACATTTACCAGTTTTTAAACTTTTAACATTATAGCAACATGCGAAAAACTGACTAAACACTGATAAAGTGTAAAACTTGCCCCTTTAGAAATATAAATATGTATTTGTTTAAAAAACGTAATAGCAAGAGATTAATACCTGATAATGTCAAATTTTTGAATGGTTAAAACAAAGTTCTTTTTATTTTGTAATGATTTAGTCTGTACCTATCAATGTATTCATTCATATTGTCCAATGTTTCAATATGCATTATAAAGGGTTTGGTGAGATTTCTCCTCTTGATTATAAGAAGAAGGATTTTTAAGAAAAGAAAAGAAAACCTTTGCTGTCCCTCTTATTATTAGGAAACCACTGTCTAAAGCTACTTTTACAACTTTAAGTCTCAAATACAAACACTAAACATGATGCGCTATAAACTACAACATAATAGTGTAGTTGTATAAAAAAAAAAAACACACAAAAAAACATAAAACAACAATGTATTAACGTATTACATTCTAATTTTAAGAACAAAAAGTGCTTGTATTTTGATAGAAAGAAAGACTCAAGGTTGAGAAAGAGAGAATAAGAAGCTGGAGGTAAGTTAGGTTTTTTTTCTGAAACATTTGAAAGTCATTTAACACAAAGTTCAATTGGAGATACTTTAAGTAGGTTAATATTATGAAGCTACAGCTAACATGAATAAACCATCAACAGTCTCCATCTGAATGTCAAGCTCACTCTTTCACAGGAAAATATGTACATAAGGCACATGTCCTGTCAGAGCTGTGGTCCAAGCTTATGCTCTGGCTTACTTTCACTTCTGATGACATGAGAGAAGGACTGTATATTAGACTCAAGTTTCAGACGATGGCTCTAAGGGGAGTTTGAAGTCTTAAGCTCAAGTTGTTTCTTATGAAATACAAAAGATTAGGAATCCTGATCAAACCTAAATGATGGACCCACTTCTTGATCATTGACAGTAATAACTGGAATCATCGAATTACATTTTCTGAAAGGCACATAGAATGATTGTATAGCACAATCAAGAAACTATGTTACTTTTTGTACCTATGGTACCAAAATACTGTATTTATCAAATATGACTTAAAAGAAAATTGACTTTGCAATTTACTGCCTTGAAATTAGGCCTCTATCTCTTTAAGAAAGTCCTGCCATTTCTGAAACTCCCTCTTCAGGAAGTTGTCACAACAGCTAACCCTTTAACAACGTTTTTACCAGCGTTTCACAGAGAAGTAGCTATTATAATGAGCACAGCAGGTGCACTGTTTCACCAGATATTTGCTAATTGCTGCTGGCTAGTCTGAAGGAGCTGAGTCAGAAAGTCGCGGAGGAGGGGCATCCTGTGAGGTGGTAGAAACTGCAGCTCTAAGGAGGAGCTACACCCTCCTTGGTGGCACTGAGTCCATCTAGGCGTTTTGCACGGCTGAATGGCTGTGCAAAATGTTTGACACAAGTCATAAAGTTTAAAAGAGAATTATCCCTGATACTGAACAAATGTATGTAAACTTCTGAATTTGAAGAAAGTTACAAAAAAATCTCTAAAGTATGTTCTCGTTAAGTTTTCTGGCTTTTAGCAAATTGAAATAATTCTGGTAATTCTAACTGACCTAAAATGAGAAAAGTTTGTTCTGATTTAGCTTCAGACAGTGAGAAAGTGTCTTTATTCTGTGTATATAAATATATAGTTTCAACTGTAAGTAGTCCTGGCATTGTTCGCTTTTCACCAGTATCTTTTCTTCCAATGGTCCATTACAGGTACGGGTTGAGGGTGATGTGTTGGTGATGTTAATTAGCCATGTGTTTCCTTCAAACTTGCATCATATTGGTCGAAACCAATAACACAGTGTTTGAATAGCCAATAAAATCTGGTATGTTAATCAGCTGTGAGTTTCCCCCACACCCCAAAACAGCTCAGATGTATTCCCTAAACAAGTTTACTATTTCAAACCCTTCAAAACAGCTATTTAAAGCATTGGGTGGTTTCTTCATAACCTAAAAAAACAAAAAACACTATTTTCTCAAAAACAATTTTTGTCTTTTTTCATCGTTTCTGCTCAAGCAACTTGTTCCTGGTTTTCTCATGACATGTCACAACTGTGTTGTTCATTTAATTAAATATGATCCAAAAAGACAACAGCTAATAAATTAACACAAACATGACTTGACCTTGAAATGACCTTATATAAAACATTAATGTGTTACGGCATGTGTTAACATGTTACATCCTATATATATATATATATATATATATATATATATATATATATATATATATATATATATATATATATATATATATATATATATATATATATATATATATATATATAGCGGCTGGGTAGCTCAATGGGTAAGTCACCCGACCTTCACCCGGGAGACCGGGGTTCGAATCCAGGCCGGGTCGCTTGGTTGACATATCCAGTGTGGGTCCTTAGGCAAGATCCTTCGCGCTACTGCCTACCTCATGATGAGTGATAAAGGAATACACGCCATGCCGGCTCAGACGTCGCCCGGCCAAACAAGGTCTGCGTCAGGTGCTGGGGAACCAGGGCACCTTCACGAAAAATGGGTTACTGGAACAAGACGGAATTGGGCGAGAGGTGAAAACTTGGATCTGTTGGAATGCTACTACTCAAGTAACCCTAGTCAGAGGGGTTACATGCAAAGAATGCGGGAGGAATGGTTACGTCGACATCCCCATTCAACACTAACTGCCAAACAACTAGTAGCTCAGTGTTCCAACATCCACAAACGGCAAATGCTGTCACAACTTGAGATAGACGAGGTACAACACAAATGCTACGGCAAGGGGGAGCCAGGACGCCAGGTCAGAGGGGAGTTAGCTTCAACTCCCCACCCGCAGATTGGGTATGCAGCCCCAATAATGAACGAACCATCACAGCTGAACGAGGCAGCAACTGACCTGAGAGGTAGGATCGTGGCCCGAATGAACACCAGGCAATCCCGATGCCAATTACAACGGCTGAGTGAAGTACCATCAGAAAGTCTCATTGAAGATGTGAATGCAGCATTGAGAACGATCCCTACCACCACCATAACGGAAACCAATGAGCTGGTGTACAACTCAGCATCAGTGATCCTTGAGATGCTCGGCTATAGGAGCAACCATGAGATTCAATACCCACCATGGAAAAGACGGTTAGAGGCTAAAATCAAGGTAACAAGGAGGGAAGTGAGCCAATTGTCAGAGCTCCAAAGAGGTGCAATCAAAAGACCGGTACCCAAGCGGTACAGCCAGATGCCCATACCTGAAGCGCTCGAAACTGCCAAACAAAGGCTCCAAGCCTTGGCCAGTCGCCTAAAGAGGTACACGAGAGAAAATGAAGCCAGGAGGATTAACCGGCTCTTCTCCACCCAACCAGCTAAAGTGTACTCTCAATGGCAGGGTAATAACAACAGAGCAGACCCACCAAGGCTGGAGACCCAACAGTACTGGAAAGGCATATGGGAAAGGGAGGCGACCCACAACAGCAATGCACAGTGGCTAATCTCTCTACGAGATGACCACAGCAACCTCCCTGAGCAAGCCCCAGTAACTATCACAGTGGCAGATGTCCAAGAAAGAGTCTCAGGTATGAAAAACTGGACAGCACCAGGTCCTGACATGATCCATGCCTACTAGCTAAAGAAACTCACTGCCCTCCATGAGCGACTGGCAGCTCAAATGAACCAGCTGCTACAAAGTGGGACTCACCCTGAATGGTTAACTGAAGGGCGCACAATCCTGATCCAGAAGGATCCCTCAAAGGGTTCGGTCCCATCCAACTATCGGCCAATAACCTGTCTCTCTACAACATGGAAGCTCATGTCAGGCATCATAGCAGCTAAGATAAGTGGGCACATGGATAAATACATGAGTACAGCACAGAAGGGCATCGGCATAAATACCAGAGGAGCCAAACACCAACTCCTGGTAGACCAAACAGTCGCCCGAGACTGCAAAACCCGACACACCAACCTGTGCACGGCTTGGATTGATTACAAGAAAGCCTATGACTCAATGCCACACACTTGGATCATTGAATGCTTAGAGATGTACAACATCAACAGGACTCTAAGAGCCTTCATTGCAGCCTCGATGGGGATGTGGAAAACCACCCTTGAAGCCAACTACAAGCCAATTGCACAAGTGTCCATCAAATGTGGCATATACCAAGGAGACGCTCTGTCCCCACTGCTGTTCTGCATAGGTCTGAACCCCCTCAGCCAAGTCATCAACAAGACTGGCTACGGATACCGACTCAAGAACGGAGCCACCATCAGTCACCTCCTCTACATGGATGACATCAAGCTGTACGCTAAGAGCAAACGAGACATCGACTCACTGATCCACACCACCAGGATCTACAGCACTGACATTGGGATGTCATTCGGACTAGAGAAGTGTGGTCGGATGGTTACACAGAGAGGGAAGGTCATCCACACAGAAGGGGTCTCACTCCCAGAGGGAACAATAGCAGACATTGAGGACAGTTACAAGTACCTGGGAATACCACAAGCAAATGGCAGCCTCGATGAGGTCACAAGGAAAGGAGCCACGGCCAAATACCTCCAACGAGTAAGGCAAGTCCTGAGAAGCCAGCTCAACGGCAAGAACAAGATCCGTGCGATAAACAGCTATGCCTTACCAGTAATCAGATACCCTGCAGGAATAATAAGCTGTCCAAAGGAAGAGATAAAGACCATGGATGTTAAAACTCGGAAACTACTAACCATGCATGGAGGGTTCCACCCTAAATCCAGCATCCTGAGACTATACGCGAGCCGTAAGGATGGAGGCAGAGGACTAGCGAGTGTGAGAGCCACTGTCCAGGATGAAACATCCAAGATCCATAAATACATCAAGGTCAAAGCCTCAACCGACGATGTGCTCAGCGAATGTCTCAAACAATGGGGACCAGAGGATGAGGTGCTGGAGGAACCGTCATGGGAGGATAAGCCCCTACATGGGATGTACCACCGACAAATAACTGAAGTGGCTGATATCAGGAAATCCTACCAATGGCTGGAAAAAGCTGGACTCAAGGACAGCACAGAGGCACTCATCCTGGCTGCACAGGAACAGGCCCTAAACACCAGAGCAATAGAGGCTCAGATCTACCACACCAGACAAGATCCAAGGTGTAGATTGTGCAAGGAGGCCCCTGAGACAGTCCAACACATAACAGCAGGGTGCAAGATGCTGGCAGGGAAAGCGTACATGGAACGTCATAACCAAGTGGCGGGCATAGTGTACAGAAACATCTGTGCAGGATATGGACTGGAAGCCCCGAGATCTAAGTGGGGCACACCCCCAAAGGTGGTGGAGAATGACCGAGCTAAGATCCTGTGGGACTTCCAGATCCAGACAGACAAAATGGTAATGGCGAACCAACCGGACATCGTGGTGGTGGATAAACAACAGAGGAAAGCCGTTGTGGTGGATGTAGCAATACCAAGCGATTGCAACATCAGGAAAAAGGAACACGAGAAACTGGAGAAATACCAGGGCCTCAGAGAGGAACTGGAGAAGGCCTGGAAGGTGAAGACCACAGTGGTGCCTGTGGTCATCGGGGCCCTCGGGGCAGTCACCCCCAAGCTGGAGCAGTGGCTAAAACAGATCCCAGGAACAACATCAGACATCTCAGTCCAGAAATGCGCAGTTCTCGGCACAGCCAAGATACTACGCAGAACCCTCAAGCTCCCAGGCCTCTGGTAGAGGACCCGAGCTCAGAGGTTGAGAAAGACCACCCGTGGAGGGTGAGAAGGGAATTTTTTATTTATATATATATATATATATATATATATATATATATATATATATATATAAACTTAGCATTGCCATTGTAATTTCAATAGCAATAGTAATGTTAAAGGATGTGACTCAAATCAACACTGTGCCCTTATTAAACAGAACATCATAGAACTGCAAGCACATTTGACAAATAAGATTAGCTCTATTATTAACACACATAGCCTCTCTGCAGCACTGTGCCAGTCATGCATGTTAGTCATTTGCTAGGACCTCTCTGCTTACATTAATGAGTCTGCACATGCACCAGTACAATGACACTGATTTCTTTAATATGTCTCTTTCACTTTTTATAAGCTATTTGTTTTTGTTATGAATAACACTTCTGTGAGGGCTCATCTTAAGATGTGATTGTTTCCCAAATGTGTTGGAGGCTTATAAGAAAAAGCAGCTGATGCTTATTGAATTAATTTTTAGTCATTTGCTTTTGGTATGTATGTTATTCTGCCAACATATACACTGCTGCATCTCATGAACAGAGCAATAAAAAAATATATCTGAAAACTCAAGTGTTTTCAAAACTTAAACATTTTTCTTCTAAACGTTGCGCAACAAATTACATTTCTATTTCGAAGCGTTAATAAATGCATTGCACAAAAATAATTACTTTTCAGCTGGTGTGTAATTGCAGTAAAAATAGTAAAAGTTCTGTCTTTGAAGGTCACGGATGGCATTGCATCAACTGACGAAAGATGAAAACAGACAGAGGAGACACTACAGCTGGTTGCCCATGGTGTTGGGCAGAGCGAAGGAGTGAGCAAGGCTGGGGGTGGTGGGAATGCAGGGAGGGGGAGGATCTTGTCAGAGTGAGTCTATTTTTAGTCTTCGAGCTCACTGCCTGTTACACCAGTCCACCCCTTCTTGACTCCCTCAACCCTCACTTGCAGAGTCTCGTTGTTTCCACGGCAACCGCCTCCCACATCTCCCTGACAACGCCCTCCTAGTCTACCAACAACCCAACAATACCCCCCCACCCACCCAACATCTAAACCCAATTTGTCGATGCAGTGATTACTACAGTGCTGCAGCGGCACAGGGAGTCTGACCAAGAGAGGGGAAGACGTGAGGTGGATGGAGGAGATGTAAAGGGCAAAGACATGGAGGGGGATGGAGAGATGGAAAAGAGATGATACTGCGGTGAAAAGGAAAGGACAAGAGAGGTGGATTGGTCCACATAGGAGATAAGAAAGACAGGACAGGAATCATGGAATCCAAGCTTAATGTTAGATAAACAGCAGGTTAAAATTAAACTAAATTGGAAAATGTAATTGAACAGCATCAGGGGGAAGGTTGGAGGCACACAAAGGTGAAAAGGGAGGCAACAAGATGAGGGGGAGAAAAGGAGGACAAGAAACAAAAATAATCACCCATAAAATCTCACTGCACCCAGTTCCCTCTGCAGAGGAAATAATCTGGTCTATATAGTGCCCCACATGCAATATTTAGACACAGAAATCAGAGTTAATAGGAACACAGACTAGTTGCTTGTAACATAATTGTAATGTCAAACCGATAAAATGCAGCTTGATGTTGATTTGTTTCTGCTTTATAAGGGCATGCTGTGTATAAATGGTAACAATATTTTTTTTTCCTCAGGATTCATTATGGTATTTTAAAATTCATTACATTCAGGAATACAATAAAAACACTTAACAACTCATCAGTTACTGAACTATTATTTTAAATCAGGTCAAGTCAAGTTTATTTGTATAGCACAGATCACCAACAAGGCAGTTCAAAGTCCTTAACATCATGAAAAGATAAAAACATCATAAACACATCAGTCACCGGTTGTGAAACCAGTAACAAACATTACATTTTGTCAAGTGCCATCATTAAAAACATTCATACACATCAAATACGTTGGTCAGTGTTTCTGTTATTATGAGTCAAAAGCAACTCACTCACTATTTTACTTATTTAGAAAATGTTTTACAGTAATAAGTGAAAATAATGGAACATTTTAAACTGGGGTATTGATAATGTAGCATAAATGTGATGTAAAGTCAGGAGGGCGCTACTGTTTGGGACATATAGACTGCATTACTTGACTGTCATATTTTTAAAATGTTATAAAGCTTTTCTTTCTCTGTGACCTGCTCTCTCAGGAATCTACTCATGCATATGAATGAAAGCTATAATGTGAATGTTGACCAGAGGGGTAATCGGATCTCCATGGACACTCTATACTGAAATTTGCAATGTCCCAAATAGTTAAGGTCTTCTGGAGCAACCCCTGAGATCAGAAGTCTGACTGAAAGAGTTTTTC
Organism: Anableps anableps; assembly: GCA_014839685.1. Classification (NCBI taxonomy): domain Eukaryota; kingdom Metazoa; phylum Chordata; class Actinopteri; order Cyprinodontiformes; family Anablepidae; genus Anableps; species Anableps anableps. Next base: position 25,295,048 of record CM026077.1, read on the forward strand.
ACTAATGACAACATCAATATACATATACTTCTTCTACATAAAATGTCATGATAGATGCAGTTTGCTATACTGTCTATAAGACTAAAAAAGGCATGAAAAATGGTTCTGTTAGAAAGCCTTGTTATGGAATATATATTATTCAAATAATAATGTCACATCTAATTCAAAGTAAATTCTTGGTCTCTCGACCAAGGCTTTTTCAAACAATGGGTATCAGGCTTTGCTGACTAAGCTCTACACGTAATCCATGCTGCTGTTGTTCTGTCTATAATTTTACATAATTCACACCCATAGTTAGCCAGCTATAGTTAGTTTGTTTTCTACAAATTTGTGAAAATCAAGGCTTATTTCATATGAGCAGTTTGCAAAACTAAGTATCAGCTGTGCATATATGCTGTTGCTCTAACAAATGGTTTTTCCCTACATATTTTCACCCTGTAAAATGATGTTCATTGTGAAAGAGAGCCCTGACTGTGTGTGTCACATGATCTGCTTCAAGCCATTTCTATGATTTCGTCATTTAATTCTACAACATTCAGGTTTATAAGACAAGCAATGATTTTTTTCTGTAATTTCTGTCAGAATACGATTAATTGGAACCATCAACAAGTCATATCAAAACAGGCCAGGATTAGTTTAGCACTTTAGATATACCCTTTAATGTTCCACACTGGGGCAATTGAGGTATACTAGCAGAAAGTTAAAGACAATGGGAAACCATGCATATTCAAACAAAGGCAAAAGATATAAAAATAAGAATAGGAGACAGTACAGTAAGGGCAAATTTGCAACATAAAAAAAACAACACTATGACATTATTAAAAGTACTATACTCAGATCAAAAGAAATGTGCAACAGAGTAATGTAAATAAAGAAATGTACAAGATATGCATGCATATTTGTGCAAAAAAACAGACTATTTACAACAAGCAAAAAAACTGAAAATAACAGTGTACAAATAACAGCAGGAATGTTATTTGAAATGAGAAAAACTGCAAATAACAGCAGTAAACACTTTGTTTACTTTGTTACTTACTTTGTTATGTAAACACTTTGTTTGGGTTTGTTGGGAGCAGTGATGGCTATAAAGAATGTTGGAAATGAGAATTTATTTTCTTAATTAGATTTAGTCCATATAAATAAAAACAACAAAAAAAGTCTTTTAAGTCTAGAGTATTAAAAACAGTCTTTCTTTCATGGAACTGCAAAATGCCCCTTTGTGAATCTAGGATACAGCAGTCTGTCATGGAAGGAGGTCTTCAGTTCAGCAACAGGTTCATGCATGGGGTGTGAGACATCGCCAACAGTGATGTAATTTTAGCCAGAGTTCTTCTGTCTCCCACGACCTGTACTGGATCAAAGGGGCTTCCAAGCACAAAGCTGGCCTTCCTGATGAGCTTATCAAAGGCTGTTGGAATGCTGTAACTGTATGTGTTCAGTCCAATATATCTTTACAAAATAAATACATAAAGAAAGCTATTTGTGTTTCAGGTGATGTGCTTTCAGAATATTTTCTCTCCAAAGTTTGTTAGAGTATCTTACTAAAACGATAACATAAATTAGCACTAAATTTCACCGGTATTAGATGACTGACATTAATATTGTGATTGTATCCAACATTACTCAGACACTAATGACACTAATGTTTCTTCTTGTCAGCAACATGGTTTTGGGTTGTTGTTTTTTAAATTGTACTCAGTTTTGGCAAAATGTTAAATGATGAATTAAAATAAGGGAACACATTCTTAATGAGAAAGGCCTAGTGTGTAGAACAGTATTACCTAGAACAATCTGCTAAGAGAATACTTTTCTTGTGATGGCATTTCTGTTTCGGTATTATGCTTGACATTTTCCCAAACAATCAATTCAAAATTGTGTATCAATGATGGCATTAGAAAATCAGCACATCATTACACTCTAGAAGAGGAAATATTTTAATTAAAAAAAGCATTGTACCCTTTGAAATCAACAGCACAATCTGAAATGAGACCTAAGAAAAAAAAATACTATTTTTCTGAACAAAAACTTTAATTCCCTGTCATATAAATGGTTAAATGGTTAGCTGTTGTGACAACTTCCTGAAGGTGGAGTTTCAGAAAGGGCAGGACTTTCTTAAAGACAAAGGCTCAATTTCAAGGCATAAAATTAGGAAGTCAAATTTCTTTTAAGTCATAGTTGATAAATACTGCATTTTTATACCAACTAAAGGTAACATAGTTATTTGATTGTGCTATAAAATCATTGTGCCTGGACAATATGTGCCTGGACAAAATATAACATTTGTATCTGTTAGCTATTCAAGGGGAAACCATCTGGAATATTTCTTGTGATAAACTAGTCAATGTATTGAGAATCTCAATGTTTTCCTTTGCTTCTAGCCATTTATTTTCATCAGTGAACAGTCACAGCTGCAGTTGCACCAGCCAACACCTGATGGAGCCAACGAGCCAGGCTGAGTGTTAACAGCAACCTTCCTCTTTGCTTTACAGCTTACACACACTGCATCATGGTTATCTGTTTGCTACTTTACACAGCCAACCACAGCACACATGGGTCTTGAAAAACAAGGTTACCCTTCTATGCCTCACAAACACACACGTCAGGATGATGTGCAGCTGAATAGAGACTACTCAGCAGAGAAGTCTATTGTTTGTTCTTCTTCTTAAAAGCAACACACTCACTTTTGCACAAGAAAATAACTTATGACTGAGTCATTTTTTCTTCCAAGGGGTAAAAGAGTTGCACTCATCAATTATGTAGTTGACAGAAAAAGAAGGGATATAGGTGTATAAATAGAGTCAGCTGATGGAGAGAGACCATAAAAATAAAATATTCAAACATTTTTCACTGCTTTCCAGACTAGATGGTCAGTAAAAAAAAAAAAAAAAAAAAAAAAAAAAAAAAAAAAAAAAATAAAAAATAAAAACACACTGATGACTCTTGTTACATGTTGATTCTTAGCTTGTTGTTTTTTTTTGTTTTTTTTTACCTTTTCAACTGATGCTTAGGTGGGTTTGGGCCTAAAAACTCTCAGATGAGAAAAAAGTTGATGTCTGCAGTTAAAACACGTTTTGACATAAATAACATGCAAGACTACACAGCTCGAATATTCAAACTGAACAGATATCTTCCTCCATTTTCTAGGTAAGCAGTAATTCTGTCCCACAATAGTAACACCAGGGAGCTTGTAACATTCAGATTAGGTTTTGTGTTTTTTTCAAGCATTAAAGGGTCTCTAACATTATCAGACTTTACATGATATTGTACAATGTCATGTAAATCAACTAAATCAATATCTGCGCAATAAATAGTAATGTCAACAAGTATAATAAACAATAGGATCATTGTCATTACAGGAATTTCTGTTTAGGATGTATGTTTGAAATATTGGGCAATGCAAGAGTAACCATGCATGAGAAATAGTTTTATAAACAATAAGAAAACCATTTTAAAGGCTAATATTAAGTTTTTGCAAAACTACAAGGTCAAAAACACTGAGTTGCACTTTTAATGTTTTGAGAATGTCCTTATTCAAAAACACTAAAGAACCCTTGATCATTACACTTTAGGATATTAGCCAAAGAACTGAAACCAGCTTTTGATGAACATAATTCACTCTGGGTAAACCAAATTATCAGTGTACACATCATTCTGTGGAACAGTCAGCCATTTAACAAACACAAGGACACAAGGCCACATCTCACAATGTAGCAACTTTTAAAACATTTTCACATCACATACTGTATCTAATTCCATCCATCCATCCATCCATCCATCCTTGTAAAATGAAAGAACAGATTTTGATTCTTAAATTTTATGTATTAAGATATTAAGGATAAGTACATTGATAGCATTTAGGTTCTAAATTATGTAAAATCAAATGCTGAGTGTACATAAACACAAATTTCAAATACCAATGACAAAAAACAACAACAAACTATTATTTTGCTTTAGGTAAATAAGAATGTTAGGACTACCAAACTTGGTGTAAATATGCAACTCAACTCCAGAACTAAAGCAAAAGACCTTGTGAAAATGCTGACAGAAGCTGACAAAACAAGTCCTGTACTCACATGGGCTAAAAGAAAGGAAAAAGTAATTGCTTCACAAGCAACATAACCAATCAGATTACGTTTTGCAAATGGACTTGAGACCTTCATTTTGGAGACGTGAACTCTGGTCTGATGAAATTAAAACTGAAGTGATTGGCAGTAATGACCATCTTTACATTAGCAAGAAAAAGGAGAACATCATCCAGACAGTGACGTACTTTGATATACCTCATGTTATATGGGCATTTTGATGCAGGAGGGACTGGTGTACTTCACAAAACAGATGACATCATGAGGAAAGAACATTATGTGTAAATGCTAAAGCAACATTTCAAGACATTCACCAGGAAGATAAAGCTTGGGCACAAGTAGGTCTTCCAAATGGACAATGACCCAAAGCACACAAACATGCATGAAAGAATCAAAGCAACACTCTAGACATGTTTTTGATGAGGGAATAAAATTATAACATGACATACAGCTCAAAAAAGTGGATTTTACCCCCCTCCCAGTAATTACTACTTCTCAATTACAATAACATTCATATTTGTAGAGAAAATCTCGTCTTACCTGTAGATGGAAATCAAGTTGTTGGTGGCATCACAAAAAACAGAAGGGAATGGGGGGAGGGAAAGATAGAAAGAAAAACACATATTTAGTCCCTCCAGACTGCATTAAACAGTCACATAACTGTCAAATTTAAGAATAAACTAGTGTTAGGCTTTTACCACCATATACAGGTCAAGTATGGGAGTACCTAATAAATAGTGTATGGAAGTTAAAGTTTTACTACAATTTCAGAGACTTGTAAACCTTAAACAACTCTAAAAATGTCAGTGAAGATGAAAATCAGGATAAAATGTGTGTTTAACTAGATAAAGTGTGGTTAGGTTTAAAAGTCAGATAATTGCATTGGAAAATCATTTTTCTGAAGAATACTTAGATTTAGTCCCAATGCTCAGGTGCAAACTATATAACTACACAACAAAAGCACACAAATCATCATCTTAGGGTTTTTCTTTTGTTAGTCTTTAAACAATGGACTGTTGGATATCAGATGGGTATTAAAACATTTGGATGGTAAAATTGTGAGAGCTGCACCATTAACTTAGATTTTTCACAGATTCGGATGAAATCATATATAACCCTATTTTTACATCATCTAACAACTGAATGCAAATGAAGAAACTGTTTGATACTTTACCATAAAGGTTGAGCTGAAAAAACAATGACTTCGATATGAATCTTCTATATACAGGTGAATATTACTGTGTCCCTTGGAAAATGTTTCTCGTTTCTTCATTATGGGTTGTAATATAACATAAAAGCAGGGACACATCTGTAGTAAAACTGCCTAAAAACTCAAAAAAACCAATTGTGCAAATTGTACTTTCCCAGATTATGCTCTGTGTTTATGTTGATTAATAAATTCCAAACACATTTGACCATTTCTTTGGTTATATAGAGCTTTGTAAAATTATTCATACCCATTTTATTGGGATTTGATAGACCATTACAAAGTACCATGTAGTTAGGATGCAAAAGAAAAATGCATGCATCTAATTCTTTCTTTCGTTATAAAAAATGCTGAAAACCATGTAACATTTTCCTTCCACTTCACAGTTATTGGCAACTTTGAGTCGGTCCCAATAAAATGCATAGAATGTTGTTGTTATAATGTGACATAATGTGGAAAGGTTCATGGGGTATGAATACTTTTGCAAGGCACTAAAGGCATGTTAATGTTCTACCACTACACTAATTTGTCACTACATGACAGATTAAGACCTAAGAGTTCATAACACTAAGAAAGGCAACAGCAAATTGACTTTGCCATGCATGAACTTAAGTTAGGTATATGCGTCTATAGACAAAAAGGACATAGCAGAGGGGTTAGACAGGCAGATGATATTCAGATGAAACAGTAGACACAGGAACAAGCAGAGCAACTATTTGAAGCAGTAGGTCAGGTAATACACTTGTTATGATCATGGTAACTGATACACAGAAGCAGGCTAAGGAACATCAAATAACACAGTTTAAGCCCTTATGGGTTGGTTATCGAGGGCCCGACTAGTGAAGTATTGTTACATACACATTTGTGTCCCATACTAATGCCAGCAGTATGGAGAAGTCATGTCAGGACTCAAATATCTGTCCGATTTTCACATTTAAACGTTTATTGAAGATTTCATCTAATTAATAAGATTATATTGAAAACTAATACAAACAGATCAATTTGTCGGGCCCTAGCTATTACACATTCAAAGAGGAAAGGATCAACCACCAAATGGGCCTGGTGCTCAATCCACAAACAGAGCCATGCATACAAAAAGACAGACAATACTGCTTTCAACTATCCTAGCATATTATAAACACTTCTGCTAAAATCAGTCCCAAAGGTCATTCTTATCTTTCCTGTAGTTCACCAACCTTCCAGAAGGGGGAGTTGTGTCGACGAGGACTCCTGGTGCTCTGAGTGTGAAAGGAAGGAGGGAGGGGCTGCTTGGGTGATGGAGGAAGAAGGATTGGGGGAACTAAGTGGCATGTCTACACTTTTTTGGGGAGTGTCTGATGATGAGGAGGGGGTGGCCTCATTTTTAGAGGGAGCTGAAGAGGAAAGGGGGCTGGCAGAGGTGGTGGTGGACATAGGAGCAGGAGTACCTGGTAACGCTGCTGTTGCTGTACTAACAGCAGAAATAGCAGTGGAGGGCATGAGTGTGCCTGAGGGGACAAAAGGCTCAGCATTGACATTGAGGGTTGATGCAGCTGTTGCAGGAGCTGGGGGTGGTGGGTTGGTGGAAGGAGTGAAAGCAGTAGGAGGGTCTGGAGTGCTTTTTGCAGGGTTGAAAACAGAGGGATGTTGTGAAGCAGGGATGGCAGTTTCCATAGGACTGGACCTAGTTAGAGAAGCAGAGGCAATAGAGGGGGTGTTGGTGATAGGGGTAGTGGTCTGAGAGTCAGGGGTAGAGCCTGGAGGAGTCTGAAGGACTGAATCGAGGAAAGAGAAGGTCTGAGAGACAGGGCTCAGATTGTCCCCTGTCAGGAGTGCTAGACTTCCACTAACATCCCCACTTTTAGTGGCAGTATTAGTGGTAAAACTACTGTTAGCCTCGGGCTTACTGGTTGAAACTTTTCCTTCATTTGCCTTTGGCCCATCTTTATCAGACAGAGGGTAATCTACGACACACATGGGTTCATAGGCACGTAGAGATGGATCTTTTACAAGGCTAACATGGGAACAGTTAGTAAAACTTGTAGGTATTTGTTCAAGGGCAGTATCAAGGGGAAACTTCGGGGCAACAGTAGCTGGTGTGGGAGAGACAGGTTGCTGGGGTGCGCCCCACTCCTCTGGAAGTCTTGCCCGACTCTTAGTCTTCCTGCCTTTTACCCTACCCCCTCCTCCACTCTCTCTGATTTCCCGCTCCCAGTTCTCCTCCTCATCTCTGTCCTCCTCTTCTTCCTGCATCCTGTGCTTGTCTGATTGGCCAGTGTTATTCTCCTGCTCATCCAAGAAGTCGTAGACCTCATCGCTGCCCTTCCTCTTCTTCTTCCGTCGCCGCTGCTTGCCAGTCTCTCCCCCTGTCCCCACTCTCTCTGGGCTGAGGGGTTCAGAGTTGGAGGATGTGGGACTGCTGTCATCCATTGAGCCACTGGGAGAGAGGACGGGAGCTGCCGAGGGGGGAGGGTTTTATAAGAGGAGGAACCAATCATATACTGTATCAGAGAAATATAGGCTAAAAAGCCATCAGATTGTGGCTACCTGAAAAGAGTTGATTTTTATTATCCTAAAACTAATTTGTTAATTCACTAAACTGCAAGGTTCATACAAGTTAAAGCATCTTGGGTGATTTGACTACAAGCAGACAGCTCCAAACGTATCAGTTTGTACTTGTCAATTTGTTTTCATATGGAACTTAAGCATGAGTTTGAGAATCAATATCCCTCCTATGTTAAGTAATAAATGTATACTAGATCCCACACTGGCAATGTACAGCAAAAAAAAATCTCACATTGTAGAGTTCTTACACATCTTTCATGACAAAATTCCACTTTTCAAAACACTAATTTCCAGTTTCCAATATTTTTTTGCCAATTTTTAAAAATTTAAATTCAAATTTTTAATATGAAATATGGCCAATATTTATACAGTGGTCAGGCTTTAAATGTGGGACAACCAAAACACTGAAGAGAAAGAAAGAAGGATGGATGGAAGGAAAGAACTTTTAGATAATGAGATAAGGACTACAATCTGGAAATACAAATATTTTTCTTAACTTTCTTTATTTTTCCTTTACACATCAAGAGCTGGAAACTGCTTAAAACAAATTCAATACTTTTCCAGATGGAACCCTGAGATAATATGTATTAGATTGGTCATCTTAATGAAAATTTATGATAAATTTCATTTAATTTTCATCTTGGTGAAGAAATCTTAACCTAAAACATCTACAACACTATGTACAGTTTAGTCACAGCGGAACATCAGTACTTGGAATTAGTGCAATGAACACCTACATCTTGCAGCAACCCTAAACCAAAATTTTCCTCCTTCCCTACAAAGCTGTAAATTCTAAATAAATAATAATAAATAAATAATAAATATTCTAAATATCACATTAAGATCATTCACAGCTGTATTGTTCCATATGTCCTGTAGAAAGAAACAAAGTAAGAATGTGAACTGAATAGGAGATATGTAATGGTCAATATAGTCCAGAACGTATTTACTCTACAAAAGCCAAATACAATTAGAGCTGTCCACTTGAGATCAGTTCACCAAAGATTTGTACTAAGACAAACAAGGTTAATGTTGCATGATTTAATGTTAAAATAAGATTGGGATTATGGTTCTACTTTTTGAGCATGAATATAGTCAATTGAGCATTTATATGAAAGTCATGAATATTTTCTGTGAGGTTTGAATCTATAGTTGTTTGTAAACAAAGATGAGGTGAGTGAAGCTCACTTTGTCAAAAATAAACAATGTTGTTTCTATGAGTGACAACTGCCATACATGGGCAGGGTTTTAGGAAAACTAATCAATGTGACCCTGCTCAGGGTACTCATATCTACAATTCAAGTAGCTGGATAAGGACAACCAGTAGTCTAGAATAAAAAAAATAAATAAATAAAAAATTTGAATAATTTGCAAACTCTGACAAACTGCCTCTATCTATGACAGTGGATTTTGTGGTTGCTGATGTCTTTAATGTAAAATAAATTTCAGTATTTTTTTAACACACATCATTAATGCTCAGAATTTCAGTAATTAACCAAATTCATCTGCAAAGCTCTAAACAAAGCCTTAAAGCCTTTTGGAAATTGAATAAAAATGCTGGTTACATGATGTTATCTCATTTAAATACATCCAAACTATTTTTTACCTCAACAGCTATTTTACCCCCTTTGAAATATTAAATAAATGCTTCAGCTAAGTAAACTTTTGTGAACATTAATTTCTGCAATTTCAATCAGGCTGAGGTCTGAACTTTGACTGGGCCACTGCATAGGCTTGATTATTTTCTTTTGCAGGATTTTGGTGCTAGATTTGATAGTATGTCTTAAACAGATAGATTCAGATCTGAATCGAGAATCAAGTTTTACTGAATAGGTTATGGTTGACTAAATGACAGCAACATCCTCTGGTCCTGTGCCTATATAACAAACCCACATCATCAACCCTCCACCACCTTACTTGACAGTTGCTATAGTCCCATCTGTCTAAAGGACATTGTTCCAGTGATCATATAGTTCCATATTGTCTGACCTAGGAGTGAATTTGTTGATAATCATCCATACATGGGAAGATTAGGTACATTCTTAAATGCTTTTAGCTTGTAAATAATCTAAGTCCTTAATGTACTATAAGGGACTTAAAATTGTTTAGAAACGGCCTAATAATTTTTCACAGACTGCTAGGCAGCAACAATTGCTTGTCTAAAGTTACTGTTGATGTTGTTCCCTCCTCATATTGTGTTAACAAACTACAACTATACAAACAATTTTGCACCAGCACAAGCTGAAATACCTGTACATGACAGAAATTAATTTTCAAATATATTTTAAACAATGACATTGAGATGATTAATTAAGAGCTCATATTATATTGGGTAACTGAATAATGAAATTTGACCAAGTTAAACAATGGATGACTCATTCTTTTCTTTTAAACAACATTGTTGTAATTCAAGGGACAGAGCGGCTCTTCTAAATCAAGCAGACACAGAAAACGGAACAAAGTAAGCACACTGGGAGCAACAGGAACATGAATAAACTAAGCAAGACAAATAAATCAAGCTCATAGCATACAGGAAGCAGGATGCATGATCAAATCAAATGCATGCATGTCTGAAAAATAACAACAACTAATGTGCACATGGACACTAAAATGACATCTCAAACAAAAGGGTTGTTACAAAGAACCACAAAATGAGGACACATACATGCTTTGACAAACCAAAGTATTCGGCTTGCACAGAATACATAACTTTATTTTTCTTTTTTTTTTTTTTCTTTTTTTTTTTTTTTTTTTTTTTTTTTTATCTTTTTGGGCAGTGCCTTGAAAAAGATATTCATATTAGCTTTTCTGTGTTTCGTCACGAAACAGCCAGAAACGTCAATGTATTTTATTGGGATTTCATTTGACATACCACCATAGCATAGTGCCTAATTGTGAAGAAAATGGAAAAGGATACATTGATTAAAAGATAGAAGTGCTGGCTGTCTATGTAGGCTCATTGTTCTCCTGGAAGCTGAACCTCTAGACAGTAGTCTGTTGCACGTAGGCCACAAAGTTTCATTTTTGATCTCATCTGACAAGAGAACACCTTCTTCCAAATATTTGCTTTCTACCCTACATGTAACTTCTTATTGTTTTCTTTGTTTTTTTTTTCTTGCCATCTTTGATTTGTGGAGTGCATGACTAATATTGACGTTAAAAGATTCTTCCACCTGTGTATCTCTGCAGCTCCTCAAGAGTTACTATGGACCTTTTGGCTGCTTCTCTGATTATGACAGGTCTGCAGTTACATTTTCGAATGATGGATTGAACAGTGTTCTGTGGAATAGACAATTGTTTTATAATCAAATCCTTTTTAAAATTTCTCTACAGCTCTTTACCTGACCTGTCTGCTGTGTTTCTTGGTCTTCATGATGCAGTTTGTACTCTAACAAACCTCCCGGGGCTTCCCAGAACAGCTGGATTAATACGAAATAAATTACACACAGGTGGACTCTATTTAGGTGACTTCTGAAATCAACTGTATTGAATTTTTGGGGGGTATCAGAGTAATGAGGGTTGATTACATATTTGTACCACACTTTCCAGATTTTCATTTGTAAAAAATAAATATAATAAAAGAATGAATCTGCTACTCTGTGTTGGTCTATCACATTAAACCTCATCAAAATATACCTTTCAGATTGTAATGTGAAAAATGTGAAAAAGTTCAAGGAGTGTGACTATTTTTTACATGGCACTGTATTTAGCTGGGTATGTTTTCTTTTTTTAAATTACACTTCTTATTTTGTAATAACAAGCACTTTAGAAGTTCAATTTACAAAAAAATTAAAAAGTTGAATGAACTAATATAAAAAAACAACAAGATACAAGTATAAAATGTACAATAAAACTATTTGCTCCATTTTGTCTAAAATACTTTTCTAGCTCATCTTGGTCCAAGCATACCTTTTAGTGTGTCTTACATCACTACATATTAGTGGAACTGGAGAACAGCACATTTCCCTTTAAATCTGCCACCCTTTCCTGCATTCAAAATTAAATGAAGTTGCTATTTTCTCCCTGGGACCTGAAGCTTCATCTGCTATAAACAGACAGCTGGGATATCGTTATCTATAGTTAATGTGATATATGATTTTAATGGGTGCTCTTCCAAGTCTGAACTATGGCGAATTGCCAGAAATTACATTAATGTTTGAGCATTTGTTGCTTCAGAAAAGCAAAAGGTAAGCTTGAAATTTGTGCAAAAGAGGGTTCATGCAGAGGGTAAATGTTGTACTGCAGGAACACAGTAGTTAAATCTGCCGGGAACTCAAATCACACAAAGAACACAGCAATATATGTTCAGCTGCATGTTTGGAAAATTTATTATCAGTGTACTGCAAAAATTAAGGCCCTCACAGAGAGCTTTTATCCAAAAACAAAACCCTGTCAGATTCAAAGGCAAAAGTCTGCTGAATTAGAGAGATATTAGATATGAATTACAACCATAAAGATTTGTGACAAAACTCTCTGATAGTGACGCTTATGGGAACCAGGCAAGGTTATTGTTTAAAGCATTTAGAACAAGGACTGGCAAAAAACTTCTTTGTCACAGGTAAAAGATTTGATGTACGGTAGATTTTCTAACTTTAAGACGTACTATTTTTGATAGAATGTGACAAATTTGTTTGCATCCTTCGTAATGATGTCTAACTAGCAAAAAAAAAATTAATATTCCAAGCGGTTGGAAAATTTCAAGATGAAAAAAATTTGCCATTATTTTAAGTACATTGAAAAAAAAAAAAATCAGATACTGACAAATGGCACAATTGCTGGGACCCCTAAAATTCTATTAAAGGAAACTGATGCATATTTTACATTTATACTTTGCCTTTTTTTAAATTAATATGTCTAGAAAATTCTATTTTTTTAAATCCATGATTTCTATTTTTCCTGGAGTATTATTTAATGTTAAACAAATGCAAATCTTCAAAATAGGGAAGATGCCAAAACATGCCATTCAAGTGAAGCAGGTAGATGAGTGTTGATCTTAAGTCATGGAATACCTACAAGAAAATAACTACTCACCTAAACTTTCCCATATATACAGTCAGATCAATAATTAACAAAGAGGACCTATTTTTAGTTTTATTTTGCCACCTGGATGGTAGGAAAGGTACAAAACATGCCAAAATAAGCTTTTCTTTTCTACCATTACATATTTAAATTTGATGAGTTTGCCTAATTCTACGAGCACTTAACTTGGAACAATGTGTTTTGATCAGAAAAGACTAAAACTAAGCATTACAGCAACAAACAGCCTAATGGCTCTGACGTGCTGATCTTAATGGATCTGGCAAGGAAAGGATGAATATGTGGAAAAGCTGATCATTTGCAATGCTGGGAATAGTGAAGGATCGGTGATGCTGTTGGTGTGTTTCTCTTCCAAAGGCCCTAGGATCTTAGAGTGAACTACGAACTCTTTGAAATACCAGGTTTTAATAAAAATGTTGGTTTAGTTTACTAGTAAACTGAAAAGTTGTCATCTTAGGAGCTTTCAGCTGGATAATGATCCATAACACATGGCAAAATCAACAAAGAAGTGTTCAACCAGAGATAAAATCAAGCTTCTTCAATGGCTATTTCTGTTCATAGACTTAAATCCAATAGAAAAACTGGTGGATGAGCTGAAGAGAAAAGAGAATAAGAGAAGACCCAGGACTTGGGATGATCTGGAGAGATAAGGCACAGAGGAATAGCCAAAGATCCCCCTTTCTATATGCTCCAACCTTGTGAAATGTTAAAGAAGAAAAGTAAAGACTGTGCTATTGGCTAAAAGAGCTTGTACAAAGCAATAACTGAAGGGGTACCAACAATTGTGCTACTGGTAATTTTGGTAAAAAAAAAAAAAAAAAAGCATTATCTATGTAATTATTTATTTTTCTCCATATGGGACTTTCAGACTCAAATTAAAGGTTGAGTTGTATTTTTTTTTTTTAAGTAAGATTATATAACGTCAATAAAACAATAATCTATTTTAATGCTTTTCATGTCTTTACCAGGTGTGCCAGGAGATGACTGTAGGTATTCTGTGCTAGAGTAGAGTCAGCTCAGCTCAGAGTTTTAAAATAGCAGCATGTTATTATATCACTTCAATCTCTTCCTGAAAATTTAATGGGGGATAGGAGGGTATTTTTAGACTTAAACACACACAACTGCTTGTCTCATTTTTTAAAAGATCATCAAAGCAGCCACCTCCAGCAATGACATTGCAGTGACAAAACCTCTAGGCTAACACATGCTCATTCCCTTGCTCACATTTTGGTTTTAGGGAGAAATGTTTTAATATTTCTTTCATGCATATATGAGTCTCACTAATGCATCAACAATAAGTGACCAAAATCATGGAAGTCAAACAAAAAAATTGCTCCTCGTTTGAATGTGAAACACATATCCAGGAGAGTCTGAATGGAATTCAAAATTAGGTCTAGATGATGAAATCAGTATTAGCAGCAATGCATGGCTATCTCTCCTCAGTTCTAAAAATTGCAGCTTTTATGATGTATGCTCCCTTGGGTGTATGTTTTTGTTGCTTGGCAACAACAAAATTAATTGACGGTTCGTTGTTAGTTCCATCAACAAGCAACTAATTATGCTACATATTAATAATTTAGAATTAAAGGCCCCTTGCAACCCTGATCCAGAGATTTGCTTTCTCGTCACTCTGCAGCAAATAAACAAGACATAAGAAATTGTTTACTGTCACTGGACAAGTAGACAGAATGTAAAGCCATGGGCCAGACAGCGATTAGAGAAACAGAGCTGAGAGTGCTCCGGTGACAATGAAAACAACAAGAAAAGGCTGCCCTCTGCTGCTGAAAGCCTGCCAAGGGTGATCAAGCTGTTACTTATCTCCTGGCATTTTCTGTCCCTTCCCTGCAACGCAAACCCAGAACGTTCCAAGTTTCACTGTGGTAGGGTTTAATTTACACAATGTAACAAATGAGCTTCGATCTTAAGTTCTTTAACAACCTAAACTTCAGGTTTAACAAATTAACATATATTGCCCTGCAAAAGTATTCATACCCTTTGAACTTCTTCTCATATTGTCACATTAGAACCACAAACTTCAATGTATTCCATTTGGGATTTTATGTGATAGACCAAAATGAAAAAGAGCATTTTTTTTATGAGGTAGAATGAAAAACGATGCATGGTTTTTAAAGGTTTTTATGAGTAAAAATTTGTAAAATGTGGCATGCATCAGCTGATTTCAAAGGTCACCTAATGGCTAAATAGAGACCATGAGTGTAATTTGATCTCAGAATAAAATCAGCTGTTCTGTGAAGGAGACAGAGGTTTGCTAGAGAACATGAGAAATCAAACAGATTGACAAAGAATAGGCCAGGGTTAAACTTGTGAGGAAGTTTAAGGCAGAGTTGGAATGTGACACAATATCCTAAGATTTGGAAATTTCTCAGAGAACAGTTTCATCATCTCAAAATGGAAAAAAGTGTGGCACAACAGCAAACCTACCAAGACATGGCTGTAAACCCAAACTGAAAGGCTAAGCAAAGAGAAGAAGCCAATAGGCCCTATATTAAATTAAAAGAAGAAGAGTGGACAAAAAGCTTCTTGAGAAACACCTCAAAGTAATCACAGAAACTCAAAATAAATACATTAGGGTTTGTGGTTGTGACATGACAAAATATTAAAGAGGTGTGAATATGTTTGTAAGGCCCTGTATTTCATGCCTCCGTCCTCTTTCTATATGCTTCTAACTACTTGTTTCCCATTCAGTCCCACATACAACATTCTGATACCTGCAGAAGGATCCACTGAATGGATCCCCGGGCCACCAGATGAAAATGGATCGCTGGTTTTAAAAGCATTGCTTCCACTGATGTTAGTGGTGGTTTTGTTCTCCACACCAAACAGGCCTGAGCTCTTCTGGGTGTCCATAGCCGGACTTATCCCAGTGTGGCCGAGACTAGAGGTCATAGTAGTCTGGAATGGTGGCAGGCCGGACCCCATGGTTCCACCCATCCCAGACTGAGAGAATCCTAATGGAGAAATACAGGACAAAAAAACAGATTATCAGAAGGCAAACAAAGACAGTCTTGATGAAAGACATGTACACAAACGTTCAATCCTAACAGTTTATTTAAAGTACGAAGACAAAAAAGCATCTGAAGTAGCGCATCCAAACTTTAAGACTTGATGGTGTACACAGTATTGCCAAAGGTATTGGGTCACCTTTCCAAATTATGGAATTCATGTCTTCCAATCACTTCTATGATCACAGGAGCAAAAACAAAAAAACCAAGAACATAGTCCTGCAGACGGCTTCTACAAACTTCTGTGAAAGAATAGGTTGTTCTGAGGAGCTCGGCGACTTCCAACGTGGTACTGTGATAGGACGCTACATTAAGTATTAATCTGTGCAATAGGTTCAGTTATGAAATCTACCAGATATTGCACAGTCACTTATTAGTAGTATTATGACAAAGTGAGCAACTGAGAGATGAAATAGGCCATGTTAAATCAAAGAGCGAGATCAGAGGATGCTGAGGCAAAAGGTTGTCAACCTTCTGCAGAATCAATAGCTACAGACCTCCAAACCTCGTGTGACCTTCAGGTTAGCTCAAGAACAGGAAGTAGAGAGCTTCATGGAATGGGTTTCCATGGCTGAGCAGCTGCAGCAGAGCCTTACATTACAAAGTGAGGAACTAAGCACCAGATGTAGCGGTCAAGCATGCCGCCAATGGACTCTAGAGTAGTGAAGCCATGTTCTCTGGAGTGATAAATCATTCCTCTTTGTCCCCGTAATCCAATTGATGAGTCTGGGCTTGACAGTAGATAGAACAGTACCTGTCCTACTGCCTTCTGTCTGTTTAGTGTAGAGGGCATTATAGTGTGGAGCTGTTTTACCAAGACATTTTGGACAATTCCATGCTCCTAACTTTGTGTGTACAGTTTGGGGAAGGCTCCTTCCTGCTCCAATGTGGTTGAACACTAATTCACAAAGAAGGTCCACGAAGAGACAGATGAGCAAGTGTGGCATGGAAGAGCCCTGACCTCAACCTGACAAAGCACCTTTGGAATGATTTAAGGGTCTCATCCAACATCATTGTCTGACCTCACAAATGAGCTTCTGGAAGAATGGTTAAAAAAAAAAAAAAAAAAAAAAAAAAAATCCGAGAGGAGCTGAAGCTGGTTGGTTTGGTTTAACATCAAATTAAACACTATGGATTAAGAAATGGAGCTCCCTCAAGTTCATGTGTGTGTGAAGAGTGTTGAGCAAATACTTTTGGCAATATAGTGTATTGTACATTTTTTTTTGAAAAACAAAACAAATCATTAATTGTAAATCTTTGTATTTACATTAAACTAGCTTTCCTAGACATACCATACATTCCCTGTAGTGAAAATGTGAAGTAGCAACAACTGCAAATGTTGACATTCAATGTAGACACAAAGAGGAGGTATACTGTGGATGTAGCCATTTTGAAATCCTCTTTCATATGTAACTGTCTTATACACCTCACAAAGACTAAAACATGATGTGCCCACTTGCTTGTATTTTATGAGTCTGTTAGGATTAGAAGTGAGATCAAATGTCTGGCTGTATTTTTTTTCCTGGACAGTTCATTTATATGTAAAAAAAAAAAAAAAAATAAAATAAAATAAAATATATATATATATATATATATATATATATATATATATATATATATATATATATATATATATATATATATATATATATATAAACATACACAGAGCTTGTATTGAAAACAAGAAAAACATTTACACTACCAGTAAAAACTCTGGACACACCCTCTCAGTCAATTCAATGGGGAGTTGTGTCCAAACATTTCACTTGTAGTGTACATGATTGATGTAAAACTATTTTGGGAGTATAAGTTTGTGTTTTATTTTATTCAGTCCTATTTTACTGCTCATATTGTTTGAAAGAGTGGACATTTATTTTAGAACTTCACTGAAGATAAATGTCAAGGGGTGTTTGATTTTGTTTAAGTATCTGTTTTAGGATTCATGGTGGAAAACAAAAGCTCTGAAAGCAGAAACAAAAGGGAAGATAAAGGTGAACATGTGTAGAGCAGCAGAGTTCAAGGACAAAGATAAAGCCTGTAATGCAGTGACCCACATACATATGGTAGGTCAGAGACTGAAGCAATACATGGCCGTGAAGCGTAAACAGTGCTGAACAATTACAAAGGAGCGGCTTGCAACAAGGTTTTGGCTTGCATGCTTTACCTCCCAGGTTGTTCCCATGGCAAATATCTATCAAACAATACCTTAAAAACCCCTAAAATTAATATCCAGCTAGGTTCTAATCTTAAAACCTCTAACTTAATCAGCGCTTATGTGTTCCATAGAATTACCACATCTAGTGCTGAGCAAAAGCATTCATACTCCTTAAATATTTCCACATATTGCCATGTTACATATTTTATTGGGTTTTAATGTGATATTAATGCAAGATTGTAAAGTGGAAGAAAAAGGATACAGGAAATTTAAATATTAGTTGTGCACATTAAATCTTTAACCTGTAAAGAACAGTGGCGATGTAGGAACAGCAAACGTGAGGAAGATGGTGCTCTGGTCAGAGAAGAGAAAAGTTAAAGGTCTCGACCTTAATACAAGAAACTGTGGAGAAAAACTAACACTATACATGAGGCAGAACACAGCGCCCCCTATGAAACATGGTGGTGGCAGAATTAGGCTGTGGGGATGCTGGGAAATGACGGATGTTCAGAGTTGATGATAACAGATAAATACAGGGCAATTCTGAAGGAAAACCTGTTAGAGGCTTGAAAATTCTTAACACTAAGGTGGAGATTCACCTTCCAGCTGGTAATCTACCCTAACAATAGATCCAGAGGTAAAATGGAGTGGTTAGATCAAAACTCTTTCATGTGTTAAAATGGCCCAATCAATGTCCAGACCTAAAGAAAATAAACTAAAAGGGGAAAAAGTTTACATATTGCTCCTCTCTCTTCAATCTGACAGAGCAATAAAGAGTGGGTCTCTGGACAAGCAAAGCTGGAAGAAGCATACCTTCAAAAACTCACAGCTATAATTACAGCAAAATTGGGTTCTACCTTATATTGTCTCTGGATAGCTCAATACAAATGCTTTCCACAGTTTTCTGATTTTTATTGGGGAAAAACGAGAATGAGGTTTGTGGTTCTAATATGACAAAATGTTCAAATGTTCAAGGCGTCTTAATACCTTTGTAAGGAACTGTAAAATTAGAGAGGAGGCAGAATGTTAGTCCTGCCAAGTTGAGCCATAATTTTAAACAAGGGTTAAAAAAGTAAAGTAGACCTAGAAATGAATTAGGCATGCCGCTGTCCTTTGTCTTGTTCAGGCTCCATTGACCTGACATCCCACCCATCACTGGACCTGAGGGAGATAGAGACAAGCAAAATGGGAAAAGGAGACAGAGACAGAGCGCCAAAGAGAAAAGCAACAGTAAGACAGAATGACGACCAACAGCTTGAAATGAAACAGATTAACTGCACTTGATGGCATAAACAAACCAACAAATGGACGGAGCAAATGTCAGATATTTTAAATGAAAAAATTCTTGCATTCCTATCAATTTGCACTATTTATACTTAATTTTAAGGCATGTGAATTTGCTTTTTTGAGTTTTTAATCTACTTCTCCCTTGTCCTCCCACTGTGCTCTGTTTTGCATTTGCAATCCTGGAAGAATCCACCTGGGAAATATTTGGACCAGCACTGAAAATGAATTTATATTTACAACCCACCATTTAAGAAGGCATTATCTTCTTGCTTAACTGCACTTGAAGTATTGTTAATTGTGCTTTTGATCTTTTGTCAATCAAGGTATTTTCAGCCTGTTAGTCGCTTCAGTCTGCCATATCAGATTTTGTAGGTGTGGGTAAGAATTTTCATTAACAGTGACACTGACAATTGGTTGCACTCATTTTTTAGAGGTGTCAAAATAAAAGAAAAAAAAAAAAAAGAAAAAAAAAACATCAAATAAAAATGGACACCATACCATACCAAACATTTTTTATGTATATATTGTCTTCCACTTTACAATACAATATTGGTTAAGGAATATCAGAGAAAACAGGGGTGTAAAAAACATATATCCCACACTTTTCAGATTTTTATTTTGAAAAACATCTTGGAAAACCATGTATAATTTCCCTTCCACCTCAAATTTATCCGTTACTTTGTGTTGGTTGGTTAAATGAAGTTTCAAAAAAAGTTTTGAAGTTCGTGATCATAACAAAAGATGAAAAAGTTCAAGGGTTATGAACACTTTTGGAAGGCACTGTAAATATGTTGATATTTGTTAACAATAATGCATAATTGTTGTCATAATTATCATTAGTGACTGCATCACTAATGTTAACATAAATGCTTAATGAACCAACCTACTACCCCATACCTCTGTGGTAAAAAATTATTCAGACTATTCAAAATTTGTTTTCTGCCAAAAAAAAAAAAAAAAAAAGGCAGCTGTTTGTAGGCTGAAGCACAACAAACTGTTGCTGAATATTCCTCAAACACATAAGCAGCTCTAACCAAAAGCTTAAAACAGCTTAGATGTATTTTGTGATTAATATTTATCTCCTCAGCTAGGCTTTAAAAGGAGTAGTACAGAGAGAGTCGACTGTATCTGTGAAACCCTCCTTTATCCCTCACCGGACATGTAGTCAGAGCTGAAGGTGGGCTGTCCTGGGGGGTCCTGGCGTCCAACAGAGGACATCATAGAAGACATCAATCCAGGACCTAAAGAAAATTAATTGAAGATTAATATCAAACTTTTTGCTTTTACACATTTGTATGCAACACTGATAAGCAATATTTCAGTTTTTTGAACCTGAAGTTTTTCAGCAGGCATTACCTAATGTAGAATCAAAAGCAGGGGATATTTTGTGGAATCATTCAAACAGACATAGCTTACATTAATCTTTTAAGACATAAACTCACTTTAGTTTGGATTTACTTATCCTTCTCTAGATCATATCTTTATTTGAAAACTCTTCATACAGCGAGTGAGACGGACTGAAAACTGCAGTTAAATCTATCTGTTGCTCTGCCATTCAGACCTGTCAGCTCATTGCCCCTCAGACGGATGCTGCTTCACTAAAACCACCTTCTCCAGACTGAGCGTGTGTGCATGGTACATCTTTTGACATTGAGGTGAGCAGACACAACACGTCGCTGAAGGGGACATTGCCATGGTTACACACAGGAGAAAGACAGCATCAACAGTTTCCTTGGTAACACATGCTGTCAGCTGATGCTACTTAGATGATCGATGCACACATAAATACACTCAGGCATAGACCAAAAATACACACATTCTAAATGCTGCTGTTTTAAACAGGAGCCAGTGGATAATATGATTGAATGGTAAGGGAAGAATTTGCTACACTTGCTCCATTAGCTCCCACAGAGCAGCTCGATAAAAACACTGTTAACTAAACAATGTGAGTTGAAACTCACCCAGGGTCATTAGAGGATATAATGAACTTCATACTAAGTACTTTAACAGGTCATTGATCAAAATTTAAAAGCCAGGAAGCATAATATTAATAACCGCATATCTTCATGTCTACAACTGACATTAATTACTACAAACAAAAAGGTTCTAATGACCACTGCCACTAAAAAAAGAGAAAACTTCAACATAAATACATAATCAGATTCAAAACATCAGTAGAGAGAAACTCCTCGATACACAAAAGTACACACATTAGATTATCAAATTAGGCATATTATGCGTAAAATATTTACTATGCATGTCTTATTTTCACAAACATTATGATTGATATCAATTTTTATTGCAGGTCATTTTTGGAGGTAAATAAAAGTGCAATCTTTTTCATTTTTCCCCCATTATTATCTTAAAAGAAAACTTCAGGTCCATGTTTTACAAGGCATCCCTTAGAAGTTTTAAAGAAATCAGACTGGAAGAACCACATTGAAAGGGTGGTACAAATCAATAAGTGATCCCTCAGATTGTAAAGGACAATGGAATGATGCATTCCTTACAACCATTCAGAGACAAGATATTGACACTTGTGCAAGATTACATACTCTTAATTTCACTTAAACAAACAAAAAATGGTATTTGATTTCTAATGTAGAATGCTGGCTGAGTGCAATCTGCTTAACCCAAACAGCTCAGGTCTTTGAGAATGTGAAACTATTTGATTTGGCTATGATTCTTACAAATATTGCAGACGTCCCTTAATTGCATCCACAATATCTGCTCAATTAAGCTATCTTAGGAACTTGTTTCAGAATTAAAAAGGACATGCAAAATCTTTCATGAAGTGTTTTAAACAGAGCTAAGAGCTTTCATTTTGTGTAATGTAAAGAGCACATGGCTTGCATTCATGAAATGCAGAGCAGCTTGTCATTGTATATGTTGATTCAATGAAACATAATAGTACCATAATCGAAAAATAATAGAAAGATTTACAAGATAGAAAGAATAATAGAAAGATTTAGATTTCTCATAGACATCAGAGAAATTTTCATTATAAGAAGGTAAAATAAGATTGGCTAATTTCACTATTTATGTATCTGTCCATGGTACTGAAATATCATTTGTAAGAATGACTGAAGGCCACTGAGGGAAACTGAACATTACAGAATTTCTTTCTGGAAAGAAAACTTTAGAATGACTGGTTTTGCATATCATAAAAGACATGCTGTAAAGCTGTTTTCTATCATTAGAAATGAGGACATGTATTTTTGGTACTGGCCCCACATCAGTGTATTTGTGAATACATTCTGAGTAATTCAGCATGAAGCAAGCACCTGTGAAGGTGCAATGGATCGAAGCACACGCACACGCACGCACACACACACACACACACACACACACACACACACACACACACACACACACACACACACACACACACACACACACACACGCATGCGCACGCACACACGTCAATATCACCAACAGTGCATCAGTGTAAACTGGCAACAGTGGACTTCTGTTTCTGGTCATTTTGAAAAAAACAAAAACCCAGTATAAAATTTACTTTTAAGTTGTGTTACCATAATATAATTGAAAATGTGACTTTTGATTATTTTTAAAGAAATTGCCAAGAGGGGACATGGATCTCTGAGTGTTGTCTTCATATCAAAGTGTGGACCTCCACATACTGCAGTTGAACTGGCTGTACCCATTCTTTCACCAAATGAATATTTGTTTACTACAATGCATTTCTTTGTTTCTTTTAAAAAGGGATCATTTAACACACACACACACACACACACACACACACACACACACACACACACACACACACGTGTGGGAAACATCGAAACTGCAGAGTCACCCTCAACAGAAAACCACACAACCATCTTCTTCCATCTTCATTCAGCTGCACCATTTCTCTCTGTTTTATGTCCATTTTCACCGGAAACCATGAAGTTCAAAGCGATTTCCTGCTTCTTTTTTTTTTTACTCTTATGTGCCATGAAAGATAATTGAAATTGCAGTGCCTGGGTAATAATTAGTTATTTGTACTGCATTTTAAATGCATTAAGCATTAAATTAGTTAAAATAGATTTTTTTTTTTTGCTGTTTTCTATATTGAAAACTGAAGAGTGAGTGACTAGTTACGCTTTTAAAATCTCCAGAGACTGTGTTTCTCAAATGATAAAACCTCAATTTTCTTTCTACTGTGTTATATAAAATACATATATAAAAAATGAGAGGAAATTAAACCCATGAAATTGATTGCTCCATTTAGGGATATACTGTAATCATGATTACCTTCAGTTCCAAAACACTTATGTTGAACTCAACTAGGCATCTGCTGGTATGCCATTGCCATGTTAAAATAACTTTGAGTAAAATAAAAAACATATCATGAAATTTACAGAGAAATATAAAACAAAAATGTGTAATGTGTGCTACCTTATGGAAATACAACGCTTTTTTGTTATTTCTGTGACCAGAAACATTTTCAAACAGATTAGTCTTTTTTGTAATTGAGAGAGAAGAATTGGAGTCAGCTGACGAGAAGTGCATAGCTCTGTGAAGCCAGAGAAAACTGGTCACTACAACACTTTCTGTTGCAGCACATAAAAAAAAAAAAAAAAAAAAAAAAAAAAACTGTAAGAAAGGTATGATACAAAATCTTATGGGATTTTGGAAGCTGTAACCTTTTCAGATCATGTTATACCTTAGTACAGGCAACCAGCCATTGCTGAACATGACCGGACAAAATAATGATCATCCCTTTTCTTAAATTTTCTTGGAACAAAGATACTGATGAGACAATATTTTTAGAACCTGGAAAAAAAGATGCTTTTTTTGCTTCTATTTCTGAATAATGAATGGCCACATGAAGCCAAGGAAGACACACAGCTCCATTAGAAAAAAACTAATTAAATGCATATCTCTACAACAGGGGCAACAACTATGTGTTTGAAGAGCTTATCTTTTTAAATTTGCCAGACTTATTCTTCTTTTCTCTCTCCCTTCAGCCAGATATTTACACATACAGTGTGTGAGTGCAGGCACTGTCTGAACCCAGACAGTCATCCAAGGACACCAGCCAGCTGCAGACCTTAAAGTCAAACACCTCCTTTTTAAAAAAAAAAAAAGTATGTCTGACTGGATAGGGACCAGCACCCCACAACCCTGCAGGGATAAGGTAGAGAAAATAGGTGGATGAATGGATTTTATGTCCTTTCTGCATCACTGAACATAGAACTTTTTGAAATGTTTTCTTGAAGCAGTAGAAAATCCCACAAAGACAAACATCTTTGTCTAGTTTAAAGTAATACAGTTTGCTGGGCTTCCCACTGTGCTGTTTAGCTTTACATGTTGCAACAAATTGTTAACCTAACCTTCTCTCTTGCATAAATTAAGCTCTGCTTTGACAGAGTACACACTGTGAGCTTTAAGCCTTGAGGACAGAAGGCCCTTTTGGATCCTTAAGTTTGATAATGACACTTGCAGCTCTTGTTAAAAAAAAGGGGAGGATTAGAACCTGACAAAAGTATGACTTTTACTACACACTATCCAGTCTTTGTGTGACTTCATCTGGTGAAGGAGGAGTAACCTTATTAGCATTGGATATAAGGTTGTGTACTTTAAAACTGACATCCTGATGTATCTGTCTTTGAGAATCATATTTTAAAGATAGGAAGCAGTTTTTGAGTTGAACTGATTTGTTGACAGAGCCTAATATATAATGAATACTTCTTCTCAGGCTCCACCTTCACCATTTTTATAGCAGTATTTTTGGTACTCAGTACAAATAAGTAATGGTTACAGAGTGACAGACAAGACTGGTATGATTTTAAGCACTGCAAGAACTGGCTAACTGCTAACAACACTAAATTCGGCATCTGGACCAGAGCTCTATGTTCTCACTAAACAAAAGGTTCACAGTTTTTAATTTGGAACACTTTAAACTTAGACAAGCATAAAAATTAGAATATATAGAGAACAGAAGAAAATGAAGAAAATAAGAAAATGTATGTTTTTCAATTATTTCTTGTTGTAAAGAGACTTCTTGGCAGTCCACCTTGGCACGGTGGATATCCTCTTTTTTACCACTTCAATGGTGCCACATTTGAGAGCAAAATTGATTTTTGAGTGGAGCAGCAGAGTAAAATAAGAGAAAATGAAAGTAAAATATGAAAACCTTGCAAAATCCTCTCAACCTGTGCAAAAAAAAAAAGCTTTTGGTGAAGGCAATGTGATGATTTGGGCGAATACTAGAACAAACAAGGCCTTGTAATTATTGGAGGCAATCTCCAAGAGGAGACATTTCAAAATCAGATTCTACAACCAGCAGCAAACACATGTCTCCACTTTTAGGAAACAAACTCTGTCCTTCAACATGTCATTGCTCCCCCCAAAAGAGCAAGGTTCATCCACTATGTCCACAATTTGAGAGTAGAGAGGATGGAATGGTCTGGCAGCCTTCAACCCTTACCTCATCAACATTTTGTACTTGTAAGAGCAGTCTGGGTATGCTATTCATGCTGGAGTGACCAATCAAACTGGCTAAACTTGCAACTCCTGGAGCTGGATGTTTTGAAACCAGCACTTAGCACACAGGATCCTGCAATTTTCAACATGTCTTGTTGGCCAACAATATGCCTAGATTCATTTTTTCCAAGACATCAGAGCACAGTATCCAAATGTTGTCAAAGGTGCTCCATTTGCCCTGATGCACTGTACCATGTGAGGGACCGAACCTATATGTACTTCAGTTCATTGAGTGCAGCTTCCAAAGGAGAAGAGCTGACACAGCATTAGCATATAAATATCACGATTCTCCAACAAGGTCATGATGAATGACTCCATGCTTAAGAGAATGTTTAGGACATTATTACATTTTCTGCTTGATTTTTAACTAGGAAACAAAAACATTCAACTGATAAAACTATAGATATAACAAACATATTTAGGTTTAGAGCAATTTTAACCAAAATACATGCAACAGAGAAATTTCTTGTATTTGCCTTTGTGTTTAGTTTAACATACTAGGCTGTTGAAAAGAGAGCTGAAAACTAACAATATAACATACCGTTGATCCATTGTAATGGTTGGACTGGTCCTAATAAAAAATGAGCTTAAGAAGTGTTGACATTTTAGCTTGAAATCTAGAGTAAAAGCTATTAAATTGCTGTTCTGCAGTCACACTGTCTCTGGCCTGTTACTGCCACTATCTGTGCCCCAAGTTTATTGCACATCACAAACACACATGTTGTCTTGGGAAGCTATCTCTGTTTGGGTTAGAGTGCAAGTATATAAACAGCAGCAAGGCTGATAGAAAGGAGAAGATAATAATTAGGTTAAAGAGTAGGAGCAGGAGAATCTTGTGAATCCAACAATTGCAAATCTAAAACTGGGTTCAGCTTTTATAGCTCTGGACATTGTGCATGTGTTGCACACAAAAACCAAACAACTTATTATTAAGAATGACCTTCTTTTTTTATTTGAGGTAACAGATTTGGCCTTGGACTATTTATACTGTGCAAGCTACACTCTGCAACAACAAAAAAATCCATCTGAATCTTGTATTTTTTGGAACCTTTTTTGATCCTTCTGTGGCAACGGAAATAGTTGACAATACTGTTTCTGTTAAAATCATTGTGTCTATGAGGGACTTCTGTGAGGCAGCAGCAGGATGTTTTGAAGAGCTATGGAAATACATGCTACTAAACTGGTTGAAGATACAGATATGAATGCTTCTGTACTTTGAAAAAAAAGCTACTTAAACCTACATAATATCATTCAAAATTGGTGATTTTTATTAACTGCAGAGCAGTAAGACTGCAAAATTAACATGACGCATGCTATAAAACTTCAACATAGTTAAGTTCCTACCCTTGTTTTTGTACAGCTGTGGTCTGTCGATATCAATTTTAGCTGATTTCAAACTATATTTGACAACACTGAAGATATATTTTCCTGCCTTCTTTCCATGAATGGTTAATAATTATTTATCATAGGAGCAGAAGCATTAGTACTCGTAAACAGCATTCTTTGTGTTTATAATGTCCCTTGATAATGTAGAGAATTGCCAAAATACTAAGATTTCCCAAAAATTCCCATCATTTCCAGATCAAGCATATTTCATGACGACAAAGGTTAAATCAATAAAACAGAGACTTTGCAATCGTTTGTTGACCCTTTCTGCT
The DNA here is from genome assembly GCA_014839685.1 of Anableps anableps. Lineage (NCBI taxonomy): Eukaryota > Metazoa > Chordata > Actinopteri > Cyprinodontiformes > Anablepidae > Anableps > Anableps anableps. Next base: position 25,322,533 of record CM026077.1, read on the forward strand.
ATTTCCAGAGGTCTCATTCCCTGTTTAAAAACAATAGCCTGAATGAAATGCAAAAATGCTTCTGTAGAAAACACTTTTAAAGAGCTTCTTATACCTTTTGGGCCTCCTCTGAAATCATGTAAACATCTTCTGAATAGTGAGAATGTCTAACTTCGAATTTTCTTCCCTCAGTAACCTCTTCAATATCAAAGAACATTCTTTTTTGTGCAACCTGTTAGATATGAAATGTGGTCCATACACTGTTTGGAAAAAGCTTACATTTTTAAAGTCTCAAACCAGTCAAGCATAAAATTGTCAAATAAGTTAAGTTGTCTTTAACTAGTTTTTTTGTTTTGTTTTGTTTTGTTTTGTTTTCAAAATGTCACCTTCTTGTAATGTTATTGCCGGTCTGGATTTATTAACAAAATTGGAAAATCCAATTTTAAGCTGGACACAAAAAGTAAATATACAAGCAATCTTAGCAAAAACAAAAGAAGTCCATTTAGACTTGAGAAAAATAATTTGATTGTCACAAAGCAGGAGAGGGATAAACAAAGTTGTCACAGCATTTTCAAGTGTCACAAACTGGAGTCCGGAGTATCATTAGGAAATTCAGAGAGCAACAGAGCACTGAACAAGCTGGTAGAGGTAAGGAGAGAAAGATTTCAAACTTGTAACAGATGTCTCTGAACCTACAATCTGCAATGTTTTCATTATTTTATGCTCAGCAGTTAATACAGTCACATTCAGAGTCAAGTCCAATAATAAAAAGATGTTCAATCCCTCCTTTCTGATCCAGATAGTAAGTCCAGGACTCTTTTTTCACTAACATGGGCCTACATAAGGATAATAAGCCAAATTCTGGGTTGTTATTGTTTGATAGGATACATAGGGGGAGATCATCTTCAATAGTATGAGAAAAATGAGGACATCACAACAGAAACAGAAAGCTAGAAGAGACAAAAACATGGCTCTTGAGATGAATTATTGCTTGCTCTGGGTGTAGACAGTTTCTCAACAGCCACAAACACTACAACAGCCCATTCCAGATGCTCTGTAATCGCAGTGCAGTCCCATGGCCTTTGAATTAATGAAGCCAATCCAGTTACTGTGACTGCCAGACTGAGGAAACACTAGGACCTCTGAGAGCACTGCTTCTCCTCTGAGCGATCAAGCACAGACTTTTTTATGATTGCATGGCACTGCAATTCATTGTTTTCATTTTAACACATTAACAGTTGCAGACTGTAGCAGGGACAAAGTACTTAACTTCCAGACAGGAAGTAAAATACAGTCCACTGAGATTTATAAAGTTTGCCATTATACACAGGTTTTTTTCTATATTTTTAGTTTTGCTGTTTTTTTTTTTTTTTTTTTTTTTTTTTAAACTTTTTGTTGTTTGGGATTTAACATGGCAACATATACCGATACAACCAGATGTTTCTGGAACAACTTCACCTACTTCCAAGGTGCATGAAGAAGAACAAAGATCCGGTGAGGTGAAGACTCCAGCAACACTTATAAACTAAGAAACAAACTTTATGAAATAGACCAACATGCTTCGGTTTGTGGCCTTTATCAGGCAAATTACACAGATACACAAATATTATTAAAATGTTCAGTGCTAAGTCATGTTTCCAAGAAGGTAAGTGAATGTATTATACTAAACAATGTATTGTGTTTCTTCTTTAGCACAATAATAAATGAGTCTGGTTTTTGCAACTAATTAGCATATTGGTGCCTTCTTGTATTACGCATCTGTGTTTCCAAAAACAATACACAAAAAATAAGGTTTCTTTTTCTCTTCATTATGTTGAATTGGTGCTTTGCACTGTTTTTCTCTGCCCCCTTGTACTTTAAGATCTATTTCTATTTCTCAAAATTAACTTAAAAAGAATTGCTTTTTCTTGTATTTCCCCAAGTAATGAAGCAAGTAATCTTTTAAAAAAAGCAACAGATCATGAGTATGTCACAGAGGTCAAACATTTAAATGGACAAAATATTTTATTTAGTCTCAGAAAGTTACTTAATACTTAGGTAAAGCTCTCAAAGTTCCCAATCAATTTCCAGTCAATTTTTGTTTTTGATAACAGACATTTAGCCTTAGCGTGGTTAAATGGACTCTCTTGTAACTGTAATCTTGTGAATTTTAATTAACAAGGCTAGGGGTTAAACAATATCTGATGGTGCAAAATCACACAGTATTAAAACTGCAAGTTAGATCTTGTCAAAGTGAAGTCTTGCTTGCAAAGAATTATATTTGTAACCAAATGTTTACATACACTGAATAAAAAGACATCCTATTTTCTTTGACTCTCTGGAATCAATCAGAGTAAATTTTTCCCATTTTAGGTCAGTTAGCATTGCCAAACATTATTATTTACTAAAGCCAGAATAATTTGAGGGAAAATCTTTTATTCATATTTATATTTTACATTATTCAAATTCATAAGTTTACCAACACTCAGATTACTGTTCCCTCAAACTGTCAGAGATAACCCGGATGATGATGCCATTGCTTTTTGAGTTACTGATCATGTAAATTCACAAGATTTGAGTTAAATGGAGGCACAGATGTAATATGAGGCAACATCTCAAACACACTGTTTCCTGATATGACATCATGGAGAAATTCAAAAGAAATCAGCCAAGATATCAGGAAGAGAAACCCTGGTTTATTTTTTGGGTGCAGTTTCCAAATGACTCAAGAGGAATCTGTTCAAACAACTATATGCAAGTCCTGCAACACTGTCCTGGAAGGAGAAGGGTTCCTTGTCAAAGAGAAGAAAGTTTTTTGTATATAACGAGCAAGACTAGAACAAAAGCAGAATGTGGATATCGAGCCACAGTTAAACACATCCTGTACTGACATAAGCTGAGAGGCCACTCAGAGAGGAAGAAGCCATTGCCCCAAAAGAAACATAAAAAGCAGTTTGAAAATTAACTTGGAAATAAAGATGTACATTTTTGGAAACATTTTCTGTGGTTTGATGACACTGCAACTGAAATGTTCAGTCATTTAGACCATTGTCACATTTCATACAACTATATGTCTAAATCTTTTTTAAATTAGAAAATCACAACCTCTGCCTGTTCTTGTCTCCCACACATATGTGGTTCTCTCATTCACTGATAATATAGGTCATACCAGAGACACAATGCAGAGACCAAAAGCCATGTGGGCTAACAGATAAAAAGTCACTCCTTGTCCCACTGGTGTAAATGTCACATCTGCCCAGCTGTCAGCAATCCTGCATGCTCCAGTGCTAAAAAACTTCACTTACATCATCTTTGCTTCAATATATCTGCTGAACTCAGCACACACACACACTAATTACAGTGACAGCCAGAGTGTGTGTTGGTTTGCGTGTGTAAGATGACCTCACCAGAACTGCTGCTGGAACTGATGCTCCACAGTGAAGTGCTGCAGTCACATGTTACTGCAGCGTGTCATAAAACATGCACACCAGAGCTCGACCTGTCAACGCAGTGAGGCCCTCCTGTACCTGTATTACACATACATACTGTAAAAGTGACACAAATGCAAGCATATACTGCAGAAATGTGTCACCATGCCTCAGCAAAAGCTACTCCATCCCAGCATGATGTAAACAAACCCAGACAGTTGAAACTTTACTTACAGGGTGCTGCTGCAAAACAGGAGTGGAGCATCTGAATTTTCTTCCAGCTCAAACATTTAATTCTAAAAATGCTAAGGTTAATCTCAGTGTACTGCAGGTCAAAAATCTTAATTTGAGAAATATTCAAGTAGAAAAAAGGACTAACACGAACATAGCTCCAAACAAGAAAACAAGTCCAATTTAACAGTTGAACAACAATTCGGGGAAAAATGATGGGTTTCAATAGTTGTTATACAGGGCAATGTTTTAATACATTTTATCTTCATCTTTATTCGTGATAATACATACAGATGGAGACATATCTGATGGCTCCCTCTGGTAAAGATATGTAAAATAAATTCATCACCCATCTTTTATTGCAGCAGCATAAACCCACACTGAAAACTGTAGAAAAATCCAACCTCTTTTCTGACTACATTTATTCTGTGGGGAAAAGATAAATTGTTAAAACATAACGTTTGTATCACCAGAGGCATAACAGTTGGTACAAGGTATTCCCTTGAATAGGATTTTCAGGGTATCATAACATTTTTAATAAAACTGTTATGTTTATTACATTTATTCACTGTTAATTTGATTATCCACTTATGCCACAGAATACCATACATTTTGCCATTCTGCTCCATATAGAGAAATACAAGTCCAAGAAGCTGATATTAACTGGTTAATTAGTTGTGCTTTCTGCTCAGGCTGCCAGTCTCCAGTCGATTGCACATAGCTTGTTTTTATAAAGCACCATCTTAAAAAGTCATGGTTGCTGCTGCGTTAGTTTCCACTCAGGACCTAACATGTTTTTTGCAATATATTTACAAAATATTTGTAAAAAAAAAAAAAAAATAAAAATTAATTTGTCTTTCTTGAAAGAGAGAAAAAAGTGTATGAGCCTTTCTTCAACCAGCTGGAGGGGGCTCTAAAACAAAAGGTGGGGGGAGGGAAAGCTAGACTTTAGTTAATAGTTCAAAAATAGTCCAGAAATTTCTCTTGGATGTCATTAGAAGGACTGACCCATGTTTAGTTGGTAGCCCTCTCCTGTCACTACTTTGTACAAGCTCCACTTGCCAGTAGGAAAACACTTGGTCTTCTCCTAAAATATTTCATTGGGTTAGAGGATACAGTGAGACAGTTCTAGGTCTTCTCTCTAATCCTCTCTTCTCTTTAGCTTGCCCCACATGATTTCTATAGGATGTAGGTCTGGGGATTATGATGACCATGAAAGAAGGTTGATTTTGTGTCTGATGAACCTTGTTGATTTGGCAATACGTTTTATTTTTTTGTCCTGCTTACAAACCCAATGATGACAAAGCTTCAGTTTTTAGCTCACTCCACCAGATTTTTCCTGAAATTGTACTGACAGTATGGAAGAGAAACAGGTCCAAAGCATAACAGATTTTTCACCATACTTAACACTGGTCATGAAGTGCTTTTCCACACATTCATCCTTTGTTTCATGTCACATCCATCTGGAGTGTTTCTGTCTGAAACTAATAATGAATTGAGAACCTCATCTGACCAAAGCTCACATATCGAGTTAAAGTACCAACAGAATAGCAAACTCCAGTTTTAAATTTGTAATGGTAGGACAAAAAGGGCTTTTTTGGCATGTCTCCCAAATGACTTTAATTAAATAGATTGTTTCATTTTAAATGTCTATAAGCTTTAGGCAGAAAATGTGCCATCATAGGCATATTGTGCAACTAAATGTAAAGATTTAAGTATCCTCTTATTTCAAGAATATAGTCTGCTAAAACCTATATGGCACACATCAGGTATGTACTGGACTGCTGGGCTGTGTCCCCTGATTTATTTTGAGATTCAAAGATGATGCATTTGATGAAGGTCAGTGCATTCTATACAATAAGAGACACACAAGCAACCTTATAGCAGAATATCTGCCAGCATCAAACATACTGATTTTTGGTTGTCATGGGGAACAACCATTTGGTAGACAAAGAAGAGAGCCTAAAGGATAGAATAGTATTTCACTCAGAAGGACATTAAACAAACCTATAAATCTTTGTCAGCAGTTTCAGCTAAAAATATGACTGCCGTATCTTAAAAGATTTTCTTTTTTGCTCCCCTGAGTGAGTCAAGTTCCTGCAATGTCACTGTATAAACATATTAATGTCCTCACAACATAACAAAGACATCCTGCTTTCCAAAACCCAGCTCCTTGGGCTGACGATGTGTGTTGATCACTGTCATACCAGCTGTACCCTGGTATGTCAGGGACTCTGCCTCCTTGTATCAATCAACTATCACTCTATATTTTCTTTATGTAACCACATCATTAAATATAGTTAGACAACATATGTATCACAGGTTGTAATAACAAGTGACAATAATGTTCATCCATATAATGCCATAATTTCAGAAAATAGGATTACAAAATACTCACAATCACATAAAAAAAAAAAAAAAAAAAAATCAAAAGAATGCATTTTGTATGCTGAAATTGAGATTCAAGCAAACACATTGTTAAAAACTGGTCAAATCAATTGCTCAATTCATTATCTGATAAAAAAAAAAAAAAACAACAACTGTGGAGTGTCTCATTAGTGAACACACATCAACTGGCACTTTTAACTCAACATTAGATGTGTCTCACAGAAGTGCGCTGAGGCAGGACAGGTCAATGAAGTCCAGCATTCCACAGTTTTATCAGAAGTGACAGATCTGAATAGAACAGGTAGGAAAAAGATTGCTAGGTGCAGTTGCTGACCAGGCACAGTCAATGTAGGTATTTTGATAGAAAATAATAGGAGCCTATTTTATGACGTGACTCTAACAGTACAAATGTGCACTGCCTTTTAGCAGCCTTTTCTTGTAAGATATTTGTATTGAAGTCACTTTTCCTTAAAGTGAGCAATGAATGAACTATTATTATGGACAATTACTTTAAACTGTTGGTTGTCAGAGGCCTTTTGGACATTTTCTGATTCATGGATAGAACCAAATGTCCTGAGGGAGATGCCTACATTTCCTACCCCCAAAATTTCAGTAATAGGTAAAACTGTGCGTCATCAGCATAAGTGTGAATATAGATGTTGTTATACTCTCTATATGAGCTAAGGAAGACCATGTAGATAGTCATAACACACATAGGACAATGCACACGTTTAAAGCTTTTGCCTGGATTTTGTGTTTATACTTAATTTCCAATGTAATTTCAAAGTCCCCAGGCATCCATCCATCTATCCATCTAGCTAGCTAGTTATGATAGAGGGAGGCTACTAATTGTGTGTCTGATGGTAATGATGTCAATGCAGCACTGACACATCAATACAAGAACAGGACAAGATGCTGACTAAAGGGAAAAGTGCAACAACAGAGATAAAGATATGGAAAGTAAAAAGAATGGACCTTCAAAGGATGAACAGGAAATGAATAAGGTTTACCACCTAACTGGCTTTTATCAGTATAGCTAATAAACCAAAATAAGTCTGTGTCCAGTGCTGAAAAAAAGATTAAGTATTCCGTATTAAAACAAGAAAAAGGTAAACTAAAACATTACTTAAAAAAACAATACTGAAATAATAAGAAATTAATATTTTAATATGCTTTTCATGTCCTAATAATTATATTTTTACAATAAAGGCAAACTGTGCAATAGAGGAGTTAATGTGCATTTTGACTCCACAACCCAGAACTTTGCAAAACATTTCAACCGGGCCCTCAGCTGTGGGCACTGTAGAGTCCAAAGGTGGCTGCTTAGGACCCCCTTATCTGGGATCGGGTTGCAGGGGCAGCAGCCTAAGCTAAGAGGCTCAGACTTCTCTCTCCCCAGCCACTTTGGCCAGCATCTCTGGGGGAATATGTTGCTACTTTTGTTTAACTGATCTAATCTTATGTGATCTGTCATAGTGATTACACTTTATAACTTACTAGTATGTAAAGTTACTTCAAATTTTAGAGAAAGTTGTCTGTTTCTTTCGAACCTCAAATCAGTTATATATGATCCTGGTGGGGTTGTGATTGTTTTAATTTGTATCTCTGAAGATAAATCCTGTAAAACATTGCAGCATTATGAATTTAAATCCCTAAGACTAGCTTTGATAAGAGTGTTTGCTCACTTTGTCTCCACAGACATTCAAAGTGAATGTACGCACGTCATATAATTTATTTAAACAATTCGGTTGACAAGGTTAGCAGATCTTCATTAATGTATTTCATGAGTGGAAGGGGTAAAATGGCCAATTAGAGCTGTTAACAAAATTAACTGAAAACACAAACTGTCAAGGGGTTTAAACTAAGATATGACTGCACCAAACTGGGAATATTCAACCAGTAAGAAATCCTATGCACCCTCCCACCACTAAACTTCACCTGTAGTTCAGGGTAGATACCAAAAGGACTATATCAGGGGGATTTTCTGGGGTGAATTTGAACCCTGGAAACTGGAAATTACCAAGGTGGAAAGACATCTTTAGATCCAATACCCTGTTAGTTTGCTAAACTGACATTAGTTAACATAATAAAACAGAATTGTAAAAAAATATGGAAATTGAAGTATACTTGTGGTAAGTTAGGAAGAGAACAGGATGGACCAAAATACTATTTAAATTCAAAAATGACGCTTAGGCGTAAATTCAAACTGGAAGACTCTTCCCAGTGTCACCTGCATCATCCAGTCGCTGCATAATGCACCTCAGCTGTTGCCCCAGCTTTGGACCACACCTCGTCGTAGCCAATCATCATGCAAATCTCTGCTTATAAAGCTCTCCATCCATGGCTCCGTCTGCTTCCAGTTGAGCTACAACGCGTCTCCGCCCCTTCTCCACCCTTGTTTTCTCACAGCTCCATCAGGCTTCCTTCAGCCTCCACTTCCACTCCACCACCAGTGTCTGGGTCCCCGGGGGGAAGACGTCTCTAATCCTAAACCTAAAAGTTCATCCATGTTTATTGCAATTTACGGCATATTCATTTTCTGCCGGGGTCCGAGCACCAAAAAACCTTTATTCATTTATGTCAATAGATCTTTTTAATTGCTGTTCTGTTTTTGTGAGTCTCTCCAGGCTGAAATGATCTTCACCATGTACTGGAAGTCTTTCAAATAACAGATACACAATGTAATGGAAGCCTAAATAATAAGTCAAGTTTGAAGCACAGATTCTGCCTCAAATTCTCCACATCTCGATTCAATGGGGTATCTTTGAATTTAATAAATGGAGCATGCCACTGATATCAAAGTGCCTGATGCCACAACATATATAGGTAGGTATGGTGGAATCCATGCCCCATTGAATAAAAAGTAGGAATTACCCAATATTTAACAGGTGGTCATAATGTTAGGGTTCATCTGCATGCATTAATAGTCACATAGAAACTACCATAGAGAATAATCTCCCCATGTGAAATCATCAGAATACAAACAGCAATGCCCTATTGCTGCCTCTTCCTCTTGATGTTTGAACAACTCCCTCTGTAAGAGCTGTGATAATCCTCATCTGTTGCAACAGGGCTTTACTGTTCACACTATTTAAGTACTTTCCTTCTCTACACCCTGCACTTTACTCCAGTATTACTTCAGTCTTAACATCCAAGCTCAGATCTCTCCCATTGTGTTGGACCTTTTTCATTGGTCATGCCGACTCAAAGCGTGTGCTACATCTCCACCTGCAGAGATGTGCCAACAAATCTCTCTACAACTTTCACCCCACTTTATACACTCAGTTTCACTTCACTAAATCTGTCTAGTTTCAGACAGAGCAGGAGGCTTGACTCACCTATCATGATAAAGGAAAATATTTAATTATTAATGAGATGTGATTTACAACCTAAGACCTTGAACTTGAATTTTGCTTAAAAACCTACCTCTGCTTTAAACTTCTCCACAACTTTTTCCACCAGGTCTGTCAAGTTCCTTGGTCTTCATGATGCTGTTTATTGACTGAGTTTTAAGGAACAACTTAACTTATACTGAGTGTAAATTTGATTAAATGACTCACAAGTAGACTCTATTTAATATTTAGAAACTTCTGAAAGTGATTGATTGCTCTGCTTTTTATTTAGGGGCATCAGAGTAAAGGAGGATAAATATTTTTTTTTATTTAAAACTATGTATCACTTGTGTATTGTGTATCACTTTGTGTATGGGTTTCATATTAAACATTTTTGCAAGGTACTGTAAACCCTTATTGAGATGTCAAATGTCTCAAGTTAAAAATTATATTTCTACAACCATCAGCCACTGATTGTTCAGTTTATAATATCAATAAACATAAAGTAGTGTTTTAGTCAGCCTATAACAACTATTCAATTGAGTCTTTTAAAAACTTGTTTCAGTTATTTGGTCTAAAACCAATGTTAAATCCTGTTTGTATTGCAGGAAATCACAGTCAAGCCTAAAGCCAGTGTTTGAAGAAGGAAAAAACAGAGTGATACAAAAATAACTGGACAGCTGACTTTCCTAAAAGCCTATAAGCCACCTCATTCTCAGTTCATTCATTCAAAGTGAAGCTTCACACAGGGCACAGGATCACAGCTCAGTCTCACATCTCTTCATGCATACTTAAAGCAACTTACCACTCTTGGTATCCTTTCCATCCACCAAGGGTCTGTAGTCGGTCTTTGAAACTGTCTCTCCCACCTTGTCGTCGTAGCTCTCCTTCTCCAGCGAAGCCACAAAGTCTCTCTTAAGCAAGGGCTCAGCTGGAGCCCCGCCTCCACCTCCACCCAGAGCATCTCGCAGACTCAGGTCCATACTCCTAAAGCTGGAGAGAAAAGAGAAACTTGGAAATGATCACCTTTTTTCAATCTTTGTGTTGTGCTACTTTCATGTCTCGTCATTTCTACTATTTACATGTGACTACTTTGTTCCAACCTAAATGATATTCCCTTTAATTCAAGTGAGCATAGTTCACGCAGTGATCAGGCAACTTGCACATTTAATTTTTCTTTATAAAAATAGCCAAACAAAATAAGTTCTCTGACTTGTGTAAGGGGAAAAAAAGAAAACCATTTCCATCACTCTATTTACATATTTAAAACAGATATTTACACATATTTAACTTCCTGGCTGATGTCTTGACATGTTGCTTTCAGTGTTTCCACATAATGTTCTTTCCTCATGATGATATATATTTTATGAAGCGCACCAGTCCCTCTAACAGCAAAACTCCCCCATAACACGATTCCTTTAATTTTATTTTCATCAGACCACAGAACATGTCAACAAAATTTAAGCGTTTGTCCCTGGGTGCATTTACAAAGTGTAATCTGGCTTTTGTGTTGTTATGAAGTAATGGCTTCTTTCTCACTGAGTGGCCACTACAGAATGAAAATTTTGTCCTTGTGTATTCTTGCAGACAGCGAATACGGATCTTTTGTGACAACACAGATATATTAGCCCAACCTCGAACTTGACCTATATCCCTGAATGGGTCTTACGAATCATACATAACAAAAACAATGGCAGATTACATGTTAGTGGTGGTGATGCAGTGGCTGCAGAACCTTATTACTCAGTTTCAAGAAATTCTCTGAACGCTTTACTATTTGACTGAGAAGAGAAGGCTGATGCGCTTTGCTGTTCGCCATTCTTGTTTTCTTGTTGTGTTTACCATTAACCTCTTGTCCCATACTCCATGTTTAGCATCACTTACAGGTCGGGGAACTTAAAATAGAGTTTTGGACTGTTCTTGGTATTTCAGTGTAGATGAAAACATTTTGGTCCCGTTTGGACCGAATACCAGTTTGGTATTTTTGAAACCAAAAACCTGTTTTAGAAAAATCCATTCCATTCCCTCTACCAGCATCTTCACAAGGTGTTTAGCTGTTGTTCTGAAATGAATTTGCACATTTTGCAGCAAAACACATCAGTCTCTGAAACACAGGACCCATCTCCTTCCTGTCCAACACAATGACTGGACATTCTCATGGTGTTTATACTAGCATACAGTTGTTTGAACAGATAAATGTTGCACTTTCAGGCATCTGGAAACTGTACCCAAATAAGAACCAGAAGAAAAGATCACAATGACTGTTTTCCCAACATGGAGAAACCTTGTCACCCTATTATGGACTTTATTGAAAATGAACAAGTAGCTCAAACAGTCCAGTTAAAAGGTGCACCAGTGCATTTAAGGAATAACATCACATCTTGAAAACAACACAAACAACAACAATAACAACAACAACAACTACTACTACTACTACTAATAATAATAATAATAATAAAATCATTAATATTACCAATTAATAATATTATTATTAATAATTCTAGTCAAACAATGAGTTCAAACGTGAAAGATTTAAAAGTATGTCTACAGCAATGAGTGGGCTAAATCTTGCACCATTTGGTTTATAAGGAGTTAGTTTTTCTTGATTGCTTTGACCTGCCTAAAGAAACTGGATCCACTCAGTTTTCATCATCACTAGCTAAGGAGAGCAAAAGACTTGCTCTCCTTAGCTACAGCAAGTCAAAACAAAGCAAAACAAGGATTTGTTGTCCATTATATAATGATTGATTGGAACAGCTCATACTCTTGGTTTCAAATTGTGCTGTTTGAAAGTGATATTTGCTTTTGTTTCATATTTTAAATGTTCTGGCATGGCTAGAGTGTTTTGCAAATAAAACTGGTTACTTTGACCATGAGTGCCGCTGTTTAGACCTGTGTGTTAACTGTTTTAAAAACGAGAAGTTTGAGTTGACAGCTGCATGAAAGCAATCAACAAAAAATGTAACGGACAGAGCTGCACTAGCAGATATCAAGAAAATGGATATTTTCATTTTGACATCCATTTAAATATACCTTTAATCCCCCTTTCTTTCTCTTCTCTGCTTATGTTTACCCCTCCATCTGCACTGCAGGCAAACAAGCTGCCATTGTCTTGCAAATGTAACACACACACTACATGGCCAGCAGCCAGCATGAAGACATACAGTAGACTGTTAGCAGGCCTCAGGAAGGACTGTGGGCCATTGTTTCACAGATAGGGGTATACACAGCAGACACCTCACACGACTTCTGCTCTCACTTTCAATGTGAGTCTCTTCAATCCTGCTGTCTTCCTTCAGTTTTGTGTATACTAGTGTTTTTCCTGTGTCATTCATTGCGTCTCTAACACAAAAACATTTTCCGCAACAATTCTCATCAATGGTTAGCTCGCATATAATCTATCCTCTAATCCTTCACAGTTGTATACTCCCCTGCTTCCCATGCCTTCATCACACAGACAGGATTTACTCAGAACTGTTCCAATATAAAAATGAGCCATTCCTAAATGGTGCCTCCTGACCTCTGTTGCTCTCTATGCTGCATTATTTATCGCTTCAGTGGAGGGGTTTCATAAGACAGCATATTCAGTGACCTGAGTTTTGGATATTATCTTTTCTTTAAACATACTTTCGATTGTAACAACCACTAAGTACTTTGGACCACTCAGAACTCAAGCTTATTTAGATCAGATACCATAGGTAAAATAATGAATCAACATCTGCCTAGACAGGTTTGTGATATTGTATAATGACATTACATCATCCATACCTGCTTATCCTCACAGGGTCACAGGGGGCTGGTGCCTATCACAAGCAGTCATTGGGCAAGAGGTGGGGTACACCCTGGACATGTCGCTAGTCCATCACAGGGCAGTCAGACAAATTTTTAAAGTATCTTAATTTTCATGCTTTTTTGTCAACTTCTGAGATCGGGTCACAGGGGTAACAGGTCAAGGAAGGAAACCCAGATATCGCTCTCATTGTTGACACCCTCCAACTCATTTTTGGGGATCCCAAACCATTCCCAGGGCAAAAGGGATTTATATTATAGTCCTTGCAGAATGATCTGGGTCTGCCAAGAGTCTCCCTTTTGTCTTAGCAATTAGCCATTACGATTGATGGGAAGCCAAGTTTGAAGTTTAATCTGCCATAGCACATAGTGAGGAGAGTTGTAAACAATCTCCAAAGCTCACTGAGGCCTTGTACACATGTAGCCAGGTCTTTATAAAAACGAATATCTCAGCCACATTGTTTTAAAAAAATTATATCGTACACACAGGATTGGCTTCAGAAAAACAGTGGATGGAAGGCCAATTTGCAGAAAAATTTATTTGTTTTCCAAGATATCTGGCTACGTGTGGACTAGGCCAGAGAGATACTGCAAAGAGAATTATAGCATATTGGGGTTGTCAAGTCCCCATAGCAATGATTAGATGTTATCTACACTGCCAGCCTGTGGTTTGGAAGGCATTTCTCCTATTACCACAAGAGTCAATGTGCAAAGTTTGCTAAATGCTTTGGTCAGATGGGCTACTGAGCTTATTCTCAACAAACCTTCTAGGTGGTTCTGATAGCTGTACTGATCAAGTAGGGTTCGAGGATGGGACCACTGTATTACAGAGGGAAAAAAATTTATACCCATGATTCCCTGCCAAAGCATACACCACCCATCCCTGTCAACACCAATCTGCCTCATAATCATTTCATGCTCCAGAGAAATTTCATGTAAATGCGCAAACAAAGCTTAAACAAGTGACTATACCAATATAATTGCAAAAAAGATTTGGTGGAATGAGTTAGTATAAAAGTTCAAAATTAACCTCACAGTAACACATACTTTTTCCTTTTCTAGTTTATAAATGAAACCAGATTTCAGCTTTAATTTTTACTGTGAACTATGACTAAAAACTTGTTTCATATGATCTGTCACCATAATCAGGCCAGCAGACAGCCTTGCCTGGGCCCAGGACAACATTATGCTGGAAGGGCCCCTATTCACGGCATTCCGTAACTAGTGGAAGCCTATTGAGTACCTATGATTTTTTTTAATCTGTCCTTTGTAGAAGTAGCACTCAGAATTGTTGTCTGAGTGCCAAGTAGAAGCCCAACAGATTTACTTTCACAAGTTGAGCATCATGGCTTATGATTACTTATGATTTAAACACATGGTTGATACTATATTCAGTACATTTGCTTTTTCCATACTTTTACAGACTATGTAGGAACCATGGACATTAAAATTTTCTAGATATGTACACAAAGAGATGGAAAAATAAGAGGAAAAGCTTCTGGCTCCGCAGGCACAGTAAGATCACCACTATATAGTGCTATATAGAATACAAATAATTGGATTTTTCTTAGAATAATACAAAAAACATGAAAGAACTTGCCACATTAACTTCTATTTAACTACTAAAACCTTGAAAGGAAAAAAAAGGTCAAGAGTAAATTAGTAATATTTCTATACATAAATTAATTTTGTTTTTGATATTTCCTGACAAATCTTTAAGATTGATAACACAGCTTTTAGGCAAACAGACAAAACAAACTAATTTAGATTCACCCACTCAACCACAGTCTGATGACACAATCACTGTCACACTAATTGGGCTTTATAGATGCACAGGTGCATATCAACAAATTTTTATATTATTGAAATGTTCAATTATTTCAGCAACTCAGTTCACTAATTGAAACACATTATATAGTTTTCAAGCCTTTATTTCTGTTTGTTATAATGATTTTCAGCTTAAACCCAATGAAAACACGACATTTCTTAGAGTATTACATCAGACCAATTAAAAAAACTTTTGTAATAAAGAAATGTAGGCTTATTGAAAAGTATGTTTAACAGCTGCTGAAAGGTTGTTTTCAAAAGGTACTTTTAATCTGACAAACGAGCCTCATCAGAATGTATATTCTAATTTACTGAGATATACCTAAGAATACTTCTCAAAAATCAAACTTCTTTCTACATGTTGGTTAACATCTAGTGACGTCTGTCAGAGGAATAACTATCATCATTTACTTTAAATCAATCAAATAGGCTGTGGAGTTGAGTTGCTAACATTTACATTTCTATTTCAGCTTCTATTTCTGAAGTAATGTCCTTGTTTCTGAAACCTACTTCATTTTCACATTTATTAGTTGTTAATATCTTCTTCAAGTCAGGAAAGCTATACAGTAAAAGTAGTATAATAGTAAAATAGTGGTTTAAATGAAAAAGGAAGGAAGCTATATTGAAATAAACAACTTTGTTTATAAATGAGTGATATTTTCAGGAATTTATGGAGTCTAACCAGTTAACAAATTTCTGTGATGACCGCCCAGCCAGTCCCTATGGTGACTCAGCAGCTCCTGTGTGCTTCCTTCTTGATGGGCACAGGCTCCGACACACCCACACAAACACATCCATGCACAGTGTGTCTGATTAGCAGCAGTTTAGATTACTGCTGACAACACACTGTGTCAACACACACTAATCACACAAACATATAAATGCACATCTAGGACATCAGTATAGAAAAGAAAGGTCCAGCCAGTCAGCACATCAACCAACCCAATTACTAACTGCACAAATCTGTCAAATTGGGATGTTTGGAGGGTTACTGTATGTGAGCATGCTTTCAGAGTGATCAAGACAGTCAGAACTGCACATTTAGAGAAAACAAAATCACATGGAGATGAAAAACTGAAGTGAAAAGAAACATTTCCACAATAGATTATTTTAACCTAACCTAACCTATCCATACTGTGTGAGTTTCTGGGTCTGATATCTGACTATTGACAGTGATGCTGGCATAATAGCTGGACTGTTCTGGATCCAGATTCCCAGTGAGGGAAAATTTCATGAGGCAGGAGGGAACTGTTTGAAATGTTAGATGTTCCTCAAATCATATTTAAAATTTGTGTTAAAAAAGCTGTTCAAACGCAGACCCCGTAAAGAGAGTATACATAAAACATTTATTGTAAATATGATGTTAGATAAGAGCTCCCTCTCAAAAAAATCATGATAAGTATAGTTAGTAATGGCAGAACAGCATTATAATTTTTTTAATTCAACTAGAACTAATTTATAAGAAAGAAAATGGCACATTCCAAATAGCCAAACAGTGAAATCATTTTGTCTAAGAATAACTCAAAAACCTCCACATAGAAGTTTCATTCTGATAGTAGAAAGGGTCTCAACTCTGAATGAAGACCTCCTGGTACTGTCCTGTACAGAGGGAACATGTTTTAATGCATTAGTGAATTTGATGAAGGGACATTTTGTGCTGACCCATCCTTCATTCTGCTGTGCTGTCTGATGTCAGCTCTAATCTCAATCTCAGCCTTGCAGTCAGCAGGAGAGCATGACCTTTTATGTTTCCACCAAAGTTTCTGTCAACTTCTAATTTACAACAAGGTCACTTTTACTTTTAAATGAACATTGTTTCTGTTGTGCATTCGATGGTAAAAAAAAATTGCTGAGTCACAATCAGTTACTTATTTAAGAATGAAATGTCACCAATGGATCTGTATCAAAGTGTAGGATTATTTGAACTGTCAATTATGATGAATGTATATTAACTCCAATGTTAGCTTTGACATACTGTAACAACTCACACAAAGCATGTTATCATATAGCAGCTACAGAAACAACAGCAAGAAATAATAACAATAGGTATAATTACTTCCAGGTGCAGTGCACAAAGCATTATGAAAATGGTTTTAGCTTTTCCTGAGGTCATGGTTATTTATCTGAAATCCATTTTTATCAAACATGTTAATTCTCAAACTTTATTGCCATGATCAGTAGGGGTGGGAATCTTTTACTATCTCACGATTTGATTTGATTTGATTTGATTCGATTCGGATTTTTGGGGCCATGATTCAATTCAAAATCAAATTTCAATTCAAAACCATTATTCATAAGGATTCTGCTTTAATCTATAGGTGTGAAAAGGATCTTCATGATCTACTCCAGTCTGCTTTGCAAGACAAAATGACAAATGGACACATTAAAGTGTCTTTTTCATATTTATTAAATTTTAAATATTAATCCATGCTTAGATGGAATTACTCCCTCCCTGCCTCCTTACGAAGTGGTCACGGAGAGCGCCACTCTTTTCTACAGACAGCCTCCTCCGTGGACAACGGCGTTGCAATTTCTATCCGAGAGTTTTGAGCCATTTGACAGTCTTTGTAGTTATTTAGTGAAGAATTGTAAAAAATGTACATAATTCCTCACCATGGCATTTATCCGCCATGGATAAATGCATCGAATAAACGCGTCAGATAAACATTCCATATTCATGTCGCCTGCAGATACAAAAACCAGATAGTGGAAGCGGACGACTTGAAGCGAAATATCAACATTGCTGTTTGAGCACATTTCTTCATAAAGCACATCCACAAACTTCTGACCAATCACACAACACACTGCATCGTTACAAAATGGAGACTGACAGATGTTTGTTTTATTTTTTATTTCTTAAAATAGATTTGAATCGATGAGAATCAAGATTCTTGTGTGAATCGATTTTTTGACACACCCCTAATGATCAGAGGAAAAAAGAAAAATAATGTATCACAATATCTCTGGCAATTTCAAAATGACATTCTTAGCTTGTGAAGAAAAATCCATCAAGGAATGTGGTGG
Source organism: Anableps anableps (assembly GCA_014839685.1). Taxonomy (NCBI): domain Eukaryota; kingdom Metazoa; phylum Chordata; class Actinopteri; order Cyprinodontiformes; family Anablepidae; genus Anableps; species Anableps anableps. Next base: position 25,340,510 of record CM026077.1, read on the forward strand.
AATAGGACCAAAAAGAAAGGCAGTCTCATGATGGAGTACAAACATATTTAATTGGCAGCAAAAAATCTAAAACTTATTGTTACAAAACTGAGACAGGAAGGGCGATATCTTGGATAACCAAAAATCATAGATTATAGCAGACAGCATAACAGAGGAGATAAAAACAGTTTGGGTGGGTAACATAAGGATCTGACAATGATGTAATGAAACTGGCTGGCTTCTAACTGCTGTGGAGGTGATTAGTAGGACAAGTGAAACTAATGCACATACAAAAACAAAAAACCGACCACACACAAGAAATTGGAATCAAAGCACAAAGGAGTGAATCATGTACGGAAAAAAGGGAATGATATACACAACAGAAACCCAAAAATGATCCACATACAAAAGCAAAGTGCCGAACAAAGCATTAAAACCCAAGGATCATGACAAAACCTCATTGAGGATTCTGTATAGGTGATGACAAAAGTCTAAAAAGCCCCATCAGTAGCCCATTCAGTAGCCATGGCAGCAAAAAAGTGGGCCGCATAGGTACATAAGAATAATAAGATGATAAAGATGTCAGAGAAAAATCTACAATTTGTATAAAGCAAGTCAGTAAGGTATAAATAATTTATTTACTGTGCATTTCTGAGTACTTGAAGCACATGAATGACTGTTAATCCAAAATGTACAATAAATTAGCAAGAGACATGATAAAGACAAATGAAGCTGGAATTTAGAAAGGATTTTAGTTAATGCCTATGTCTATCACACAAAGAAAGAAGAGCTCAATTAATAATATAATACAATTTTTATAGATACTTTTGGTTCACCTTTGCCTCCTCCTCTTCTTCTCTTTTGATTTTTCCCTTCAGGGGTCGCCACAGTGAATCCAATATCTCCATTTAATAATATCCTCTGCATCCTCCACCCTCACACCAGCTAACTTCATGTCCTCTTTCACCACATCCATAAATCTCCTTTTTGGTCTTCCTCTTGGCTTCCTGCCCAGTGGCTCTAACCTCAGCATTCTTCTATCAAAATAATCATTGTATCTACTCTGAACATGTCCAAACCATCTCAGTCTGGCTTCTATGACTTTATCACCAAAACATCTAACATGAGCAGTCCCTCTGATAAACTCATTCATGATCCTACCCTTACATGTCACTTCCTAAGAGAACCTCAACATCTTCAGTTGTACAACCTCTAGTTCTGCCTCCTATCTTTTCTCCATAAGCACTGTCTCTAAACCATACAACATTGCTGGTCTCACTACTGTCTTGTACATCTTACCTCTCATTCTTGCTGATACTTTTTTTCCCACCCATTCCAACCTCATTGCACACACTTCTTCACTTTTTTTCCATACTCTCCATTGCTCTGGACTGTTGACCCCATGTACTTAAAGTCCTCTACCTTCTTTATTTCAACTACTTGTAACGTCACCTTTCCACTTGTGCCCTTCTCATTTGCACTCATTTTCTTTCTTGCTGCAATTTATCTTCATTCTTCTCTTTTCCAGTACATACCTCCATGTCTCTCGCTTTTCCTCTATCTGTGTCCTGCTCTCACTGCAGATCACAATGTCATCTGCAAACATTATAGTCTGTGGAGACTCCTGTCTAACCTCATCTGTTAGCCTGTCCATCATCAAAGCAAACAAGAAGGGGGTTAGAGACTATCTATGATGCAGTCCCATCTCCTCTGTCACTCCTACAGCACACCTCACTGCTGTCTCACATCTCTTATGCATGTCCTGGTCTTTTTTGTACTCCTCCATCAGCATCCTTAAAGCAAAAATTGCATCTTTAGTACTTTCTTGGCATAAAACTGTGTTGCTGCTCAGAGATGCTCACTTCTGACTTAAGCCTAGCTTCTACAGCTTTTTCCCACAGCTTCATTGTATGACTCATTAGCTTTATTCCTCTGTAGTTGCCACTATTCTGTACATCTCCCTTATTCTTAAAAATCGGCACCAGAACACTTTTCCTCCATTCCTCAGGCATCTTCTCACTCTTCAAAATCTTGTTGAACAACCTAGTCAAAAACTCTACTGCCACCACTCCTAGCTCCTGCCATACCTCCACGGGTATGTCATCGGGATCACTGCATTCCCCTCCTTTTTCCTCTTCAAGGTTTTTCTCACTTCATCCTTGCTAATCTTAGGTACTTCCTGATCCACAACAATCACCTCTTCTACTCTACATTCTCTCTCATTTTCCTCATTCATCAGCTCTTCAAAGTACTCTTTCTATCTTCCCATCATACACTTGGCACCTGTCAGAACATTTCTATCCCTATCCTTAATTGCCCTAACCTGCTCCACATCCTTTCCATCTCTATCTCTCTGCCTTGCCAACCCCTACAAATCCCTCCCTACCTCCTTACTGTCCAGTCGAGCTTACAGGTCATCAAACACCTTTTGTTTGGCCTTTGCCACCTCTACCATCACCATATGCTGCATCACCCTATACTCCTGTGTACTATCCTATTTATTTATTTTTGATTTTATTTAATCTAAGAGCTACATTTTGAACATTCTCCTGGGAGCTGGTGGTGGCTTTAGAAGGAAACGCCACTAATTGGCTGCTCTCTTTAGACTAAACTGAGGCAAGAGAAGTTTTAAACTTTTGCATGTGAGGTTTAGGAGACAAATACACTCGTTTTGTTTGTTACCTGGACAGTTAGCCAGCCATCACCAGGTCAGGACTCTCTATCTGATGGTGGAGGAGAGAAGAGAGGAGGAGGTGTTGACCAGCTGCAGACAGTGCCTCTGAGCCTGTCTGGGGGGTGAAGCTCATGCCACCCTAGACGAGAAGCCACCTTGGGCAGCTGCCCATGTCGCCCATATCAGAAATCGCTACTGCAGAACCCTGTCAAAATAGTTCGACCTGAGCGCCTGGTGTCGAGTTCGACAAGTGGATGGCTCTTTGCGAACAAAATGACGCAATTTTCGTTGCTCGGCTACATCAATGAGAGCTGATTTCGGCACTTCTGATGAAGTATGTCGGGGCCTTAACACCGGCTTTTAGACTTTTGAATCTGGTCTTTAGAGAAAAAATGTTTGCAACTAAGCTGACTCACTGGCATAGGTTTAAGACCTTTGCATGTTCTCTGCATGAAAATAATATATTTGATGAGTTAAGTGGACTTTTACTGCCATTGATGCCCACACTTAGAAATTGATTTTAGTAGTTAAAATGCTAAAGTTCACAGAAAATAATGAAGACATGATGATGGATAATACACAGGGAGAAAGGAAAATGTGGGTTTAGTGATACAGATGCTATCATCACAATATTTAAACAACAAAATATGCAGCCCTACTTCATTGACATTTAAAGGAATAAAATAAAATATCTAGGCTTCTAGATTTTCACCCAGTTTTACACCACGTATTCTCAGTAAAGTGCTTGTGAACATGGCACACAAAAGGTTTTTCTCACAAAACATACAAACACTTCCAATTTAACATGTTTTTTTAGTATCCAGAGCCACGTCAAAGATGTGTGGGGATCAAAAAGGAAGCTGATTTGGGGGGCCTTCCAACTAACATCAAGCACTACAGCTCATAATGTGTCCTTAATATCAGCCTTGTTTATATATGATACATCCAACATAACCTTCAGTATAGTTTACAACAATAATGTAACATCAGCTACACAACAACCAAATGTTTTTTTTTACTTTGCATGATATTCAAAGTATGAATGATTAAAATTATTTTTTTTAAAAAGTTGTTTTTTTTTAAGTTCTTAACATTACTGTTGTGACCTCTAGAGCTCAGAAGTTAATACTGACTGAGAAGAGCATGGAGATTACCCAACAAAAAAAATCAAATATCTTTCTTGATGTTGACATAATTTTAAGTAATTTCTCTTTACTTCTGTAGTTTGCATAACTGTACTATGTGGAAAGGTGAAATATAGAAACATCTAGGGTGCTTCTGAAACCAATTTCACAACAAAATACAACCCAGGAAAAGTCTTATCAGGCAGAACACAGTGATAAATATAAAATATTTTAGATTTCATGTGTCATATGTTTTGTCTCACTAGATTACTTCTGATTAGGCATGGGCCTTCATGAGAACCGTACAATATGATCAACTTAAGTAAACATAGTTTTACAGTATCAATTTCTCAATACAATTAAAAACAAAAATATATACAACATGATGTTACTGTTTTTATTCAAAGCAGAAAGCAAAAAAATACTCCTATTACAGCCAAAATTACATTAAATATTCATTACTACATTTATAATAATGTTAACTATAACATTTACGTACAGTCATTTTGATTTCTGACTGAAACAATAATATTAAACAAATACCCAATAAATTTATTTGTGGTTCTCAAGTGCTTATTAGGCATAATGTTATACATTTACATTTCCTAAGAGAATAAGAAAATCTAACAAATCGAGCTGCTTATTTAGAAAGGCTATCTGCTATCCTGTTATATTTAAAAACACTGATACTTTCGTAGAACTGATGGCTGGCACAACTTCAGTTTTCACACCATGGCTGTTAGTGTTTTTTGCAACTGGAAATATATCCAGTGTTTCTGCTAGTCAGCAGTACACAGCAATATGTGGGGTAGGGGGAGTGCTCCGATACTCTATGTTCCTTATAGCCAAAGAAAGCTCTGGTCACCCAAGTACTTTTACTGGCATCTGATTAAAAGGACTTTAAATTGTAACAGTATAAATGGCCCCAAGATTGAGGGTAGCTCTCTCCCTCAAGCAGATGAGTTTACAAGTGATGTCAAGATGGAGGGGAGATGGATAGACAGATTGGGACAGTGTCTAATGTGATGAGGGTGCTGCTCTGGTCTGTTTTGGTGAAGAAAGAGCTGAGCCAAAAAGCAAAGCTCTCATTTCACCGGTCATCAGAAATGGATCAAGACCGAAAGAAGGAGATCCTGAAAACAAGCAGCTAAAATCTGAAGGGTGGCCAGACTCAGCCTCAGAGATAAAGGTGAGCTCCGTCATCTGGGGAGAGCTCTAAGTAGAGCACCTCTTCCAGGGGACTACATATTTCTTCTGGCCTGGGAATGTCCTTGCATTCCTGAGAATGAGATGGAGAGTAGAGTGTTGCTGTGCAAAGGGATGTCTGAATTTCCCTCTTGGATCTACTGCCCAATCTTGAATAAGCAGATGACGATAAAGTGGATAGAAGGTATGAAGGAAAAAATTTAAAACTATATATTTTTAAAACCTGAGTATTCTGTCCCATACCTTTCCACTGATGAATCAATAGTGCAGTAAAAAAGTCAAATTTGCATACCTTAATTGTATAGCATTTTAAGTGTTCCCTTTGTAACCCCTCTTTGGTTTGCTTTGGCCCTTAGCTTGTCCTGTTAGTAACCATCCAGAATGTTGATGATGTGGTAGGTAGTAGTTTTTCCTCCCCTTACCCATTTCACACCTTTGGTCATTCATGCTTGATTTTTCACATACAAAACTTATATCAGTCAGGAGGAAAATTTATATCCACATTGACAACCATGAATTTAAAATATATTTTTTAATGTTTTGCTCCTGATCTACTAAGGAGATATGGGTTTATTATTTCAATAAATAATATATTTTTGGTTTGATCTGAGGTCATAATCTGTGACCTTTTATGTGACTCAATGGGCCCAACAGAGATCATATCCAAAATGAATGGGATTATAGCTTTTGATATACAACTGAATTAAATAACATGAAAAACTGGATCATTTTATGAGTATGAATCTCCATAATTGTTGAAAAATACTTAACTATAATGAAAAACCATTCAACCTGGTTAACGTGCATAAGTACAAAATGGAAGTACAAGGGAGAGAAATGGCAATCTATAGATACTAACTGGGGGTATGATTTCACAAAGAAGCAAACTGAGCCGGAGCTGTTTATTTTTTGGTCTAAATTGCCATTAAACAACTTCATATGTCGACCACAGAGAGGACAGAGCACAAAGACAGTCAGAAAGGAAAAATATATGAGCAATGGTAGAACAGGATTAACACAGAGAGAAGATAGTGCGTGTATGCAGCTGTCTGTATATGTGTGTTTGTAGAGAGTGGGGATGGGGGTATTACTGTATAATGGCCGGCTTACTCTCTATAGAAAATCAGGCTGTTCTTATAACTGCTTTAACATCAGAAAAAAACCTTTTATGTAACAGGCCTTTGACTTTGGTATGTGCGCAGCACTACAGAAATCATCACAGTTTATAATCTGCTTCTTACTGTAGACCCATATACGAATATTACAGCAACAGAGGCAAATTGGTGAAAAAAAGCAGCAAAGTCACAACACTTTCTACACTCATGAATAGTTTCCTAGGAACCAAAGCATGGATATAAAAGGAATTAATCATTATTCCTACAGCGTCGGGATTTTTTTTTTTCAGGGGCAGTCTTGTGCCATCCCGACTGCGGCATCACCACCATAACAAAGAGACACGAATCCACGGACCCCTGCATGAGACAGCCCCCCCCACCCCACCCCACCCCCCTCTCCTCCTCACACGCCCACTATCTCCTTACATTAGGATGAGAAACACCACCAACAGCAAATGTCTAAGTAGCCGTATGCATCCTAATCAGAGAAATACGAGGCCCATATTAATATCCCTGCATCGCGAGACCTAAATCACGCTTTAACAGTGGCTCGAATGGCATCATTCATTTATAATGGCGCAGCGCGAATCACGCGATGACACACCTTGAATCTGAGTTATATACTAAAATGAGCCACTCACCGTTTGGATTCTTCTCAAGCAGTGTGTTTACGTTGTAAAGACAAGTGTGTGATGGGGGAAATCTCTCCTCCCTTCAGCTTCTGGCAGAGCAGTCTGGTACCAGGACACAAACACGCCCCCTTTCTGAACGGTTTAGCCAATCAGGAGGCGGGAGCAACAAGAATGGAGCGCTTCGAATCTGCAAACAGCGGACGCTGCTGATGCGTTCACGTACCTCAGTGGAAACGGCTGATGACCAGAAAACAATATCGGATAAAGTTGCAGAATGTATCCAGCATTAAATTCAAATTTGCAGATCTAAAACTGAAGCAAAAATGGAATAAATAAATCCCCAAAGTGAAAACTGTCCCCTTTTATTGTACGAGAACCTATGATTGAGCTGAAATCTATCCACCTGTGTCGGTGATTTGCAATCTATACGAGCAGAATCCCCTGAACCACGTGCAACTGTTCACTGACCAAAGTCGGCTGCAAGAACTGTGTTCACCATCATTTAAGGTTGAATTGAAAATTATTTAACCCTCACTGAAAAATAGGTGTGTTGGTAGAATCTACAAACTGGGTGATCCTTACAATGAACTAATCAAACAAACAATTTAAATAGCTCAACACAAATAATATTGCATATGGTTTCTCCAAATTCAGCACAAAATCCACTTTCAATGAGTGTTGCAGTCCCAAAATTATTCAGCGTCTTCATGACAAGCATCCTTAGTATTTACATTATGTAGCTTTTGCTCATATGACCTGTGTAATTCATAATCGAGCATCAGCTTCAGCTGTGTTCCAGTTCTTATTCCACTCCTCATGGACATGGACCTCCATTTCATTACCATTCTTGGGCTTGAGTGCTGCAACTGCCTTTTTCAAATCTCACTAAGGATTTTCTGATATTTGATTGAATCCATCTTTTTTTCCACATTGCAAGCATCATGTTCCAGTGGAAACGAAGCAACCCAGAGCATCACTGCACCACTGTCATGCTTTATGTAGGCATGGTGTTATTTTTAGCATGCTTTCCTCCTTCTCCGACATTCTGCTTATCAAAGCCCTGAAAGGTTCCATTATTAATTCACTGTTGCACAAAACAGAATTGCCAAACCTGTTTGGCTTATTTATATAGTTGTGAGCAGTTGGAGCTGATCTTTCCTGTGATTCTGGATCCCTGGTAGCACAGTGCTGGAAGTACAAGCATGGAGCCCTTCTGTGTATGTGTTTTATATTAGAAGCATAAATCATTGTGGCTGCTTCCACCAATCTCGATGCAGGTTTTTTGGAGTCAATCAAAGGTTTTTAACACCTGGCTTCTCAAATGGTCACAACATGCAGCTAAAAAATTATATTGATAAACCTATGAATGTTGTTAAAACTCCTCATGTGAGTCACTTTTATCATTCATTGCAGTGAAATAAATGAAAGTCAGGCTGGACAATTGACTAACTGCATTACTGTTGAGCTGCTTGCTAGCCAGATGATTGGCTGGCTGTTGGGAATGCAGAGGTTCCCAAAGGATTATCATGGATTACAGCTCCTATTTGATTTGGACTTGTTTATAATCTTTGCAAAATTCACATAATGTGTACAGTAAATGTACTAAAACTCATGGCTTCTATTGTATTTTTGTCCATTTTGTTGGTAAGTTGAGTGAGAGCTGTTTCAGCTGTAATCTTCACGTAGGTTCTCCTGCAGTTAAAATATTCAAAGAAAAATATTTTTCATGATGAAAACTAACAAACTAAAACTGAACAGAGTATAAGTCTCTTTTTGAACCAAACAGGTGGTGTGGCCGAATCGCCTCTTCAAACTGACTTCTGTTTATTCATAACCCCTCTCTCTGCCTGTCCTCTCCTGTGGTCATCCTCCCATCCTCTGTTCTCTTCTTCCCTTCCTTCATTCCTAGTCTGATAGAGGATTATGTAATGTTCCTGGCAGCACGGTTGTTTCTCTGTCTCTCTGCCTTTCCCCATCAGCATATCTGTTTCTAACCAGCCAAAACTCTGTCTCGTTCACAATCCATCTTTTCTCCATGTCACTCTGATTTTGCAGTGCCAATTCCGTCTTTTTTTTATTCCCCAAAACATCCAAAGCTTTAAAAAAAATATTCTGTTTTGTTTTTAGAATCATCTGAAAAAAAAGGGGTTTTCTCCTGAATCAACTCACGATTCTGTTTGAGCAAAAAATTTATTTTTGAGCCTATTGTTAGTTTATGAAGAGAAGAAGGAAGAAACAAATCCATAAAGTTTTGATAATTTTAATTGTGTTATTAGTGTTATCTTTTATTGAGATGCAAGTTTTTTTTGAACAAGGCTATCCAGAGTGCCACTTCAAAAAGTTGAAGTAGTATTCCTACTACTTCAACTTTTCCACATTTTGTCATGGTAAACTCAAAAAAATAGCAGTAGTGCATAACTGTGAAGTGGGTATAAGTTATTTTCTAGAAATAAAAATATGAAAATAGTGTTATATAGGACTAACACTTTGTAGATCTTCCTTTCATTGCCATTACAGTTAGAAATCTTTTGGGGTATGTCTCTACAAGCTTCAGAAATATAGACGCTTAAATTTTTGCCTATAAATAACTACTGCAGACTACTGCATATGCTTTGCTTTTTCCGTAGCTTTGGCAGTTTGTTTAGTTTTTGTCCTGCTGAAAGGTAAAATCCCTATCCCAGTTTTAAGCCTGTAACAGGGTTTTTTCCAGGATTGCCCTGTATTTAGCACCATTTATCATCCAATCAACTTCGACCAGCTTCCTCTTGGAAAAACCCCCATCCCATATAGCATGTGCTGATGTCCTGCCTCTACCATGTTTTACAGTTAGGATGGCGTGTTCAGGCAGATGTGTAGATAGTTTTTCTTCCACGTACATCAAAAAGTTTTGTTTTTGTCTTCTTTTAGCTTCTTCCACATGTTTGCTGTGTTCCCTACATGAGTGCACAACTGACAGTTTTTAACAGATTCTTCAACCTGAGATCTGGATCTCTGCAGCTCCCCCAGAGTTACCATAGACCTCAATGTAGCTTCTCTTAATAATGTTATCCTTTACCAATCTCTCAATTTAGATGGACAGACAAGTGTTGGTAGGTTTTGAGCCATGCTGTACTGTTTATATTTGAGATGTTGATAGCTTGGAATTTTTCTTTATATATATATATATATATATATATATATATATATATATATATATATATATATATATATATATATATATATTTTTTTTTTTTTACAAACTATCTCTGTTTTAGAATTCTCCACAACTCGATCCCTGACCTGCTCGATGTGTTCCTTGACCTCTGAGTCCTTTATAAGTCCACTCTTTAGGATTTTGTATGCTAGCCCAATACATACAGTAGTGCATAATTAAGTCAAAGGAAATGATACATGATTTTCAACAGTTTTTACAAATGAAAACTGTGAAAATATCAAATGCATAGACATTCAGCACCTTTTGCTCTGATACCCTTATATTAAATTCAGTGCAACCAATTTTCTACAAAAAACACCAAACTGGCAAATACAGTCTCTATGTAGAGCTGAATATCTGCATAAATTTACAGTAGCTGCTCTTTAAAGGAGCAAACTGTGGGTAGATACAAGTGATGCACTGTACATTGCCTTGCAAAAGGCACCTTACAGTGTACAAATGTTTCTGTGTATGTAAACATGCCTTCATTGAAGGTGAATCATTAAAGTCTCATTCTTTGCTAAATGATAGCATCTCTGATTGCCTCCTTTAGATGTGGGTGCATGCAGAATCAAGGCTGACAGATCAGTTATTGGACCTGATATCGCTGTCTTCTTCACTCTACACCATTTCAATGCAGTTTAACTCTTTAACACTCCTGTGACCCAAATAAAGAATTATCCCCTGCTGTGATGAGCCTTAACTTAGGGACTGACACAAATAGACATAGGATGTCAGTGCCATACTCTACAATAAATCACTTTTGCACATATTTCACAGTTGGTGCACAGAAGCACCAGTGTATCTAATAATTACTTGTAAAATCAAATAAATAGCAATTAATATTCTTGTTGGGGTTTTTTTCTGGGCATAGCACTAAATTACCTTAAAGTCATCAGTGGATAGATGGGTAGAGCAATTCAGTCATGGCAACAATGGAGGAAACAGACATTTGGAAGAAGATTGGGGAAGGACAGTTTAAAGATTGTTGGAGGATTTAGGCCAAGGCTACACGGGGGTTTTCTGGGTTTTAAGAGGGTAAGACTGAAAAGAGAGGGTGAAAAAGGGTGAGAAAGGCAGCAGGAAGGATGCCATGTTTACAGTGAGTGTGGCTTGGGGAAAGTTGATGTGATTAGAGCTGTATTTGGACTTTAGCTGATCCTTAAGTTTAATTTGGTGTCATATTTAATGTCTGCTCTTTCTGATTGTTCATTGCTGCTTCAAATGGATGACAAAAACGCACACAATCTTATATCGATGTTTAATCATTTTGTTACAACAGAGACAATGAAATCTCTCTTTTTCAAGATATATAAAGTTTTGTAATAATATAAGAGATAACATGGAGGTATAGCAAAGATAAAAATATTCTTTTCCAAATTACACACACATTATGCAACTGTATAAAAGGGAATTGTGGGAATTTCAATGTAGCTTTCAATCAGCTTCAAGGTGTTTTAATGTACATGTCAGTCCATAGCCAGAATAAGAGAAAATCACAAGAACCAGATATTAAAAAGGAGATCTGCTGGGAATATGAAAAAAAAAAAGATGTCTGGATCAAAGAATGAAGCAAATGTCAGGCAAGTGTTAAAAATTTCTTTACGCTTCCAGTTTTGGGCTTTCTCCTTCCATCTGCAGTTACTAACATTGTTTAGTTGCTTGTTGAAGTTTTAATTGTAGCAAACAACAAATCTAATATATAATCTTTATTGATTCCCTTTCACTGACAAACAAACTGCCCAAACATTTTCTAGAGAGTTTTTTGAATTAGAAAAAACAAGGCACAGGTTTGTAGCAATTCAAAAAATTCATCTAGGAAATGTTTAGACAGTTTGTTTTTGTCAGTGATTGGCTAACCAGCAATATTATGTATTTAACATGATATGATATATGGTCTGATATATAATATAATATAATATAATATAATATAATATAATATAATATAATATAATATAATATACGATTGGAGAGATTGTGAACACTAATCCAAATGCTCAGTGTTTGAAATTAACAGTGAAGCCTTTGCAGAACATAAGTTTGGTCCGAGTGTGTTTTATTCTTTACATTAGACTGACCCCTTGTGGACACTACCCAAATAAGCAGGTCTTGTAATCTGTGTCCTATTTTTTTCAAGATAGTAATATTAATTTGTTTACCGTCAGTTTAAAGTATTTATTCAATGGGAGAAAAATCACATGGAAAGAAATAAAGGGTTTTGTTCAAATATCTGGTGGCACTAATATTGACACTTTAAATAATTAATTTAGAAATAAATGCAAATGAAGCATTGTTTTAAATTTATACTTCACTTTTTTAATCAAGCATTTCCATGAAGTTCTAATCAGTGATCCATGACCTCCTGTTTCATTAAGGTATAAATATGCATTGATATAGAAATAGAGGCCCATTTCTTTTAGCCACTGGACACTGGACAAGGACCTAAATTTATTTTGCCACCCCAGATAGTGAGCAGAACAGTTAGGGAGTTAAACAACAGCTACAGCTCAACTGCAACAAAGAGGGTGATGTTGGGATCACCAAGTCTACACAAATACATTATAGCCTATCCGCATACCAACCAGTTGTTTGAAGTGATCAAAAAACAAAACAACAACAAACAAACACAAAAAACAGGATAAAACAAACAAACAAAATTTGGAATTTGCTAATCAGTACAGGAAATGTGTGTTTTGTTTTGTTTAGCAAAACAAAACAAAGGATGAATATGTGCAAAAGCTCAATGCTTACTGTTAAGTATGGTGGAGGATCTGTGATTCTATGGGTCTGTTTCTTTTCCAAAGGCCATGTAAATCTTATGGAAAGCATGGTCTCATAGGTTATTTGAAATATCAGATATTTTAAGTAAAAATCGGAACTGAAAATAGATCATAATTGTTCTTTTCTTGAAACGCAATATCAACAATCCCTGTTGCATTGATGCAACAGGGGTTGGTATAATATTGCGCAATTGTAAAACAACTGGACAAGCCTCTTTGGACTGTGTAAAAGCGTATGGCTTTTGGGCTTCTGAAGAAAAAAGGTTTGCCTTATTTATTTGCACCCAGTCCTTAAAGTATAAAAAGTAATCTGTCTGATGAGAAGGATTTGCCTTTAAACATAATGAAAACCAGATTACAGACATTTCAGATTTGCTTCTAAATGCATGGTTAGAACTGAAGAAGTATAAGAGATAACTGGTGAGAAGTCAAATTTTATTTTCCCCATGAAGTTAAAGGAAACAAAAACAATGTTGAGCACACAAGCATGTTCCCCATTTACTTTGGCATCCTAAATTTGAGCATACTCCACCTAGTGGACTCAACGGGAATTTGCAGTCTAACATCATTTTATAGACTTGAACCTTTACTTTTACATATAATGATTAACACACCACAACAGTTTTGCCTTCTGGTGCATAAACTTTAATTTTCATTTAAAAGACAAGGAATATTATAAGACATGTAAAAATGAAAATGTAGTTCACAAAAGGCTTGGTTAAGAATGACAACACCAGCACGCCCCACTCTTATAAATCTGGTAGGATTTGTTTACGGTTCTGATGCCTTTCCATGAAGCTAAAGATGGAGGACTTTAGGGCTTTGTTGTTCTTGAGAATCTCTGATGCAGCAGAAAGGTTCAGGTGGCCAAAATGACTGTGACATCTGTGTTTGCAGAAGCAAAAAACTTTGTTATAGAAGGAAATCTGAGAGGCTATTGAGAAGGACTTTGGTTGGCCTCAAAATAGTCCTGGAAAACCATTTGACAAATCAAAGGTAAACCAGGGATATTTTCAGTCTGTGTACAGTTTGGAGATGGAACTGTAAACCTAGACTGAGGATATTGTTGGGCAGTGAAAGTAGCACTTTGGGATCTTCTCATTTCTGTCATCATATCCTTTGTAAGGGAACAGTCTGAAAACCCAGGGGAAATCAAGGCAGAGGTGACTGAGGCAGGTAGTAAACTTCCAGATATCAAGGTGCAGGTGTAAGCAAGATTAAGCCTTAAATGCTGAAGGCTGCAGAGTTGGTTGAAATATTGTGGTTAATGTACTCTTTAATCTCATATGTAGGACCAAGATCACCTGTGAAGTGGCAGACCAAGGTGGTGGTCCCAGTTTCTAAGAAAGGGGATATAGTATGAAAAGATCACACTTCTCAGCCTCCCTGTGAAGGTTTTCTCCAAAGTGTTGGAAAGGAGGCCCTGCTCAACTGTCAATCCTCAGATTTAGAAGGAGCAGGTCAGCGTTTGTCCTAGGTGTAGAACAACCGATCAGATATTGGTTGTGTAGTCCATGTGTGTTCTGTGGCTCTGGAGAAGGCTTAAGATTGTTCTGTGAGGAATGCTGTTGGAATATGGGGTACCTGGGTAGGTTACTATCCTTGTACACCCAAGGCAAAAGCTGTTTCTGTATTCTTGGCACAAGGTCAAATTTGTTCCCGAAACAGAATTGACTCCACCTGGGAGAGGAGGGTGTTTGATCTGGGAAACTCAGGGTTTCATCTTTGGTTTTGCAGATGATGTTGCTCTGTTGGTGTCTTTGATCCAAAAGCTTCAGTGTGATTTTGAGTGATTTGCAGCCCAGTATCTCACCAGTGATGGCAGGCTGGAGTATGAGATGGACAAATTGACTGGGGACCTGTCTGCAGTAACATGACAGTGGTGAACAAAGAGCTGTACCAAAAACAAAACCCTCAATTTACCAGACTTCACTTCACCACGAAATATGAATCATGACTTAAAGGATAATATCCTTGACACAAGCGACTAAAACGAGGTGTTTTTGTTGGGTGGCTGGAATTAACCTTATGGGACAGATGCTCTGTCATTCAGGAAGAGCTCAAATTAGAGCTGCTACCCCACATTGAAAGGAGTCAGTAAACGTTGCCTGGAATTTGCTCATGATGTCTTCTGTAAAACCAGTTGTTTGAAGTGATCAAAAAAACAACAACAAATACAAAAAAACAGAATAAAACAAATAAACAAAAAACACTTGGAATGCTAAACAGTACAGGAATGTCTTCTGACATGACCAGTTAAACTCTGTTTGGAGTTTTACTGGTCAAGTCATCCCATGACAACAACCAAGAGTAAGAACCCGCTGGAGAGACTGTTAATCCCAGACCTGGTAACCCTTTGTGAACCCTCAGAACAAATAGTGACTGTTACTGGATATCTGGGTTTTTCTCTTGGACTTATTGGCCTGAAACCTGATCTCAGAAAAGAGAAAGCTAATGCAAGCCTTTTCCAGTATTATGGGTTTTTTTTTCTGGTGAATATTTCCTCCAACTGTTTTCATCTTGATTTTTTTTAAGTATGTGGTGTTTTCAGTGTGATTTATGGTTGTTATTTATATTTTTATATACAGCGATGTACTGCTATAATAACTGGTAAAGCTAGCAATTAGACAGAATTAGGTAAAGGTACATACTAATGTAATGTATAAAGTGACAAAGCTGTAATTTTTTCTCTTCAAGTCATATTTTACTAACTATTATCGCTACACATTAGGATGTTTAAAGATATCAAATATTACAGTAGATTTTGTCCAATTAGTGATTAAGAAGCTCTCTTAAAAAACAGTAAACATTGTATACAACTGCACAGTTTGCGCTTTCAAAACTCATTTGTTCATTCATTTTTTGGACTGTTTAAGTAAGACGTAGTTATGGACTAGTGAAGCTAATTAGCTTCATACCACTTTCACTGAGAATACAGCCAAAGAGAAGTATGAATACCACACATGTTGGTTGATACATATGCCTCTTACACGAAGGTTGCTATTAGAAGTGATTTGATACCAATCTAGTGGTTAAAGTGTGAACTACACATGGTTCATGGAAGTGGAACTGTGCAATAGGCTGACTGCACTGAATTTGGCTGGTAAACTCAGTAAATAAGTTCAACCCTGAGCTAGATTGTGCAATGAAAATATATATTTAGGTTGACTAATGTCTTTTGTGTCGATTGTATACACCAGAACAGATAACATGTAGCCAAAATTGTAAAAGTTATTTCTAATTTTGAGTTTGAAGTTTTTTAGATACACTAGGAAAGTAAGGAATGGAAATGAGTAAGCAATATAAGAAGCAATATATAAAATTTAGGTATAATTATAGAAAAAGTTATGTGCATGTATTTTGATAATGCAACTTTGAATCAAAAGATTACTTCAGATTACAAGAAATAATATATAAATATTGATGAAAAAAATATTTTTTTTTCATAAGTACATACCCTTATACAAATTTTTTTATTGTGAAACAGAGGATTAAAGCTTCTGGGACAGTTCAATAAATTTTTCAGCATATAGCTGTATTGGAAACACTGCAGGATGAACACCAGTGAATGTTCAAAAATATATGTTGAAAATCAATTTGTAACACTGATTTCATATTACAAAAAAGGGGCTAGGAGCTCATGGAACTGTGCATCAATGGAACTTTGCAGTATTTTGCTGCATTTGAAATACTGTAAAGATGAAAAGGCAATGGTTGTTCAAAACATATTTTTGAACTCAATTTCAAAGTATTGTTTGAGCAATAAAAACATCAATAAAATAATCAAGATAATAAGATTGAACAGTTTGTTTAATTTCTTAAGTGCCTAGTAGATCTAATTAGCATCATACCTAAATTTACACTAGTGGTAGGTACAATGTTCAAATTTATCATCTCAATGTAATTTAACATTTGATTGACAGCAAAAAAAACCCCACAAGTAATACATTTTTTGTACAACTGGATATAAATTCAGGTAAAACTAGATCTATATCACATGTGGTGGGAATTACAAAATGGCCCCTTGCATCTCAGGCTTAAGGTAATTACCAACAAAAAAGAAAAAAAAAAACAAAAAAAACAATGAGGCTGTATAATTTTCCCCCCAAAACCATCTTTGTTTTAAAGTGCATATTTGTTACATTTAGTCAATGAAACTCACTATAAGCCTTACCTATTTCTTAGTTTAGTCTTCAGCTGCAGAAAGAATAGTTTTTGTATTCATGTTTTAAGTAAACAAGTGGAAGAAAGCTATGCCTGTGGGTAATGTGTGTCAGACAGACCTCTTAAAAGACGGCTTTTTACTCCCTCTCTTTCATCAATCCATTCATTCTGGTTTCCTCTTTCGCTCTGTAAGAGTGAGCTTCTACTTCATTGTTGAATATGTTTCACATCTCTGGCTTTCAGCACCTCTCCATTTTTATGCATTACTTTACTTAAGAAGAACACAGAGCCGAGAGACAGGGGGTGACAATATAAAATTTCCTCCTAGATGGGACAAGGAAATGTGCATAAGGTTGCCTGCTATTGTCTTGAGAATAGAAGTTTTCCATGTTTATGTTGGATAGAAACAGAAGGAGAACATTAATATTGCCTTCAAAGAATAATGCTGACTTTGTGTAAGTGAAACACAAGCACAAGAAATGAATTCTAATGGTTGATACAACATGAATGGAAACAATCTGTGCTGTACAAAGTGATTCACAACTCTCTTAAAAAATATTGCATTACAAATGACTGTGGTCTCAGTGTAATTTAATAGGATTTATATGATGTGTTTATGCTGTATTGAATCCTAGAGCACGAAATAGATAATTAAAAAATAGATTATTCCTAGCACAGTTTTTGAATAAACATGTCTACTGGAAGTTCACGACTTTCACGCCAGATCAGTGTAATTCATACCAAGGATGGGATTTTAGGGTTTTGAGGGACTGTGTCTGTTGTATTTGAACACACTCTATTGAAATGAATGGGTCATTAGGTTCATGTCAGGTGACAGACAAAGGAGATAATTAAACTAATTGAAAGGTTTAGAGCAGCGAGCTCTGAAACATGAAGAACACAAGTTCCCAAGGACTGGAACTGCCCACTTCCTATTTACTTCAGTTCAGTATCAACTGTAGCTGACATCTGATTAGCTTAGCAAACACTGGTTGTGGACCATAGGTGTTGGTGTTTTTCAACAACACCAGTGACCTTTAAGCAATAGGATGATCTAGGATGATGAAAAAAATCTTCCCACTTAAATTTACACACCAAGACCCAATCCTAGAATTTAAATGTTTAAATTTTAAACAAGTTCATCAATGATGCAGTGTGTGAAAAAGTGTTTGTCCCCTTCCTGATTTTCTATTTTGTTACAGTGTTTCGGAACATCAGACCAATTTAAATATTAGTTAAAGATGACACAAGTAAACATAAGATGCAGTTTTAAATGGTGTTTATTATTAAGGGAGAAAAGAATCCAAACCTGCATGGCTCTGTGTGAAAAAGTGATTTCACCCCCCACTGGTTAAGCCATAACTTAACTGTGGCTTATCACACCTGAGTTCACTGTCTCTAGCCACACCCAGGCCTGATTACTGCCACACCTGTTCATCCCTTAAATAGGACCTGCCTGACAAAGTGAAATACACAAAAAGATCCTCAAAAGCTACACATCATGCTGAGATCCAAAGAAATTCAAGAACAAATGAGAAAGAAAGTAACTGAAATCTATCGGTAGGTATCATCTCAAGCTGAAACGAACTTGGGTTCTGCAGCAGGACAATAGACCAAAACACACCAGCAAGTCCACTCCTGAATAGCTGAAGAAAGACAAAATGAATACTTTGGAGTAGCCTAATCAAAGTCCTGACCTGAATCCTATTGAGATGCTGTGGCATGACCTGAAAAAGGCTGTTCAAAAACCCTCCAGTGTGGCTGGATTACAACAATTCTGCAAAGATGAGCGGCCAAAATTCCTTAACAGTGCCGTAAAAGACTCATTGCAAGTTATCACAAATGCTTGTTTGCAGCTTTTGCTGCTAAGGGTGGACCAACCAGATATTAGGCTTAGGCGGCAATCACTTTTTCACACAGGGCCATGTAGGTTTGGATTTTTTTCTCCCTTAATAATAAACACATTTATTTAAAAATGGCATTTTGTGTTTACTTGTGTTGTCTTTGATTAATATTCTAATTGGCTGATGTTCTGAAACACTGAAGTGTGACAAACATGCAAAAAGAATAAGAAATTATGACGGGGGCAAACACTTTCTCACACCACTGTATAATTTAATTGCAGTAAAACTCCAAGACTTCTAAATGTTATTTAAAAGGTGTGTATGTGTCAGAACAAGCAGCATGTCTAACTAAACCATCAAAAACAAGCACATTTGTATTTCACCGTAAATATTGCAACCATGATTTATATTTCTACCTATTGTCTTACCCATCTCTTATTGAAAAAAAAATTTCTATGAAACCAGGTATGTTTTTCATAAAGACAACCACTTTATTAAGTACACCTGTTCAAATGCTTGTAAACACAAATAACAGCTCCACTAATCACATGGCGACAACTATGTTTATTTGGGCCTCTTACTGAAGGTTAAACTAAGCATCAGATTGAGAAAGAAAGGAGATTTTAGTTACTTTGAACTGGCCTTACTTGTTGGTGCTGGTCAGGCTGGTTGGAGTATTTCTGAAACTCCTGATCACTTGAGATTTTCACTCAAACATCTTTCAGGTATGGAGAGCACACAGAGAAAAAAAAAATCCAGTGACAGGTTACTGCAGTAGAAGATGTCTCTGAGTTCCATTCCTTTCAACTAAGAACATAAAACTATATAAAGTTTTATGTTCTATATGACTATATAAAGTCAATTCAGTTAGGACATGTGGCTGCTCAGAATTCAAGTGGACACAGCATACTGCTGGATTACATGGATGCAGACCAAAGAGAAAGCTACTTCTCCAGTAAGACCAACAAAAACCTGCTTGGTTTTTGCAAAATTTCATCTACACACACACACACACACACACACACACACACACACACACACACACACAAAAAAAAAAGACATTTGGTCTTCTGTTTTGTGGTCAGATGCAACAAAAATATAAATGTTTGGTTAAAATGATGTAGCTTTCATTTGGGGTTAAAAAAAAAGAAGCATTCAACTTCGAGAAAGTCATCCCAAAGGTCAAGCATAGTGGTGGGATCACAATTTTGGGTTGGGGACAGGGAACCAAATCAAAGTAAATAACATCATGAAAAAATAAGACTACATCAATATTCTCATCAACAACATCATGCATCTTGCAGAGAAACTTGGGCTAGGGCAACATCGGTCGTTTCTTCAAGAAATGGTCAATTGATAAAAATATTACCTCTAAAATGTCAGTTTTTTTCCCCTAATACCTAATAAATGACAGCAAGGTCTCACACTCACTCACACACACACACACACACACACACACACACACACACACACACACACACACACACACACACACTCTTGGCTCAGTTATTCTGTGTACACTAGTAGACATCAATTTAAACTGGTGTAGGTAAAGACTTGTGCAATGTACAGAGATAAATGCACATACATGTGCTTAATTTGGGCTAATGTGTACTGAAGGGTTATAACTCACTGCATAGACAGCAGTTTGGGTAAGATTTAAGAGCAGCTACAGGAACCAATGCTGTTTCCTATGTTGTGCTTCTGTTTGGATATGAAAATACTACAATGGAAATGGTTTAACTGCGAAGATTAAAGGAGCACATGAACACTTTGGAGGTTTTCCTGTTGGCCAGTGTTGCAGAAAGACCTGAGAAATACCAACATCCTCCATGCGTCAACATTAGCTGATAGTTACTAAATTTAATGTTGTCACAGAGCCAATCACATATTACAGACAGGATTTGAGGTCTCTGTTTACATTGTTCAAGATTAAAGCTTGAGGATTTCTTTCATCAGTTTAACATGAGCCCTTCAAAGTAAAGCGCTAGGATGGAATCAAAATTTTTGTCTTCAATTGGCAAATTAATCTTTTAGGGCTAAAGAAACCCTTAAATTCTTAAAATATTAAATATAAATCACAATGTGGCTTTCTATTGTTCGGCAAAGAAGATAAATTGTTTTTTCAAAACCACATTTTTCAAACAAAATGAGCCTTTGGAGTCATATATCCCTGAAATGGAATAGGTACTGCCAAATATCAGTGATGACTTGTCATTTGTAACCACAGAGAAGCACTGCCTATTGCTGCAAAAGGAAACTCGACTGTTTTCTTGACAAAAAAAAAAAAAAAAACAACCTCTAAAAGGGAATATGTAGAATGATTACAACAAATGTGTAATCCCTTAATAGAAAACCGGAAACAAATGCAACAAGCACTTCTCTTAAAGATTCTGATATGTAGGATAAGTGGGTGAGGTCTGTAAAAGTAAAAAAAAATACCATAAAGTCTCTTTAAAACAGTCCTAGGATTAACAACATAGTTCATATCGTATTGATGACAGTTAACTCTATCAGAGTCAGAAGCTGGACCATTGAGGCGACCATGGGTGTTGTTTTATAGAATAATGTTTCTCAGGTAATAAAATTGATTTTTTTAAACTGGATTTTTACTGATAATGTGCTTGGTGTAGATACAAAATGTTTGGTGGCATCCTCTCCAAATGTTCCTCCTGAATGTTTTTCTGTAATAATTACCTGCAGCAGTGACATTTTTTTTTCTCAATATCTGAAGTAAATGAATAAAAGATTTACTCTGTTTTTTTGACTTCCTGCCAGTTGCACAAAATACAAGAAAACTGGAAAATAAGTTTGAATTAAGAATGCACATAAAACTCCAAAGTGTCTTATTTTGAGTGAATTAGTCACATAGCAATACTCTGTTCCATATGCTTTTTGGCCCTTGCAGACAGAATACAGCAAAAGCATCACTGTGTTCAAAAACCCATTTGTGTGTATTCTTTGATGCGCTAAAAAGCAGTTTGGCTCTATGACACAGGAAGTGCAAGCAACTCGTGAAATTCTGTACAGTACTGTGCTTGCCATGGTGAAAGTTCAGTGTGGTTGAACTTTGACTGCTGTGAACTCTGCTATTTAAATAGCAGAATTAGCGGGGTTTTTTTTTTTTTGTTTTGTTTTTTTTTTAAAGCATGCAAGGGTTATATCTTTCTCTGACAAGAAAGAGTTTCCCAATTGTCAGTTGAAGTTGCTCTTTTTTGATATGGGCCTGACACAAAATATAGTTTTAAAGAGTATACTTCCTAAGGAAGGAGGTATTTGTGTAAAATATAGAATTAATTTCTTCCATCTTAATACCAGTAAACCAGAAATCATTGTTTTAACAGAACATGCAAGAAACCGTGGTGTTGTTTTGGACTTAGGCCTGGGGTTTAGGAAACATGAGTAGTCTGTAACTTAATAAGCTTACTATCATCTTAAAAGCCTAGCTAGAATAAAAGGTTTCCTATCAGTACAAGGGGATGGAAAAAACTGGTACATGCCTTTATTTTCAATAAGTTAGTGTACTGCAACAGTGTCTGTACTAATCTCTGTAAAAAAAAAAAAAAAAAAAAAAAAAAAAAATAATAATAATAAAAATCCTCAGTCAGATATCTGCAGCTTATCCAAAATGCTGCCTGGCACCAGGAAAATTAATCATATCACACCAGCCCTTAGATTACTGCACTGGATTCTTGTATGTAAAAAGGATACATTTGACAATCCTGCTGATGGAGCTTCAGATCAAAGAATATGACTTCTTGTTTGTCTGTTTGAAGTGTGAAATTCAAGATAAGTTGGATATCAAATTAGAAATAAACTTAATTAAAACTTAGATTTAAATTTGCCTTTTCAGTCTGTTTTTGTCATGTGCTTCTTTTATGCAACGCTTCCAAGTATTTGATATCATCATCATCAATTTTTTTGTCATTTCTTTGATATCCCTGTAAAGCACTTTGGATTGTTTTGTGTGATGATGGTGCTCTACAAATAAACTTCCCTTTCCTTCCCAATAAAAGCTTACAGAGATAATATGCTACAACATTAAATATCATTTCAACTCATAAGGTAATAAAATTTACATAAAATTTACTCATCTTATACGCAAAGTAAAACTGTGATCCGGTTACAAAGAAACCCATGGACTGTTCGAGAAGACAAGTTATAGTGGGTGTAACTATTTGTAGTTACAAAACACACAGGAACAAAAATCACAACTATAATAACTGCATTTAGTCTGTTCACCTTTTCACAGATCATGGCACAGACTGGTTATAAATCTGGCCCCCACCTTTAGTTTGATTCTGCAAAGAGTCTTAACCTTTGGCATGATCACTCAACAGCCACACACACACAAAGACAGGTTAGTAAAGAGTTCATCATGTAGCAGGATATCCTACCACCGCTATATAAACACTCAAAGAAGGTTCAGAGGTCTGCTTTTAACTCCCAGTCTACTCTTTTCTCCCTCCGCATCCCCTTCTTATCCATTCAGTCCTAAAACATAGGCCCTGATGTGTGGTTTGAATTTCAGAAGTGACACCAACATCAACAGCAGCAGCAGCTATCACTACAATCTAACACTTTTGTTCTTGTTAAACAAATATACTTGAAGATATACAATATATAAATGTTTTAGTCACTTTTTTATAGATAATATAGGAATATATATATATATATATATATATATATATATATATATATATATATATATATATATATATATATATATATATATATATATATATATATATAAAGACCGGTACCCAAGCGGTACAGCCAGATGCCCATACCTGAAGCGCTCGAAACTGCCAAACAAAGGCTCCAAGCCTTGGCCAGTCGCCTAAAGAGGTACACGAGAGAAAATGAAGCCAGGAGGATTAACCGGCTCTTCTCCACCCAACCAGCTAAAGTGTACTCTCAATGGCAGGGTAATAACAACAGAGCAGACCCACCAAGGCTGGAGACCCAACAGTACTGGAAAGGCATATGGGAAAGGGAGGCGACCCACAACAGCAATGCACAGTGGCTAATCTCTCTACGAGATGACCACAGCAACCTCCCTGAGCAAGCCCCAGTAACTATCACAGTGGCAGATGTCCAAGAAAGAGTCTCAGGTATGAAAAACTGGACAGCACCAGGTCCTGACATGATCCATGCCTACTGGCTAAAGAAACTCACTGCCCTCCATGAGCGACTGGCAGCTCAAATGAACCAGCTGCTACAAAGTGGGACTCACCCTGAATGGTTAACTGAAGGGCGCACAATCCTGATCCAGAAGGATCCCTCAAAGGGTTCGATCCCATCCAACTATCGGCCAATAACCTGTCTCTCTACAACATGGAAGCTCATGTCAGGCATCATAGCAGCTAAGATAAGTGGGCACATGGATAAATACATGAGTACAGCACAGAAGGGCATCGGCATAAATACCAGAGGAGCCAAACACCAACTCCTGGTAGACCAAACAGTCGCCCGAGACTGCAAAACCCGACACACCAACCTGTGCACGGCTTGGATTGATTACAAGAAAGCCTATGACTCAATGCCACACACTTGGATCATTGAATGCTTAGAGATGTACAACATCAACAGGACTCTAAGAGCCTTCATTGCAGCCTCGATGGGGATGTGGAAAACCACCCTTGAAGCCAACTACAAGCCAATTGCACAAGTGTCCATCAAATGTGGCATATACCAAGGAGACGCTCTGTCCCCACTGCTGTTCTGCATAGGTCTGAACCCCCTCAGCCAAGTCATCAACAAGACTGGCTACGGATACCGACTCAAGAACGGAGCCACCATCAGTCACCTCCTCTACATGGATGACATCAAGCTGTACGCTAAGAGCAAACGAGACATCGACTCACTGATCCACACCACCAGGATCTACAGCACTGACATTGGGATGTCATTCGGACTAGAGAAGTGTGGTCGGATGGTTACACAGAGATGGAAGGTCATCCACACAGAAGGGGTCTCACTCCCAGAGGGAACAATAGCAGACATTGAGGACAGTTACAAGTACCTGGGAATACCACAAGCAAATGGCAGCCTCGATGAGGTCACAAGGAAAGGAGCCACGGCCAAATACCTCCAACGAGTAAGGCAAGTCCTGAGAAGCCAGCTCAACGGCAAGAACAAGATCCGTGCGATAAACAGCTATGCCTTGCCAGTAATCAGATACCCTGCAGGAATAATAAGCTGGCCAAAGGAAGAGATAAAGACCCTGGATGTTAAAACTCGGAAACTACTAACCATGCATGGAGGGTTCCACCCTAAATCCAGCATCCTGAGACTATACGCGAGCCGTAAGGATGGAGGCAGAGGACTAGTGAGTGTGAGAGCCACTGTCCAGGATGAAACATCCAAGATCCATAAATACATCAAGGTCAAAGCCTCAACCGACGATGTGCTCAGCGAATGTCTCAAACAATGGGGACCAGAGGATGAGGTGCTGGAGGAACCATCATGGGAGGATAAGCCCCTACATGGGATGTACCACCGACAAATAACTGAAGTGGCTGATATCAGGAAATCCTACCAATGGCTGGAAAAAGCTGGACTCAAGGACAGCACAGAGGCACTCATCCTGGCTGCACAGGAACAGGCCCTAAACACCAGAGCAATAGAGGCTCAGATCTACCACACCAGACAAGATCCAAGGTGTAGATTGTGCAAGGAGGCCCCTGAGACAGTCCAACACATAACAGCAGGGTGCAAGATGCTGGCAGGGAAAGAGTACATGGAACGTCATAACCAAGTGGCGGGCATAGTGTACAGAAACATCTGTGCAGGATATGGACTGGAAGCCCCGAGATCTAAGTGGGGCACACCCCCAAAGGTGGTGGAGAATGACCGAGCTAAGATCCTGTGGGACTTCCAGATCCAGACAGACAAAATGGTAATGGCGAACCAACCGGACATCGTGGTGGTGGATAAACAACAGAGGAAAGCCGTTGTGGTGGATGTAGCAATACCAAGCGATTGCAACATCAGGAAAAAGGAACACGAGAAACTGGAGAAATACCAGGGCCTCAGAGAGGAACTGGAGAAGGCCTGGAAGGTGAAGACCACAGTGGTGCCTGTGGTCATCGGGGCCCTTGGGGCAGTCACCCCCAAACTGGAGCAGTGGCTAAAACAGATCCCAGGAACAACGTCAGACATCTCAGTCCAGAAATGCGCAGTTCTCGGCACAGCCAAGATACTACGCAGAACCCTCAAGCTCCCAGGCCTCTGGTAGAGGACCCGAGCTCAGAGGTTGAGAAAGACCACCCGTGGAGGGTGAGAAGGGAATTTTTTTTTTTTTTTTTTTTTATATATATATATATATTTTTTTTTTTAAAAAGCTAGGTGCAGGGTGGGGTGTGTTGGGGGAAATACCTTGAATCAAATCAACTACAAGACCCCCCTACAAGACTCTACTTTAAACAAATACAAAAAGCATAATGTGCCCAGATTAGAGTTATCAGTTTTGCCATGAAAGGATTTATATATTAGAATGTGTTGCGACGGAGAAAGAGCAGCACATATCTCTCTGAACAAGCAGATTTAAGTAAGCAGCATATCATGACTTTCACAGCACTCCATCAGTCTTTTTCCAACCAACACCGACGAATCATGCTCAATAACACTGGACAGCACATTCAGCCCTTTTTTTGTTCACTGAGTTTTTATTTTCTCCTTACCACTTTGCCAAATTATTGGTCAAGATGAATAAGAGATTGTATTCCTTTATGCAGTGCCAGAATTTTTTAGCTTGAAATCAGATTTCATTTGTTTATAGCTAAAAAATCCACAGTCAGGATCTAACTAAGCCGCATAAATACCAACATTTGCATAGATTTTGCCTGCAGCAGTGTGAACACCAAAACCATTAAGGCAAATACAGCCTGTACATTTTTTCTCACACAGGCAGAACATAAATGTAAATGCAGTGCATTTCACAGTTTTCAAGAATAGCATGCTTTTTTCTACTGAAAGTGAATGAGGTGAAGGTTTTGGGGCATGAAACGTGTGGATTTGACACACTCAAGCCACACAAGTGAAAGCATCAAGTTCATCACAAGTCACACAACAGTTCTTATGGTAATCATCTTATGAGGATCTCTGGTCGAGCTTAGTTACAGGTCATAAATGAACCACAGATATAGATATGTGCGAGTATAACTTGTTGCATGTCTGAATCCTGGTGTAATTCTAGCAGTTGGTTTGCATTGGCCAGAAACAAGAATAAATTACCAAGAGGTCCAATTCCTAGCAGAGAATCATCTTGCAGCCTACGAGACAGACAGGGCCTCACACACTTCCTGTATGTGTGTGTGTGTGTGTGTGTGTGTGCCCCACGTGGCCAAATGCCTCCAGACAGAGAAAGAAAAGTATGTCTGATTCATTTTTAAGGAGTTTTGACTGATGTACTTCAACTGACACCCTCCACCCACCTCAGCCTTTTGTGAAGGTGGGTCCATACCACTGCTACTGCAATACTACTGCAACCTATTATTTTTCTATATCTCTTCCATGAATCATTATTGTAAAACACACACCAAGACATGAAGAATTAAGAACTATCTTAGTTCATTTGTGTTATTTTGCCTGCTACTACGTATGTATCAATGGTGCTTGTGTAGTATGACACACGTGTGTCCAAAAATGGGGTTGGGGGAGGGGAGGGTGGATGTGGGATCCACTCCACCAAGTTGGGACCAGCTCCCCGAATCGCAAACAAAAACCCCAGCAGTGCTAGGCCAGTGCAGACCACCAAACAGACATGGGCGAAGACTCAGCAGTCCCCCATGGTCAAATTCACCACCCTCCAGAGTCAAATATCTGCCACCATTTTGCAGATGGCAGACTCCCAAAGACCTCAAAACTCCACAAAGCCAAACAAAAGCAACTGCAAATGAAAAATCGCAAAGTCTGCTGACCACACCTGCACAGGGCAAATTGCACCAAGCAGACAGGTAGCTTCCTGACAACAAATGCTCTTTGGATTTCCTAAGCCAGTCTTCAAAAGCTACTATTCTACAACTTTTAGATTTGTTCCTGTTCCAACACACCCAAATTCCTTCATCATCATGTCATCCAGCTCTACAGAGGTCTGGTAATAAGCCATTTGTTTGTTTCTGGTGTCTTGGAGAAGAGACACATCTAAAAGTTGCTGAATAGTAGCTCTCAAGGACTGGAGTTGGGCACCCCTGTCCTTGACCAACCAACATATTGGTTGGTCAAGGACCTTGCTCACAAGATTAAAAAAAAAAAAAAAAAACTACTTCTGCTCCTCCAATGCTACACCAATCAGACAATTTGATTCAAGCACCCAGAAATCTCTTTGATTTACTTGAAATGACACAGGAGAAAATGAAAAGAAATATTGCTATGGTTCTGCTGTAAACATACATTTCATTTTGATCCCACATACATCTTTAAAAGTGCAAAAAACCATAACATCAAAATATCCCACACAAAGAGCAAGATAACTCACTGAGAAATAGGTTTTATGTGGTTATAAGTGTGTGTGTACGCAAAATGCCCACTTTAAAGATGCATCACAAATGTAGAGCCACACACATGCAAACAGGGCCCATATTTACATTTTAAAAGTAGCAATCTGCTGCCTGTCTGCACGCATAGATAAAAACCATCATACCATGATGGAATGAAGGTTTGCAAAGAAGGCTTAAGAAAAGAACAGAGTAAAGATAAGTGGATGATCTTATCTCGTAGAGTCTATCAAACCAACCTGCAAATCCAGAGTCAGGTCTTTAAAATTCCATCTAAAAGTCCTACTGAAAACATAAGAAAGGTATACATTTATTACCTGAATTCCCTACTGAGTGGATTCCATCCTTTTGTTTGACAGAAACATCTGAAGATATTCCTCTCTATTTTTGTAAAGCACTATCTTTTTATTTGTCTTTGATTAAAGTGGGTACTGTGTTGAAGGAAGTTCTTAAGGCTGCACTTATCTTTGGTGGCAGGTTTTGTCATCTGCAACTTGCTCATGACATAAACACCCTGATAAGTATGAAATGGATCCTGTAACAACCATGCATGCACATACAAGAGCAGTTTGAAGGCTCTAGTTATCCTAACTTTCATGTTTAAGCTGTTTAGGAAGAATGCTGGAGTACCATGAAAAAAAACTATTGCATGGTGAAAAAATGCAAACTCCACAACAAAAGGTCTGAGCTGAAAGTCAAAGCACCTACCTTCCAGCTGCAAGAGAAAAAAAAAAACCATAGCATTCTGCCCTATGTGCTATAAAACCCAATAAGCCAGGGGATGCATGCATGCCTGATAATTTTAGACATACCACAGTCTGAAGATGTTAGTTTGAAGGGAAGATCTCAATTTTGTGCATGTCAGTTTTATTTCAGGCTGCCCTATTGAGCCGAACTGTTGCCTCACAGAAAGAAAGATCTGAATCCTGGCCTGAATCCTTTCTGTGCAGAGTTTGCTTGTTCTTCTCCTGCTTAGGATTTCTCCAGGTCATCCAACTTCCTCCCACAGTCCAAAGCATGCATGTTAGATTAATTGGCAATGCTGCATACTCCTTGGCTTTGAGTGTGTGTATGCATGAATGTGCATCTCTGCATTCCTCAGTGATGGACTGCTGACCCATCCAGGGTGTGCCCTGCTTCTCACATATTGACTATTTGTCCCTATGCGACCAATAAGTAGGTATAGAAATGGAATGTATTAATTGTTATGTAGGCTAATACTTTTTGCTTTCCTTCTGTTTTTTTCAGTCATATTAATCTGGGAATATTGAGTTGAACCTATTCCTGACAACTTTGAATACAATTTTATAGGTTACTAAAGTCAGAAATGGAACCCAAGACAGCTGGATCTAGGTCTTTATCCTCCATTCATGGCGTCTCTGTAGACAAGCCACCTTGGGCTGCTGCCCATGTTGCCCTTATCAGAAACTGCCATTGGTCTGCTCTATCACTGAAGTTTAGTCTATGTAAAACTATTACAACAAATTCTGACCCTACTATCTGAATTTCACAGTTGAAATTGAAACTCATGGGACCAGATAATGTTTGTCTCATTTGTTATTGTCTGACTTTGACTGGCCTGTGTGAGTTGTAGCATCAGTTTTTTGTTCTTGGCAAACATGATTGGCACCCTTTGTGGTCTACTGTAGCTGTATCTGCTTCAAGGTTCAATTTATTTTAGCTGTTGTCCCTCTAACCATGTCTTCACCCAGTCTATCCACTCTCCTCTGACCTCTGAGATGAATGCATTTGTATTCACACAACTGCCCCTGACTGGATATTTTTACACCAATCTCTATAAACCTGAGTGATGTTTTTGAAAATCCCAGTAGATTAGCAGTTCTGAAATACTCAGATCATTCCACCTAGCACCAACAAGTAACCTTTGTTTAAGTCACTTAAATCCCCTTTATTTCAAATTCTGAAACCTGATTTATACTTCAGCAAGTCACCTTGAACACTTCTAGATACCTAAATGCATTGAGTTGCTGCCATGGAATTGGCTCAGTGATTAGTAGTGTTAAGCAATTGTACAAAATAAAGTGGCTGGTGAGTGTAAATCACGTCTTTTAGTAGACAAGTCTAACAACATATTTGACAATTTTCAGAGCAATTCTAATCTATATTGGGCTTAAAGAACACCGAAGGTAAATTTAAAACTTTCAATAAAATCACCAGTTTTCAGACAGAACAAAGTCAGCTATCAAAAAAGTTTATTCATCAAACCTCTGGAATGACTTAAGTAAGTTTCAAGTTTTATTTGACATGTTCAGGCACCACACACAGTTATGACTGAGTCACTGTCCACCCTGAACCTGTTGGACTATTGTTTGTGTAACACCCAGCCAAGCAACCGGACATTTACCTCCATTACCTCCCCATGTTTACCTCCACATTCAGCTCAGAATAGCCTGTCACTCGGCAGCCACTGTTAACCCGTTTCCTCCAATAGCGTGACTCTGCCATACAAAGGGGCGGGCACTGGATTAAAACAGGACAGAATGAGGAAAACAAGATGTGGCAGAAAGAAGGGTTTCACAAAGGACAGGAAATCCAGAGACATGTCAGAGAGAACTGAAGGGAGAGATGGAGGGACAGATAGACGGCTGAGGGCCAAGAGGGGGAGATGTAAGTGAAGCCAAGTGGTGAATGAGGTTAAGAAAAATGAATGAGAGAAAGAAAGAAGGGGAACAGAGCAAGGAGGAAGGAAATTGGAACCAAAGAAAAGATTAACAACGGAAGAAAGTACAGATGTAGTAAATAAAGACATCAAGAGACAACGAAGTAAGAAAAGAATCAGACAAAAATATTCCTATTATACCTTTGAAGTCTACTTTAAAATATAAAGGAGTTTGTTGTGATTATGATATGATTTGATAAACAGCAGTGTCCCAGCAGATGAAGTGATGAAAGTTATCCAATAACAGAACTGAGTCAAAGCTTTTGGTTTTTAGCAGCATTAGTCAACAGGCTGACAGACATTGCTTTGATCTCTGGTCACATTTTCCAGGGTCCAAAACTGAGCGAAAGGAGGAATATCACATTCATCTCATTATTGAAATATAGCACAGCAATTATGGCTTTTAAAGAAAGATAATAATCAGAGCTTTCTTTTTCCTGTACAGTATATGGATATAGAAAGGAAATGCAATGTGTTTGACACACATTTCTTACTGCTATTACTCACTGCATGTGTTGCACTAAAGTGCACCAAAAAAGAACAGTTCACTAGACTTCAGCCAAGTTTAGTTTCTTTAGTAGCAGTAATATATCAAAACAGAACAAAATTGAAAAGGTGTCACACACCACTGTCATGTTTAACCTTTCTGATGCTCATTTTATGTATAACACTCTGGATCAACCCTCATGAGTTCCACATCACTTTTGTCTTTATTACAGTCACAAAAATTTTTCCTGTTTGACTTCTTCATTAAATAAATAATGAAATGATGGAATCTGTGACAAATTCTTTGGTACAAGTTTAAGTTCAAGTAATTTCAGAACTATTTAAACCTGAAAACCCTTTACTTGAAAGAGGGTCTTCTGTCTTTTTTTTACTGGGACTGCATGTCTGTTGTGGATCCTTCAGCAAAGTATAAGAAAGAATCCAGTACAAACTCTTCACTGTAACATATGTGTTTGCCAGGAGAAAATCCAGAAATGAGATGAAAGTGTTGTGTCAACACCAACAGCAGGCTTTTAAAGGAGATCGGAGTTTGTTTAACTGTGGTTAGTCAGTCAGCTGACAGACCAAGCTTTGAAGATAAAGTTACACTCTCAGAGTAAAACCTCAAAACAAAGAAGAGGTAATCACCCAGTGCTTAAAGTTTTACTGCTAAAAAGAATGTTTTTCTAATATCGTAACACATCAGTGACAAAAAAAAAACAAAAAAAAACACAAAACAAAAAAACTTTTCCATGTATCATCATCCTTGAGGTGAAGGTTTGTATTGAAAAAATAAAGAGGAAATAAAAGCAAATATAACATTATAGAAAAAAAATGTGTCAACACAAGTGCATGTAAACCCAGTGGACAGATGTGTAAAAGAATATTGCTTTGACTATATTGAGACTAGAATTCAAAGTAATGAAGGTACAGCAACTGTTTTTTTTTTTTTTTTTTTTTTTTTTTTTGGGAGGAGAGGATGAGCAAAGACCGTGCTCATTATAATTTTCCCACAACAAAATGTAATCATTTCTTATAAAGTTATTGACTCATAATACCTCCAAAAGCAGAGTTGCTACTCATCATACTGATAGTAATGCATCCTTGACAGCTACTTCTGGAGATCTTCCAACATGTCCCACTAGAAGGAGACCCAGAACATGCTCAATGTACTATATCTCCCTTCGGTTCTGGGACTGCCTTTCAATCTCCCCCAAGATGGAGATGATCTCTCTGGATGGATGGATGGATGGATGGATGGATGGATAGAAAATTCTGTAAAATGTAGCATCTCTTCTAACAAACTAAACGTAAAATTCATTCAATCTTGAATAAAACTTCTCCTCTCATAAGTTTTTCTGAGTAGAGTCTTGGCTGTGTCACTGGGCAGATTAGAAGTCAGCTGTCAATGGTGAGTGAAGCTAATGTAGTCCAGATGTGGTACTGCTTCTCATCCAAACTGGCCCTGCTGCAGTTCCAGTTTTTATGGCAATACAAGACCGAAAAATCCTAGGTGTTTACTGTGGTTGTCTTGGTGATGGGTTTCTGCAACTGAGATGAAAAAGGAGATTGTGAGGATGAAGAAAACAAGAGACATTACACATTTAACATACTATAGACAGCTTATATGAGAAGTTGCAGTTAGATTTTTATTTTTTTTAATTTTTTTTTTTAAGTAACAGTACTATTGCAGGAGTTCCGGTATTAATGAATATTTTCTATTGTTTTGATTTATACAGAGTAAAAGGATCATTTTCAAGCTCTGTTGTACCATTCAAATCCATCACTGTCTCACACTTTCTGTCAGAGGCCAGGTAACCAAGGGAAAGCTTGCAATGGGCAAAGACACACAGTGGAGAAAGCGCAGGCACGCACACGCACACGCAAAGTCCAATCTTTCACCAATGAGTCTCCCTGACATCAAGCTTAGTGATCTTAGATGCATGTCCACATAAATACAAACACACACACACAAACAGAGATGCTGACACACCCATTCTGTCACACTTCCAAAGAGTGAGATAAGCCACTGCATGTCATGACCAAACTAAAAGGCAACTGCTCCTTTAAACCAAAAACAAACGTGTGTTTGTAGGATGCTGGGATGTTTTTGACTGAGGAGGGAAACCAAGCCCACAAACAAACACTGCCACTGGTCACGAACCTTGACATCATGATGATAAGCAGTTCAAAGTTTAAAAAAAAAAAAAAAAATGGCTAAAGTCTTTTGGTACTGGTTTCACATAATTTCTGAAGTGTGGAATTACAGGTATTAATCATGAAAGTAAGAAGATGTTATATGCAATTTTATGCATGTACATAAGAAAAAGACCAACTAAGTTTTGTTAAATGTAAATTGGGGGCAACTTCTGCTGATTGTGACTGCTGAGAAAGTCCTCTATTTAACCATTGCAGCAATCCAAGAAATGTTGACCAAGGAGAACCAAATCTATCTATGAGACATGTTGGGCTAATTAGAACAACTGGATAGGGTGGACAAAGCCAACTCCTCTGCAGACACACTTTTTCAAAAACTCAACATCCCTCATGCATGTGTGAATTGTATTTACACTAGGCCTGTGAGGATGAATTGTCAATTTGCAGAGAAACACTGAAGATCAAACGTGTTTAAGATTAACACCCCCCCTCCACCTCCCCCATTTTATGGATTCATAATCAAATGGAAGATCTTCAAATCTGAAACCCCCCCCCCCATCTCCCCCAGCAGTCATTAATTGCTTAAAAATTGGACAATGCATTACATTTGATAAAACTGCTGGTTTTGCCACTGAATACTTCTCTAGGCTTAAAATGGCTTTAATAGTACTCTGTACCTTTGTCATCTCCAAAATCTGCAACGTTGGTTCTGCCAGAAAGTTATTTGGGGGTTACTGAGACATTCAAACAAATACATTAGCAGTCTAGCAGTGAAAGTTAGTGACTGCTTGGATTATCTAACTAACTTCTTTGTTCCTTGTAGCTTCTCAAACATACATACATTTCCCTTTTACCTATCATTAAGTGAGTCAGTATTAGTTCCGTCAGTGTTTTATGCAAATCTTCAAATTTCAAATCAAAAGTGAACGGCCATAAGGTGGATCACTGATGTTTCTTATAATAGACATCTTATTTGATGTAAAAAAAAAAAAAAAAAAAGGGAATTTTGTAAATTTAGCAAAAATATGAATTACATTTTTTGCTTATTTCTGTGTTAGCACTAGACCATAGTCCACTTGAGTCACTGAGTTGGTGTGTTCAGAATCTTCATGAGTAAATGGGTCACAATTTTGTCCAGCTCAACAGAGAAGAGACATAATGATTGCTTTTGGTTCTGAAAACATGAGGTTAGAAATTAGACCACAACTAGTTTCTGTTGCGCTAAAGGTTTTAAAAAAAAAAAAAAAAAATCTGGGCGTAATCATAAGCCCAGAAATGAATTTTAACAACCAAATAAAGTCTGTCTCTAAATCAGTCAACTACCACCCTCAAAACATTGCCAGAATCAAAAGGTTTTCTATCAACACAGGGCGCAGAGAAACTGCTGCATGCTGGTATTTTTAATAGTTAGATTATTATAATGGTGTCTTGACTAGTCTTTGTAAAAGTCAATCAGACACCTACAGCCCATTCAAAATGCTGCAGCAAGAGACCTGGCCAACACCAAGAAAACTGAACACATAATACCAGTCTTTATATCACTGCACTGGGTCCTTGTTTATAAAAATATCTTCCTATTGGACCATAAAACACTGAATGACCTTGGGACAGAATACATCTCAAAATTGCTGGTCAGGTACAAACCATGTAAACCTGTCTGGTCATCAGAGACCACATCATCTTTTGTTCTCAGGAGCAGAACAAAACAAGGGGAGGCAGCATGTGCTTTCTATACTCCTCAGCTCTGGAACCAGCTACCTGAAAACCTGGCATGTGAAGAAAAAAAAAAAAAAAACTCATTAGGGCCAAAAACATTACTTACATTACTTTTTAGCAAGGTATACCCATCTAGGCCAAATATTGCTTTATTTTTTAAATTTATATATGTTTTAGTCATTTATTGGCTTAAATTGAACATTTTTATGTTTCTGTTTTTCATGTGTTTTTAATGAGTACTTTATGTTTTTGATGTATTTTGTATTTTTAATGTGTGTAATCTCTGTTTCTTCATTTTCTGTAAGGCACTTTGAATTATACTGTGTATGAATAGTGCTAAACAAATAAAATTGCCTTCCCTTGCTTTGGAAAGGGACAAAAGAAACACCTCACTGTGGATGACCATTGTTTAGATTGACAATTAAATCATCTCTCTTCTCTGTTTAAGAAGCAGGTACCCAAAATGTAGCTGTCTTAAAGCAGAATTATTAAATATACATTGTTAAATTAATAGAGATTAAGACCTCCACCTAAAACCCCAACTCTCACTTTACCTCATAAATCAAAGAAACCAACCTGGGCAAAAGGCAGACTCAAGACTTTAGTACTTTACATATATAATTTAGAAATAGTCCTGTGGCAAAGCTAAGTGTTTTTTTTTTTTTTTTAAGTAAAACTCAACATTTTCAAATGTTTCAATAAAACAGCTGTTAGTTTGTGAAGTCTTCAAATCTTACATCCTTGTTCACAATTAGAAGTCAGTGAGATGGAATGGTTTGCCACAGGCTAAACAGCAGATTGTCTGTAATCTTAATGAATGTTTAAAGATTTATTGATATTTTTTTGATCACAATGCAAATATATATGTTATGTCCTTGCTTCACACGGTTTTATTTATTTAGGCACAACAATTTTAATTATTAGATTTAATAGATGGAAGGTTTATGTAATGAAATCTACAAAAAAATATTCATATATAATAATGTTCAAAAATATTATATATAAAAATATTCAGAACTACACATTTTGTCATGTTACCACACCAATGGATATTTTTTAAAGGGATTTTATGTGAAAGACCAATATAAAAGTAGCCTATATTTGTCCCAGGACAAGAAAGGTTTAATTTTGGTTACTCAGAAATAGAATCTTAACCTTGTATTCTTATACCTCCTGTTCAGCTAATTGCTTTCAGAAGTCAGCTATTTAAAAAATGGAGTCCATCTATGTCTAATTATTTTTTTGTTATATAGCTTAGGAAAACTGTCACTTCACACAACCCGAAACACACCATACATGGTGAAACATGGTGGCAGCATCATGACGTCAGCAGGGACATCCACGCTGGTCAGACTTGATGGGAAGATGAGTGGTGTTACATAAAAGTCAACCATGGAAGATAAGCTCTTTGAGGTTGCAAAATGCTTAAAATTGGGACAGAGGTTTATCTTCCAGTGGTACCCAGAACATAGAGTTCATACCACAATGGTTGATATAAAAAAAAAAAAAAAAAAAAAAAAAAAAAAAAAAAATCATTCTATGCTGCAGACCAGCCCAGAAAAATCCAAAGAGAGATATTTATTTCTGTAATTGTAATGAAAGGTGTTCCTACAAACTATTAACTCAAGGGGGGTGAATACAATGGTACGCTGCACTTTTCAGATTTTTATCTGTGGTTTAAAAAAAAAAAAAAAAACAAACAAACAAAAAAAAAAAAACCAGTGAAATCCTTCATTTTTTAAAGATATTTTTTGGCATTAGTGACCTTTATTGAACAATAAATTGACAGGAAATAGGGAGAAGAGGGAGGGTAAAGACATGCAGCAGATGGTCTGAAACCAGGAATCGAACCCAAGACAAAAGTCATTGACACATGGTGCTCATGCTGTACCAACTGAGCCACCCAGCACATCCATTAAAATACATTTCAGCTTGTGTTTGTGATGTCATAAAAAGTGAAAAAGTTTAAACTTATGAACATTTTTTGCTTTGGAAGCCTTGTGTGTTATATTATTGGGAAGCTTTTTTGAAAAATTTAAAGTGTTGGATTTTCATCTGACCATGATGTTATTGTAAATACAATAACCACTTGCTGAATCAATCACATAGGAAAGGAGAGTCTTCAAAATTTTTTATTTTGTTTAAGTTTTACACTTTCAGCTTTGGCTGGCTTTACAGTTTAACGATTCTACTCCCTGTCAGCTTGAGAAAACACTTCACTGCATACTATTAGATTTTTATAAATTGTATGTAAAAATTGCAATCATATGTTTTGTGTTGCCAATGTGTTTAGTTTAGCTTTGAAGGCTGTTTTACACTTTTCTGCTGGAGGTCAAACATACCCTATGCCCCTTAGCCAAACTACTAAATTTAATCTTAAAGGGCCAGTTTTAGAGGGGCCTGAGGTATTGGATTTCATAAAAGCGCAGATAAGACCCAAAGGGATTCTCAATCTTGCTTCTTGCCTCTCTATTCGCAAAGTCATTTTAAAGAATGTTTCACTCATGCCTTTTGACCCCTTTCTTGAGTTGGTGATAATCTTCACTTCAATTCTTACAAAGTAACCATCAAAGAAAGAGGAAAATGCTGGCATGTACTTACTTCAAGCTTTATACTTGAAACAGGAGTTCAACAGATCTTCACAATAAAAAGTTATGCAATTCACCATGGTTCTCAAACTGTGAGAAATGCAGCACTGGTGGTCTCTAAAACTGAATTTGACTTACTTCTTGTTTCATAAAAAGTTTGTTTTTTGTTTAATGTCTTACCCTAATTACTGAGAAAACTATGAATCTTATCAATTTCTTTATGGGTATAAGTTTATAAATAGCTTTAGCTTAAGGGATATGTGTGATTTAACTGTTCTCTAATAACACAATAACCAAGTTTAAATGTTTAGGTTATTTTCTGATGAGAGTCAGATGGTGTGGATGTCTAAATAAATAGAATTGAGCCTCCAAAATGAGACCTGTGCTATTTCACAAGGTCCCTGGTGGCTGCAGAGGAAAAGATGAAACATGCTGATAAAAGTCAAACTGAGCACATGAAGTTAAATGTGTCTCACAGGAAAAGATCTTTCAAAAATGATTTTAAATTTTGTGTGTTTTTTGGGGTATGGGAGTATTTTTTATGAAAAAAAGAAGCCTGCTATTAGTGTTAAAAGATTAACTTTGAGTATCTGCACCAGCCTCCGTCATCTAATGGTGCAGAGTTCTTAAATGCTTTGCAAACAGAGAGAGATAAGCCCTCCTTCTCAACTTTGTAAATTAAAATGGTGCATACAGCACAAGACTACCAGGCCAAATGAGTAAATCTGACTAAATGTAAATGCAAAACAAATACACATCAACTTAAGTGTTTCTATGTTATATCCACATAATAAAAGAGGTTTTCCAAACCAATCTTTACATTTGTTCTTTTTTAAATAATTCCTTCATAAATACAGCATCATTCCAAGAAATATCTTAATCCACATCCAAAATAAACCAAAACATTATGGTAACTATGTGAAGTTACCATGCCACAGGAAAAAAGAAAAGACAAATAAAAACCACATGAAGATAAATAAATACATTTTGAGGCCCTCTAAACCTCAGGTCCCTGTGAAGCACTTGCTAAAGTCCAGCTAGCTGGTGGGGCATAGGTTTAATTGTAAGTGGACCCCAAATAGATTCAGTTTTTGGCCCCATACAGTCTTTAGTCAGCTTGTTGTTGTAAGCTAAAATTACGTATCTTGGTGTTTTCTCTGCAGTGCAATGTAACATTTGGGCAAAAGAAAAAATATCAAGATTTTAATAGAAAGTCTTGATTTCTATATTATTGTCGGGCCCGATTGTTGACTTATAAGAAAGACTGTAAATGTGAAACTGAAGCTTCAGGGCGGGCCCAGGCCCTCACAGTGGGAGGTGTACTTTTTAAAATCCCAAGACAAAACATATCTTAGCTCTTACAACAAACGGTAAGTGGAAATCACTTTGAGAAGCGGGAGTCTGGCGGACTAACTTTAACAAACAGCGGCTTGGACAGGCATTCCTCAGCCAAGGTCAGGTACAGAGTCACGGGAGAAGACCGGCCTCTATCATTAACATCTGGCCGCAACGGGATGCTCCTTGAAAATGTTTAACTCAAACAGCGTGGTAAGTATACAGAAAATTATAGAGTGAGTTGTGCCACAACTAAATATACAATTCCTACATTTTTATTCGCTGTATTTCTTAAAGTCATAACTATTATAGGAGATGAACGTGGTTATTATTAATAGTATTTTGAATTGCTGTTCAGACATTTAATGGATAGTTCACAACTTTGCTCTTAAAGCCTAAAATAACAGCTATATAGATGACGCACTGAAAAAGCGTAAGTATTAAAACCGACACGATTCTCAAACAGATCGTGGATTTCATTGTTGAAATATTTTATGGACAGAAAATGTCGGGCCTTGCATTATGAAAATTAATGGACAACATTACAATTCATTGAAAGTTTTTGCTATTTTTTTTCAGTGAAAAACAAACACACACACACACACACACACACACACACACACAAAAAAATCATAGTTGTCGAATGTCATACAAATAGGTTCTGAGATGTTCTCTAATTTATGTTAAATTACAGGCGTGTGACTATGTTCACATTCACGTAAAGGGTAATATTTATATAACTAAGCTAAAGGACAAAGGCAAATTAACAAATATGCAAGTAGTCTCTGGGACCGAATAGTGAACTCAAATAGGGTCAGAAATCTCACCAGGTGATAAACACACCACCTGGTTTATGGCTAGGTCATCTCGTGCACGTGCGTGGTCGACCACAATCAGTGATTAAGAGACTCAGCTGCGCGTGAAGAAGTTGTTCATTGAACGCCAGTCTACATTTTTAAAGAGAGTTTTGGTAAATTTCTTAAAACTCGACCAATGTAAACAAGCCAATACTGTTTGTTTGGCAAACGTTTCAAGAAACACAATGACCTTTTATGATTGAAAAACGGCAGCAATAAAGCACTTTCAAAATGTTTTCGTTTTCCAGTGTTGGTCGTTACTGATGTAAGCGACCAGGTCGTAGAGGAAATATTAGGAGGACGTCGACTTACATGCTCATTTAGGTTGGTGCGTCGCTCCAGACTTGTGACACACACCATGTCGGAGGGAGAGACACTCACAGCAGAGGCAATTTTCTCTCAGCTGCAGCAGGAGCACGCTTTTTACGACACAGTAGGTGTTTTCAATATCAAATTAACAACTTTTTTTCTCCACTATATATTTAGGGAGAGAGCCCGAGAGGGGAAATAAAGATGAACTGTAGCTTGCCTACGCATATTCTCTGGAAAATTAATACCAAGTTACAGATATTTAAACTATTTGGTTATTAGCTTTTTCTGACCTCTGTTTTATCTCAGTTGTATTTCAGCGTCTAACTCGGACTATAAAACTGGTAAAAATCATTTAAAAACGAAAGCAGATGTAAATTTATTCATAATTATGGCCCACTCGCATAAATTTCAGTAGCCTATTACTCACACAGACTTTCTCAAGCTTAAAAGGCTTGGGGAAAAAATCTTAAACAAAAGGAATATATGAGGCTAATTATTAAAACTGCAAAATGTCATAAGTCATGAATGTGTATTTTAAGACAACATATGTGCGAGCCTATGGTTTTGAATGTTACGAAGAATGACTACATAAATGTCAAAAACTTTGGAAAAAAAACCCCTAAATGTTCAAAATGTCATGCACACGTTTACATTCAAAAACTTTGTTGGGGACATCAGTTTCATAGCTTTGTATTCCTTTTTAAAATAACATTCACCATGTTTTGAAGTAAGAAGCTATAAGATTCTAATGTATTTTTGAATTTCTGGAATGTTGCTTGATTGGCTTTGACTCACCCCAGAAACATGGTTAGTTGGACAGTCTTTTAATAAACCAAATTATCAGCAAATGTAGCCAGTGTTCTAAACAGGGCATCTTTGGGTCATTTATTCATTTAAACTAATGAAAATGATGTAATGTTTTTATTTTATATGGGTAGGATATAATGTTTCTTGATGGAAACTATGAAAATCTAACAGCTAAAAGAGGCTTAAATCAGTTCCAACCAATTTTTGAAATGTACTGACTCTAAAATTGGTTCAATACGAACATTTGCAAAAACAAACAAAGTATTGCACAATAATTCCATTAATAAATTAGGGTTCTAACTATTCAGTTTTATATTGACTTAAACAGTCAACACAACATCCCATATTGTTCAACTTATACTAGTCAGATGGAAGCATACAATATCAACACACATTTCGAAACAGGATAATACATGTTTTTAAAATTTCTCAATTCTGAATCGTCTTGTTAATACATTTTTTTGAATTCTATAAAGTCAGATGGATACATATTTTGACACATTTTCTTCTTCCTGTGTTATGCTTGTCAGTGTGTGGTTAGTCTAGTCCAGATTGCTTTTGGTTATCTTGCTGCAAACACTTTTTTTGCAGCATAGATTGAGTCTCATGACAACAGGTAAATCTGCATTCTAACACCTTATGATTGTTCCAATTCTGGTGATAAAATTGTTCTTGATTTCATATGTGAAATATACCTTAAGTTATCTTTAAATTTTTTTTTTCTGGAGTGTGAAAAAGCAATGAGATACAGTCAATACAGGGAAAAAAAATAAACCAAGCATCAAAGAAATAAAGCAAACCTTGCACACACAACTCACACAAATTGGTTTTTTGTCATCAACAGAGTTCTTCTGGGGCTGATGATATTTTTGAAGAAGACTCCTACTCTTCTTCCTCTCCCTCCTCTTCCTCCTTGTCATCTGTCCCTGCAGCTACATCCCACCAGGTGAAGATCCTGTGTGCCTCCTGTGGGCAGGAAATTGTGGACAGATACCTTCTCAAGGTCTGAATTACTCCTTCACTGTCACTGTTGTTGAT
Source organism: Anableps anableps (assembly GCA_014839685.1). Classification (NCBI taxonomy): domain Eukaryota; kingdom Metazoa; phylum Chordata; class Actinopteri; order Cyprinodontiformes; family Anablepidae; genus Anableps; species Anableps anableps. The sequence continues at coordinate 25,382,697 of CM026077.1, forward strand.
AATGACAGCTCTGGTAATCAAGGCAGACCTACAAATTGTATTAGAACCCCCCTCCCCCCAACCCCTAAAAAAAAAAAAAAAAAAAAAAAAAAAAAAAAAACCCCACGAAAAGAAAATAAAGAATACGGATATTCAGATGTAGTTTATTTTCTTTTAGAAGTATTGTGTGGCTTCTGTTGATTTAAAATGTCACCTATTTTCCCCCTGTTCAGGTGAGCAACTTGTGCTGGCACATGCGTTGTCTGGCATGCAGTGTTTGTAAGACATCACTGGGGCGACATGTGAGCTGTTATGTGAAAGATAAACAAGTTTTCTGCAAACTTGACTACTTCAGGTATATTGGTCCCAACAGTCTTGGTTTTTAGAATTTTATTTTACAATATTGTTGGAATATCAAGAGAAAGAGAGGTTCAAACTAGTCACAAATATCTGTCTGGTGCATGCAATGTGATCCAAAATGTTTGCTTTTTTTTTAAACTAACTGTTTAAATATGAATGAGTCCCTGCGTTTCTGTGATTGGCAGTCTAAAAAGAAAGCGGGAAAGTCAAATAACTTATGTGGAGAAGAAACTTTGGCATAACTAGATATTTTAACCTTTTATTTAGGAGGTATGGCACTCGTTGTGCACGCTGTGGTCGGAACATCCATTCTACTGACTGGGTGCGCCGTGCAAGAGGAAGCACCTTCCACTTGGCGTGTTTCTCCTGCTCCTCTTGTAAGCGGCAGCTCTCTACTGGAGAGGAATGTGGACTGCTGGAGAACAGGGTCTTCTGTCGAGGTCACTATGACATAATGATGGAGAATCTCAAACGTGCTAAGGAGAATGGTAAGCATACAGACAGGAATATTCTTGATTGTCAAGTTAAGAGGTGCCCAACTTAAATATTTTGTAATAAAGCATATGGTGCAATAAATAGTGTAAATATACATTCCTCAACCTGCATGTACACTAAGAATTGATAAGGGTTGCATGAGTATTTACATCACATGCAATTTTTCTATTGTGATATGTTTTCTTTTAAAGAGCAACCAAAATTGGATGATGACCTGGCCAACCAAGATGATTCGAGTGTCATTCCCCGACCAGCAAAAAGGGCCAGGACCAGCTTCACTGCCGACCAGTTACAGGTACTTTGACCTGGTTGTTGTGGTTCACCGAGCCTTTTTCTACTGAATGGGGGAAAATTAGCAATTGATACAATGCATCCATTAAAACTGTTCCTGTCATTTAAACATTCTCAAATCCTGATTTTTAGTCCCCCCCCCCCACTCCCAAAAAAGGAAAAAATTAAATTTAAAAAAAGTTATTTACTTTGAGTTGGAAAGTTGTCTGCATCAATTCCATGCCAAAATGTGGACATTTGCAGCCTTGGATTATGTTCTGTCAGAGCATTTCTTTCTTAGTACTACTGGATGTATATAAAGAGACCTCTCTTGACATTACAAATGACATGCTCCAGCTATGTATTTAGCTTGTCATTCGATGTAACTGCAGATCATTTTGAAAACCAATTAAACATGTCCAATAGGCTCTGATGAGTGTTTACCAGAGTAAAATGTTCTTTGTCACTCAATATCTGTAGGTGATGCAAACCCAGTTTGCAAAGGATAATAACCCAGATGCCCAGACTCTGCAGAGGCTGGCAGAGAGGACAGGTCTCACCCGCAGAGTAATTCAGGTAATTTTATTAAACATATTAGAAATGACACAGCAAGATCTGTATATTGCCCTTTATACACAGAATCATTCTGTGTATAAAGGCAGCCACAAATAACAAGGCAAAAAAGAATAAGGAAATAACAGTCATTCATGTTGCTTTACATTGAAATGTTAAATATTTTTGCAAAAATTTACTGCATACATTGTGCTTTGAGATGAGGTAGATAGTGTATGTGTTTTAATTATTTTGCTTTGGCCATCAGCCTCACTGTGGCAGGAAAGAAATTGTTGTGGAAGTGCATGTGTAAGATGAACCTGTTCTGTGTTTCAGACTGTTTGCAGATTGTGACAAAGTTGTGGCCTAGATGTTTATCTCTTTGTTTTAATGGATTTTCTTATAGTTTTGTGTATGTATATCTGAAGTGAAATGATAAATGAAACTCAGTCACCAGTTACCATCCTGGTAACAGACTCTACAGCATCACATATTTTTGTGTATTAACATGCATTCAAAATATTCATCTCCTTGTTTGCTGAGATACGATTAATATAAAGTATCATGATTCAGATATGCATGTCTGTAAAGAAACTATCATTACACCAAACAAAAATAAACTGTCTTGACCTGTAATAAACTTAATCTCCCCATTTTCAGGTTTGGTTTCAGAATTGCCGAGCTCGTCAAAAGAAACATATCAGCCCAATTCAAGCCTCTTCAACCATGATGACATCACTTGGTCCTGGTCATCTTACTCCACCTTTGATGGAGGACCTACAATATACAACATATCTTTCTCCTGACACACCCCTTCTCACTACTCTGACGTATATGGATGGTAAGCTATGCAAATCCTCATCCCTATACTAAATTCCTGCTGCTAAAAACAGCTAACAGATCTGTTTCAACCAAATTTCATGAGATGGCTTTTGCTGGATTAGGCTCATATTTATTTATGTATTTGAAATAAACAATGTTGTTTCTTAACATCTGACAATTAAAAGCCAGTTACAATTTTGCTTAGTAATTCTTAAGCTGATCCTAATTAAGTCTCCTTTCTTTGTTTTCTTATTTCTAACTTTCCCAGTTCAAACTCCAGACCAACTTTTGCTCCAGCCGCTCATATCAAATTCACTGACGCAGCTCCCAATCAGCCATGCCTGAATTTCAGCACATCTTCTGAGAAATTCGTCTAAAAGTTGAACAGATACTCAAGTGGAAATCAATTTGTCTATAAAAGTCTTTTCAGGTTTGTAGGGGGTGAATGGATAAGAGCACTAAGCTACTTCTAATACTTGGTGTCGGAAGAAAAAAAAAGGATAAACTGGTAAAGTCAATGGATTAATTTAACTTTTACATGGAGTCACGTGAATGTTGCAAAAATATTAATGTTTTCAAGATGAAACTTCTGTTTATATGTATGTTATGAATTTGTGTATTTAATTTATTTATCGGATTATATGAAATAAGGCACTTTGTTAATGAATATAGAATTACTTCAGTTTTATATAGATTTGCTTTTTGTTAAGAATGCAGACAAAATGTTGGCATTTACAATGGGATTTTTTTTTTTTTTTTTTTTTTTTTTAAATTTATTTTTTTTTTATTTTTAATTTCCTATTGAAACGGTCAGACTAGAAATTAAAACCACCAGAAAATGTACATGACTAGAAAAATGTCTTTTCTCTTTTCATCGCAATAAAACTGTAAATATGTGCAATGTATGAGCAATTTACAGCAACAAATGTAGGCTCCCTTCATATGACAAAGCACTGTTTGGCATATAACCGTTTGCTAATGCACTCCAAGTGTTATAAGTGTTATACTCGCATTTTACATATTAATGTAATGTTTAGTCAGTTGGAAAGTCTTATGCGAGGAAACGCTCGCAACGGACACAAAAGAAACTACTTAAAAGGTTAAAAGTCAGAGTAATAGAAGCGTGGATGAGAAAGAGACGAAAGATGAAAATAAGCAAACATTGAGCCTGATACCATCATCACATTACTTAAAATTATCGCCATCACAGGATTTTTAAATATAATGCAACCCTGTCTCACAGTCCATGCATCCAGATTCAAAAGTTCTTAAGATGTGTGCAAATTGAAGACCAAAAACTGCATGGTTAATATATGTAACATTACCATGTGATAAAGCTCTTTTTATGTATCCTAAGCCATTTCATTGCACACAGGGAATTTAATATTTATTTTAGATCAGAGATATTGGGATTAAGTTTATCAAATTGACTGTATTCATAAATTAAATACTGCAAAGATTGCAGCTGTGAAAATCATGTAATATTTGTACTAAATGAAAGCACAAATTGTGGATTACTTATTTATTTTTTGCTTCATTCTATTTTACGCTCACATATTCCCAACAAAAAACACTCCTATCCAAGTTCAATGAATCCACTCTGTTCTAAACATGAAGAGTTAAAGTCTGATTTAGATGTACATGGGTCTGCATGCTTTTCTGAAACAGAAGATAACATTGCTTTGAACCTCATAGTTTTATCAGTGTAAGATGATTTTGGTAAAGTGTTTAAAATCATGTTTGTTTGTTTTTTTACCTATGGTGAACTAAAAATGGTATAACGCCCACAAGAGAAGTTAACCAAGAAATAGCTATTTTGCTCCAGCACTGCACATTTTCTTAACTTAAAGCAACTTAGTAAACTTGAGAACTCAAATAATAAAGTGTGAATCTATTGAAGATTAATTTAGTTTCAGAATTACTAACTAAATGTCTGTGCATGTTCTTGGTTTAATTCCATTGTTAAAACATCAAGTGTTAGTTTGAGTTAAAAAAAAAATTACTTGAGATGATCTAAATCTTCCATGTATGTATTATGTAAAATGACAACAGACTGTTGGGGTTTGGATGAACATGTCAACACTAAAAAAACTAGAAACTGCAAAATGTGGACTATTGACTGTGTCAAAGATGAAAGGCAGATAGAATTACCAAAGTTTTATAGTAATAAGGGCATAGATATAACATTTATTTCATTATATATCATGTTGTAAGAACAAAACTGTGTTTTCAGTATAAATCTGTCAGGTAAGGTGTGTAACAAACTATGCTTAAGAGAAGCGCTACATGGTCATGTAAATAGAATTCAAGTCATTTTCTTAAAGATGGGTTCTCTATTATCACATTCTCATAAAATCTTACATCCAAATATGGACACCCAATACTCTTGACTTTTTTATTTTTGCAGCTAGAAAGTGTCTTTAAATTAACCATTTAGTTGATTACAAGCAAGATATTAAAACACATGGGACATATGATTTTACACTACAAGATAAACATGAATAAATAATCACATTTTACATTAAAATCAATCTGTATGTGTTGAAAAATCTTTTATGAACCATCACAAATTAGATATAAAATGGACTCTTCATCAGTAAAGTATTCTTCCACTTAAATCTTTTCACATTTAGTCATGCTACAGCCACAAAATTCAAAGTATTTTATTTAGAATTTAGTGATCAATCAGGACAAGGTATTACATAATTATGAGGTGTTTTTTTTTTATTTTTTTTTATTTTATTACAAATATCTACAAAGGATTGGTGCCCATTTGGGTTCTGTCTCTCTTAATCTTTCACCCCTACATAAAATCTGTTGCAACCAATTGCCTTTAGAAACCACCTAATTATTAAACAGATTGCACCTGTTTGTAATTTATTCTGTGTACACCTCCCGCTGTTCCAGTGAGGGCCACAAAAGGTTGTTCGATAAAATGAGCAAACAGCATCATAAAGACACCAGACAAGTCATAAAGAGGTTAAAAACGGGGTTAAATTACATACAATATCCAAAACTTTAATCATGTGGCAAAGCACTGCTCAATCCATCCTCCAAAAATGAAAAGAGATAGCTCACCTGCAACCCTACCATAACATGCCCATCCTCCCAAAATGACAGGGTGGGCAAGGGCAAAATTGTTCAGGGAAACAATCAGTTCATGGTAGCAGGAGGAGCTGCAGAGATCTACGACTCAGAGAGAATCTATTGACAGGATAACTATGAGTTGTGCACTCCACAAATGTGGGTGAGTCGCAAGAAGAAAGTTATTAATGAAAGAAACCCATAAGAAGCACATGCTACAACCCATATAAGGGACACAACAATCAAATGTAAGAAGATGCTGATAAGGGATATGAAAATAAACCTTTTTCCTTCATGCAAAACGGTGTATATATGTGTGGAGGAAAACTAAGAAACTGCACATGACCCTGAACACACAATCCCCATGGTGAAGCATGCTGATGATAGCATGGGCCAAAAGATTGCTTTCTCTCATTAAGGACAGGCAAAGATCAGGGCAATACTGAAAGAAGACCTGTTAGAGGCTGCAAAAACATTGAGATCATGAAGCTTAGAATAAATCCTGATGAGTTTGAAGCTGTGATTACAACGAAAGGTTATTTTTTTAAACTAATGAACTCCATACTTTTCAGATCTTTGAAACTCTGAAACGATGTAGCCTATATTTTTTCGTTTCACATTTGCGTACCACTTTGTATGGCTCTATCACATAAAATCCCGGTAAAATACATTGAGTTAGAAGTTGTAAACAATGTAAAAAGGTTCGGTTTTAGCCACACAGTATTTTCTAAAAAAAAAAAAAAAAAAAAAAAAAAAAAATATTTTAATGTAATTATGTGTGCATAAGACAAACTTTTCTTTTTCCTGTATTCAGACATCAGTAAGACAGTTATTTTTGTAACTCCAAATTTTTGTAACTCCAAATCCCTTCTTTCTCTTGGATTAAAATAATAGATAACATGGAAGAAAAAAAGTTCTTGACAGAAAAATAAAATATTTAATATTTCATTAAAAAGATCACATGGAAATCAGCGCGCTCTGGTGGATAGCAAGAGTAAAAAAGTTAATCTGACTGGAATTTCTATGAAAGGAAATTTCCCCATCTTTTTACAAAAACAAATGCTTTATGAGAACATTTTTGTGGTAAAATATCTGTACTTCATTACTCAACATTCTATCGTTTATGTTTTGCTTGTTTTCGCCGATACTGTATTTATGACACTTGGAAACGATTACGTAATCTCTTAGTTTTATTTTGAAAACATACCCGGAAGTGGGGTTTAGCATTTGGCATGCGCAGCTCACTGAGGAGGAAAAGCTTCAGCGTTTATCAGCGGCTGGGAACTGTAAACACTAGCTTCCAAAGCTACTTCTCTCTCAGTCACTGGGATGGAAATAAAAGGTAAATCTTGTTTTAAAAAAATACCTGTCCCTGTAACGAATTGTGATTTTCTTTATATCTTATCCACAGTTTAATGTTATTTATATAAACCTTAGCACAAAGTTTATCCAGTGTGTGATTTTTGTCCAAATCTACAGCTAAAGCACAAACGGCCTCACACATATATGAACTTGTAAGCTAACTTGTAAAGGTCTGCTTCAACTCGTTATCAAGCCATCTCGCTGTGAGAAGTTGCCTTCTGTACAGTAACAGCATACAGCGAGGAACTGCTTTCTGGAACGCCAGCTCCTGATCATAGCCTCTCCTAGATATACCGGGGAAGTTAATCAACGTCAGTCAGCAAGGGTTGCTTCGTTTTTTCATTTTTTTAAACAGAAACATTTGCTTTAGATAAATCTCCCAATTGCTTTTCGTCATATTGACATATTAACGTTCTTGTACTGTATTAAAAATGATTGATATTTCTTTATTAGCCTTGTGTTTTGCTCATTTTAAAGAGTAGTTAGCTTGTGTTAGCTTAGTTACGTGTTGGTCGATAAAAATGAAGATTATCTCTTATTATTGACCGTTTTTTAAGTACATGTTTTTGCTTGTTTATTTCTAAGGGGCATGCACAATAAAATAACTGTCATGAGATAATGGATGCATTGAATCCGATTTTGCCACTAGCAAATTTTTGTTTGTGGTCCTAGGAGAGGAAAACAAATGCAGGGTTTAATAAATGCATTCGTTATTTCAAAAACCAATGCCCACACTGCTTAAATTTAAACATAATTAGTTTTAGAAATTTTAGACATGTCCCGAAAAATATTCCCATATATTGTAACACAGAATGTTAAACAATAACTGGCTGATACTAGGGGCATTACACACACACACACACACACACACACAAAAGTGATGTTAAAAATAATCCAAACATATTGAAGACACATAATGGCGGACAAAATGACATAGTTAGGTCTATATTAATATGTAGAGACGTTCAATTTATTTATTCTCCCCCTTTGTTTTTTGCCTACTAAACTAATGTTTCGATGACACGAGTAATCCTTACCTGTGTTTTGTTTACCTTTTAAATTAAAATGCGTGACAGCAAACTCCAATCAAATATTTTTCATTTCTCGGTAAAAGAAAACAAGAAAATCAAATAGAGGGATAGAAGTTTTGTTCTTCAGAGATGTCTTATTTGTGGTTAAATAAATATATATACATTTTTTATATAAGATTCAGAGTTCACAAATCTCCTGCTGCTGTTGAGATCATACAAATACTTGATCTCTAAATGCTCTAATCTAATTGGAATAAATCAGACAACCTCAATATACACTCAGTAAAATCTAAATTATATCTTTAATTTACCAGTCTGCATTACTGTTGAAAAGCCTTAAGGTACTTTATGTATGAAGTGTTGTATTGTATGTAGATATCAGTGTTGCTGACTTCTCTGTTATTGCAATAATGTTGCAGTTAATAAATGTAGGATCTTTTAAGACCTTCTATTTCAATGAAGAGCAGATCTGACTGAACTTCGTGTGTCTGCTGCTGTTGTTAAATAGGGCTGTGTTATGTTAATTTAAGAACAGAACTGTAAAATAGCATTTCAATACTGAACATGACATGTCATAACAACAAATTGTACTCAACAGATGAGCACAATTGGGAGGGTTTCCTTTTACGACAGATTAATATATCTGACACGATACAAAGACCTGCTCTTTTGGGCAGTTAGAAAAGGATTTAAAAATTAGTATATGTTTTCAAAAGAAAATGTGAGTGCAGAAATTATTAACATTGATGCAAACAAGGTTTAAAATGTTGGAGAGGTGAAAAAACCCTGATTAAAAATAGATTGTGAATTGTTTTGTTGTCTTCACAGGGTGACCTGAACCAGATATTATTCTTCAGTGCATGGACACAAAGCCAATGCGCAGGTAGGTGTAATATCAAAATATTATTCTGTTACTTCCGGACTCCAGAGCTGTATCTGAGGGCCATTTAACTGCACTAGTGCATTTTGATAAACGAGATTTAAATGTTACCATCTCCTACATGGTTCTGACAAAATTTTAAGCTGCTCCTAGATGTAACTGATCCTTTTTCTCTATACTTATTATTTTGAACGTGTGCTCATTCTCTCGCTGTCAAGGTTAATGACTTGTAGGACTTCTGTATATCACAAATTTAGCATTATCGCAATAACAGTGTATGCACTATGCATATTGGGAACAACTGCTTGAACTGCCATAAATATTTGCTAAATATTAATGTACCATGCATTCAGGCTCTCTGTGCCTGGTATATAGTCAGTGACACTAGTTGTTTAATGCATGTCATTAAGACACTGCAGCTAAGTTATTTCAGTGCAAAACAGGACACATCAGCCTATTTTCTTCCGGTAGCTTGATAGACAACTCGTTATCTATCTATGTTAAGGCCTGTTTATCTAGGTCTGTTTGCTGTGAACCTAAATCAGAAAGATAGTAACACCTTTTTAATTCTTGGTTTGTTTTTTCCAAGTCATATTTTCTCTGTCCCAACAATCGCTATTGCATATCTCTTGTTTTCCTAATATCGTGCAGCCCTATTGACTTGGTTGAGGGTTGAAGTAGAACAGGAATGTGGTTACTCACACCCACATGCTATAAATAAACTATTGCCATCACCGTGACTGAAAAAAGAACTTGTTGGATTACCATGTGTGCATGGGGTTTAAGAGGCAAGAGAGGTTAATTGGCAAAAGGGGGGTCTAATGTTGAATACCACTATATACTTATTGTAAATCAAAAATATAAATTGTTTTAAGACAATTGATAGATGTGTTGCTGGAGCTACATTTTATTAGGATGAATAGGACAGGAGTATAACCACAGTTCCTTGGAAAAAAAAAAAAGAAAAAGTTTCTAGCCCTTTAACTTTTTCACGTTTTGTCACTTTACATCCATTAGCGTCAATATACTTTATTTGGATCTTATCTGATAGGCCAACACAAAGTATAAACATATAATAATAAAGGTTATCATAATATTCAACAAATAAAACTCAGCTCAAAACAATAAGTAAGGCATGAATTTATAGTCACCTTTAATATATTTTTTTACATCTATCTGTGTGTAATTTAATCTCAGTGACTTTACAGAACACAGCTGCTCCCTGAAGGTCCCAGAGGTTTGTGAGAAAATGTTGGTAAAGACAAAGGAGCAAAGTCCTTCCACTGGCTCCCTGTAGCTCAGAGAATAAACTTTAAAATCTTTCTGCTAGTTTATAAATCACTGAACGGCTTAGCACCAAAATACATTAAAGAGCTGTTGTTATTGTGTCAACCTTCCAGACCACTCAGGCCTTCTGGTTCTGGTCTACTCTGCATCCCCAGAACCAGAACCAAACATGGAGAAGCAGCATTAAGTTTCCATGCTCCACTTATCTGGAACAAACTTCCAGAAAACTGCAAAACAGCCAAAACACTGAGTTCCTTTTAATCAAGACTAAAAACTCACCTGTTTAGAGCTGCCTTTAATTCAAAATAACTGTAATATTGATCGATATATTTGCTTAATGGTTTTGATGACAGCATTTGACAAATGTAATGTTTGTTGCTTGTTTCATAATTTGTTACTGAATTATGTTTTCATGGAGTAAAACACTTTGAACTGCCTTGTTGCTGAAATGTGCTATACAAATAAACTAGATTTGACTTGAAGGCAAAAGGTCCGAATGAAAGCAGCTGGTTTGAAATGATCATAATGATCTACAAATATGATAGATTAGATTTTTTTTTTTTTTTGAGGGGGGGGGGTAAATATTGTCTCCATCAAATAGCACACCTTAAATTGTAACACAGGAGTGCCCCTACTTTACTGAACTTGTCTTATCCAATGTCAGATGGTAAACTTTCGAACCGTGTTCATCCTGGATTGATATTTAACTGCCAACGGCTCAACCGAATTGCCACAGTGACATATGTTGAAATGGATGTGTTTAAAGATCAGGGATTTTTGACTGGTGCTGTGAGTGTAATCTGATGTGAAACCCAGCATCAAAGTGACTGTGTGTTCTCAGTGCTAAAAAGATCAGGGGGACACACTGAGGTAACCGTCTGGTGTGGATACATTTACACTGACTGCTACAGCTACAGGTCAGTGGCCCCACTATATTTGGTTTAGCTGACTTAGAATAAGCCCAAGTCTCCACAGTGGCAATAGAGAAAGTATCATATGTCCTCATAGAATGGATGCACCTTTTCTGGAGGATTTTTAGGAGCAGAGAATTAGAAAATATCCAATTGGATTTGATACACAGTTGAAACAAAGCGAGGTTAGATCTCTATTAAAACCTTAATTGATTTAGAGTTTTTCTATTAGCCCATGGAAGTTGCGCATAGGATTGCTGTGCCATGCTAAACCTGATGACCTGCATATCCAGTGCAATGTGCCACGCTGAAGGGCTTATGTTTAATTTCAGTCCCAAAGCCCTTTCATTTTCAGCTGCTTAAATCTTCACTGAATGAAGCTTCTCATACGTGGAAATTTAACACAGGTTAACAGAAGAGCGGCTGACTTTATATGATGCTATTTCAGAACTTTGACAAGCTTTTCTTTTGACTTGGAGAAAGCTATAATACATCTGGAAAACATGCTATCAAATTTTGCATTTTTGAGTAAGAGCTGTAAAATATCACTTAATGTTGTCTGAATGGACTGTTTGTGGTTTATGATCCAGTTATTGTTATGGTGGTCGTGTATAACCTGATAAGCACAGATAAAAGGCTTTAATATCAACTCAAATTGGTCCAAGAAAGATATTCAACAATATAATTATATGTAATCTTTTTTTTTTTTTTTTTTGCAAAAATGCCCACATACTTCTATAAGTTAGAATTAACCAGGCTTCTTGCAATTTTTGATCTCCCAGTTTACACAAACATGAAAAAAAAAAAAAAAAAAAATGAACTTGACCTTCTGCTGCAAAACAAAAATAATTAGGAATCCAAGCTGTAATTTTGCCCTTTTTTTCTATTTTCAAAATTGTTACTTTTTTTTTTTTTTTTTTTTTTTTTTTTTTAAATCAAAGGACCACTAGCGCACGTCAGGACGCCACTGGAATGGATATCACCAGCCGCTGTACTCTGGGGGACCCCAACAAGCTCCCTGAAGGGGTCCCCCAGCCAGCACGCATGCCTTACGTATCAGACAAACACCCACGGCAGACGCTGGAGGTGATCAATCTGCTGAGAAAACACAGGGAGCTGTGCGACGTGGTGCTGGTGGTGGGCGCCAAGAAGATTTACGCTCATCGCGTGATCCTCTCCGCCTGCAGCCCATACTTCAGGTATGAAAAGACACGCCGTGGTTTCCCTCTGGCATGTGTTTCGTTAAATTAAAGGTCAAAAATCAGAAAGTCCCGAGAATTGGCTTCCGCAATATTTGACCTGTGCTTTGGTGGTCTCCTCAGAGCGATGTTTACTGGGGAGTTGGCAGAGAGCAGGCAGACGGAAGTGGTTATCCGTGACATTGACGAGAGAGCCATGGAGCTGCTCATTGACTTTGCCTACACCTCACAGGTAGGAAGGATGGCGTTTGTTCAGCATACAAAAATACTTGCACTTTTACACACGCTGGTGGAAGCTGAAACTCTGGAGAATGCGTATTAAAAACAGAACGCTAAAGCGACTCGCTCACACGCAAACAAAACTCTTAAAAGTTATTGCTCTGAAGTTGAAGCTTCACTTTGAGCTTATATTTAACTGCAGCTGAGATGTTTCAGTAAGAGATTAAAGTAACCTTTTGTTAAACAGTTTTATAGTTTATCCTTCTGAGAAGAGGAGGTGCTGTGATTGTGTATCTTCGAGAAAAAACCCTTACCAGTGTCGGCTTGACGGAAAAAAAAAATATCAAAAGCTTATGCGTCTCTGGCCTTTCAGGTGACTGTGGAGGAGGGGAACGTCCAGACGCTGCTTCCTGCAGCCTGCCTTCTCCAGCTGGCTGAGATCCAGGAGGCCTGCTGTGAGTTCCTAAAGAGACAGCTGGATCCATCCAACTGTCTGGGCATCAGGGCCTTCGCCGACACCCACTCCTGTCGGGAACTGCTGCGAATCGCAGACAAGTTCACACAGCATAATTTTCAGGAGGTAAAAAAGATAGATGCAAGAAGAGGAAATGCTGTCTTTTATTTAACATATTGATTCTGTCTTAAGCTCCGTCAAGGGAATTATTTTTAATGGAGACGCAGAACGTTTCTGTTGTGATTTATATTTGTACATCTTGCCATGAAGGCATTACTTCTTTTACTTAAGGAAAAGGACAAGCTCAGGGGTGCTATGAAATGCTTTTGCTTACTATCTACTTAACAACCACTATATAAATGTGCAGAAATGGCGTTTGCTGCTTTTTTTTTTTTTTAATAATGCACCATCATTATTTCTACTGTTTCAAGCTAGTATGTGTGCCATAAAATAGAGCTGGTCAAATTGCTCTATCAGTTTTCTTTGCATTTTTTTAAATTTTTATTATTATTATTATTATTATTATTGCTCACTGCAAAAAAATCATCTTTTAAAAAAGTGAATCAGGTGACTGCAGTAACAGAAAATATGCCACTGATTTTCCATAAGTCTCCACTGAAATATGTTGAATATTTGATCCAGAAACTGATATTGTGAGTTTTCTGCTTACATCATTACAATAAAAGACTTCTGTTGTTGAATATAGGTGTCAGTAGAAATGGATATTCCGTTTATTTTAGTCAACAGGAAAAGAGCATTTACAGAGAATATTCGTTTGCCTCCGTTGTGTTGCTTACATGTGTCCTGGTAATTTAATAATGATGCCTTACTGGGACTGCTGTTCGTTTTGAGGTTCTTGAAACGCCGAGACTCCGCTGCCATTATTGTTTGGATTTACACACACTATGTGCCTTTACGTCACTGTGCGTAGATGTGTGTGCAGTATGATAGCGAGAAGTATACGTCAAATCCGAAAACGCGTTACAGAATATGAAGGTTTAGATTCTAGGTTCATATTGTTTCAGAGCTTCACACTAAGCATGGCTGATTTACTGAGGCTTGAATTCTCCTCTGTGTATGACTGCAGGTGATGGAAAGTGAGGAGTTCATGCTGCTTCCTGCCAACCAGCTGATTGACATCATCTCCAGTGATGAGCTGAATGTGCGGAGTGAGGAGCAGGTTTTTAACGCTGTAATGGCATGGGTGAAATACAGCATCCAGGAACGCAGACCCCAGCTACCCCAGGTTTGTTGGAGGGGAAGAAATATTGTAATTGTAGGAAGTTGTAAAGTTATCGAGTGCTTTTTTTTTTTTTTTTTTTTTTAAAGTGGAATCTCTTAATTATTTACCATGCCTGATTGTTTTTATTTTATTTTATTTATTTTTTTATTTTTTATTTTTTATTTTTATTATTTTTTTTTTATCCTGGGATAAATCTGTTAGTTGTTGCAATTTTATCTTCTTTATTGTTTTTAAATAATGTCTGGACTTTAGTACATTTAGTCTTATAACGAGTTTAATTATTTCCTTATTGATGTTCAGATGAGACGCTTGATGCACTTCCACCTGATGTGTTCTCCGCAGGTCCTGCAGCATGTACGCTTGCCATTATTAAGCCCGAAGTTTCTGGTGGGGACAGTGGGTTCAGATCCTCTGATCAAAAGTGATGAAGAGTGCAGGTGGGTGTTTTTCTTTTTCAAACAAAAGGAAATGCTGCTGATGCAAGTTATGATACAGATTTTGTCGATCTTGAAGAGACATCATTTTTCCATTGTTTCAGAGACCTGGTTGATGAGGCCAAAAATTACCTTTTGCTTCCACAAGAAAGGCCACTGATGCAGGGCCCCAGAACCCGTCCTCGGAAACCCATTCGATGTGGAGAGGTTCTTTTTGCAGGTCAGGGACTTAAGGCACAAATAAACTAATTGTCATTGTTTACTTCTTGTAGTATTTCATCTGTTGTTAATGTGTGAAATGATAAAATATTAGTATTTAAGAGCTAATTTTACAAGTTTGAGTCTTTTTTTTTTTTTTTTTTGCTGTTTTGTTCTGCAGTTGGTGGCTGGTGCAGCGGAGATGCCATTTCCAGTGTGGAGCGCTACGACCCACAGACTAACGAGTGGCGCATGGTGGCGTCGATGAGCAAACGGCGATGCGGAGTCGGTGTCAGCGTCCTCGATGACTTGTTGTATGCAGTGGGCGGTCACGACGGCTCTTCATATCTCAACTCTGTGGAGAGGTCGCTGCAACAACAGCTCGTGTTTTCTGATCGCTCGAAATATTACGTAGACTGATGAAGTCATACATTTGCAGAGCGATCCAGTTCTCTTTAAACCAACGTTTGATTTCCACCTGTGCAGATATGATCCTAAAACCAACCAGTGGAGCAGTGACGTGGCCCCCACCAGCACTTGTCGAACCAGTGTGGGTGTCGCAGTACTTGGTGGATTTCTGTATGCTGTGGGAGGACAGGATGGAGTGTCTTGTCTCAACATTGTTGAAAGGTATCATTTGGTGTCCTTGTTTATATTTTGAGCTCACCGTTTTATTGTGTTTTTAAATTTTTACTCATTACACTTAATTAAATATTTAATCTTGCAGTTGCTCAGTTGTTCTCATTTCCTGGCTGTAAGCAGACATTTATTATGTTTGTATATTGAGAACTGGAAGCAATAATTGAAACCTAACATTGCCTTGTTTCTTATTTTACCAGAAATGAGTTACTGTATGATTAACTGTATCTTTCCATAACTTCCTGCTAGGTACGATCCAAAGGAAAATAAATGGACTCGTGTGGCCTCGATGAGCACCAGGCGACTTGGTGTGGCTGTCGCTGTGCTGGGAGGATTCCTTTATGCTGTCGGAGGGTCTGATGGGACATCTCCTTTAAACACAGGTACTTTATCTTGTAAAAGGGCAGTAAAAACTTCTTTCATCAACAGTTTTAACAATAATAAATGTTGATTAAACCCTGTTTCTAGACTAGTCAAAAACAAACAAAAAAAAAAAAAAAAAAAAAACCCTGCTAAAACTCACTAAGCTCTAATGTTGTTCTGTTTTCTGAAACCATACATTTCTATTTTCAGTGGAGCGCTATAACCCTCAAGAAAACCGTTGGCACACAGTGTCTCCCATGGGAACCAGACGAAAGCACCTCGGATGCGCGGTCTACCAGGACATGATTTACTCTGTTGGAGGGAGGGACGACACCACGGAGCTGAGCAGTGCAGAGAGATACAACCCGAGGACCAACCAGTGGTCTCCTGTTGTGGCTATGACGTCCAGACGTAGCGGGGTCGGTATCTAAGGTTAAATAACTAAACACTAAATGACTGAGTTTGGTTGTGTGACACAAATCTGTAAATGTGTGTGTCTGTAGGTGGGCTTGGCAGTAGTGAATGGTCAACTGATGGCAGTAGGTGGCTTTGATGGGACAACGTATTTAAAAACTATTGAAGTATACGACCCGGACGCCAACACATGGAGGTAAATGGGACTGTCATTTTCTGGCTTGTTTTTGATTCCATCTTAACAGTGAGTAAAACTGGTAGGTTTGTCAAAAAATCATATTTGATTAGTTAATTAGAATATGATTTTTTTTTTTTTTTTTTTTTTTTTTTTTTTGTTTTTTTTTGTTTTAATTTAAATCTCATCAGACTGATGTGTTGAGGAAACCAGTTTTGATGAGCTTTCATGTAATACCTTGTAGGCTGAAGGAACCAGTTTGATTAGTGTGATTGAAATATCAAACAATGACATGGATGTTTTATAAAACAGATCAGCCTTTCAATGTAGATCACATTTACGGTGGCTTATCAGAGTGCAGCTTCCCGCCTCGTCAAGTATTCGGTGAAATTCAGACGATAGCTTTGGAAATCCGCTACTGTGTAAAGCACTTGGTGATCTAAATTTGCTGATGGCGTAAAGATGGCTCTTCTACTAGATATAGGAAAAAGGCATCAAATACATGTTGAGGCTAAATCTTATGATTAATGGACTGTATGCACAAACTGTCAGTTACAGAAACATCGTTACAGTTCCTTGTAAAAGTATTTACGAAACTAATCCCCTTCCTGAGCTCTGCTGAGGAACAGCATCTACACAGCATGATGCTCCCCCTGCCATGTATCACTGTGGGGACGGTGTGTTTCGGGTGGTGTGCAGTTTTACTTTTCCACAACATGTGTAGCGTTATGCCTCGAAGCTAAAAAGCTTGATTCTGGCTTCATCTGACCAGAACTACCACTTTGGCATATTTTCTATGTCCCCTGCAGGAACCTGTGACTCACTGCAAACAGGACTTCTTACATCTTTCAGTAATGCTTTTTAATCTCGCTCGATCGTGGAGCTCATGATTGTTGTCACGGTAGAAGATTCTTCTGCCTGAGCTGTGAATCTCTGCAGCTCCTCCAAAGTTACTGTGAGCCTCTCAGATTAATACTGTCTTAGCCATGTCTGTCAGTTTAGGTGTGCAGACACGCGTTGGTAGATCTGCAGGTGTGCAATGTTCTTTCCATTTTCCGGCTGTGTTAAGCCATGCTCGGTCAGATGTTCAAAGCTTGAGATACTGTTCCATAATTTAACCCTGCTTTTAACTTGGTTAAAAAAAAAAAAAAAAAAAAAAAAAAAAAAAAAAAAAAAAAAAGTCAGGGTTACTTTTGCAAGGCACTATATTTATTTATTTTTTTCTGTTATTTAACTGACTTCACAACTTCCTCAGACTTATTTCATTCAACATGTATTTGTTTACTCTTTCTGTCCTCTTCACTTGTCTTGTTACCTTTCTCCAGGTTGTACGGTGGAATGAACTACCGCCGGTTAGGTGGCGGAGTGGGCGTCATCAAAATGACTCACTGTGAATCTCACATATGGTAACGGCACCTCCCATCCCTCTGTCGTCTCGCATAATTTCACTTCTCATGTCTCGATGGATATTTAAACAGCTCTCGTGCCTCTGAAGGAGACAATGATACACAAGCAAGGATAAGGGAACCATGCGAGTGGACATTTTGAACTCTGGTTCATCCCCAAACTTCACTCAGAGATCATTAAGTTTATCCTGGCTGTTTTTACTCTTATCAACCATGCTCATCACAAAGTGCAGAGGAAGCACAGTTTACAGAACATCATTAAGCTTCCAGTTTGGATGGAAGTGTACTGAGTTTTCATCATCCAAGCCTCACGGTCTGGGTTTGAGTCATCGTGTGGCAGAGGGAGCAGGCCACGCCCATTACTGCTACTGGAAGGACGTAACCTGATCTGTGAGTTTCAGAGGAGCAAGGATGTCTGAAAGAACTGGTTCACTAGATGGAGTTTGGAAGGACCCCGGTCACCTAAAGTGACTTTTACTTTAAAACCAGCAGCCACCAGAATACTGTCTTCAGGAGACAAAGGTGCACACTGACTGTCAGCAGTGAATCTGTGCTTTGTCTTGGTGTCTAGTAGTTTTGAACCATACATCTCAGCTGTGGCTGTTAACCCATGAACACTTAATATAACAAATGGTTATCGACCTGAACAGTTGAATCTAATCGGCTAGATGGTGTAAATGAGACTGTAACTGTCACATTGAATGTTGTTTAAGTTAAAACAGTGTAGTTTGTAAAGTATAATTATTGGTTAAAAAACCCCCCCAAATCATCAAATAGTTTCACTGTTTTGTTGGTAGCTCCAATAATTCAGATTTAAACGAACATGTTTTAGGGCAACAGTAAGTCTGCGTAAGTACCTCCCACACAACTCTCATCTATCTCAGGTGGCAGAGGTGGCAAATGTTTGACCTGTTTAAATTTAACTGTGTAAGGAAGCAGCAGGCTTTACCGTCAATCTTAAACGAATTTACCTTTTTGCTTTTAAAACCTCAAAAAGAAGAAGAAGAATACTGTTATTAGTCCCCCAGGGGGGAAATTACATAACTACAACCAAAAAGACCAAAACTATTATTTTAGCATATAAGAAGAGGCCATTTTTGCTGTTGAATCATTTATATTTGATGAAGGACTGAATAAGACTTTGTGTATGAAGGATTATATCACCTGGTTCAGCAGTTTACCTCCGGTTTGTTTAATAGTTTTTGTTTTGGGGGAGATTATTAAAACTGAAGAATAAGTCCGTAGTTTCAAAACTTATTCTTTCTTTTGAGTGTGGCAATAAGGTTAAATATATGCAGCGTTGGACTTGCCAGGGGAAAAAAAAGATTGCAGTGCAGAGAATTCAGCTTAATAAGAAAAATACAACCCCTCTTTACATGTTTTTTTTTTTGTAAAAATAAAAAAAAATAAAAAAAAATGGCACCATTGTTCAACCTTCCTCTGGATTCTCTGGGTTACTGTAGACACCTTCATGCACACCATCATCCATCTCAATTTAGATTCATAATGTTCCCAATCCCATGTTATCTGGAAACTGTATGTGTCACATTATTTTTAGGTCTGTGCTCAAAACATCTGCTGTAAATGCAATTAAAATGAGTTAATATTTTTTTTTTCTGTAAAAGTAATTAATAAAGTAGCACTAATGGTTAGTGTTCTGATATTGGTCTTCATAATCATAAGATTTTATGGCACAAGACCATGGTCTTCTCTTTGTTTTGTTTTGTTTTGTTTTGTTTTTTTAGCCCAAATTGTGGATTACAGTGGCGCCAGCTACTGGAGGCAAGGCGTATTACAACACTAGGTCTAAAAGAGACACTTGGTCTCTGATCTCAGTTCCATGTAAGAAACACATCTGGCATAGATGGGGAAAGTGGTTTGGATACATTTATTGCACTGTGACTGTATTTCAGTTTTAATCTTTTTGTTTTTTAAACTTGTTTTATATGAGAGTTTCCATGTTGAAGAGGAACTAAAATAATCAAAAGCTTCAGTTGGAATTGAGACATTTCAGGCCTTGCAGAGCTGGATTTATTTCTTATGAGATACCTTTGCTGGGATTGACTCTGTTACACACAGTTCATCTGCTCTCTGTTCCGCTAAACCAGTGCACACAAGGCTGAAACGGAAGCAGGCGGGTGTAGTTATTTTTAAACACAATTTTGTGTGTGAGAAGGACCTAATCTGAATGTATGTATGCGAATATTCAACAGTTTGACTTGTGTGGGGTTGGCCTTCAAGCAGGTATTCAGCATAAACCCCAGCCATTTATGCTGTTGAAAGCTCACTTGAACTTTTGAATCTGAACACTTCCTGCCTTTTTGTCTTTATTATTTTTTTTTTTATTATTATTATTATTTTTTTAAAGCTGATGTTAAAGATGGGCTCTGCAGCATGCCATATATTTGCCGTATATTTGTTGTGACATATATTTCATGCAGTCAGCTGCTTAACAAAACAAAATACTGTCTGCCTAACTGTGGTTGCCTAACAAAAGAAACTGCTCTGTTTAAAACCTCACGTTTCTGCTGTTGTCCTGGGCAATCCATTTACTGTTCAATTGCTTTTCTCTATGAAAAATATTTACTACAGGCTAATAAACTGCTCCATTCTCACTGTCTGAATTCTTTTCTCATTACTTTTAAATTCCCTTTCCTTTCAAATTCTGTATTTAGTAACAGGAAACTGCTTCATTTCTTACCTGGGTCTGTCACCATGATTAGAGTTAACCCTTTACATCTGACTTTCACCAAAATATCTTTGTGAGAGATGTTTCAGCAGAATTGATACTTGTGTACTGAATCAGAGACTGATTAAAGTTTGTTCCTGGTAAGTGGTTACACACTAATATTTTCAAGAATTAAAAAGCTTACCTCCAAAAGAAGTCATTTATCAAGCACATGTGAGCCCAGACTGCACCATACTCTCTAAATTACTGCTTTTTGTCTGTCAGTTAATGTTCATTTCTTCGTTAGGCCATTTAAAAAAAAAAAACCAAAAAAAACCCAACAAGGACATGTTTTATGAAATCATAGAGAGTCTGAATGGCAGAAAATTTACAGGCATTTTCAATATTTCCACCAGCTGGAATAAATAGTTTTTGCAGATGAAGGATTTTTAGGGAAGTTTTTTCTAGCATAGTCAAAAAGTGCTGTACAAGGTAGAATAAAGCAATCATAAGAATCCAGGAATGTAAAAACATTATAAAAAAACTGGCATAAAGACAAATTAGACATATATAATAAGATTAAGAAAAATGCTACTGCATAAACTCTAGTCAATTGCCTGGCTAAATAGGCTGGTTGTTAATGTAATCCAGTGATTAGACAGGGTTGACTATACTTAAATGTTAACCAGCTTCGGCTCATTACAGCAATCATGATCATCAGTGCTATACCCATATTAGCTTGCATTTTAAATACTGTGTGTTTCATTAGTGTAGGAAGATGGATTTTGTTTGGATGTCTCATAAATGTTCAGTGAGATGATCCACCAGCTCCTATTTATGGGGCGCCATTTGTAAAGTTAAACAGTAAAAATGACGGCATTGTTTTAGTTTATTTAGCCTGTTATAGAGAAAAAAAATGGTTTTCATTTTAAAAACTCATTTTCACCATGTTATCCATATATTTATAAATGTCAGAGTTTCAAACTAAATATTTAATTTACAAGCAAAATGTTTATTTTACAAACAAAAATATTAAGCTTTCAAATTAAATATTTAGCTAGGAAGCTGTTATTTGGTTTGCAAACTAAATGTTTAGTTCTCAACTAAATGTTTAAGTCTGATCTAAATATTTTTGTTTAAATATTTTGTTTCAAAGTAAATATTTATTTTTCAAACAATTTAGTTCTAAATTAAATATTTACTGTACCAACCAAATATTTAGTTCTATACTAAATATTTTTCGAACTAAATGTTTAGTTCTAAACTAAATATTTAGTTTGAAAAATAAATATTTATTTTGGAAAAACTAAACATTTAATTTCAAACTAAATATTTATTTCCCACACTAAATACTTAACTATGGCCAAAAACATTTAGTCTGATATTTACATATTTAGGTCCAAGTTAAACATTTAACCAATATGCAAATTAGCTTGCCGATCGGCGGAAGTAGAATATCTAAATAAATGCTGCGTTTTGTGGACGTTTATATACACTCCACTGGTGGTGTGACTGAATCACTTCAGTTGTCGCTAAAGTAATCTATTTTCTTGATACCATCGATTCTTTTTCAAGAGGAAAAGAATCGATGTCCAACGTGTTAGCTGAAAACATATGACGTGACGTTTTAAGGGCTACAGAGACGTTTATTAATAGGTCTACAGCAATAGGTTCTGCATCAACGTCTTCCTCTGCGAGCATGCCAGAACACTTCCGGTTCATATTTGGTGTTTCCTTGCTTTAGAGCTGCTATCAAAGTTTTTACACAAACAATATATTGATGCATTTTCATATAAATAATTTTATTTTACGAATGAATAAACAGGAAGTCTTAACCTTCGATTGCCGCTCGAAAGCAACTTAAGTGTAAATGAACATGAACCGTAAGTGTTCTGGCTTGACCGCAGCGGCGAATGATGCAGAAACTATTGCTGTCGATCCACGAATGAACGTCTCTATAGCCATTAAATGGCACGTTAGACATGTCGAGAGGAAGGCAATATGAAAAACATTATTTGAATGACAACTGAAATGATTCAGTCCCGCCAGCAGCAGAGTTTATATTGTGGTACGCAAAACGCAGCTTTTATTTTGATGTTCCACTTCCGCTTATCGGAAATCTAATTTGTATATTGGCTAAATATTTAGTTAGCCAACTAAATATTTTTCTGGAAACCTAAATATTTAGTCGATAAACTAAATATTTCGTTTGGAAAATACATATTTAGTTTGAAAATTAAATGTTTAGTTTGGAAATTAAATATATAGTTTGGAAACTAAATATTTAGTTTGAAAAATAAATGTTTAACTTGTTGACTAAATATTTAGTTTGAAAAATAAATATTTACTTTGGAACTAAATATTTATTTGGAGCTAAATATTTTAAGTGTTTAAGTCTGAGCTAAATATTTAGTTTGCAAAGTAAATATTTAGCTCAGACATTTAGGTGGGAGCACAATGTTTAGTTGACAAACTAAATATTTAGCTTGTGAAATAAATATTTAGTTTGGAACACTGACATTTATAAATGTATGAATAATATGGTGAAAATATGATTTTGAAAAATGAACACCCATTTTTTTCTCTTTGACAGGCTAAATAAACCAAAATATTGCAGTTAAATTTTTACTGTGTAACTTTACAAACAGCACTCCATACCTATTGGCATACATACCACATGTGTGCCATGATTACTGCATTTACAGAACTAATGTTCAGACACTATAACAGTGACCCAATAATAGAAATCAGTCGGAATCAACACAATTTACCCTGCATGCACTGATGGACATTCTCTCACCTGAGTTTTCTGGGTGCTTTGGCATGACCCAGTTCTACTAATAATTATGACTACTTAATTACACCCATAGAGCATTGAAAAGTCATTCCTAGATAGTCAACTAATACTTAAAAATATATATAAAATAATAAAAAGAGACAATGATGACATGAGTAAAAGTAATGAACCCCACACATTACTGACACATTTTAACATTGAATTCCACACCCTTTACACTACTTCACATGCACTATTCAAACTAGGACAAGACAAGACTTAACATATTGCAAAATCTCGTATGTTTTCTCATATTGAGACCTGTGTAACACGTTTTTCAATACACCACCATACATGGCAAGTTAATAAACAGTTTCACAGGAACTTAACGGTTGGTTAAGCTATAAAAAAACCCTAACAAATATGTTGTACCTGCTCTGTAGTATCAAGTCTTGGTATTACAATATTTTGTTATATGTATGCAAATGTATAGCAGGGAGCAAACTAGGAGAGAGCAAAAATCCCAAAGTTTACTGCTGCTGCTTTGATCTCTCAGTACACAGTTGCACTTGTGATGGACAGCAGAGGCAGAAATACTGTATATTATATTCCCTCTTATTTTCAGCGCCTCTGCTCAGTTATTGGTGTTGCTAAAATAGCCTTTAGTTCAAAAATTCTGGCTATAGAAGCCTTTAAATCTCCCTTTTTCTTAACTCTACATCAATGGTCTTTTAGTCCAGATTGTCAAAATGTTTACAGTTGTTATGTCAGAACTTGAGATTGCTTTGATGTCATAATACAGAGGAATGTTCATCCAGCCAGAGTTATCACACATTCTGTGACCCATTACAATGCAAGTTCAGCTTCAGGTAACACTCTGTCCATAGGGGTTTGAGTTTCTGTTAAACATAATTTGTGAAGTACACATTAAGACATATTTTTGCTTATTTTACTATTTAGTGTTGCACTAAATTAAACTGAAAAAAGAGGTCCATAGTTCCCCATCAAAAGAAACAGTAGATTTTGAGAGTGAGTCATTAATTTTCAGGCCTGCGATAAGACATAAGATGTGAATATTTAGGGTTAAATTATTCCATCAGGGGATTTGAACAGAAGGTTAATTCTACAAAGGAGTCAGAGTCCTTAGGGAGCAAAGAGGGGCATTTTATTCAGCAAACATATGCTCCTGACTAAAAACTAAGTAATAACTGTCCAATCAACAACAAATCTAAAGTCCTTCAAAGAAAATGTTCAGATCCCAATTTTCAGTTTTCACTCCAAGCCTTTGTTTATCCACCCCTTCTCTGTCCTGTGGAAGTATATTTACAGACCCCTTACACTTGGCGATGTGCTGGGCTGAAAAGTAAGCAGGGATGAGAGAAAGGTAATAGGCTTCTATATATGTTGTGCCCCAAAGGCTGTGCGAACAGACTCCCAACACACCTACTAGCTCCCACTCATCTGACGGAAAGCAAACATTCACACATCCATGCTTCTTGGCTCTCTTTCTGTTTCAGTGCTGCTTATTTCTCCATCCCATCCTTCTCCCTTAACTGTCTCATAAATGTACACTGAGCCTGAGGCTGCAGGCTATTCTTCACTGAACAATCTCCTGCTCACTGTGTCCGTCTCAGAAGAATCACCCACCCTCTAAAATATATACCGAGCTATGAAACCTTTGCCCTGGGCACATCTCCAAACAATCTGAAATGAACTTATATTGGTTTGTGCCTCAGCTGGAACCTGACACTGCTGCTGTGTGTATACTCCAAATATATGGTTGTGTCACTGGGGCTTTCTCACCATCTAGCAGGCAGTTCTAACCTAAACAGTGATCCAGAATTACAATCTGCTGCCAACTATGTCCTGTTCCTGACCAGCTCTTCCACAGAGAATACAAGAACAGAAGATGAACTGATTTAAAGGGAAAAGGGAAAAGGTTATATTTATTCATCCTGGTTTGTTATGTAGGATATTTAAATGTAGAATTACACTCTCACCACCTCTCTTTTTACTTTTATTTCTGTTCTTTGCAAAACAGTGTGCCATTGCAGATAGGATTTTAAAAATGCAGTTGATTTAAAACCCAAATTTCATTATATTTTAGTATGAACCATGAAGTAATCACACTCAGCCTCATCATCGTTTTTCAAAACAGATTAGTAATGTCAAAATGTGCTTTCCTGATATAAAGGGAACATTTGGAGGTGGATATCTCTTCACCCACCAAAAGCAGTTTCTATGTTCAAAACACTTCTGCACAGGACTTTGGTACAGCTGTTTTTGCTTGAGACAGAAGCCTTAAGGAAATACATACAGTAAGACTGTATTGTCTTTCCATATACAAAACAGATCTCTTTTATGAAAAAGATTAAATATCATTTTTGCTGAGACTTTTAGGTGCTTCATACACTGCCTCAATGTTATAAACAAGTACTTCACAGCTCGCATCTCAGCAACACAATTGTTGGAAGAAATGGGAGTGCTGGTGCACACCCATGTGCATTAGAGTAACAATGCTGGGTCATAACAAGAATTGAAATAACAGCATAGACTCTTATGCATACAGAAATTTTTGTTTTTTACATTACAATCTTTGTCACAAATAATGTTGGAGGAACATAGGCAGCCTGGCCTCACCACAGACTGCTTTTAAATCAATGGAAGGGGTGCATGTTTATTAGGTCTCCAAGCTACTGGTCTCAGACAACATTTCTAATTTCTTCCTTCTCATGACTGAACAAATAACCATACAGTTTTTCATCTCATTTACTCACATGCAAGAAGGAGATTTCTTAGGTGACCATGGTGTTATGCATTAATGTTGATGTTCATGTGTGGTGGTATGTGACGCTATCCCGCTGTTTAATGAGCTTCCATGTGCATAATTTTAATCTGTTTTACACATTTTTCGACTTTGACTATAGGAATTATATACAGTGGCTTGCAAAAGTATTTACACCCCTTGAACTTTTCCCTATTTTATCAAATTCCAACCACAAACAGATATATTTCGTAGGAATTTTATGTAAAAGACCAACACAAAGTGGTATACAATTGTGAAGTAGAAAGAAAATTATACATGATTCAAAACATTTTTTACAAATAAAAAACGGAATGAAACAGTGTGCAAAAGTATTCAGACCCCTTTTCTCTGAGTGCAACTAATTACCTTCAGAAGTTGCCTAATGATTGCTAATGACTAAATAGAGTCCGCCTGTGTAATCTAATCTCGGTACAAATACAGCTGCTCTGTGGCAGCCTCAGAGGTTGGTTAAGAGAATATTGGGGAGCAAACAGCATGAAGAAGTCCAAGGAACACACCAGACAGGTCAGGGATAAAGTTGTGGAGAAGTTTAAAACAGGCTTAGGCTATAAAAAGATTTCCCAAGCTTTGAACATCTCACGGAGCGCTGTTCAATCCATCATCCGGAAATGGAAAGAGTGTGGCACAACTGTAAACCCACCAAGACAAGGCCTTCCACCTGAACTTACAGGCCAAACAAGGAGAGCACTGATCAGAGATGCAGCCAAGAGCCCCATGGTGACCCTGGACCAAATTGCAGAGATCCACAGCTCAGGTGGAGGAATCTGTCCACAGGACAACTATTAGTCATGCACTGCACATATGTGGTCTTTATGTAAGAGTGGCAAGAAGAAAGCCACTGTTAAAAGAAAACCATAAGTCCCGTTTGCAGTTTGCCAGAAGCCATGTTGGGGGGACAGCAAACGTGGAAGAAGGTGCTTTGGTCTGAGGAGACCAAAATGGAACTTTTTGGGCAAAATGCAAAACACTATGTGTGGTGGAGAACTAACACTGCACATCACTCTGAACACACCATCCCCACTGTCTAATATGGTGACACCATGGCATCATGGTCTGAGGGTGCTTCTCTTCAGCAGGGACAGGGAAGATGTTCAGAGTTAATGGGAAGATGGATGGAGCCAAATACAGGGCAATCTTGGAAGAAAACCTGTTGGAATCTGCAGAAGATTTGAGACTGAGGCGGAGGTTCACCTTCCAGCAGGACAATGACCCTAAACATAAAGCCAGGGCTATGATGGAATGGTTGAAAACAAAACATATTCATGTGTTAGAATGGCCCAGTCAAAGTCCAGACCTAAACCCAATCAAGAAACTGTGGCAAGATCTGAAAACCGCGGTTCACAAATGCTCTCCATCTAATCTGACTGGGCTTGAGCTGTTTTCCAAAGAATGAGCAAAAATTCCAGTCACAGATGTGCAAATCTGGTAGAGACAGAACTTCAAAGACGTGCAGCTGTAGATGCAGCAAAAGGTGGTTCCACAAAGTATTGACTCAGGAGGGCTGAATACTTTTGCACACCACACTTTTCAGGTTTTTATTTGTAAAAAATGTTTTGAATGATGTATAATTTTCTTTCTACTTCACAACTGTGTATCACTTTGTGTTGGTCTTTCACATACAATTCCAATGAAATATATTCATGTTTGTGGTTGTAATGTGACAAAATATGGAGTTCAAGGGGTATAAATACTTTTGCAATTGAAAAGTGTTTTCAAATTTCTGATATATCATTTTACTGTTTAACAGACATGTTTTTTGTCCTTTCAAACCAAACAGGACTGTGATTTTAATAATGTATGCTGTTTTTTTTTTTCTTTCCAACTTTATTTTAATAGTGAAAATCCTATACAGGTAGAATGATTGAAAGTATACTTTCAGTAAATTTTATGTAATTTAATTTCAGCGTTTCTTCAGAAACATCATGAAGGTCATCGTAAGATGAGTGTTGATTATCATGAAATGCTGATTATAGAGTCGCCTCTCCTTAATAGGTCTGGAAGAGCACTGATAATGAGGAAAAAAATGAACTTCTGAGGAACTGAATTAAAGAAAAAAAAGCTAACTGAGCTGATAAAATCTAAAAGGCATTGGGCATAGTGAAAAAAAAAAAAATTAGTTGTCTTCGTTAACAGTGCAGAAGGCCAACCAATGACATTATGCATGGCTTTTCCATTGTTGAGCTCATCTTCCATTCTTTTGACCATTCTTTTTCTCCTTTTAATAAGTTACTCGCTTATGTGAGCAGCTTTGTTTCTCAACAAGTCGGACTGTAGTTGCTCATATTTTTAACTTAGCATAAAGCTCAAAGTCAAACCTTGGTTTAAAGCCTCACGTTACCCCCAGTTGTCCCTGCAAGGGAACAAGATACAATTGATTTTATTAAACATGTGATGCCATCAGAGTTGATCATTTGCATGCTGCAATTCCAACATGAAAATGGTAGTCTGTCTTTTTCCACTTATTGTATGTTTTCTAACACTACATGGATAATTTAGCAATTATAAAAACTTAACAAATGTCACACAGAAGAAGAGAGCACTTGTATGAAGAGCAAATTACATTCAGGACATGATGCACAAACTTCTATTGATGTTCTGCTATTCAAATATTAGAAGAGAGTAAACAAGACATACCTCAGTTTTGTGTTCAATCTGATTCAAGGCTTACAGAGAGCTGTCTGTCTGGCCTATGGATAAAAATCCATCAAAATACTAATAATTCATCTTTCTCAAAAGAATTGACTCTTGATACCATGCCACTTATTTTCCATTATGTCTGAGGATGATGGAGCACATTTATTATTTGGGCCCCAATCACATTCTCTGTCCTTGGTAAAGAGATAATAAACTCCTTAAACGGGTTTGATGCACACACAGAAGCATTAGGCATCTTCAATCAGCCAACCCTTCCCAGGGGTCCTCCACTGCACATTATACAACAACATCAGGGGCCAGAAGCATAAATGTTGTTTATGCAGAAAGTCCATTCAAACATCCTTTTTGCACAAACCATCCAGCAGTGAGGGATCGTTTTGTAAAAACCTCAAACATTCTTCAGACCACACCTAATCAGATTATTTCATTGCAAGTTTGCATAAAGTTTGCATGAATGAACAAAGGGGCTGACCTAAAGTGACTCATTCCATTTTAAAAGAAAGAGGATTTTGCTCTGATAAGTTGTGGAGTTAATAATATCTAGTCAATTATCTTCTAAGGATTTTTACAGTTAGGGCAACATAATTAGTGTGTTTACCTCTGAAAATTTTAATCCTGCCTTGCCCCTAAACCATTAAGTGAAGCCCTGTTGAAAAGTTATAAGCAGATAATTTTCTACTTGCAGTAGAAGTCTCTTGAAGTCTTCATTTGATGCTTTTTCCTTGCACTCAGAGGTAGGATTTTCTGAGTTCCAAGTTGAAAAAACAATAAGAGCATCTTTTGGAGCTGAAATTCTGACTGTGGTAATTGTGTTCTGTTCTCAGGATGTATTGGAAGATCATTGGTGGGCCATTTCTTCCTACCTCCACTTTCTGCAGAAAGAATTATAGCATAATCCCAGCTTCTGAGTAAATAACAACCCAATGAAAACTTGATTTAAAAGTTCAGAAAATAGCATTCTCATAAAATTACATTTTTGAAATTAGAATTGTTTCAAGATAGCAGAAGTCAGTTTAGTCTTGGTCCTTCTTGTAGTAGCCATTAGCTTAAACTTGCTGGACCAACTACTTTATACTTGTTAGAAGTACCAAGAGACTGCAGGTAAGATACAAACTACTCGTAACCTTCTAACAGAAACTCACTTCAAAACTCATGATTCCCTTAACCCCAAACTAGTTCGTGATCTGAGTGTGTGTCTATCAGCTATAGGTGGTTAGGACAAATTTATTCCCTGAATGACAGAATTTGCAAACATATTTGGTCTGCTTACCTAAATGCAAATGAAATATTGAGATGGCAAACAATAAAAAAAATGGTTCTTCAAACTATCTCAGGCTTTCAGATTTTTTTGGTAAACAGTATCTTTCAAAGATCACTAACATCTGTCTCATTATTTCAAAATAGTTTTACAAATTTGGACAGATGAGTGATTCATAGATATATTACTGTAAAAGTTGTGTGTGAATTAACACTTTTGCTTTTGCTAGGAGGCTTGCTCACTTTGTGCCTTCATCTTTGGAAGATATATACTTATATTTAAGTTTCTGGAGCAAAATTCAGTATTGATGAGAGCTTAATCTCATCAATATTTAATGTCTGCAATGTAGGATTTCACAAGTTGTGGTGATGATAAAATAACTGTACTGGTCTTATGCTTTTCAGGAAACATCTATATAGAGTTCTGCCTCTTATCCTGTTTTTCAAAGCTAGTTGACCTGATATGCCTCTTTTTTGCTTCAGTTCTGAAACTGAAAAAACATCTCCTGATTTGTCTGTTTTCTATCTGGTAATTCATCATTGCTTTTAAATCTACTTATTTAAGTTTTATGTTTATTTAATTCAATCAGACTGTGTGACTTAATCATAAAAAATAAAAAACAATCTCATTTTGTTTTCCTTGCCTGGTTCTGCTTAAGTTAAGAGAAAAACAAATTCTTAGGATACATTTGTAAGGACCTCCTGCTAGCTCCCCACTCCTGTGTTGAGTTCCGGTAATTACTCCTCTTTTCTTCCTCTACAACGGGCCTGTTTGTGATCAGTCATTTTACTTGTTTTCATCTGCCACACTGTTGTTGTCTGCTGATTATTTCTGTTGGTTTGTGGGCACCAGGTCTATAGCCACCTTGATTTCTGTTTTTGATATCATTTTTGACCTTTTCTGAAATTCTGGAGTTGCAGAGCAGTTGTTTAGGTGGTTGTGTAAATTATGTTCGATTGCTCCAGCCTGCTTCTCTTCTGAGTTTGAGTCCTTCCCTGTATTAAGTCAAGATATTGGGGCTCCATTCAAGGCAAAAAAAAAAAAAAAAAAAAAAAAAAATAGAATGAATAATAGTTTCCTCACATGTCATTTTATGAGTGTTATATCATTTTATTTTATTTTATTCAGTTTGTAACTCAAAACATACCTTTAGATATGTTCTATCAGAACTCTGTGTGATTTATTACCACTGACCTCTGCTCTTAGCTCACTTTAAACGTTTCTTGTGCCAGGGTAGATGTGGATGAAGAAATTACCTCCGGAATCCTCTGGGCCTTTTCACATAAATCTTTCAGCAGTAAAGCTTAAAAGCATGCATTGTCTGTCATCATTTAGCTCAGCAGAAAGCTGCTGTGATTTATGGTTTTGTGCCTCCTGATGGGAGGCAGAGGAGCTTTAGTGTGAGAAGTGTTCCTTTAATACCAAGAGGAACTTGCATATAAGCAGTTATGGACAGCTTTTAAAAACAGACAACCGGTTTCCATAGTTACCACCATCCATCTGTCATATGCTTCTGTCTTTTGAGCAACTAGTAAGATGACATCCTTGGTGAAGTGTGAACGAAAATTAGGAAAATGGTTTTAAACACAGTGGTGTGAAGGCAAAAGGTAGAAACTGGAAAATGATCTTTTGTAACTTATGTATAGTTTGAAATTGCTTACCTAGAAATAGCACAACTGGCATTCATTATTGGAATGTTGACATTTAAACTCGGGTCCTCCAGTTGTTAGCAAAAGACTCAATATCCTAAAATACAGGAGCTCATAAGCTGTGCACAAAAATAATACATTTTGGTAAAATATATATTTGTTTTTAGAAAAGATTTTGTAATGCAAAAAACCCCCATAAAGATTAAATTGAAAAGCATCTAAATTACAGGGAGCTAGACTCACACATACTGCACAGTTTACACATCCTTAATGATTGAAAATCACAAATTGTAAAGACAAAAGTTAATAGAAATATACTGGCTTTTTTTAAGTTACGGATATCAAAAGATTTGCTTTTTGAGTATTTTACTTTATACTTCAAACAGACAAATACAATTTTTACAAATGTTTCCAAAAGTACCCTAGTAAACTTAGAATTTACTCTGTGAGCTGTTCTTGAAGCTGAACTTTGACCCATGCGCTTAATTAAGACTTCAATATACAGTGCCACAAAAAAGTATTTGGCCCCCTTACAGATTTCTTCTGTGAAAAGATAATCTGAGAAAATTCAAGGACAGCTATACGTGGCAATTTCAGTGATTAACATGTCTTTATGTGAAGAAGTAATTTCCCCCTTAACCCAATGACTGGTTGTGTCAACATTGGTATCAAATATTTTCAATAATTAGCAATTTATGTTTTATATGTCTGTGGAGGAATTCTGGTTCACTCTTTGTTTCAAGCATACAGACATTGACTAACCCACTCCAAAATCTTCATTTATTATTCATGCTTAAGATCACAAACCAATGGCTGGACATCCAGGATTTTCTGGTGGAGTAGATTCATGACTCCATCAATGACTGTAAGTTGTCCAGGTGCTGAAGAAACAAAGCAGCCCAAAACCAGCATGTTTAACTGTTATCATGATTATCTCTTTTTGAAGTTTTACGCCACATATAAGTGAACGCATATCTTTCCATAAGTTTCACCTCTACCTTGACAGTCCACAAAATATTTTCTGAAGTTTTGGGGAGTAATAAAATAGTTTTTAGTAAATGTGAGATGGAACAATGTGTTCTCTTTTATAAGCAGTAGTTTTAGCCTCGGAACTCTTACATTTGTGCTTAGTTTCTTTCTTATTGTTAAATCATGAACGCTGACCGCAAGTGAGTCCTGCAGTGCTTTAGATGTTCTGATTCTTTTGTCACCTCTCAGATGGGTTGATGATGCACTCTTAATATAGATTTAGTATGTCGGCCACTGTTGAGAAAGTTCACTACTGTTCATTTTGTGCTTTTGTGGATAATGGTTTTACTGTGCTTCGCTGGAGTCTGAAAGGATTATAAACAGATTTAGTATTTGCTCAGGTTATCCTTGTCTGATGTTAAAATGGGTTTGGTGATCTGAAACTTTTCAGTGTGACAATAAAGCCCAGCAAAAGAATAAATCAGTAAGGAGACAAACACTCACAGCCCTGTACTTGTGTTGATAACAACAAAAATTAAAGTCCAAAAAAGCATTTGTATCAATGCCTTTTAAAACTGAGCACAGGAGCATTTTTTTAATCAATCACTCACTTGTGGTTAATACAAGAAAATATTTTTTTCATATTAGGTTTTTAAGCACATTGGTAATTTTGGTCTCATCGATGACATTCTATCACGTTCAAAAGCTTTAGGCAGTTTTCTTTGTACAATAGAAAACCCTCAGATAGACAGTTTGTGAACAACAAACATGAAGCGGCTTGATGTGTGAGTACATATTGGCAAAAGTATTCCCAACACCTCAGTGTTTAATCAACACTCTCTTTGAAGTGCCACCAACACTGACAGGAAGTACTATAGATGGCAGACAACATGTGAAACATAAATGTTAACCATTACACAGCTGCATATTGATATGCAAAAGAACCATGTGGCTCAATACAACCAACAGTTTATAAAAGCAGAACCAAAAAAAAAAAAAAAAAAAAAAAAAAATTACACAGGCCAGTTTTTCTTATCCCATTCAATGAAAATATGCTCCAACACAGATATTCAGTGTGATGGTTTTTAGTTTATAATGTCATAAGAGAAACCCAGATGTTGAGATCTCAAGGTCCCAACACCATCAGTTTCATAAAACTAAAACTATCATCTTGGGACAGAAAGTAGGAATAATGTCTGAATACTTGTTTCCTCCCTAGTGCTGCATTAGGAAATCTACCAACGCAGCCAGCCATGCAAAAGTTATGCATTGATGCAAGCATATTTGAGATTTAATCTGAAATATGAAGCATACAGCTTTGTAATTTCATACCAAGGTACTGATGAAAATCAAAATGAAAAAAAAATTACACTTTTGTTTTACAAGCACAGGAACAATTTTTCTGAAAACTACTTGTTTTATGTTTTTAGGATTCTATATCTCCAGAGACAAGGGAACATGCTGAACAGAAATATTAAAGTATCAAACACAAATGCAAGCAAACACATTAAACATGCATGGGTTTAAACATCCATGATGGGATTGTAATGGTTGAATGTATTGATTTTGCATCTCATCTATAGCCAGTTTCACCTGGAGAAAGTTCTGCCCACCAATTTGGTTGTCCTCTGGGTGAGGGAAGAACCCCCATAAATGTATCTGGCCAGAGAAGAGAGACTATTTCTCTCTCTCTTTCTCTTTTTCTCTCTCTATCTCTCTCTCTCTCACACACACACATGTCAGATCTGCCACATCAGACCAGATAGGGACCACACATTTGACGGGAGTGTCCTCTGAGGTGAAGCAAGCTCGTTCTGCCACATCAAAACAAGTATGACCCAAGGTCAAGGCACTTCACACATCTTTGGAGGTATTTAGGGATTACATGACACCAACAGCCATTCTGCTTCTGTTCCTGCACTCAAAAGACTGGAGACATTTTCAGAAAAATACTTTCATGTCCATTTCTATTTTTTCCTCAAACATTTAATGAATGTTTGTCTTTTGGCTGGATGTCATTCTCACAAATGGGCTGTATTCCTTTTGTAATTCTCTAAGTTGTTGAAAAACACATGGAGGCAAAAAAAAATTTTTTTTAACATTTTTTGTCACATGTCAGATACAATAAAAAAACAATGAGATTAGCTGTAAATATTTTAGCAGAATTTCCTTTTCTGCCTTGACAAAAATATTCTCTTTTTCTCATGTAGCTTTCTCTGATGCTCCCAGAGGATTTTTTTTTTTTTTTGTGCATCAAGTCTGCCGAGGAGTGGATGCAACTAAAGATGACAGGTAACATGTCTTCTGCACATTCCATGAACTGCTTTTTTGCAGACGTGTGATATCAAAAAGAGAACTTATTTTTCCTTTTTGATCAGTAACTTTGTCTTGGACATAAATATCTATGTAAATCAAAGCATTTAAAAGAAGCATTCAAACATAGCAAACATGTTTAACTATATATTTTGAATACTTATGTGGCATGCAAGTTAGGCTACATTCATACAGCAGGTCTTGATGTTCAATTCTGATTTTTTGCTGAAATTTGACTTTTTTACATTTTTTTGCTGAAATTTGACTTCTGTGTGAACGATTTATTCAATTAAATTCAGTTCAGTTTATTTATATAGCTCCAATTCACAACAAATGTTGTCCCAAGGTATTTTATAAAAAAAAAAAAAAAAATAAAATAAAATAAAAAAAAAATCAGTCTCCCCTTTAACAGGAAGAAACCTCCAACAGAACCAGGCTCAGAACAAGCGGCCATCTGCCACGACCAACAGGGGGTTTGAGAAGGCAGAGCAGAATGCACAACAAAAACAGATGAACTGATGTTCAATTTTCATGAAAGTAAAAAGTTAATAGCAGGAGAAGGAGAATGATAGCAGCATTATCTCAGATGAAGCCCTCTTCCAGGAAGGCAGAACACCAAACAGAACACCAGACCAGGTGTAACTTCTATGGAGAGAAAATAACTGAGAGAAAACAAAAAGTTAACAGTTGAAATAACAGCAAATAATGCAAATTGGAGAGTAGCAGAAGAAGAAAGTGAGAAAAAGTGGTCAGTTTGTGCTCCAATATCCTAAGCCTATGGCAGCATAGCTACAGAAATAGCTCTGGATAACCTAAGCCCGTCTATCTATACGCTTTATGAAAAGGAAAGTTTTAAGCCTAGTCTTAGATAGGGTGTCTGCTTCACGGACTAAAACTAGGAGCTGGTTCCACGGGAAAGAAGCCTGATAACTAAAGGATCTGCCTCCCATTCTACTTTTAGAAATTCTAGGAACCAGCAGTAAACCTGCAGTCTGAGAGCGAAGAGCTCTGTTAGGAACATATGGCCCAATCAGCTGCCTTCAAAAGTGAACTAATTAATAATCTAATTAGACCCCTCTTCTGAGTAATTTAATCTCAATATATGTGCAGCAATTCTGTGAAGGCATCAGAGATATGTTAGAACATCAGTGAAGAATCAGCATCAGACAGACCAAGGGACACCAGGAAGAAGGCTAAACCAGGCTTAAGTAATAAAATAAGATCCTTATATTTAAACATCTCACAGAGCACTGTTCAACCCATCATCAGACAATGAAAGAGTATGGCACAACTGCAAACTGATCAAAACATGTCCATCCACCTAAGCTAACAGGCTGGACAAAGGATGCTCTAATCAGAGAAGCAGCCAAGAGGCTCATAGTAGTGCAGTAGGAGCTGCAGACATCCGGAGCTGACGTGGGAGAATCTGTTGGCCAGACAACAGTTTGGTTTCATTCTCTACAAATATTGCCTTTTTATAAGTGTAGCAAGAAGAAAGCCATAAAAGTCCCATTTGCAGTTTGCTACAAGCCACTTAGGAGACACAGTGACAATGTGGAGGATGTAGCTCTGGTCAGATGAGAAGCTCATGGAAAACGCAATGTGTGTAGGAGTGGGGGTGGGGGAGTCCCTGGACAGGGTCCCCTCTCTATTGTAGAGCAACATAGAACAAGCAGGACAAACAACCATACATGCACACACACACACTCCCACACTCCTAAGGTCAGTTTTATACTGACCTAACATTGACCTAAAATGCATATTTTTTGGCTGTGGGAGGAAGCAGGAGTACCAAGAGAGAACCCACGCATGCACGAAGAGATCATGGAAACTCAATTCAGAAAGGGATTTCAACCCAGGAACATCTTGCTGCAAGGCAACAGTGCTACTAACCCCAAAAAATTGACCAAAAATGTGTGGTAAAAATGTGTTCTATCAAGCCCTTAGCTAAATGTAGAAACAGTCACTATGTCATAAATCATTTAAAAACTCTTTTATTTAGTTTTATATACAGGGCACAGAACTAATGAAAATTTAAGGAACATTGATTCATGGTTTGAGAAGACTGCAAATGCTGCCCCAGCCATACTGAATAAATCACTGGATTTTACATTTTCTCCTTTTAAAAAGTTTTAAGTTGTTTCTACCAAATTAAACTAAAGAGAGGCGCCAAAATATGCCTTTTGTATAGGAACGAAGTAAAATGCATTTTGGGTGAGTTTTAATTTTTATGCTGGAGTCATCATATTAATGTCTCTGACTCCCCACCTGGCTTCCAAAACATCTGATTGATTGCATCTATTATGCAATTCCTCTAAAAAGGCTTATTGATCAGGGCTTTTCATATTGATATAGCTGCCAGTGACACAAGCATTTTGTGCAGAACAGCAGTACACCTTTAGCACTGCCACAGTTAATAAAATGGGAATTTTTTTTTGCTGAGAGTTTTAAACTTGGCGAGAAATAAGATGAAGAATGTGGTAAGCTCATTATCTACTACCGACCAAAGGTCAATGTATGCATTAAGCCTTTTATAAATGGGATAATAAATAAATTAAAAAAAAAAAAATCTGTTCTCACTTGTTTTCACCGACATCAATTGGCACAATACCCTAGCTGAAAGCAGGACCGTGCAAAAGTACAAACAATGCAAGTTTTCATACCCCTTAAACTTTTTCAAGTTTTGTCAGAACCTCAATTTATTTCATTGAGATTTTATAGAATCCACCGATGCAAAGTAATGTATAAGTGTAAAGTGGAAATTTATAAACATTTTTAGAAATAGTGGTATCTATTTCTCTTCAACCCCCATGGGTCAACACTCTGAAGAACTACGTTTTGCTGCAATTACAAGTGCAGGTCTTTTGAGGTATGTTTCTGCACATCAAGAGAGTGAAAACTTTGCCAGCTCTTCTTTAAAAAATAGCTGAAGCTTTGTTTGATCAAATGGAAGATCTGTAAGATGCAAATTTTACATCTTCTCATAGATTGTTAATATAACTTAGATCGAGACTTTGACTGGGCCATTCTAACGCACATAAGGACTTTGATGTAATTCAGTCTACTGTACATCTGACTGTTTGTTTAATATTAATATCTTGCTGAAAGGACTGGCTCAGTTTCAACTCTTTTGCAACCTTTAACACATCATGATGCTGTCACCACTATGTTTTATGCAAGGAATGGTGTGTAGTATTAGTTTTCCATCACACATAGCATTTTATATTTTATTTATATGACAAAAAGGTTCAATTGGCATAAGTAGGGTATATTTTTACAAGCATGAGTCATGTATATTAGGCTAATATGTTTGAGGCATACAGAAGCCATAGAGAATGACTTCTAATCCCATTCAAAGGGGAAGCGAATGCTAAATGAAACACTTCACCTCTGTCAAATATTAATGTGCTGTGATATTTTCTGTTATGTTTCATCAGTTTGTAAACTCTGGGCAAGTTAAAGCAAAATTCTTCACTTAAACTAAACCAAATTGTTCTTAAACAAATAAATGCACTATTTCAGCCTTTTAAACTTTAAAGAAAAATACTAAAACAAATACTGACCAAATTGCCACATAATGTATTTATGATTACCCTTAAAGTATTGTAAGTTTATTCAAGAAAATATAAAGCTGTGATAATAAAAAGAAATGAGAGTCAAACCAGTAAAATATGATTGGTAAATAGACTGAACTTACATAGCACATTTCTAGTGACACTGACCAGTCAAAGCACTTTACATTAGAGCCACATTCACCAATTTGTGCAGTTCAGCAGGCAACTAGGTTGAGGGGCATTTTGACATGTGGCATGAGGAAGCTGAAATTGAACCTACAATCTTCTGACTGCAGGACAACTATTCTACCCACTGATCCACAGTGTGAGACCACACATTGTCGAAAAGAATATAATGAGGGGTGCTGGGTGGTTTAGGTAATAGACCAGACACACCATTGCAGAGGCTGTAGTCCTCAATGTGGCTGTCCTGGGGTCAAGTTCTGGTCTCTGGCCACTTGCTGCATGTCTTCCCCTTCTCTTTCCTGTCAAATTATTGTTCACTACAGGTCACTTGAGCCAAAAATCTTTAAAAAAAAAACCCAAAACAGAATATATTGGTGATGTATATATTGTCAATGTGTAAATGTGACTTGTATCTCTAAAAGTATTTTATTTATTTAATTTATTTCCTTCTCCTTTTCTCCAAATGGGGGCATCATTGCTCCACAGTATTTTTCACTGCTTCTTCCATGTTTTGCTTGTGGCCCTTATCTGGGACAGAGTGACATTAGAGGAGGCAGTTAAAGGTTAAATACTTTTCTCAAGAGTGCTCCACCATAGTCCCCCACCATACGGTAAAGACCTCATACAGGAAGCCCACAGACCCACAGAACGCCATTTCACAATACCATAAGGGTTAGGCTGCTGCAATCTAGCTTCAGGGCCGAGAACTAATCGTTTGGCTCCCATTCATGAGTAATTATTTTCGCCTGTCTTGTTCACTGTAGAAAGATGTGGTGGGTTTTTTTTTGTTTGTATGTTCATGCTTTGAAAAAAAAAAGAGGATTAAAGAATTTTGGGTCTTAGAGCGTAGCATGACTGTTGATTTCTCAGCATTGTATTGCTTTTGCACTGTGGTTCGACAGTCGTTCTTATTCACCATAGTGTAACAAACATCATTGGCTCTCAAACACTGAATTCGAAAGAAACACTAAACATTTGGGATCTTCCTGTCTACATGGATGTTAAAGGATAAAGGTCAATATGTTCTGATTTGAGAAAAAAAAAAAAAAAAACTTCCAGGTTAACAGTTAAGTATTTTTTTTCTGTATACCAGATTTGTGTACATTAGTAAAAAAAAAACAAAAAACAAAAAACAACCTTGCTTTAGTCGCTTCAAGTCTGCAGAAAATGCTGGTTAGTAACTGATTGCAAGGATTTAAATGTCAACCTTTTAAGGCTAATCAGCCAGTAGGTTCTGAGCAGATATTTCTGCCTTTGTCCCCCGTGTAGATGTAACAAGTGTCATAACTTCCTCCCACTGAACAAATCAGAATGTTAATTATAGCACAGCCGAGTGCTGGCGTCTTTAGCTTCAAGTTTTAACCAGTATAAAGTTTTGTACAGATAAGAAAAAAAAAAAAACAAACTGCTGTCTTGCTCATTAGATATACACCTCTTATTAAAAGAACCTTAAAGTCAAACAAAAAATCCTCAAAAAATAAAGAGTTCTCAGATGCTGCTTACCAAAATACACTTTTTTTTTTTTTTTTAATCAAAAGTTAAAAAAAAAAATCTATCATGTATTATGCTTTGCAAAAGTATTCATAGCTTTGTGACAGGTTAACACTAAAAGCATAATTGTGACTAGAAGGAAAGTGACACATGATTTTTAAAATTACTTAATAAATAAAGATCTATAAAGTATGGTGTCCATTTAAATTTAACCCCACTTAAGTTAATACTTTCACTGAACCACATTTCACAGTAATTGTTGCTGCAAGTGTTTTGGAGTATGATCCTACCAGTTTTGTACATCTGGAGGCAAAACATTTTTTCCTATTTTTTGTTTTTTTCAGAATAACTCAAGCTGAGTCAGATTAGCTGGAGGGCTTCTCCACATCATGATGCTGCCACCAACCATATGTTCCACGGTAGGAAAGTTGTTTCTAAACACAGTGTTTTTCATACAGGCCAAAAAGTTTAATTTAGGTTTCATCTGACCAGATCACCTTCTTCCACATGTTTCCTGTGTTTTCTACATTTCTTGTGGCAAACTGTAAACAGAACTTTTTTGATTTTGTTTCACTTGTTCATAAAAGCCATATTTGTCCATCCATCCATCCATTGTCATGGTCATTGGGCGAGAGGCGGGGTACACCCTGGACAGGTTGCCAGTCCATCATCAGGCAACACAGACACACACACACACACACACACACACACACACACACACACACACACACACACACACACACACACACACACACACACACACACACACACACACACACTCACTCACTCCGAAGGACAGTTTAGTAGGGCTGTTGTAAACGATTATTTTAGTAATCTTTTAATCTTTCAATTATTCTGACGATTAATCGAGTAATCGAATAAAAAAATCGTCCCGTTCTGGAATAGCTAATTAAGCTAGTAAAATAAATATATGAAAGAGAAAATGCTAGTAAAAAACAATTCAGTTCTTTTTTTAAACAAGAAAACATTTTGCTTAAAATGCAATATGATTCAAACATCACTGTTAATATGAAAAAAAGTTTGAAGTATGAATAAAACTTTTTGTTTAAAAGTGTAAAAACAGATGAGAAATAAAACATTTCACAATAACTTTTAAAAATTAAAAAGTAAACTTAAATTGAGGAATAAGTAAACACTACCTTTTATATTACATTCCACTTTCAGTCTCAAGTAAGTATGAAAAAGCTTTTATTGAAATATCCATCGATCCATCCATCCATCCATTATCCATCATGCTTATCCTTGCAGGGTCGTGAGGGGGGCTGGCACCTATCTCCTGTGGTCATCGGGCGATAGCCAGGGTACACCCTGGACAGGTCGCCAGTCCATCGCAGGCTTTTACTGAAATAGATATTTCTAATCTTTTTTTTTTCTTTTTTTTTTACTTCATTACTCTTCTTGGTCAGCAAATATGTGCAATGTTAGCCAAAAATTATTTCCTTTCACATATATAACATGGTGGATGCTGTACAAACAATCACAGATAAAATTTAGCCTTTTAAAATTAGGGCTAGGTCAGGACAAAATAATGTGGGTGAGGATCAAGTCGGGCTTCTGTAGCACATTTTTAATAAGCCTACAGCACATTTTGCACAGAGAAAACCAAACGAGAAGGCACGATATAAAGACATGTTATTCTACTTATTCAAGGCTAAATGGAGGAGTGGGTAGTTCACCCTGGTGAGCAAAGAAAGAAAATAAGGTGCAGAAGTTAATGAGACAGTAACAAGCGCAGAACATCAAACACTGTTTCCTGCTGATGTGTTGCAGCACTGAGGACGTGCAATTCTGAAATGCCAATCTCGTTTGCAGTACACACATGGAGCTGTGTTATCTTTTCTATTTACTTTAAAGTGTTCCCACACTTTTGATACTTTTTGTCTCTTTCTTGGTGGAGCTTCTTTCTGTCCCTCGCCACCTCCCTCCATAGAAGCTAATAGCGCTTAGCATTTGTCAACAGCTCAATGGCAGAAGTAAAAGCGTTACGCAACACAGATAATCATCCAACCCGAACACAGTGCGCTAAATAGTAAAACATAATTTAATGAAGCCTCGAAGCAGATAATTTGCCTCAAGGAATTTTAATAACCGAGGTACTCGAATCATTCAATGAAGAGACCAGTTACCTAACAGTCATGTTTTTGGACTGTAGGAGGAAGCCGGAGAACCCGGAGAGAACCCACACATACACAGGGAGAACCTGAAGGCCATATTTGTCCAGCACAAAACTAGTAGTTATCACCATAGAGAGTTACCATGGGTCTTTTGGCTACCTCTCTGATTAATGCTCTTTGTCTGGGATGTCAGTTTAGGTGGATAACCATGTAATGGTTGGCTTGCAGTTGTACTATACTCTTTCCAGTTTTGGGTGATTGTTCTGTCAGAGGTTGAATGCTTGAGATATTGTTTTATAACCTAATCCTGCCTTCTCTGTAACTTCATCCCTGACCTGTCAGTACAGGGTAATTAAGTTCATGGGATATGGTTACTTTTCCATGCCGCTTTCATCGCTGCTTTTTAGACAACTGTTTCAGGGCAGGTTTATTCTGTCAAGAGACATGGGGCCGAAGACTATTCCAGCTGCCATTAGGTAAGAACGAGGCAGGGAGAGGCGGGAGGCACAAACTCTTTATTACACAGAGAGAACTAAACTGAAAAAAAGCTTTGGAAACTCAGCAAAAACTGGGCTGACCTTCCTGCAGGAGACTGTTCTAAAAGTACAAAGTGTAAAGCAAACACTGTACAAGAGAAGGTAATGAGCTCCCAAAGTCTATTAGAGTCT
Organism: Anableps anableps; assembly: GCA_014839685.1. NCBI lineage: Eukaryota > Metazoa > Chordata > Actinopteri > Cyprinodontiformes > Anablepidae > Anableps > Anableps anableps. Next base: position 25,425,623 of record CM026077.1, read on the forward strand.
GCTTAAAAATTGTTCATGAGTGATTCTAATTTAAGAAGTAAATTTACACTTCTTAATAAAACTCTAGTTCACACAAGTCAATTTGTAGATGAATAATTAACACATAGAGGGAAAGGAGTGATATACATATATTTAAGGGGGAAAAGAAACATATTAGGAAGAATAAATTTAATTTGACTCCAGAGGGACTTTTATGTTTCCTTGTACAACTGGGACAGGAGTGCTAACTCTCAGTTTTTGTGAGAAAAGAGGGGTGAAATGGCTCATTATTTTAGGCTTGTTGCCGATGGCAGCATTTAGGCTGCCAGCTAAAGGGAGAGCCAAATTTTAGTTGAATCCACAAACATGCGTGCTTCTTCAATTTGTCTGCGTCTTCCTGGGATGTTCTCATTTACAAAAAAGGATAGAAACACAGAGACATCGTCACGAGCTAGTCCTATTTGTCCTTTAAACTGTGACAGTCAGTTGGATGAGGTGAGGGTGATGGTACAGAAAGTTCAGAATAAAATTTTAAATTGTTATGATTTAAGAGAGGAATGACACAGCAGAACTGGCAGTGATATCTTGTTGGAAGCTGTATACAGTGATGTCCCCTGTAAAAGGACAAGGTGGGCCTAATGATTTATCATGTTGACCCAGTATCGCATTCCGTCAGTCATCACTCACTGCTTCACCGGCAGACAGACATGTAGTTTTATTGCACTGCAGAAGAATTTTAATGGAAAAAAACAAGATGCTGCACCGTGGGCTTGTATTGATTAAACAGCCTAATACAATGCTTCGACACTGACTTTTGTTTTCTACTTTTTAAATTTTGATTTACAACTAAAGATAACAGATTATGTCTCTATGTGTTGCATTTATTCAGCCTGTGGTGGGATTTAACAGAGGCACTATGGGTTGTTGCCCAGGGCGGCATCAGAAGCAGGTGCAGGAGTACCAGATAGAATGAGTCTGATATTGCATATTTGGGTGTACAATCAATGGGAGTAGGCACCCCTCTGTGTTGAGTTGATGCCCCCTTCTTGCTACTGCCAGAAAGACAAGGTGTTTTGTGTGGGGACTTCACCTCCTTTTGCCCCACCCCACAATCTGAATTCTGCTGTTTGATTAGCTTTCAAATGGCCTGGATGCATTAGCTGTCAAATAAACTGCTCAGTGGCATAAAGTTATCCTTTGACATCTTCTCTGTTGCTATAAGGAGCTCCTTATCACTACCTTTATCTGAGCCCATCAGAAATTGTCTTCACAAGCTGAGATTGTTTCAGTGGATATTTGTATTATGGATGCTGCCACGAAGAGGGGAAAAAACGGGAAGAACTGCCACCATATTCAATAGATTAAAAAATTTCAGTTATGTGTCAGATGTTATTTGTATTTGTTCAAGCACTCACATAAAAATAAAAACCAGTGATGAAAGAAATGAAAGAAGTGGCCAGAATAAGTTTACTCTCATAAAGAGCTGGAAATTCAGTAATTTATGACAGTTTAGATTAACTACTCATCTGAATCAAAAGGAGTCTCTTCAGGTTTTTTAGGCTTCTGGCTACAGTGCCCTCTGGACAATTCCAGTGGAAGAACATGCCCCTACAAAGAGGAGGTAGAAACATGCTAGGGAAATTTTGTCAAGGCTGGATTGAGAACATGTTGCTTTAGAAGCAGCTGTGGAGCAGAGGGTCTGAGGATGTCTGTTCGGATTGCTCTCTCAAAGAATCAGTCGGTTAAGTAGACAAAAATGAATACAAGACCTGAGAAATTGAGTTGATTGTGTTATATTCGTTCACTGCAGATGAACTGTAGTTACTTTTTTACTTTGCAACTTCAACTGTGGCCACAGAGCATTGCAAAAGTATATGTTGTTCTTGAATGGTTACACATTTTGCCATGTTTCAGCTACTAGCATCAATGTTTTTTTTATTTGGATTTTATGTAACAGACCAACAAAAAGTAGTGCTTAATCGTTAGATGTAAGGAAAATGATACATAGTTTAAATTATTTCTGAATAAAAATCTGAAAAGTGTGGAGTGTATTTGTATTCAGCCTAAAACCTTAAGCCAATGGTTTGTAGAACCACCTGTTGCTGCAGTTACAACAGTAAGTCTTTCACTAGTTTCACCCATTCAGAGACTGAAAATTGTACCAAGTATTCTTGGAAAAACAGCTCAAACATAATCAGACTGATTGAATGGCAATTGTCAAATGTTGGGACAAATTCTTATTAAGATATATGCAGGAATCAATCCATATATCTAAATTGTAGCTTTGGCTGTATTTTTAGGGTCATTCACCTCCTGGAGGTTGAATATACAAGTGTTGTGCAGCTTCTAACAGGTTTTTTTTTTTTTTTTGCTAAAATCTAAAGCTTGATCCATTTTCCTATCAGTTTTGACCAGCTTCCCTATCCCTGCTGAAGAAAAGCATCCCCGCAGCATAATGCTGCCACCATCAGGTTTTCCAGTTGGAATGTTCACCATGTCCCCTATTGCTTCCACAAAGCTTTGGCTCAGGGGAATTGAATACAAATATACCACACTCTTCAGCTTTTTATTTGTAAAAAATAGAATAAAAAAAAAAAATAATCAGAAAAACATGTAATCGTTTTCTTCCTCTCAACATTACACTGACTTTGTGTGAGTCTATCAACTAACATCCCAATGAACAAATAAAGTTTGTGGTTGTAACATGACAGAATGGGGAAAAGTTCAAAGGAAATTAATAATTTTGAGGGGCACTGTAATTGAGCTTACGAATTTGAGTATAATTAATAAAAAGAGTGAAATAATAGATCAAAACAGTTCCTTGTATATATAAATCATGGATGCAATTAGAGGAAGAAAAATGGGAAATAGAAAGAATGTCAGTAAAGAAGACCAGAAGGGGAAACAACCCACACAGACTGGTGCTGAATGATGATAGAGAATAGGGCTACACTCAGCCTTTCTATCTTCACTCTGAGGAGGAGGTAGCATGTTTATCTCCCTGTGCATGCAGACTGCATATAGATATGAGTGTGAATGTATGTGTGTTTGCAACAGAAATATGAATCCTATTGCTGACTGCAGGCACTGCTCCCTTCATTTGCACATTTCACGAGTCACCCCCCCCCCTGTTCTCATGTCCCTGGGTCACTGCTTATTGTAGAAAATGCAGAGTCTCTTCCAGGGGCTGGCTGGAAAAGGAGTCAACTGCAGGAAATTACACCACAAACATGAAAAGCGATGGAAAAGACAATGGTATGTTTTTGCCCAGCCTGAGAAGGAAAGAGTTCAGATGACTTGTGCTCTGAAATGGGAGACATCAGTAATGACTGCATGAAGACCTATGCAATCAAAGCCATTCAACCCCAAAGAAAGATAAGAATACTGCCTTTGTGAAGCATCAGTGTGCTCTTGATTCAGCTCAGGCTGCACTTGTTCTTGTATTGGATCTGCTCATGTTGGAAGTCGCAGCTGTATTGCAAACAGGGTTTAGCCTTCTTTAGGTGTCAGGTTTCGTATATCAGAACATAAAAAAAAAAAAAAATATTTTAATATCATTTTGTCCTTTCAAGCTCCTTGACTACAACCTCAGATGAACAGCACTGAATGGCATACTAGTATGTGTCAACATGTATTTCACAAAAACAATGCTAAAATGCAGAAGCAGTAGCTGTACATGTAGATCCTATAATGGAATAGCTATTAGAGTTCACTTTAAAAGGAAATTCTTAATTTGATTTATAGTGCCATGATTGATGAGTTTATTTAATAAAGGTAAAAAAGCTATCCAAACCAACCTAGCTCTGTGTAAAAAAGTAATTGTTCCCTTAGATTATGAATTGAAAGTAATAATGATAATGATGATGATGATGATGAAAGTGATCTTTTTGGGGGAAAACTGAGTTAGATTTCATTAGCCACAATCAGATCTGACTACTGCCAGATCTGTAAAATCAAGAAATCACTTAATTAGAATGTTCTTGACTACATGAAACAGACAAAAGACAAGCAGTGCATCCTGTTTTAAACAGAAGAAGAAACTATAGAAAAGATGCGAAATGAAATCATTGACATCTATCATTCTGGAATGGGTTACAAAACCATTTCTGAGTCTTTGAGAGTCACACAGTGAGATACCTTCCCAGGAGTGGCCTGTCAACTTTACACCAGGAGAGCATCAATGACTGATCCTGAAAGTCCCAAAAGAACTAAGAGGTGGTGGTGTGAAGGTTTGCAGCTGCTTTGCTGCTTCAGGATCCAGATAACTTATAGTAAATGACAAATTTAAATTGAAAAAAAAAAAAAAAATAAAAAAAAAATTCTGCTCTCCTCCAGAAAATTCTAAAGGAGATTGTCTGGCTATTTATTTGTGACCTTAAGCACAGCCTAAAGGTCCAGCTTAAGGTTATGTAACCAGACAATGATACAATCCACATCAGCAAAAAGGGTTATTTCTGCTTATTTCTTGACTGTTAAAGAGTCGAGTTACAATAAAATCTGAGGAGAAGGAATTGGAAGAAGGCATGAATATACAGTGAAAATGCCAGCAGAAAACAAGTGCATCATTATGAATGGAACCAAATAGGGTACGTGGTTTGTTTGTCCATTTATTTATTTTTTAAAAAATCTCAGAAGTGTGGAGTGCATTTTTTCAAAATCCTTTACTCTGAAACCCCTGCTCTGAATGATAAAGAAACTGAAAATATATGGCCCAGCTGCAAACCTACCAAGAGTTGACCATCAACTGAAACTCACAGGCTGGAAAGGGGAGCAACATTCAGAGATTAAAATGGGGGCTATGAGACACTGTACATCACCTGAATGCGTTATACCCTCAGTGACACATGGTGGTGGCATTGTCATGCTGTGGGGATGATTTTCTTCAGTGCGGACAGAGAAGATCGATGGCATTAAATACACAGCATGGAAACAAGTTAACAGCAATAAAAGACTTGAGACTTGAAGCAGAGGGTCACCTTCCAGTTGAATGATTCCAAACTTTTCCATCTCTTGATGCACAAAGCTTGGTAGAAACAAACCTCAAAAGATTTGCAGCAAATAATGCAAAAAAAAAGTTGTTCTACAAACATGACTTGGGGGCCAAATACAAATGGCACATATCATTTCATGCCACTATCCTTTCCTGCTACTTTTACACATTATTTAGTACTATTTGGTCTATCCCTTAATAATCCCCAAAAAATACTTTTAAAATTATGGTTGCATTATGACAAAATGTGGAAAAAGTACAGGGTGTATTAATATGTTTGCAAGGCACTGTAAACTTCTTGGGCCTAAACCTTATAAGAGCTAACTCTAAAACTTTAGATCTGCATTCCCAACAGTGCAAACAAACCCTTTTGATGGGTAGTACTGTCATCACCGCAAAGATCTATTTGCAGTTATTTACTTAAAACTACAAACCATTTTTTAAAAGCTCATGGATTGTATAGTAAAAAAGGCAACTTACATGTAGGAGCTCTATTATTATTGATTTATGTTGCAGTACATGATGCACATCCTTGAAGGTACATTTAACGACTGCATATAAACAGTGTTTCACAGAACGTGTAACGTGATAGTCTTAATGTTTTGAAATTTCAATGATGAAAGTTGATCATGAGAATGTGTGCTGACTTTGATTCTGAATAAATTGTCAGGTAATAAAAGGAAAGGTCATTGTGTATGTGAAAAATTAATATGTTGTACTCATAAATAACATGCACGTCTCATAATGTACATTTAAAACATGCTATATGCAATATATACCTGTTATGTTTTTAGTTACGGATAATTTGGCAATATGCAATTACAGACAGAAGGCAGTGCATTCAATGAAGATTCATAAATCATCCTTTTGTATGAAATGCAACAAAGACCGCTGGACAGCAAACAACTGTACATTGGGGAGGAGGACATAAAACCTGTCAGTTTTTTTTTTTTTTTTTTTTTTTTTACATTACTTGCAAAATCACGCTGGGTAAGAATACGAACAGAAGAAAAGTGCTAAGCAGATCATTTATTTCTAGAGATGTAGCCTTTTTATATCATCCTTTTAAAATGAATCAGTCTTCCAGAAGCTTTTCAAAAAAAAAAAAAAAAAACTCTTGCCACATGACATCTCATGTTTTAAAGCCAGACAGAGCATTTTCGCCATCTCTTTTTTTCTTAAATAACATTCATTAGAGTATGACAGTTGTGTGTCTGTCATTGAATTCCTGGGTTGACATGATTATTTGTCAGTCTGGCATATCAGTTTTCTATCAGCTTATATCATCTTAATCATAGGGTTGAGGCAGGCTTTGCACAGATGTCGCACAAAAACATGTTTAGTCGCACATCCTTGGTAGTATGCAAAAATTAATGGAAAATTTGTTTTAACACCAATTTTTTTTGAGGGAATTACAAAAAAAGAAAAACATCAATATCACGTGAATGTAAGACCCAGTTTTCCAGGACATACCATCTTTTTTTTATCCGTTTGTGGTTGGTATTGTGACAAAAAAAATGAATGAGATGTTTGAAGGCAGATCAGGATTTAATTTGATTTTAGATTACTCAAATGTTAAATAGTTTAGCCTACAGCACACCAGTGGGAAAATCCATGATTTCCAGGATTAGGATTTCCAGTTTGGGCTTCTTTATAGAAAATGGTTTTCTCTAATCTGCTATAATCAACAACATTACAACTTACAATTTATCAGAAACTTATATAAAGTCTCAACATTTCCTAATTAATTAAACTCATCTATGCTTCCTTACAAAAGGACATGATCAAATTAAATAGACCAACTATTTTAAAAGCAATGTAGGCCCACCAAAATATGTTTTTAAAAGCTAAAGTGAGACATTAAAAATAAAAAAGCTTCATTAAGCTTATCACAAATGACCAGAGGTGTAGTAAACTAGCATATAAAGTATGAATTTTCACAAAGTAAATTTGTGTTTTCATGGACACTGGAGTTGTCATGATACTAAAATCTCAAACTCGATGCTAAGAAAAAAACTCAATACCATTTTCAATACCGTAGCAACAGTTTTTGAAGGCACAGAATTCTTTCTAATTAAGAGCTAAAAAATGATTAATTACAATATGACAATATTTTAGCTTCCTTAAAGCTCCAGTATGTGACTTTTATAAAAAATATGTTTTTTACATATTTGTTAAAACTGTCACTATGTCATGATACTATAGTATGAGAAATCTGTGAAAAAAAAATCAAGTTTCTATGACTTTCTAAGTCATAATTATAAGATTCAAAGTCATTATTATAAGATATCAGAGCACTTGGAGACAAGTCTTGTTAGAGAAAGAGCGCCATTTTCTATATTAAAATTATGACTTTGGAAGTTGAATTTATGATATTCAATCTCATAATTATGACTTTGAAAGTCAAAATTATGTCTTTGAATCTCATAATTATGACTTCTTGTTGAACTTTTCTTCTTTTCTTTCATGGTGGAAATGGACTTCTATAATTAGGGAACAATTTAGTCCTCATTTATAAAAATACATAATTTAAAAGTTTCACTTCCATGTTTGCTACAATAGTAGACAAATAACACTTAGCATAAGTGTTAATATCCCCCATGGAAGTATGAACCTTTGATTCAGTTGTAGAATTATTTTACTTTATTCAAAATTATCTTTAGTGTCCCAAACTGAGCTTCCATTTGTCTGTCAATTTCATGTTGATACAAATAAACTTAGCAACAGAGGGACAAATAAAGGATTATTCTATGCTAAAATAAATAATTTTTCAAAATAAATATGGATCCGAGGCATACCAAACATAGTTCTCACAGTGTACACAAGGATCTGATCCATGCTGATGTATTTAGCGGCAGCCCTGTACAATTTCTGTCTTTCTGGTAATTTTGCAGAATATTTTTTTTGTGATTAACTGCAACAGCAGCAGCAAGGTGGGTTGCAATGGATTAGTATTTTATTTCTGCTCTAATTGTCAGCTTCAGTGTGGCTCTACTATTCACCTGTGTTATGACGTTGCATCACTACTTAGCAGCCGACCCAGCAGTCAGCTGATTAACACTTTGCTGTGTTACTTTGTACCACAGTAAAATGGAGCGTTGTGTTTTTCAGAACTTTGCTCCTGTGAAGTGCTTCTTGATGGGGAAGCGCAGACCGACAGAACCCTGGCATGTAACTGAACAACATACATTTAAAGGCAAGAAAGCAGGCCTAACTGTGCAACAGTGTCTTATGTTACAAAAGTTAGTAGATGTAAAAGCAGAGGAAACGATCCTTAAAACGCACTGGGTGTTGTCAGGTAATAAACCCTGTTGTTACATTTTCAAGTTACAAGTTGTTACATTCTCAACAGAATCAACTTGTTTGTATTGAAGCACATTTTTACTTTTAAGTGAATTAAACTTTACTTGTAGTAGCAAATAGTTTTTTTTATGACATTTATTCTTATTAAAATAAATGAAAAAAAAAAAAAATCATTTAAAGACTAAATCATTGAACATATAGTACTGCTTTTGAATGGCTTTGGAAAAAATTGTCCAAGACAGGACATCAATACTGGGTTAGCACTGGGATTTTCTCACAAAATGCTAATTATTTACTGCAGCATATGAATATCTAAAGATACTGAACTATTATGCTAAGCTCTTAATTCAAGGTAAGCTGGGGGACCACAACATTTTACTCACCATTTACTGCAGTTGCAGTTTGGACCTGAGTTCTGTATCTTTGTGTAACTTTTAACCAGGCCCAAAGCTTTCTAAATCACTAGTTAAACTATGTTTGCTGGCAAATGCACTGCCATACTTGTTAACTTGAGGAACTTCAAGAGTCATTTTCAATAAATCAAGATAAGTGTTCGGATGAGAGTTGTTTGTCATTTAAAAAGTACCTTATGAAAACAACAAGACTTAAGTAGCTATTAAACATCCTTTTAATTAAGTCTAAATGTCTGTATTAAAAATACTCTGATGTTATATTATAATCATAAATGTCATGTTTTAGCTGTAAGCAGAAAATCATCATAACATAAATAAAGACTTGAAAACATTAGTATGTCTGCAACTGATCTATATAAAACATGTTTCACGTAGTGAATGAAGTTACTGAAATTAATTAACGTTTCAATAATACATGAATTCTTTGAATAAATGTCTGAACCTTTGTCTCCCTAATTTCAGGTTCTATTTTTTTCCATGCACTGAGAGAGGCAGCTCTTTATTTGCATATGGTTTTTTTTTTAGGAGGCAATTGTACACTTTAAAAAAGAAAGTAATACAACTCATACTCCGCTTAAAATATTCTCTAAACTTGACCATGAAAAAAAACAATGTGTATGTTGCTCAATTTTGTGAACAATAGGCTGTAAAAGCCTTCAATCCTTTAATACTACATCTTTGTGAGCCACTTCATACAAAGCTCTAGTAGAAGCACTCTTGATGGCCTTTCATTTAAACACCCACACATGTATTTCAGCTTATGAAATCACAGCTTGTTCATCGATCTGTCTTAGCCTTGGCAGACTTGGTCTGAGTTTTGGATCGACTGCTGCCTCAGCTACAAACTTTAGAAGTATTTTCAGCTTTAGCTGTTAATCCTTGATGATGCATTAAAGTACCTTGTACATTTCAAACTCAATATCATAAACTTCTGCTTGAGGTGGGCTGTAAATCTCCAGTATCACCATAGGCTGGACTTCAATCAGCTTCATTTCAAGTGTGTATGTAGCCACAAGGCCTCACAAGCAGTTTGTGCGCAATCTCTGTCATCAGTTTACAAGTGTGTTTTTGTGGCTGGTGTATTTCACTTTCAGCTTACTCGTTGTCTTTCTCTCTCATGAGTGTGATCTAAGCTTACCACTTTTTGACATTGCACATATTTGTGCAGATCATGAAATTTCTACTTAGTGGATCGAGCTGTTTCTGTTTCTTCGGTTTAAATGGCAGCTACGTCTACAGTAAAAGTGAGATCCATCACTATGAATTCTTCATTTAACATGGAGAGACTTACATGACAAGATCAAGGACGGTGGAAGTTTGACACTCGTTGTAAACTACTGATGTTAGGCTACCTGGAAAATGGTTCTGACAGATACATATTGACAGGTCGATCACCTTAAGCAGAATTGATCTGCTTTAATGTACTGAGGTGAATATGAATCAGGAATTCATCCTACTCCTGCTATAATAAAATCTGTCCTTCAGAATCCATTTGACAGCAAAACTTTGATTGACAAATATCACATTAACAGGTCAGACATCAGGATTACACTGTCAGCTGTCGTAAAACATCCATCTAGCTTTTTATTAGCATAATAAAAACACTGCATGCTTTAAATTAATGTTACCACATGTTTATTGTATAAAAACACATGGAGAATTTTCATTTAAATGTGTTGGTAAAATCTTGTCTTCTAAATAAACTAAAGCACCAAATATCGCCAGGTAAAGAAAGATTACAGATATTTAATGTTATTTGAATATTATTATAAATATTATATTAATTTCTAATTCACACACCTTTCTATCTCTAGTACCTACAGAAAACAGCAATCTTGTGTTCCCTGACAGAGCAGGTCACTGGATGAACTACAGGAGGTTTTGTTGCTGATAAAAAAGAAAGAAATGGCCTGTTTTGACATTTTACTGCACTTCACAAAGTGCTATAGAAATGTTGTAATACTCATAGATCCAGTGAAAACTATTCACTGCCAATGCAGCCACTGTGAAATGCTGAAGCTTGTCTCTGGAAAAACATGTATTTGGCAGGCATATTCATGTGGTATCTGAATGAAAAAAAATGCATTAATGTGACAATGATTGTCCACAGATGTAGATGAGCTGTATATAGATGCATATGTTTTTATTGGAATGCTATTTCAGAGTTTGAAGCCTTGCTCAGTTTAATTCAGTTAAAGGGTATTATGTGTTTTCCAGGCACATAGCACCATTGTATTGCACAATCCAGGAACTATTTTACCTTCAGTTATTATAAAAATGCTGTAATTCAAACATAACATAAAAGAAATTTGACTTTACAATTTAACGCCTTGTTGTGCTTTAGTAGGAGCCAGGCTGTAATAAAACTAGTAATTTAGATCAAAATTACCAAGCTGGGGCCAAAATAGTTCAGTCTCAGTTATTATTTATAAATACCTACCTGATAAGCTATAGGTTTTAAAATAATAGATGAAGGCATAAGTCCAGCACTGGTGTTATCTGAAAAGCAAGGTGCTACACATATACAGACAACTTCTCTCAAACATACAAGAGTTTTTTTTAACAGAAAGGATTCAACCTTGCAATCAACAAACTCGCTATGTTGGTAGCACACAACTAAAACACTTGATTAAAAGATAAAATGATAAACTACACTACTAAAGGTAAAACAGTAGACTTTAAAAAATTAGATAAAAATAGAATCAATAAAATGATGCAATGTCGTCACAGTTCAGTATGAATTGTGAATATTGAGAAAGCAGATTTATTCCACAAGGACTTTGGAGTGTGTTAATTAGTTTTAAGTAATTTGGATTTGTTTACACCAAAATATGCTGTTTATTCTTCATTCAGCAAAACCAAAAATATGTAATGAATAAAACATGAAATAACCCAAAGAATGATCTACAGTAATATCACAGTCATGTGTGAATATGAATGCTGACAAGGATTGTACTGAAAGAGTTTGTTGTTGAGGCCAATTAGCTCTAAATCAATTTAAGGATTAATTTAGACAAATTGCCAAAGTTGGTATGTATTCCAGACACCATTTCACAATACAAAAGATAAAACATTATTTTGGGGAAGTAATGTCTTTTTTTTTTAAATTTTGACTGAAATAGAAATCATATAAAAGACTGAAATATTGACCACTTCATCCCTTTCACAGATTCAGTATATATGCATGCACACTAAATTATTGTTACTTAATCATTTCCCATCCACAAAATCATCACATTAAGAGGCAGTCCAACTCTGTTTATATTCACTGTAATCAATATCTGGCATCAGAGGCCTTTTGATCTGCACTTAACCCCATTTAACCTGCTTTCCCACACTTGGATCAAAGGCTGAAAATGATCAAACTTGCCACTGCAGTATCTAGGTTTGTAGTTAAAGCCATTTTTTCCTAACCTATTTTTTTTCTATATGTTTGAATTTTTTATCAATTGTGTCCAAAGCTCTGTAAGTGCATATACCTATTTCACATGAAGATTGGTAAAGTTACACCAAAGATCTCTTGACTGTTATCATATGAGTGTTTTGTTTCACTGCTTTCTTTATAGATAGGCAGACTTGATATGGACTGATTTTTAATTCTTATGTCCTCCAGCAGTTACGTGCTTTATCTGGTCACCATGTTCAGACTTCTGGGGCGCATGAGAAAATGGCCAACAATGTCATTAAAAAAAAAGATAAAATCTGATTCAGAAAAATCCTCTGTTCCTGCCAACTTAGGAAAAGTGTATGAAAATCTTTTGGAGGAAATATCTGCTTAAATTCAGAGAACATTGCATATTCGGGAGCTGAACAGAATAGTCAAAGTATTGAAGGACTGCTGAAAACATAAAAGTTTAAATTTTCATAGTTAAATCCTGTAGAATACCAAAGCACACATCTGTTTAGGATGTACTATATGATCTGTGTTCTACTGGGCATCACTCTGGAGTGCATCTGTGGTCAGACAGTGTAATTCATTTCAGTGGACAATTAATTTTGGATTAACAAGAGCTCAGAGGGGAATTTCTCACCCTGAGGCAAGTAATGAGCTCATACTGTGCTGTTTGCTTCTAGGGGGTCATGCTATTTGGATTTATAACATCCCAGCTAGTAATAGGAATTTCCAGCACTTTTAGGATTGTGCAATCACATCTTTCATTGTTGTTTTGACAAAAATATCCATTTAGAAATTGTGAGAAGTCAATATTTGGTAAATTTCTTCCAAACAGAATTGTTGGAACAGTTATAATACAACTGTTCTTTCTGTTTAACAGGACTACTAAAGTAAAACATTGCTGATTTGTTTACCTGAAGATTAATTGAGGTAGGCTACAACTGAGCAAAGACGTTTTATTAATTACAAGATGATACTGCACCAACCTGATATTTGGAGTCTAAACTGTCATGACTGACAAATGTTCATCAAATTACTTTACCATATGTTTTTGTTTTTGTACATCAATCGCCTCCAAATAAGGCAAACAGCATTGGAACATATTAAACTACGTGTTTTTTTTTTTGTGTGTGTGCTATTTATAAAGTAACATGAGTTTAATGGGTGTTGAATAGTTTCACTTTTGGATTTTATCGATGATTCTTTAACAAACCTTAAAGAACAGTATTTGGTTGAAAATTTTTTAATCAGACTTGAGTTAAACATCAAGACAAAGTTCCAACACGTTTTCTAGCATCAGCTGCTTCACTGTACCTTAGCTTTCATATAAAAGAATGTGTTGTTGAATATTTGCTGCTTCTCATAAACATGCAAAGCCATGAATGTCAGGAAAAATATCTGAAGATTTTAAAGAATTAGTAGTCTTACTTGTTTGAGATTGCTTCCAAGCAGAAATTCCCCATATATTTTGCAGCAATGTCTAGGGTTCTGCCCTTAGCAGGCAGAGAGAATGAATAGTATTAAAGAAAACAGAAATAAAAAAGTAACAGAAAGTACAGGGAAGCCAGACAGGAAAAAAAATTCACACCAATAGTTTTCCTATTTTTTTCCCCCAACTTTACTCTATAACCCCATCACACTATTGTGTACCTGTCTAATATCACCTTCTTATGGATTTGACTTTGTAGAATAACCTAATGTGATCAGAAGCTAAAACCAGGCTGCAATGGATTTGTTGGACATGCCAAAAGAATTATCCGGCATGACCGTCACAACTGAGATGTCATACATACCACACACATGCACAGCATCCACGGAATTATCATAAGTGTTACTTACTGTATGTGTTGCAGCAGTAACAATGTTACATTACTTAATCTTATGCTATGGAATGCAGATCCTGTGTCTCAGCTCATCCACACTACAAGTGTTTTTGATATGTTGACATCCAGATAGAAAATAGTGTTACACCAACTTAGCTCTGATTTCTGAAACACTCAAAACCTTTAGCAAAGAGCCACCAGTACGACTTTATATGCACATATCTAATGTCAGCACAATATAAGAATCCCCTTCTAAAATTTCAACCCAAGGTTGTGGTAATACAAATACAGCTTAAAAAAAAACTGAATATCATTAAAAAAGTTAATTTTATTCATTTATAGATTTATTACACATAAATTGTAATATTACAAGCCTTTATTTCTTGTAATTTTGATTATCATGGCTTACAGATAATGAAAGCCCAAAATTCAGTGTGTCTAAAAATTTGAATATTGTGAAAAAGTTTTATACTATTCATATAAAGATGAGTGGAAGGAAAAAGTGTGGTTTCAAAGGTGCATCATCAACAGGGATAACCACAGCCTAAAAACAAAACCAAACCTAAAGGAGGCCCAGCCAAGTATGGAGTGGACTTACTTTTCAGAAGCCTAACATTTCTATTTCAAATACCCTTTTTTTACTTATGTAATATTCTAATTTTCTGAGAGAATGAATATTGGAGTTTATGTTATCTGTGAGCCATAACCATCAAAATTACAAAAATAAAGGCTAGAAATATTTCACTTTATGTGTAAAAAAAAAAAATCCAAAAATTATATAAAAAATTAGTGACAAAAATATTCAACTAAATTTTTGAGCTGTGTTCTGACAACTGCTATTTGAGCTTTGTCTCCAGCATCTACATGTGAGTTTGATATGATCAGTGTTTTCCTTTGTTTATCCTCTTGGTATTTTAAGCAAGAACTATATGAATGCAGCTTATTATTCTTTTTTTGTTTTCCCTAAAATACCTGAATATTTTAGTGGTGAGTGACCTTTCATAACTGAAGATCACAGCAATCTAAATTATGTGCTATTGGTGTAAAGTATCTCCCTTGATGGTTAGATAAATTCATTGTTGGCTGTATTATAACCCTTTGTTAACAGAGTATACTTGTTTTTGCATCCTTTGACTGAATATTTGTATACCAATGTGCATTTTCCAAAGTGTGTTGGTTATTCAATCCATATTACATTACAAGCATTTTGTCATTGCACAAAGTAGCAGAATAATTGCTTCCTGAGTGGATATATGTTCATTTTTATCTGTGTATCTTTACAATTATACTGCACTATTAAAGTTTATGAAAACCAATTGCTCCTCTGCCACACTGATTGATATTGCTATAACATCTAATTGCTACTGGAAAACTTTTTTTTACATCCCTTCTCTCTTTATATCCATTTTCCAAAAGTTAAAACATCATGCATACCAGGATGAAACTGTATCTTCTACTTTAATACTTCATTTGAGATATGTTGAGAAATAAAATTGTATTGATTTACACAGGCCCTTTTCCCAGTGGGAGCTGCAGTATTGGACAGTCAGTGTAGAAGACTCACTGCTCAAATATTTTAACTAAATCCCTCAAGCTTTCTAGTTTAAACTAGTGGAATCCAATCTGATGGGAGGTAGTCATAGGGTGGAAAGCACAACCTAAAGCACAATTCTAAAGACATGGATACCAGACATAATGTAGGTACAGAGATCACACCTCAATAACAAAAGAAACATTGTATAATTAGGACCACTTTTGATTTATTGATTATTTGGATTTGAAAGTGAATCAGTTTTAAGATTACATTCTCCTTTTGTCATGCTGAAAGATAAGAATATCCAGGGGTAATGATTTAGAGTTTATATGTATTGTTACAAATAAAAACAGATGGCAACTAAAGCACATACCTACTGTTTTATTGTTTTATGCATAATTATTGTCTTAAACTACTTGCTTTATGTGAACAAACTCTTATGGTAGCAGACACTTTTCTCTGAAATATTTAAGTAGGAGTAGAAGTAAGCTGGAAAGTCTGGTAGGGGGTTGCTTGTTCAATACCAAAGTATTCTTAATGCTAAAAAAGCAATAAAAGTTGTCCTTCTTTGTATTTCAACAAGCAGAATAAAAAACTTTTGAAATCTTAAAGTGTTTAACGGAATTCCTGTTAATGTGAAATGATCCACTTCAGATTTGATCAGTCTAAATATTTGAGACTTTAAACTAAAGATGATCAAATGTAGTCTAGACTGACTAAAAATGTGAAATAGCTCTTTAGTTTATCCAATACAAAATTGTACATCTGATGCAAACTTTAGCATTGTTAGCAGGTTACAATTAGCCAGTTATATTCTTACAGTACTTAAGACCATTTATATTTAGTCTGACACTCAGTCAGTTTTTTTTTTTTATACAGCAAGTAACTTAAACTCCATCACATAAACTATTTAAAAGAAGTGGAGGCTTCTACATTGCTTATGTAAACAAGCGTTGTCAATCAGTTATACCAGTAGTCTCGTGTCGACTGTGCCAACACAACAGCACAACTGAAGAACTACTCTTTGTTACTTAAAAATAAGAGTAGCAAAAACACTTTGAGGGTGTGAACCTTAAGCAATCACCTTCACTTCTCATAATCACAGACTGGAGTTACAACAGCTGGATAAAAGAGTACAGCATAAAAATATTCTTTATTGTTCCACAGTGGAGAAATTCAGGCATACCAGCAGCAAGTTAAAGGTTAATGAAAGCATGCATATTCAAAATAAGGTAAAACAAATGTAAAAACAGAAAAATGGGAGTAAGAGAATGGACAGTAAGAACAAATTCACAACATTAGAAAAATAAAACTGTGCAGTTAATAAAAATATACTTAAATTAAAAGAAATGTGCAACTGTGTAGGGTAACTTGAAAAGAATGTACAAGATGTGTATTTTTGTACATAGAAAACAGCAACAGACTATTTACAAGAAATAAAACTGTGCAAATAACAGCAGGGATGTGCAAATAGATACTGTTTTATGAGAGAGAACTTACTCTGGGAGGAAAAATTGTGTTTTAATATCACAAGTTCGAGTGCCAAGATGTGAGAAATTTGAAATATACCTAACCTAAAAAAAAAAAAAAAAAAAAAAAAAAAAAAAAAAAAAAAAAATACTATTATATATTTTAGGTGAAGAAATGCAATACCAGTGATATTTTCCATGCTTGGACAAGACATTCAGCAGTATATTGTAATACACTAGGCTAGACGTTATAATAATCACTGTAGTTACAATGACTTCAAAAAGTGTGCTTCGATTTTTCTGTTATTTGTACATTTTTTGTTACATTTAAATGTTTAAGATGTTATAATAAATTTTGAAATCATACAAAGACAACTGGAGTAAATACAACTATACCGGTAGGTTCTTGGCCCACAAAGAGAAGGGAGAGAGAAACAAAAGACAATGTAATATGAATTCCATGGCCACATTATGTTATTAAATGCATCACAGTATCTGGACAGCCTATCAAAATGAACAAAGAAGTCATGTACATGTATGTCAACGTATTGGCTGACACAATCATGTTCCCTGAAAAAAATGTGTACTTCTTTCTAACACAGCAAACCACCAGTTTACAATTCATCTAACCTAATTAGCTTTTAGTGATAAACATGAAAGAAAAATTACAGATTTTTTTTTTTTTTAGTTTTTTTTTTTTTCAGTTTTAGCTAAAAGTGAAAATGGGAATGCTAACCATGAAATCTTTTGGGAGTCTTAAATACGAAGCTCTGCGGCTCCTTTACCTTTTGAAATTATCCATCCAATTAAATGATCACAGTGATTATTTCTGAGTTTCTGATTCAGCTAACAGGATCCTTTCTGCAGACAGCTGTGCTTAACATTAATGCTGCTGCATTTTTTTTTTTTTCAACAGACAAACTAAAGGTTATTTAAGAGGTGCTCATTTATCAACTTTAGAGTAATTTCAATATAGATAATCTGGAGTACAATTTCATATAAATGGAACTTGAAGTTAAAACTGCCAGGAATATCTGCATAGAGGCACAAGTGGTGATATGTCCTAACGGGATCCCGCTTCAACACAACATTTGCTTTAGTGACTGACGGACCCAACCCATTTTAAGTATGTTATGCTGTCTTAGTACAGGTGAAACCTCAGATTCAAGAACGGCTTGCTGACAGAGTAAATTCAAGGGGGCAATTTTTTTTTTTCCCCACAACACTGTAATGATGAAATTTATAAGTGAATTTGCTGGCACTGTTCTTATCCCTTCATTTGAAAGATGATCCCAAACAAATCTCGGCTTAAAGGGACAGTTTAAACAGTTATTGTTCTTAGTGAGGTGGCCCCTTGACCCAGTTTTGAGTAGCATCAAATTACTTGATGATGTGGAGTCTGGAGTAATTGGGAGAAACCCCCTAATTAAGAGTATCTGCACTCAATTAGCCACTTTTTCCCCCCAGTGTCTCAGGGGGTCCTATTAAAGCAGCTGCTGAACTGTGGCCATGTGTCTATGATGCTACACAAAGCCTGTAGTTGAGGTCTCTAGAAAGCCTGTTTATTTAGTGCTGGATAAACTCCTGATTGCACAATTGCAGCTCTGGCTCCTGCACACCACTCTTAAACTAGAACGTTGCTCACATTGTTTCCTGTTAGGGCCGGATAACAAATCTAGTTCAGCAAATAGACTGTCTCATACCCTGATCAGTGCAACACTGCTCATGTTGTTACAGTTTCATATACAGTACCTTGCAAAAATATCCATACTTTAGAAATTTTCCACATTTTGTTTAATTGAGACCACAGATGTCAATATAATTAATTTGGATTTTATGTGGCTGACAGAAAGTAATTCAGGATGTTTAACTGAAGATTAAGCAGTGCATGATTTTCAAAATTTTTTCACAAATATATATCTGAAAAGTGTGGCAAGCATCAAATCCTCAACTTTGTTGTTGTCGAGACTTTGACTAGACAAATGGTAAATGGTAAACAGGCTGTATGTATATAGCACTTTATCAAGTCCAGAGGACCCCAAAGCACTTTACACTACATTCAGCCATTAACCCATTCACACACACATTCAATTGCTAGAGCAATTCTAATACATTAATATGCTGTTATCTAAACCATTCTCTTTGTAACTTTAGCTGGATGTTTAGAAACGGATCCCCGCTGTTGGGCAAACCACCACCCTAGATCCAAGTCTTCTGCAGGAAATAACAGGTTTTTTTACCAGGGTTATTTATTGTTTATTTTTTATTTTAATTCATTTATTTCTGTGATAATAAAGAGACATCAGTCCATCTTTAGTTATACATTGTGTTGGGTTTTAAAAAACAATTAAATCTGGTAAATTTTCCATCTCAAGTTGGCTTTGTCTAAAAGAAAAATCTAGTCTTCTTGCTTCTAACCTATTGTCTTTCTTCACTCTTGGTTGCAACAGACCTTTATGTGTTTTTATTACACAAAAAACTTGCAATGAATGAAAAAAGCTAATGTGTTGCTGTTGACTTAAGTTTCTGTTTCTGTTTTCTTCCTGCAGTCAAATTAAGCTGAGAAAAGTCAGAGACCCATGCAGAAGAACAGCCTTTTTTCCTCGATTTGCTGACTGTATACTAATCGTCATGGAAGGTTCCTCTATACAAAAGCCAGCCTGCCATGACAGGGAAACATAGATACCCATAATTCTGTAGCCACAAGCTGTGGTCTTTGAATTGCAACAGTAACCAGCATACTTTGTGTGAATACAAGAGTAACAGCTTAAATCAGAATGGAGTGGGGAAATTTGTCTCTAGTGGTTTTCAGAAAGAAATATAATCCATTGACTGTGGAAGGTGAAAAAAAGCAGAGCAGAGGAAATTGGGTTTGTTGTTTTGTGCTATTTTTATGAAGAACTCAAAAGACAGATAAATAAAATTTTAAAAAAATATATTTGTTATAAGCTGGGTCGAGTCTGGAAAACACAAAAATGTTAATGGTCATTTGAAGTCTATAAAAAAAATATTGTGTTAATGGTCTACAGGGCAGTAACTGAGTCTATCAATAGGTATGGTATTGCTTGCTGGTTTGATGACCGTTATGGCAAAGGTCCAAATTAATAGTTTGGTAAAAGACAAACAAGATAAATGATAATGGGCAACACGATAATGTGTACTCGGATCTGAACAGGTTAGCATTAAACAAGCAATTAACATTTGACTGGATACGAAATATGTATTGTCCTCGAGAATGTTTTATTGAAGTCAGGGAATGTATAGGGTATAGGGTTTGTTTATGTAAGTACAATTGTATTAAACATTTGTTTGTTGCTTTCAATTAAACATATACTACCGACTGGCAGGAGAGACACAGAAACTAAGATAAATGATGGTTTGCTTTTTAAGATTTTATAGTACAAACTTTAAAAAATGTATTTATTGTTGCAATATGTTGCTTGTTTTGTTAAACTTATGTACTGTGTTGTAGCACCCTTTTGTCCAGTATAAATTTCTCCTGTTGGAGAAACCTTGAACCATACTCCTTGGCACACTAGTTATTGTAAATAAATCAAGCAATAAGTGTGGAACTTCTGGCACCGTTCCCGTTCATCCCTGGACTGGAGTCACAACACTGACGCTCTTTATAGAAAGGGTCAGAGAAAACTCTTCCTGCACAGGAGGCTGAGGTCCTTTTGAGAGAAAGGGGCACTCCAAGAACCTTTTTTGACTCTGTGGTGGTATCAGCAATCTTCTATGGTTTTGTTTGTTGGGGCAGCAGCTTATCTACAACTGAGTAGAAGCAGTTGGATAAGCTCCTCAGGAAGGCTTGCTCCTTCCTTGAATGACTCCTAAATTCAGTGCCAATAGTGGAAGACAGAAGAATGTCAGTGAAAATAACATCAAAGTAAGACAATGCCTCATTCCATTCATGAAGCTGTTGTGGAACTGAAAAGTTCCTTCAGTAACAGACTGCT
Organism: Anableps anableps; assembly: GCA_014839685.1. NCBI lineage: Eukaryota > Metazoa > Chordata > Actinopteri > Cyprinodontiformes > Anablepidae > Anableps > Anableps anableps. The sequence goes on from CM026077.1 coordinate 25,446,487, forward strand.
ACATCCTAGGTGCACAAAGGAAAGTTACCACAGATCCTTCCTCCCAGCAGCTGTAAGATTTATAACATCACTGCTCCCAAAAACTCAGTGTTTACATTCCTGCTGTTATTTGCAATTTTTCTCATTTCAAATAACACCCCTGCGGATATCTGTAATCTTTTTTTTTTTTTTTTTTATTTCTTAATAGTCTTTTGCTGTTTTCTAGGCAAAAATGAAGACATATGTTTCTGTTTGTTACTTGGCCAGTTTGATTATCTGGACCACTCCTCATCACCTGGCCTTTCAGACCTTTACACCACATCAAGACCTATTCATAAACATGGTCATTTGTCTCCGCAGTTTGAGACAAAATGTTTTACTTTAACCCATGAAAAGCTTCCTGAATATATTTAGAACAGTGTGAAAACACAAATCGTTTTGAGTTTTTGACACCCACACAGTCCAGAAAATAAGTGTTAATAAAAAGTAAAACTCTACACTGCAATATTAAATATGTTCACAGTGAGAAAATAGATATGTAAAAACAGACCTGCAAGTTCTAAGGAGTGGGGTAGTAAGTGGAATTAGGATGGCACTTACAAAATGTGAAAAATGAATTGACTGTAATTTTAGTTGAGCTAAACAGGTGGAAATTTGCTAAAATAGGTAAGAAGTGGATTTTGTATACCTGAATGGCCACATAATAGCAGAGATTCTGTTGGTGTCTTTAACTCTAGTGCTGGCACAAAACAGATCATGGTGGATCAATTCTGGCTGTTGAAGACAAAGCTAAGGCTCAAGACATTTGAGACTGTGGTGGAGAGTGACACTGAAGAAACTGCCATCCATCATTGTCAACCTGGGCCACCCCTTCCACCACACACTGGACAGATAGTGGAGGACCTTTTCCAACAGACTGTTACTGCTCCGTTGTCGATCAAAGAGATACAGCAAAACAATCCTGCCACATGTCATCACCCTGTACAATAACTCAGTCTAATTACCACTGGTTACTGCTCATCATCATCATTGCTCCATGTGCACAACATATGTATCTACATTTTAGATAACACTATTATTTTATTGTATAGAAATGTACATTTTATTTTGTATTTTAGTTTTATTTATGTTGAATATGTTGTCTGTTTTACGTATGCCATGCCTCTGCTGCCCAATAATTTGCCAATTCTGGGATCAGTAAAGTACATCTCATTTCATCTCATCACAGCGTCTTCCGTGCACATCTGCTGCTGTTTGAGGACTGGAGCCTCTAAAAAAAAAAAAAAAAAAAAAAAAACAAACAAAAAAAACAAAACAAAACAAAAAGAAGCAAATTTTGGCCTTTTTGGTGTAGAGCTGCAGAATACATCTTCTCACAATGCATATTTGAAGGAAATAGTGCCTGGTTTCCAAGATCGAATGAAGTCCTACATCTCAACTCAAAAAAAAAAAAAAGTCTTTGTTTTGCTGTGAAGTCTGGTAGTAAAGTGAATCATGTCTCGTGCTTGCAAAGTTGTTAGACAAAACAAAGTATTAGGAGAAACCAAGATACATACATACATACATACAGATGGATGACCTTATGTATTAATTGCATTGCTATAGAACCCTATTTTTGTGGTAGTGTGACCATGGAGGCATAACATCTTGTTAATAAATTCTACAGCACCCTTAACACTTTCAGTCTTCTTCATCCCTGCCTCCCTGTGTCACCTCATTACCTTGTGCAAGCCGTTAGCTTATTCCCTCTGTTTTCTTCTGATCTCATTTTAACAGAAGGGGAAATACAATTTATATCTTCCATACAGCAGTTATCTATACCCAGCTTTCTTTAATTGGTCTAACTCTGTAACAGTAGGCTGGATTTGATACCTCACATTTACTGTTTGCATTTAAACATTTTAATTTTTGTTCTGTTTTGTTCTTCTGTTTTACTTTTTTGTTGCACTTAAATTACAGCTCATTAAACAAATTTAATATCAAAGATAACCTAAATAAATACCAAAAGATTTTTTTTTTTTTTTAATGAATAGTTCATTTAATAAGGAAAATGTCATTTAAACCAACTAAGCTTGATGTAAAAAGATAAAACCATTTTTAAGGACTTGGGACTTTGCAAACAACAGTGCAAGATCTTATTCAGAACTGAAACAGAAACATAGAACTGTGGGAAACATTTCGAGAAATGGGTGGCCTACAGAAATGACTCCAACTGTGCATCCAGGTGATCACAAAAGAACCCAGAACTACACTGGAAGCCTAACTTGCCTCATTTAGGGTCAGTTTTTATGGTTAAATAATAGAAAAAAGATTAACAAAAATTACATCCATTAAGGGGTTCCACAGTTGCAAATGATGAACGGGACTTCTTGGCACAACTTTGTTTACTGAAAACAAGTCATACCACTCTGGAAAAAAAGCAGATTTTTGCAATTTCTTAAGTGCATGCCTGATAGTTTCTCCCACCTGAACTTTGAATCTCTGCATCCCCTCCTGAGTTACCATGGGCCTATTGGCTGCTGTTCTGATTCATGCTTTTTCTTGTTAGTTTAAGTGAATGCCCATCTATTGATAGGTTTGCACTTGTGCATTTTCAGAAGATGGTTTAAACAGTAATCTGTAAGACTTAAAGCTTGTGACATTGTTTTATAACCTAACCCTGCTTTAAGCTTCATCCCAATGTTCTCATTGACCTGTCTGCTGTGTTCTTTGGTCTTCACGTTGTTTGTTCACCAATGTTCTCTAATACCCCTTAGGTATTCACAGGACAGTTGTATTAATACTAAATTATACACAGGTTGTCTCTTTATACCATTTAAATTACTTCTGAAGGTTACTGATTGTAGTTGAATTGACAGTTGTGACAAAATGTAAAAAATGTTGAATAGTTTTGCAATAACAATAAATGTGATTGAATGTAAAACAGGGCATTATCAAATCTGTTCTTCTTCATTTTCTAGTAGGAAACCTAAAGGAGATTTTTTTAAAATTATATTAAGGCAAACATGTTTAAAGAATTCAACTTTAGATGAACAACCTCTTCCTGTTTAACTAAACCAATAGTCCCTTTTGAAAGGCAGCATAATGAATTTGAGCAAACTGCAGTTCAAATTGATCCTTTACCTAAACAATCTCCCACTCACACAGCACTGCTATTTTCTTTGTTTTCTTCTGTCTCGTGTTGTCTGAAGCCAATGGGCTAACTCAGTGAGACACTAGCAGACTGAACAGTCAGTGATTAGTTTCATAATTAAATGGTCCTCTTTGAAAAATGCCAACAAGACCCCTTGTGGTGGGCTGTATCAAAATATAAACATGGGATCAAACACAAAATAAAGATTTATAATGGTGGTTTTGATTAACTTTTTTTTAATAAGTTGCCCAACCCTGCACAGCAGGAGGTAGTGTACACTAACTGGAATGAATCCCTAGAGCTAAAATGCAAGCTTGATCCTTCATTGGCTTCTCAAGCATAAACACTGCCAGGTAGGCTCTAGTGGGCCAAATTGAATTGAACACTTGAGAGTTGGTGAACATAATTAAAACCTCAATGTGAGTGCTCTGAGCTGCTCCAAACATGGGGGATGACTCATTAGTCACATTTCAGTTTTTCCAAACTGCCAAAAACAAAGTCATTAAACTGAGTTTTCAGTCCTTTAAAACCCAAATTTTTGTTTCATATAGTATTTCCCATTAACAAATAATGATCTATGATTATATTTATTTAATGAAGCTTAGGCATAAATTCAAACTGGAAGACTCTTCCCAGCTTCAGCTGGATCATCCAGTCGCTGCGTAAAGTGTAAAGCTCTCCATCCATGGCTCCGTCTTCTCCCAGTTGAGCTACAACCCACCTCCACCCTTTCTCTACCCTCGTTTTCTCACAGCTTCATCAGCCTTCCTTCAGCTTCCACTCCACCACCAGTGTCTGGACCCCAGGAGGGGAGGGGGAGACATCTCTAATCCTAAACCTAAAAGTTCATCCATGTTTATTGCAATTTACAGCATATACATCTTCTGTCCGAGCGTCAACAAACCTTTATTCATTTATGTAAATAAATCTTTTAAATTGCTGCTCTGTTTTTGTGAGTCTGTCCAGGTTGAATTTCTTCTCAATTGTTTGTACTTGATGGGTTCGCTTTGGAGATAGCAGTGCTTGCATGCATTCTAATCTCAAATATTTTCAATCTTAGGAATCCAAATCTAAAGATGTAGAATGTAGAACCGGATGTCTAAACTTTGAGCTCAGTGTAGGCAGGCCCAGGACGAGATACTCATGGCATGATAACATTTAGTAAAAACAGTATGGTTTCACTGTTTTTACATAAAAATGTAAACCCATACTCTAATTAAATTTCTTAGAAACAGATGCGCAGACCTCCTGTTTAGTGTTCACTCAACTAAAGACATCTTATAACGAATGGTTATCTATCAGAAATTGTCTATTAAGGCTGTTCAGTGTAACTGCTGCAACAGATGTCTGATTGTTTTCTTTTGCCCAGCAGTGGGCTCTTCAACAATTGTCCCCTTTTCCTCATCCTTACCTAAAAAAATAAATCATGTGTGATTTTTCTTCAACAACAAGCCTACACCTACCTTTCCTCTTTTTATGGAGTAATAAAGGTAAAACAAGGTAATATAAGCTGGTACTGGTAATTTGTCAGAGTATACACTTTTATATAGGGTATCTACAGTAGAATGTGAGCCTCTGGGCTAAAGGAGCTATTTGTTCCCTACCCTCACAAATTTATTTTTCTTATACAAATTATATTAGATTGATAGATAGCCCTAAACATTAGTGGATATGAACTGATGGATGGTCAGTTTAACACATCCCTTGCCAAATGGCTCTGTGTTTTTCTCAAAAAGATGTAGCCTAACCCAAAAAGGCACTGAGTAAACTGATCAGCACCCATTTTTGAAATGACTTCATCCATGCAAAAAACCAAAACAATTACCATTATGTTATTGTAAAAATAACAAGCCTGTTTTTGTTGATGCAATGCAATCACTGAAATACACTATTAAAAATGTGCTAAAATGTTTCTGTTGTTGCACCTTGGGATGGTCAGACATGGAGTTGTGATGTCATATTGTTCAAATACTCATTTATTTTCACCAAAACCAAATTGAAACACTTCACATTATATGGACCTATGGGTTTTACAAAATTCCAATAAAAGCACAATGTTTGGAAAGCATCTGTTGACCACAAAACAAAAATCTATGGGAGCCTCCCCCAAAAGCCTGGGGCCCTGGGCTACTGCCTATGCAAGCCCTGTTTAAAGTCTGGGTAACTACTTCTCTTAGCTTGCCCACTGTAGTTACCTAATTAGAGTGATGGGTAGCTCTTTTTATTTTTTACACTATGACTATCAGTAATTATTGGGACCAAAAATATTTCTAAATAGCTGAGTTTGTCTTTGTTATAAGCAGAGGGAAACATGTAAGAGTCTTCTTTCAGCCAGATAAGTGGAAGTGTTCAGCAAGAGGTGATGGACAACCAGTTAATGTACTATATGCTCCATACAGCCTGAAAAAACTCTGGTCACCCCAGACCTTTCTTTGGCATCTCATTAAAATGACTGTAGAGACGATTAGAGCGGTTTTCATACTGTAACTTTTCAAAATCTCGATAAACCTTCATACAGGTAACTGGTCCAGGCATACCTGAGTGTGACATAACACTGCAGCAAACTGCTCTTAAATAGTCCTTACACATACAGTTCTTTCTATTCCCAGAATGACATTAAATGCCTGAAACATCATGGGTGAAGTCATATTAGCTGGTCTAATCCTTGATTTTGCTTAACATCTGAAAATACTGACATAATAACATCCTGCTAATTTTGCCACTTAAATATTAACACCATCTGAAAATATCAAACACTGTTCTGCAAGGCTATCTGGGCTCTGCAAGAAGGCAACAGTGATTTTAGGATTAGGGGAACACTCATGTGTGCACATGCACACATACAAATACATACTTGGAATTACACTTTCTAACAAACACATTCTGAAGATAGCCAGCGTTTGAACAGACTTGCTACCTGTGGATATCTAAACCCTCACAGTTCATTCGAATCAAATCAGTCAATGTTGCTGCTGGCAACAAACACACTGATAGCAGCTTCACCCATTTTAGAGAACTCATGAATACTTGAGGGGCATGTTGAAACCCAAGCAGAATTCAGGAGCGCTACAGATAACCTATAAGACTTTTCTGTTTCTGTTTGAGGAATCGCCACAACTTTTATTTGAACAGTGACAGATTACAGATTACATGAGCAAAACAACTGAATGAAGCCCCATCATAGACAATATTTCTCATGGCTTTCCACAACCTTGTTGATATTTTAGAGGGTTTTTTTTTTTTTTTTTTTTTTTTTTTTTTTTTTTTTTTTTTTTTTTACACAAAATAGCCTTGGTAGTTTCAGGAAATCCCGACCTGTTGTCCTCATTTTAAAGTCAAGGTACCTTATTAAAGCAAGCACAGTGTATACGAATGAATAATCTTTATTTGCCTCCAACTAAGGGAGCAAATGTACATATAGCGACCAGTTTGATTCCCTGAGGTGAATGTGCATCCAGTAAATGTTAGCATAGACTGAGAGTTAAGTAGACTGTTTGCTGAGAAAATAAGGCACAGGGGTTAGAATACGAGCAGCAGCAAGCAGTTTCAATTTGAGTTTAAATTATTGAAATGATGGTGAGCATTAGGCCTTAGTCACGAGTCCTCTTACAGATTCTGACTTATTATCATAACCAGAGTGCAGAGGAGGAAAGACTATTGGGAAATTATACCAAATAAAAATACAATTTCAAATAAATTTGCCATTGGAATTTTATGAACCCAGCATGCATCATTAAGAAGTTCATGAGAAATTTATTGAAGTTGTGGTGGGAAGGTGAAGTAACCATTTAGCTCATCTTCCGAACAGTGAAACCTTATGATGCTCTTTACAAATAACCCTTAGGGGCATTATAATATAATAACTTAGGTAGCATAGGTAGAATAAGGTATTGCACATGCTTTTCGTGTGCACAGAATTGTTTGTTGCTAAAGAAAAAAAAGTAATAATTAATGAGTCTGTCATTCCATCTATCTTAAAATGTACACCCATTTTGCATAACACTATTACCACCTGCTTAATAATGTGTTGGTTCCCCTTTTTCTGCCAAAAAAAAGCCTTGTAGACCCTTGAAGGCATGCTGTGGTATCTGGCACCATGATGTTAGCAGTAGATCCTTTAAGTCCTGTAAATTATGAGGTGGGGGCTCCATGAATTGCACTTGGTTAACCAGCCCATTCCACAGATCCTCATTTGGATTAAGATCTGAGAAATCTGGAGCCCTTTAACACCTTAAACTTATGCTCCTCATACCATTTCTGACATCTCATTGCTTTGTGGGAGGGTACATTACCCAGCTGAAAGAGGCCACATTCTTCAGAAAATAAAATTTCCCTAAATGGATGTAAGTAGCTTGCAACAATGCTTAGGTAGGTGGTAGGTGTCAAAGTAACATCTTCATGGATTCAAGGTTTCCCTGTAAAATATTGCCTAAAACGTCACATTGCCTCCTCTGGCTTACCATCTGAATTTTAATAAGGACTGTTCCTATTATATTCTTCTTTCTATATTGCATCCTGGTGCCTTGTGTCCCCCTGTTAAACAATGCATTTGGACTCAGCCGTCCATTTGACGCAAAGAGAGATCTTCATTTATCAGAGCTGGCCACCTTCTTCCACTACTCCGAGATCCAGTTCTGATGATCACTATTGGTTCTTTTGTTGGTCTACAGGGGTCATTATTTTCGCCCTGAGTAGGATTTTGCTATGCAGACCATTTTGCAACAAACTGTAATGCATTTTGTATTAAAATTAAATCAGAACCAGCATTAACTTCTTTATTAATTTGAGCAACAGTAGCTTATCTGGAAGATGCCCATGTGCATGAATGAACCTTGGTTGACCAGTATCCTTGTAATAGTTCACCAATGTTCCTGTCTTTTGCATAGATGCTGGAAATCACAGGCCAGAAACAACCCACAAGACCTGCAGTTTTGAAATGCTCTCATCCAGTCGTCCATCCCATCACAATTTAGTCATTGTCACATTTCCTTAAGTCCTTTTGCTTCCCCATATTTTTTGCTTCTTAAAAACAAACAAACAAACAAAAAAAAACTTTGAGGACAAGAAGTTTTTCACTTTGCCTTCCATTGTTCAAAGGATGGACACTAACAGGAATAAACTATTGTTGTTGTTTCCTGCATGACAGCTCAAAACTGATGGTTCTGCCTTCTCAGTAGTTGTCCATGCAGATACTTCTCCATAGTCCATTAACTTCTGTACATTTTTAAAGGTCATCTTTTCCGCTATCAAAACCCAACAAAAAAACAGTCTGTGTTGTAGAGTATGGAGTCAAAAATAAACCTCTTCCTGGAACAAGCAAATGAGCACAGTCATTGTCAAACCCAGGAGTACAACTCAAAGTACAACTCAGACTTGTTCTTAAAGAGAAATCATTAGTCAGTTTTTCTTTTAATTCAACTCTATACTTATCAGAAGTCCTCTTAAAACAATGGGAATGCAGTAGCAGATGTCAGTACATGATAAACTTTATGAAAACACTTAGCAATTTTTGCTAACATTCACTGATTCCATTTTGTCATATTCAGTTGTTTTATTAGCCACTAGATACTTCAAATAAAATCAGAGAATTTTCTGCAACAAGAAGCCACCAACATGGTTGATTTTGAAAGAAGAAATTCACAACACTGAAAGAGTTCAGATGCTAGCTTTTGTATTTAACCAGTCATTTATTAAAGACCTTAGCCACAACATAAATATTTCTACAGTTGTTTTAGAATATAAATACTGTATTTAGAATAAATCATTACTTCCACACCTGCTGTAGTATACTGTGAGCAAAGAGTTAAATCTGTAACTGAATAACTGTAACTGGTTTTTAATTTCTGTTTTCTTCATTTTTCACTGTTTTCTGAAGTCTAAGTTTTTATTGTATAGCTCAGGAGTCAACAACCTTTATGCAACTAAGAGCTACTTCATGGGTACTAAGTGATATAAAGGGCTACCAAATTAATACACACAGTTTACTTTTAATTATATCACTTAATGATTTATGTCATTTTGGAGCAGCTCTGCAGGCTACTCATATGGTCTTCGAGGGCTACTTGGTGCCTGCGGGCACCAGGTTGGTGACCCCTGGTATAGCTAAAAGACTGAATACTTAAATACTTGGAAATGGTGAGAATTCTGCAGAAAGTAATACACATCATTTCCAAAGATGCAGCCTTATTTGACTTTATAACATTGTATGTACAATGTGAAATTGGTTATTGGTTTTCTGTTACATCTATTTGAATATACTATCTGTAAAACTCACATTAAAAAGTATTGCTTGGGTTTACTTTTATTTTCCTGTCCAGATACCCTGAATAGAAAATAATTTCTAATTGTACCAAAAAAACGTATAATAATAAACGGACGTCTGAAGTGAGTTTTGACTTCATGTAGAAATTTATGTACATCTGGCTATTTAATCTTTATGTGTGATGTCTGACTTGAGTGAAAATCCAGTGTCATGAGAACATAAACTCAATTACACATTCATTTTGAGCAAGGAATCAATGTTAAAGTGAAAATGAATGTAAGACCTACATGTTTTTGCTCCCGTTTTGTCCTTGCCTGCATCGAAAACTTGATTTACATTGAGTTTTCAATGTGTTTTCAAATGTTCTTTTAAATGTTTTTCATGTTTTATTGGTAATGACTATATTTAACTGTAAGCAAATATATGATGGACTCGTGACTTGTCTAGGGTGTACCCCACGTCTCATTCAATGACTGCTGGAGATAGGCAGTAGCCCCTTTAACCCAGCAAGGACAAGTGGGTATAGACGATGGATGGATAATATGGATAAATAAATAGATGACAAAGACAATATGCAAATAATTATTGAGGGGAACTCTTTGGAGCTTTTTAAGAAAGCTTTTTTTTTTTTTTTTTTCAAAATTTTTGCATTTCTAAGGGAAATTACAAAAAAAAAGAAAATGGGTTTCAAATATTAGTCATTTAATTTAGTGACATCAAACCACCCAATTAGCATATAGATACCAAAATGAAGCGTTGTAAAATCATTGTGCATTGCATATGCAGATGAAACATTTGTTACATGATGCATGTCAGTAGTCACCCAGTAAGAGTTGTGCCATACAGTCCAACGAGTTTTATGCGATGTATTTTGCATACTAACTTGTGGTAGCCCTTCAAATAATTTCCTAGTGATTTTAGTCCTTTGTTCAACTCTACAACCCAGTATTATGATAACTGCTAGTTAGTTACAATTCATTTTTATGTAGCGATTCACTGAGAAATAGAAATTCGGAAAGCTCAAAAATTGTTCTCCCTATCAGTAAACACACCATATGTAGGCACAATAAGGTCGTGCTGACAACAGCACTCTTCAGTGTTTGCTGTAACTCTGAAGACTAAAAGTTAGCTATTTTTAGTATCAGTAAGGTGTTTAAAACTAAAGTCAGATGAGGTTTCAACTTAATTATCATACTATTAGTAGAACCTAGTTCTACTTGATTGCTCTCTCTCACGATGTGTCATCACTTCTGCTCTAAAAGTACATAAGTAAAAGAAAAATATTTTTGAAAGCTTATATCTTCTTATACTGTAGAATCCGAAATCTGCTAAAATTGGCATTAGTAGGTCAAAGCTTTACAAAAACCAGAGATTGAAAATTAGCTGCAAAACTCCAAGTGGTGGAACTCTATTTTAAGTTTAAAAGCTACTTTATTGCTGACAGAGGGCTTGTTGTTGAGACAAATTATTGGGATTTCTTTTCAAAAAAATATGTGCAGCAATAACAATTTGTTGCTACACATATCAACATCCCCATAGTAAGAGTCAGGGTCACTTAGACTGAGATATTACATTAAAGGGTCTTTTTAATCAGTGCATTTTATATGTTGCAACAAAAAATATGATGACTATTCAATCTTCTTTGTACTCATTCACTATCATAAGACACTGCTACGCTACATTAAAGGTGACCTGCATCAATTCTAAATGTTCCTACTGAACCTGACCACAGTAGGGTTATATGAAGGCCAGCACAGCCAGCATCCACATTAAGTAGCGAGGCGTGCTGTTTCCTCAATGATCTCAGCAGCAATCACATCATAGCCTCAACAGCCACTGTATGTTCCCGAGGGGAAATGCATCAGAGCGCAACAACTCTATGAAAAGTCAGTTACATTTCTCAGTTCTGCCTCCATCTCATTCACAGGCAGTTAGTCTTATTATGTATGACAATAGATCTAGGATAGAGGATTACAACCTTTATTAAGGCTGTAGTCAAAGTGCAAGTTGGAAGCTTGTTATTAACATATATCTTACCAGTGTATACCTACATTATTTGAAATTGAAAGGACTCAGTGCTTAGAGTTTGATCTGTTCAATATTTGCTAGTGCTAAGATTCTTGAAAGAATATTTGAAACATACACTGAATTTAAATAAGTGTTTCTTATGCTGGATAACAGTAGCAATACTCAGAACATAATTAAAATATAATTTCTGAATCTTCATCTGTTGTCCATAGAAAGCTTGGAAATGGTACAGCTTTCATCTTGTATTGCAAGGTGTTTCTTGGCTATATGCCTTTTTGTTCAGCTTGGTTGGCTCCAGCAGTCAAGATCGGGATGTGATTTCCTGGGTGTGCAACATACACTAAAGCGCCTATGCTTCAATCTTTACTTGCCAGGTTGGCCACGGGTTTTCTCTGTGAGCTACCGAAGTCAGTGCAATTAAGCAGAAGCAAAACTCAGTCAAGTGAAGCACTAATCAATCCAGCAAAGACAGGAAACAACATTAACTGGCAATCATTATGCCTGTCTGCCATTAGGATTTGGATAAACTGCTTGATATCTGGACTGAGGGGAAGTAAAACTTAGTTTAACTGATTAATAAAAAGTTTCTTTTTCTCACTGAGAAAGTTAGGAGAAATTCAGTTTTATTACTGATATGAAATTCTAATTTGTGGTTAAGTCATTCCAGATATTACTAAATAACAAACAATGCAGGAAATAATTTAGATAACCAGTATTAATCAAACAGATTAAAGAAGATAAATCAAAAGTTTCTGTCACATTGACTTAAGGTTGGAAACACAGACTGCAAGTCAAATTGCACAAAATAAACATGGAATTCAAGCATTTTGAAATAACAAGAAAGGAAGCAACAATGAACCACAGAGCAAAATCAGGCAGTAAACGCGACACAATCCAAAAAACCTAACACCTTGTTCTGCAGATTTAGTTTTCTGTAACTGTGAAGTTATTACTACAGTAATGTGCGATGAAAGACGAAAGAAGCATTCAGCTTCAAAATCAACAAAATTTGAGGTTGGTGCAAAGAAGCCAGCGGCAGCATAATTACGTAATACTGGCTACCTTATTAATGCTGGCGGTTCAGTATGATAATGGATCTTGCCTTCCTCACACCTCAATTAACAAGTTTCAGCACACCACAAATAATTGGCTGCAATATAAGGTTCAAGTAGTTCCTCAAATTACTTGCTTTAATTACTTAGTTGAAATTCAATCACTTTTTAGATTAAACTCAGTTTGAAGAGCAGTATCTACACCATTAATAATGCTGGGCAACACTGTGGGATCATGTGCAGCTCCACAGCCTGCAGTGACTTCAGATAATCAGGAGCTAATGTGCATAGTGGTGTCTACCATTGGCACTCAAATGAGGTCTAGCTGATTTTATTTGTATTATGATCACAAATCCCATTAAAAGATGGATTTGTCAGGTTCTGTACTTTTTGGATTTTTGTTTCACAGTATTTATTTCTTATTTTCATTATTTTCCCAGTTAGTCTAGTTCTCAGTTTGAGTATTTCAGTTAATTTTAGATTATGTTTGTTATCCTGTGTCACTTAGATTAGGTTAGTCTTGTTTTCGTTTTTACTTTGGTTCAGTCTTTTCTTAGTTATTCTAGTTATCTCCTTGTCTAGTTATCCTCCGTTTCTGTTAGATTCTTGTTCCTCTGTTTACTCTCCATTGCCCCCCTGTTGCCATTCTATCACTCTCTATCTTCAGTCTCCCTCTAGCTCCTTCCCCACACCTGCAAACATTTAGTCAATCAGCCTCAGCCATTGTTCTGCATTCACTCCTAGTATTTACGCTCCTCTCTTTCTCCCACTCCTTGCTGGTTCCTCTTGTTATTCTACCTGCTGTCAACCTGTTTCCTTGCCTGAGGTCTTCCCTGGTGTGTTCATGATTTTGGTTTTCCTCTGGCTTCCTGCATCCTCCAGTTTTTTTGTCATTCATTATTAAATCTTCAATAACTACTCACTGCCTCTGCCATTCTACATTTTGGATCCTCAACAACCACCACAAATCACGACAGGCTTCTTGTGATGACTCTGCAAAGAAGACAGTATAATGCATTTAAGATCTGTTTCAAAGAACTGGTTGTAATGGCTCAACATTTGGATTCATTCATAGAACCAAGATTGATCTTGATAAGCAATATTAAAATGTTCAGTGACACAAGTGTTGCATTACAGTCTTAGTTGTTGCTATGGAACCCAGGTTGCAGCATGAATGTCTAGAGATAATGAATGATACTATAAATAGAATGCATCTTTGCTGATTTCTTTCATTGCTTCAAGGATGATTTAAAATCAGTTTATGATATAGATTTCCCTAGTTTGTGAGGGTAGTTAAAATCAGTAAACAATGCATGCATTTTTGGGGTATTTGTTTATGCATCCAGTAAAATATTTGTTATGCCACTAGGAATCTAGTACTGGCTATGAATAACTAAACAAATGCTTAGGGAAATTAATAAAACTAGTAGATCAAAATTACCAAGTCGAGGCACCACCTGATTATCAGGAAAATAATGGTCAAATATTTCATTTTATAATCCTTAGGTTTTAAAATAATAGAAGGAAGGGATAAGTCCAGCACCGGTGTTATCTGAACAGCAGGGTACTACACGTGCATGGAATAAATAAAGACCTTTCTCTCCAATATAAATTTTAACAAAAAGAATTCAATCTTGCAGTTAAACACTCTAATCAACAACCTCACTATGTACATGAGAAAAAGATAAGAGGGATGACACTAAAACTACTGAAGGTTAAACAGTACAAATATAAAAACATAAAAATAGAACCAATAAAGTGATCCAATGTTGTCACATTCAGTATGAATTGTAAAGATTGAGAAACCAGATTTATTTCATGAAATTAGTTAGTTTTAACTAATTCAGCTTTATTTACACCCAAATATATCGTGTACTCCTCACACAGCAACACCATAAATATGTAACAAATAAAACATGAAATAACCCATAGAATGATCTCACAGTCCAGTATGACTATGCATGCCTAAAGACCAAGGATTATATTTAACTGTTTTGTTGGTGAGGCAAATTAGCTCTAAATTAATTAAAATTAATTTAGACTAATTGACAGGCTTGGTATATCCTCCAAATACCATTTCACAATGCAAAAGATAGAACTTAATTTTAAGGAAGTAATGCCTTATTGGTTTTTGACTGAATTAGAAATCAATAATGTAACTTGGAGAACTAAGTCATAATCTATCAACCAATGATCGATAATTTAATAGCTTGGAATACCATGCAGGTGGCTTATAAGAACACAAAGAAGCTAATGTTTTGCAGTTTTTTAAACAATCTCTTTGAAGTCCATGTTCGGGTCTGGGGTTTTCACCCATCCTTGCAGTTTCTTAAGTTCTTTCAGTTGTCCACCTGGGGGAGTCATGGAGCATGGTTTGCCAGACCGGTTGCAGCAGGTATGCTACCGCACACTTGTATTCCATCCAGCCTCATCAAGTGGAGCTTAAAAGAAGCCTGCTGCCAGTCCACTGGCACCTGAGTGTTAACCTTAAGTGGTAACTTAACAGCTCACTCCTTGGCAGTGTCTAGCCATCTGCAAACCTCCAGTAATTATTCTGGTTCTTTTACCCATTGCTGGCAGCCCAGGGCTCCTCTTCCTCATTTTCATCACTAGCTGACTCGAACCCTGTCTGCCCTCCACTATGATCCTTGACTCTCAGTCAACTAACCTCCAAGATCTCAGACACCGCTCACCTCTCCCTGGTCTCCATCTAGAACAAGTCAATTCATCATTTCCTCATGAAATTCTGTCATTCTGCAATTCATCTCCCGATCATCCTCATGATATCTCTCCTCCCTCTGTCCCCAGAGCTCCAGTCAGCCCAGTTCCCGCACCATTCCCTGGATCAGAGTACAACCTCCATAATCACAATCTTATACTTTATTGTAATAAAAGCTTTAATTTTTCATCTGCTTCCTGAGAGTGTTCATACATGTGGGTCAGGCATTTGCCAAAAAACATGACAGTCCAAAATACTGTTAAAAAAACAATATTGTTTGTCAGCAGTTTGCTGACTGCACAAGCAGGGAAAAGCTATATTTTGGAAACCACATTTAGCTTAACTACTATCAGCTTTAACAAAAGGGGACATTTTAAAATGTTTTTGGGGCTATTTTATGTAGAATAGTGGCCAAAAGATGAAAGGAAATTACCCACGTAAGTGACAAGCTCACCTTTCTGGAGTACTGATGATTTTTAAAAACACTCACTGGAATGAAGTTTGACCAGTCCAAACCGTAGGTGGCTTAAGCAGCAGCATGTGCAGCCTAATAATGCAGAAACACCATAAAATACACTAACACTTAAATTGATCATCCTAAGCTATTTCTGCCCAGAAAACAGCCTACTGTGACTAGAGTTCCGACGGATGAGGTGAGCTTAGCCATTTGTTCCCTCCCACTAAGCGGGTGGGAAGGAACAGTTAGCTGCTCGGCCAACAAGTCAAGTTTATTTGTACAGCACATTTCAGCAGCAAGGCAGTTCAAAGTGCTTTACATCATACAAACAGCTTGTGTGTGGTAAACAGGCTCAGAATGTGGCATTCTCAGCTCCGGTCCTACATTAAATGCAGCTGTTTTTGGCCGGCAGGTGGCTAGACTCAGTGAAGCTGCGTCTCTCAGCTTTGGAGCGAAGCTGAATAGGCTACCTTATCTCCCTTCAGGGAACTGGCAGCCAGTGTCAGTTGCAGATGGCAATCTTAGGGAAACTGTAATTCCAAGGTTTCTTCTCCAGAATTCTGAATAAAACCAGGATCAAGGTTTATTCCTTCAGTCAGGGAGTAAAGGTACTGGATGAACAAAACATTAACCTATATATCTTTTTGGATCCAAACCTCATGGCCTTCTCTCTGCTGGCAGGGGGGGTGTTCATGTCTCCTTGATGTCAACCTCCTGTGTCAAAAGATGGAAGTTTTGTCCTAGTTGTGGGGTCATAAGCTTCCCATGACATCACAGAGCTTACTTCCTGAAACTCCTACTCTTCCTGTTGCTGGTTTAAGGCAGTGAATTTTTGAACCAAGAGTAATACCAGCCTCCTGCACCTCCTGCAGTTTCAGTCCTTCATGGCTGGATCCACAACATATTTTAAGGTCCTATGTATTGTAAAAATGTGACAAGTTTTAGACACAGTTCAATTTTCTTCAGTTTCAGTTGGTGGCTTTTGGTCTCAGTTAAGTAAAAGTAAACATGATATAATTCACATATGTGTTTAATTAAATATTGAAGGAGTTAGATCTTCCTGGACTACAGTTTGTGCCCCTCCAAAGGCTCTTTATGTCCATACATACTAAATTTATACTGAAACTAGTCCTGTGAATTAAATTGCTTCTTTAAAATGTTTTTGATGAGTTGAAGCAATTGTTTGAGGTTTTAATGAAGTGTAAAAGCGGAGTTGGTGCATCAAAGCAGTTTGCATTGCCTTTGTTTTCAAGTGCATATTTATTTTTGTAGATAATTTGAGAGAAAATTAAGCAGGGATTTTATAAACTAAGGCAGTTGACTTTTTGTTTTACATGTTTGCATATACTATCTACTTCTATGTGCACTTCACTCAGAAATTAGACACAAACATAATCAAGACCGCCAGATGCAAACAATGGTCACCTATTTTTTTCATCAAGTTGCAGGCTCTCTCCAGTCACTAGCACAGGAGATAAAGTGAAATTAAGAAAGGGATAGGGAAAAATAGTTCCTCAGAGTGACTAATGCTGACAGTTTTCTTTGAAACAATGCTCAGAATTTTAAAAAACACCCGACTGTATCAAGGAGGAATCATATTTAGAATCCTAATTTGTAAAGGATGTAGATGCCCCTACTTAGCCGCAAACAGTAAATGTCTAAATCTTTTCTTTGTATTTGCATTTCAAATAATCTGTATGCAGTGATGTCAGTAATGGGTTACTGCAACCCCTTTTTTCAGTAACAAGTAATTTAACGCGTTACTACTTTTAATCCTGTAATAAGATAAAAATTATTTTTCCAAGTCACTGTGCATTACTATTTTTGTCATTTTACTGAATAAAAAGATATAGCTACAGTTGCTTTCCTCTTGTCTTGGGGAGTTACGTCTTGTGTAATACCACAGTGACACAAACGTAAACAATGAAGGGATGACAGAGATGCACGTTTTCTAGCTGGAAATACAGACACTATTTTGTGTTTGTGTCAGTTAAAGATGACAATATCAAGGTTCTTTGCTTCCTCTGTGCTGGCGACAAAGTGCTATTGTCACACCCTTGAAAACAGGGGAGACAGAAGAACGAGAGTGATTTTCAGTACTTCTCTCAGTTTAACACATTGAGGAGAGAGTGCAAAAGTCCCACAGTGGAGAATAGAGACACTACCAATCGATCACAAAATAGGCTTACTAACTGATTGCTGATGTACAGATCAAAATTTCCTTGAATAAAATGACGCAAACATTAATACATGAAAAATAATAACTTTTCAACAATTTTCTCACTGTATTTACATTGTTTTAAGCTTATGTCAGCTAACATGAATTATTTTTTTAGTAAACCTTTTTTACTGTCAATTTTATTTATTTTTTGTTTTTTTTTACTGTCAACTCCTGTAGTATGAAATCAACTTAACAACTGCATATTTTAGTACTCCACCGGGGGTATAATCATAGTCTTCCAACCCATCAAACTACCTAGCTTCAAAAATACTACATCAAATTTGAAGAAACATTTGGAGACAGCAAGTCCCACCAGGTGGTGCAAAGCAGAGAGCTGCGACTAAAATGCAGGAGGTCCCCCACCACCCAGACAACAAAAGCTGGACTTTGGTGCAAAACCAGTTAGCGGGAGATACTTGAAGAAGTTGGTCGGGCAGTATGTAGTCGAGGTAATGCTGCCCGTAAACACGGTTGACTCGCACTGGTTTTTATGTTGAGGCGGTGGGGGCTGTTGTCGGCAATTGCTGAACATAACTAATACAGCAACTTGTAATCTAACTTAGTTACTTTTAAAATCACTGCGGTTGCAGTTCATGTTCTCGCAATTATATTAACATACAGCTAGCGCTGCAAGGTAATGGTTTTCATAAAGGAGTGTTTATGTGTCAGAATGCCCCATTTAAAGTCAGGACCTAACACCAATTAAGAATTTATGGAAAGACTTGAAAACTGATGTTCACAGAAACTTGCTATCCAATCTGTCTGAGCTAAGAAGACAGGGCAAAATTTGAGCCAGGTACATAATCGAAAAGATTTGCAACTACTGCAGCAACAAGGTGGTTCAATGAGGTATTGACTCAGGATAGCTAAATAGTGATGTACAGCACTTTCCAGGTCTTTATTTGTGTAAATTGATGAAACCTATGCTTCCCTTTCCTTCATCCTCATAATTATGGAGTACTTTTCATTCAGTTACGCATGTGAAAAAGTTCAACAGGTTGAAATGTTTTCGCGTCTCAATGTATGAGTCCGGGTCATACACGGATGAGAAATGAAATTGTTTGGTGTGACAATGTAAGGAGACACATTTACTGTAGATCTGCTGACTTCAGACTAAAAACCTAAAAAAGGTAAAATTGTCTTTCTCAATACATGAAGTACTGTCAAGAAATATGAATCTAATAATTGCTTCTCCTTCAGTGTTTCCCTGAAACATTATGTCCACTCCTGACCTCAGTTCTGGTGTATGTGAATTATTTCTGGGAGTGTGCTGAGAACCATGAATTCCATTACTGTCACTCCTACGCAAATGATTAAAACATGGTCTTCCTCTCTGCAGTTTGCTGCTTGTATGCAGGAAGTCACCTCCCAAGTATCTTTGAGACCAATTTCCATTTAATGTCCTGCTGTGACACAAACGGGAATTACTGTGACCTCCCACATTGATTGGCTAGGACATAATTTGCAAGCATCCATAATTAGGATAGGAGTTAATCCCTCTGTGTCTAGTTGCTGCTTCATATTTTCCTTCCTGAGAGCTGACCTTCGTTAAAGATAAGGAGCATACCTTCCTTCTCTCCATTCGAGAGGAGTTCTGAGTCCAGATGATAAACTTAGCCTTTGAGCATATTTTCTTGTTCAAACCGTATCCTCCATTTCTGGTTCTTTCTCCGTGAATCAGCAGCTAATTAAGAATACCCCATGCCGGCTCTCCCAGATTCTCTGTCACCTATTCTCTCCATCTACTAATTTGAACTTTATGTCTGAACATTCAGTTCTACTTCTGGATATTGACAAGGTGACACAGACAAGAAGGTCAGAATATGTTAAACCAGAGAAACTGGGGGGGGGGGGAGTATCTTGTCCAGGCTGTTTTTAAGATGGGCATCAGCTTTAGAAATGATGACGAGACGTCATTAGTTTGACTAGGGAAAGTGTAATGCCAATGCAAGCACCTAAAATCTTAGTGTTTCAGATTGTTAGGTGTGAGACCTCGTTATCATGAGGATTTATTGGTGAAAAGTGTTTCTAAAAGGTGAAAAAATGTCTTACTAAAAAAAAAAAAAAAATTAATACTAATGAATATCACAATTAAAAATATTCTAGATATTTCCCTTCTGAAGTAATATCTAGAATGAAGCCATTTCTGCACCTCACACTTTTTACAATACACCATATCAGAACCATCACAAACTATTTTAAAATGTGTGCTGTTTCACTGTAGGTCTCATTCTTTATAAAAATAATTTTTATTAAATACAGATACATAAACAGACTGACAGATTGTTCTGTAAGTAGTGTAAAAAAATTAGGCAAAGTTTGACCAAATCTTTACTTTCCTAACTCCTGTTTCCATTGAAGGTAGTCCTGGTGCCAGCAAAGCTTTGAAAATGCTATTTCTTATGTTTTTATAAAAACAAGTTTCATAAAACTCAAACTGTTTTTAAAAAAAAAAAAAAAATCTTTGTTCAGTGTATCACAATCCCATGTAGGTTATTTTAAGCTTTAAAAGAGAGATGATCAAATACTGTCCAAATTCCATGAAACTTGTGAAATAGTCCTATAAGTTAGCACTGCAACTTGACTACAGCCTTATATCCTTCATATAAAAAAAAAAAAACAATGCTGTCATTTACAATATGCAACATCATTCAATTATTGTGGTCATTCAATGTTGATACTCTACAGCAGAGACTCAAAGTTTGGACTCTAATCCAGACCAAATGGCAAATCAGTCTGGCCCTATTCAACAACTTATTTTTAGGACACACTCCACTGAGACTCAGTTGAAAGCTAGAGATTTGAATAAACCTCAGCACACTGAGATTAAAGGGTCATTTGTAACTTCTGCACTCAAAGCAAAGTGCACTGTTTATGCAGCAGAAAAACAAGTTTTTTTGGTGTGTTTTGTTTATACACAAATAACTGGAACCACAAGAAAACATGGTATAAACCAAATTAATGACAAGTCACATTATCATATCTGAAATGTTTATTTAATTAAATGGGCTCTTTCTTCGTCATTTCTTTTTTATGTATGATACTTTACAAAGGCATTTATTAATCCCAATAAATTTTGATTTATTTATTTGCCTTTGAACAGTTTAAATGGCATTCATTAATCATATGATTTGAAATCTGAGTTACATTTACTTTGTAAAACATGAAATTCTAAAAGTCATACAAAACAATTTAACTTTGAGGGAAATAAAATGTATAATTTCATGGGATCGATTTTCGAGTCAAAACAAGTATTCATAACGACTTCAATCTGTCGGTGTGCAAATGATCCTCACGATCTACCCCAGTCTGCTTTGCAAGGTGGAATGACTAACGGAAACAGTAAAATGTCACATTTATGAAATTTTAAATATTAATCCATAATTTCTCACCACGTCGGATAAACGTTCCGTATTCATGCCTGCAGATACAAAAACCAGGTAGTGGAAGCAGACTGCCTGAAGCAAAAATATCAACGTTGCTGTCTTATGGTGTCCAATGCGTAAAGCACAGCCACAAACTTCTGACCAATCACAACAGTCTGGGGGGGGGGGTGGCATACCTTGGCTCAGCTGCAGCTTGGCTCCGTGTCTATGCTGTGTTCCCGAAGTACTCCATCTTCATTTTGCGAACCTTGCACACGGTGAAGCTCGTGTCAAGCTCGGTTTTCCCGGGCATTCGGTAAAAACTAAAGTGAATCTAAATGTTTGCTTTCAATGAAAATGGGGCTATTTAAACCACTCTTTTTTTGTAGTTTCCTCTTTATTATGGTGCTTTCCGCACATCCGTAGGTTGTAGTATCATCTGCGCGTTGACGTCAGAACGTCCCGTGTAGTTACAGAATGGAGGACGACAGGCAGCGGATTTGTTTTGTTTATTAGGTTTTAAAATCGATTTTGGGACATTTTAAATCGATTCTGAATTCCAGTAAATGAGAATCAAGATTCTTATGTAAGTCGATTTTTTGGCACACTCTTAGTAGATAGTATCATTTTCACATATTTTAAAAGTAATCAATTTTAATATGTAATTTAATCAATACAATTTTAATAAAATTGTTGTTATACACATATAATTCAGACTGCTCTGGATGGTTTTAGTCACTCTGCTCAAGCTCTCTCAAAGAAGCTGCAGATCTAATTTTTACTGTAGTTTTAAATAGCCCAAAACTTATATCCATTCATCTACTGATTATACTCATTTGACCTTGCAGAGTTGGAACTTGGGGATAAATAGCCTATCTCAATTGGTCATTAGACAAGAGCTGTGGTGTCACCAGTCCATCACAAGGTAATATAGAGACAGAAAAGACGTAAAAAAAAAACATACATGTCATTCATACTGAGGGCAATTTAAGGAGACCAATTAACTTAACAATCATGTTTTTGGACTGTGGAAAGAAATCAGGGTATAACCCACGACTACATGAGAACATGCAACCTCCATGCAGAAAGACCCTAGGACCTTTTTGCTGCAAGGCAACAGTGGTACCAACTGCAACACCATACGGCCTCAAAACTCATATATTATTAATTTATATATGTCCATTTTAGAATTTTTTACATTCCCCAAGAGCGTGCCTGGTCCTTGCGCTAGTCAAACGGTTTTATTTTTGTGATAATTTAGGAAGGATAAAATAGTTAAGGTTTAAAGCCATCTGGAATAAGCTAAATTACCCAGTTGGAAAACAGTGATAAAGAGAAATAAATTTTGATGTTAAATTTACAACTCTGCAATTAAAGAAGCACCTTATAACTGACAGCTATATCTTTACAAGACTAAGAGGTAAAATGCGAAAGTTGTAAGCCAAGGTGCTTATAGCTATGAAGATCTGATAAACTTTTTTTTTTTTTTTTTTTTGCAGTCTTTTGGCTCTCAGTGCTGAAGTTGACTTAGAGCTGAAATTGTGCTAGAAGCAAGCTGTGGTGCAGCTCACTGCAACTGAATGTTTGGTTGCAGTGAAATCTGCACTCTTTGTTGCAGTATCAAAATTATTGATTTTGGTCCCTGAGTTTTGTTTGGCCAGTTCTGTTTAGCTGAGGGGAAGAAAGAAACTCGAACAGAAGTAAAATCGACTTATGAAGGGAGTTAAACTTATGATGTTTTTCACATGTACAAATCCTTTTCCCCACCTTTTCTTGCTCTACATGTTTCTCATGTTCTGTTTGCTGTCAGTGTTGTCTCTCCTAAGCAGATGTTGTTTTAATTCTTGTGTAGACAGTCTTGTCCCAACTAATTAGGATATCTTGCAAAACAGGATTCTTCTGCTGTGTTTCGACTTTAGGTGATAGTTCCACAATACACATCCAATCACAAACCCCCCCTTTAAAAATCTTTGTCTTTTCACATTGTACAAGTCAATATGTCTAAATCTAGGGCCATGTGTGCTTTCAGAACATGCAGCTGAGATTACGAAACCAAGTGGGTGGGACTTACAACTTCTGGCATTCACTTATGCAAGATAAAACATAAGCATGACCTGAAAGGGGCAAATGAGATAAGGGATGTTTACGGAAATACTCATTGTTTTTGCCTTTCACTTGCATGGAGACAGAATAAAACCTCTCATTCCATCAAATCCTACTCTATCATTTGATATTTTTCTCAGTGTTTTACCTGTTGAGTTTTTTCTGAGTTCTGATTTTCTTTTTTTTTTTTTGTTGAAGATTTTCATTAGCTTAAAGTTAATGTCTTCCAAACATCTGATAGCAATAACAGCAGCCCACTTCAGACTGTATAGACTCTGACTGTCTTCAAAAACAGATAAAAAATATGTTTAAAAAAATATCCTGACAAGTGTAGCTGGGGCCTAAATAATATGATATGCAGCTATCAGTGCATCAATGGGCTGAATAGGCAACTAAAGATATTTATATACAACTCATGTCTAGTTTTTAATCTTTACATCTTTTGTGGGGTAGTAAAATGAATAACCATAGGACTATTGATTTGTAGGACATACCTGGATATATCTATGAAGTTGCTCAAACACAAACCTTATTCTGACAATGTCAGGCTTTATAAATCTGTTATTTCATTACAACCATATTGTTATCTATAAAGGCTGTAAAGGAGTTAGAAATAGAATGACATTTTGTATTTAGGCTTTTGGGATTAACAGATAAGAAGATTTCCCTTTTCCCTTTGGTGTTCTGTTGCCTTCACATTGAATATTGGAGCCTAGGCATAAATTCAATCTGGAAGACTCTCCAGCCTCACCTGCGTCATCCATCCTTCACGTCATGCACCTCAGCATCAGTCCACGCCTCGTCGTAGCCAATCATCATGCAAGTCTCCCTTTTATAAGGTCCTCCATCCATGGCTCCATCTGTTCTTCAGCCAAGCTACAACCCACCTCCACCCCTTCTCCACCCTCATCCTCTCGACCCCTTCAGGGTTTCCTCCTCTCTTCGGCCTCCACCACCAGTGTCCGGGCCCCGGGGGTGAGGTGGGGGGAGACATCTCTTATCCTAGTCCTTGGGATGTTCATCCAAGCTTATAGCAATTCTCAGCATCCACGTCTTCTGCCGGGGTCTGAGCGCCAAATAACTTATTAATTTTAAATAAAACTTTCTAATTGCTACTTTCTCTCCATCTGAGTCTCTCCAGGTTGAATTCTTAGTGATTAGTCACTGTGCTACTAGCCTGAGAGAAAAACAAAAAAAAAAACAAAAAAAAACCCACATTTTTTAAAAATTTGTTTTAGTTTTAAAATGTTATTGTCTTGAAACTCAGGAGAAACTTGTGATGTCATGTTGGACTGTCACTGCTTGATGGGGTAGAGCATACAGGAACTCAGTGTATGTTTGGAAGGGTAACAGGAGCAGGTGGGGAAATGGGTGTGGGGTTCAGGTGATGCAGAGTCATGGGAACATGCAAATGGAACTGGATGTGGAATGAAAGCTGATTTAATAATTGGCAGGTAAAATAGTCAGCAGAGAATTTGAAAAAAAAGAACCAGCTGCGTTCTGTTCATTTGGCATGACACTTTGCATACCCCCCAAGGTGAGAAGTCTGCTTTCACTGTGTGAAATTCAGTGAACAATGGTGTGATTTCAACTGAAAATTTCCAATTTTATGGTAAGTGAAACAAAACCCACAATTATAAAATGAACTAGTTTCTACCTTGCAGTAAAATAAGGCTGCAATTTATAAGTTAAACAAAGACCTTTCAGGTCATATTAATCAGTTTTTGAGAAATATATAGGGGTTGTATTCCTTTTTCGCCTCCTGTTTCATGTGTAAAAAATCTTACCAGTGATAGTGTAATGGGATTTTCTTTTCAAATATATAAAATAATTAAGTTATAGACAAGCAGTATGGCTTCTGTCAATCCAGTTTAAATCAGTTTAATTAAAAATATTTAATTTATTTAAGAAAAATATTTAACAAACCTGAAGAAGTCAATGTTTGTTTTCCAGACTGCAGTGTCCTCACACCTTCCCTGCTCAGGAGCACATGGTAAAAACAGCTTTTTTTCTCTGTCATTTAGACCAGTGACTGTTAATCCTGTTCCTCAGGACCCACTGTCCTTCATGTCTTAGATGTTTCCCTGCAGCAGCACACCTGAATCAAATGAACACATTACCTCCTCAGCATGCTAGAAGACTGGCAATCACCCATTTATTTAGGACAGGTATGTGAAGACTATTGCCCCTTTCGGCATTATCACCAAAAGGAAATCACTGCAGAATTAAATTTAATGAAAGCAAGTAATCATATAACCCTAACATAACATGGATTCCGTATTAATGAAATGACACAAAAACCTTTTGTGTGTTTTGCTTAGTGCCTCTATATATATATATATATATATATATATATATATATATATATATATATATATATATATATATATATATATATATATATATATAGAGTATGTGTGTGTAAAGAAGCCATAAAAGTGTGTGCCATGTGTGGCTCCCTGCTGAGTAAAGAGCATAATGAACTTTGTAAATTCACTCTCAGTTGTATCAGCTTTGCACTTTATTTTTCTACTATAATAATGAGAGTGCAAGCTGCAATATCTTCTCTATAGTTTTGATCTTTCTTCTTACTGGCACACATCCCTCCTTTCTCTCACTCAAGATGCTACATATCTGATTTTTCTGTATTCATTCATGAAGTAACAGATTTTATACATTTCTGAACTGGTGTAACAGGACATACAGCACATTGGAAAGTAATTTAGCAACATGAATCAGTTTATTAAAAAAAATATATCCATACCTAGTTATATCCATAATACATACTTTGATCTAGGTTATTGTTGGCTTGGCAAAAAAAAAAAAAAAAAAACTACTTTAAATCCAACTCCAGAAATCATTAATTTCTCGAGGATGGTTGTATATCCGCAGTCATGGTTAAAAGAACGTATAATCTCATTGGATCTGAGGGTCTCATAAGGACCACATGAAAAATTCTCTAATCTTTAATAGGATTTGAAATTTCTGACATTTGAATAGGATTTGTGGCGGAGAACTAACACCTGACATCACTCTGAACACACCATCCCCACTGTCTAATATGGTGATGGCATCATCATGTTCTGGGGTGCTTCTCTTCAGCAGGGGCAGGGAAGATGGTCAGAGTTGATGGGAAGATGGATGGAGCCAAATACAGGGCAATCTTGGAAGAAAACCTGTTGGAGTTTGCAAAAGACTTGAGACTGGGGCGGAGGATCACCTTCCAGCAGGACAACAACCCTAAACATAAAGCCAGGGCTACAATGAAATGGTTGAAAACAAAACATATTAATGTGTTAGAATGGCCCAGTCAAAGCCCAAACCTAAACCCAGTAGAGAAACTGTGGCAAGATCTGTAAACTGCTGTTCACAAATGCTCTCCATCTAATCTGACTGGGCTTGAGCTGTTTTGCAAAGAAGAATGAGCAAAAATTTCAGTCACAAATGTGCAAAGCTGGTAGAGACATACCCTGAAAGACGTGCAGCTGTAGATGCAGCAAAAGGTGGTTCCACAAAGTATTCACTCACAGAAGCTGAATACTTTTGCACACCACACTTTTCAGGTTTTTATTTGTAAAAAATGCTTTGAATCATGTATAATTTTCTTTCTACTTCACAATTGTATACCACTTTGTGTTGATCTTTTACATAAAATTCCAATGAAATATATTCATGTATTTGTGGTTGTAATGTGACAAAATATGGAAAAATTCAAGGGGTATGAATACTTTTGCAAGCCACTGTATGTGTATATAGATATAAAAAGAGGACAAATGAATAAAAGTCAGATTCTCTTTTTCTGTATTCACTTGTACCTCCATACACCAAACCACGCATATTTTCTTTAAAATTTTCTTCCCAAGGAAGCAGACTGTTGAAATCTGTTGAAAATGTCTTTAGAATGATTTCTTCAGGTGTTTAAAAACTGTGGTTGCTTTTTCATTCATTTTCTTTCCAGACTTTGTACTTGATCATGATAGTAGTTTGCGGTTTTTTTTTGTTTTTTTTTTTGTTTGTTTTTGTTTTTTTTTTTATACATAAAAAAAAGTGTTGGACCCAAAAATTACGCTAAGATGGATAGTATTTCCAAAAAATAAATTATGCATTTTATCTTTTTGCCACCTTTTTTTTTTTTTATTTTTTATTATTGTTTCTTTTAGGCATTTTTGTGAAATTTGATCTTAATAAATCTGAATGTTTTACTCACTTAGGAACTTTCAAGCTAGGTAAATGATGTAAGTACTCTAAATAAAGTTTAATAATGTTAACTTACTGACTGCTTTAATTAAAGATCATGGTCTGCAATGACACATTCATTTCTGTAGCACAAATGGATTAAAATTGAGATCTGAGGTGTATTAATGGAGCTCTGACAATATTTCCCTGTAGAATACTGGCTCCATTATTAATAACTTTTTCATTACACACTCACAGTTTCAGTAACTCGGACCAGATGTGAAATTGAATTCTCTGACTTTACACATATCAGGGTTCATCATCTTAGAACCTGAAATTACACTGAAGGTTGTTCCAATTTCTTTGGTTTACCTTTCCTTTTGTTTTAGGCCTTCTGTTTATTTTTTGAAAAAAAAGGAATGAAGAGAATGAATGAAGAGAAGAAGCAGGCAGAAACAGCAAGCAAGCATGCAGAAGTCATTTTGACAGTTTATACATCTGAAGTCGACATGATACATTAAGAATAAGTCTGTAAAGCATAGAGATGTCCTAGTCTGATCCCAAGTATTAGTTCAGAGTCTCAATTATGGTGTTTTTAAATGATGATTACTATTGGAGTTCCTAATTAAGTTAAACTCCAGGTATCTGTTGTCCATGTACAATGATTCTATTTCAAAGTCCTATGCACCAGAATTTTAAAAAAATCACCACCTATTTTGTGTGTGCAGCTTCCAAAGCTGCACTGTATGTTGTGTGTGTTAATTTATTGCTTTCAATGACGCTGACCGAGAGACTGTATTAACTGCTGTAGCTTCCTGCCTGTGTCATGTGACTTGCTCTGCAAGGTTTGCTCAGATAGTTCTCTGTGTGGGTCAGAGGAGCTAAAACACTAGTACCATATTTTCTGGACTATATGTCGCTCCGAGTATAAGTCACAGTAGTCAAAAAATGTGAAATGAAGAGGAAAACAAAACATATGTAAGATACTCCAGAGTATAAGTCACAATTATTTAGAAATTGTTAAACATGAGGGGGACTTTGTCCATGTTTATGATATGATCCAGTGACACATTGTGTTCAGTTGCTTTTCAACAAAGTCACAGAAACTGTAGACTTTGGGTTAGACGTTTGCTGGCAGTTTCTGATGCACCGATATCTGTGCTATAAATCAGGGTGATAAGGAATGACTCCGTTCCACCAGCGGAGTGTGCAGTGGGATGGAAATCCGGGGTGATAGAGAGGCGGTTGTGTTGCATGAAGTGATAACATCAAGAAGGCCTGTCAGCAAAGTCATTTATATTCATCTCCTTGGCAACTACCAGGGTGCAGAGATGTAACTGTAACGTTCACAAGCCTCAACAGGTGTTCCAGCAGTTTCGAAAAGAAGCCTCAACAGATAGACATAGCTATCTAGACGCACTATGGTAGGACAATTTGACGAGGTTGCTCAGATTGTCACAACACAGGCAGCACGCTCTTTATGTACCCATCTGTAGACTCGTTCCTCCAGCTTTGGCCCTCTAGCTTTCAGCCCACGATTAGTTTTCTTTGTGGCTGGAGATGGTAATATTTAATCCTTGGTTCATGTCTATCAGTATGAATTAACATTCAACACATCAGTCAAAAAAATGCATCATAAAGAGTTAAAAAAAAACAACAAAAAAACAAAACAAAAAAGAGTCGGTCTTGACTATAAGATGCAGGACCAGCCAAACTAGGAAAAAAAGTATGACTTATAGTCCGGAAAATACAGTAATTACAGTTTACAATGTTTAAGCCAAAGCTCTAAGGTTTCCAAAGAAGAAAAACAACTTTTCTGTAAGTTTTATCCACAAAAAATTACACTGGAACTGCAGTAAAATTTGCTATGAGACAAAGTTTCAAAGAGTCCAATCAAAGTAAAGAGTAAGCATGCCAGTCTTTACTCTTTTTCCACTGAAAGCTACAGTAGTATTGAAAAAGGCCAGCTGTGATGGAGAGGTACTAACTGCAAGAGCCATCAGTGATGTATGTGGATCTATTTGTGGACCAATTTCCTTTCATCTGTATGCTTAGAGACAGTGACAGCTGTGCTCCCAGCTGTTTCTCTCACCTTCTTCCATTGTTTGCAGTTTAACCTATGATAAGCTTAACTGTTGATTTCTGCAAGTGTTTTAAACATGCACCCAAAGTGAAATGGGATTATTCCTGTTAGTGTGCTATTTTTCATCGGTTACCAAAAACTAATAGGAATTAAGCGACCGATGTTGGATCTAATGGGTGATCAATGAAAGCTCTGCGTTTGTGGCCCTTTCATACTGCCACAAAAACTGCATAGTGGTTTGGCTGCAACGGTCCACTGGAGAAGAAATATACTCTTTACAATGTTAGAAGCATTAACAGCACTACTGAGAGTGGATCAGGTATGATTTTAGTTTTTTTTAAATAGTAGTAGTTATGCTTTATAATTAATTAATTAATTAATACCTGATCTACAGTTGAAGATTAACACTTAAAAAAAATAGTCAGATACACAACTATTCTCTGACATGTTTAAAAGTAGCCTGGCCATTGCCTTCCAGTGCAATTCCGCTCGATTCAAATCTCACTTCACAGCACAGTCAGGACTTTCTCCCATTGATTTGGATTTCAGTGAACAGAAGGAGGAGTTGTAAATGATGACGTCGATTTTCTGTGCTGTTTTAGAATTGCAGTCTGCCTGTAGTTTTAGCAACGGCAGCGGAGAAAGTAAACAAAGTCATTCAATCCGTGCTGGCCACACTTCCAAATATTGAATTAACATTAACAGCCATCTGGTTCGGCTCGACAGTTCTCTCTTCGCAGTGAGGGATGGTTGTTTACAGCACATGTAAATTCCAGTAAGCTTCTTAGTGTTGCTTTCTTCACGGTCGAGCTAGTGCACTACATACGTCACGGCCAAACATTTGGATATGACTTTACCCAATCACTATCGTTTAAAACTTCAACAGAGTCCACACCCCCAGGAAGCAATCATTTCTCAATAGCCAAGAGCCCAGAACCTCTGTATGAAGCAAAGCATAGAACAAGGGGCTGGTTTTTACCAAGGTTTTTTAAAAGCATAAACAATGCCAGATCAGTGTAGAATTAAAATGCATTTTAACTTGTTTAATTTGTTGCAATCAGGTTGATGGGGCACATAAATAAGCTAGTGTAAGTAACCACAGTCCATTTCTTCAGGTCATTGTACCAGTTTCTGAAAGTTAAAAGCACAGCTGTGATTTAATGATTACGCTATTCTATGTAAAGAGTAAAAATTTTTGTTCTCACATGGTTTAATCTATATTTACCAGAAGTTGCAAACAGAATTAATGCAAAGCATCACAGGTCATAGGAAAAAGGTGGATAGCCAGTGATGTACTGGATGTCAACTGGGCTGAAATTTGTGGGCCTTATGTTGGCTTATGGGCCCAGTATAAAATGCCCTAGAATGGAAAGCACCCATAATATAGTGCCTAAAAAGTATTCACCCTCTTTCATGTCTACCCTCTTTATTGCTTTTACAAATCAATCATGATCAACAAAATTAGGTTTTCTCACAAAAATATTTAAACAAAAAAAAAAAAAAAAAAAAACTGTTAATGTTTTAATGTCAAAGTGAAAAACTTATTGCTACAAAATAATGACAATTAAATGAAAACAATAAAAGCAAATTGATGCTAGTAGTCTCAGTGAGTGAAATGGAGATCACCTGAGCGAAGTGACTGTGTCTCAAGTGATTATAGTATAAAGACACCTGT
The DNA here is from genome assembly GCA_014839685.1 of Anableps anableps. Taxonomy (NCBI): domain Eukaryota; kingdom Metazoa; phylum Chordata; class Actinopteri; order Cyprinodontiformes; family Anablepidae; genus Anableps; species Anableps anableps. Next base: position 25,477,740 of record CM026077.1, read on the forward strand.
ATCTGGAAGGTCCATTCACTGGTTAATCACTATTTCTGGCTACCATTACAATATGAAGACAAAAGCACACTCCAAGCAAATCAGAGAAGAGGTTTCTAAAATGTATAAGTCATAAGATGGATACAAAAAAAAAAAAAAAAAAAAAAAAAAAAAAAAAAAAAAAAAAAAAAAAAAAATCTAAGGCGCTGAACATCTCCAGGAGTTCAGTTAAATTCATCATCAAGAAATAGAAAGAATATGGCTCATGTGTAAATCTGCCTCGATCAGGCCATGTAAGAAGAAGACTAATCAGAGAAGCCACCTGGACACCGATGACCACGTTGAAGGAGTTACAAGCTTCAGCAGCTGAGATGGGAGAGACTTTGCATACAATAACTGTTCCCCCTAGTTCTTCACCAGCCAAAGCTTTATGGGAGTGTGACGATGAGAAAGCCACTCATATTAAGGCTCAACTAGAGTTTGCCAAAAGACATGTGGGATAATCCATGGTGAAGTGGAAGAAAGTTCTTTGGTATAATGAGTCCAAAATGAAGCTTTTTGGCTATCTGACAAGATGCCATGTTTGGTGATGTGCTGTGTCTACAGCAAAAACAGATCATCACAAACCCACCTTTACCACTACGAAGCATGGTGGTGGCAGCATCATGCTGAGGGGATACTAATGAGCAGCAGGCCCTGGAAGGCTTGGTAGAAAGTAAAATGAATGCAGCAAAATATAGGGAAATCCTGCAGGACAATTTGTTTCCATCTGTAGTAGAACCATGGATGTCAGAAAAACAGGTTTTTCCTCAATTTACATAGTAGATAAAACAATGTAAACAAGCAACTCTCACCCACCTTTAGTTTTCAATAAAACTAATAAAATCATTGGATTGCCATATGAAATGCCAGATGTGCAACACAACTTATTGAGTTTACATCACTTATATTTAAATAATCTACCTGTTTTATATATGGTGTGATTTTGATAGGCTGAATTTAAAAACATGAGACAAAGTTAAAAAAAATAAATAAAATAAATAAATAAATAAATAAATAAAAATAAGTCAGATTAGTTAAGAGTGAGCAATAATCTTCCTCCCTTGTCACCTGTGGTGTTAACAGCTTTCATTTCAGCATTTACTATAAAACCGCATGTATCCCTCCAATGCATGGGTGATAATTGATGAGACAGTAAGCAGGATGCCTGATAATTGTCTGTATCTAAAACTTTAATTGTAACACACATTCCCTGCTGGTACACCTTGACAGTTTAAACTAAAAAGTGAAAAGTTTCTTAAAAGAAGAATGCCAAATAATTTCTACATTCCTGTTTTCCCATACCACCTGTTGTATGTTATTCTTAGAATATATATTCCCTTACATCAAAATTTGCTAAGAAGTTATTGCCCCTGGAATGAGTCTAACCTGACATGCTCTTCTGAGTGCTGACAGAATGGGTGATGAAAGCATTTAATTTAGTTAACCATAATCTTAAATTTCCACAAAGCCTTAAACTGCATTAGATTCCTTAATAACCATTAATTACATATAATGTTTAGTGATGAAGCTGAAGAAAAAAAATAATTAGATGAAGTAAACTCTGGGGTAAAGGAGTCTTGTCATAGATGATGATTCATTGTACAGTTGATAAAGTGTGGCCCCTCCCCGTCAAAGTCACTAGATTTGAATTTCTTGTTTTTTTTTTTTTAAGCTGTTTTGCTATCAGACTTTTAGTTAAGCTGCTTTCACACTGTTCATTATCTTGCCATGCTCACATATTGTAAAATGTGGCTTACTTGGGTCTAAACATGAGGAAATGTATTTATGTGGAATGTCATGTCATTTGAGCTGTATGTGCAAGTCTGTTCGAATCAAGAGTGTGGTATATTGTGATTATATAATCAGACTGAACCAATACAAACCAATCATATGGATGGTGTCAAACTCAATTACTTACATTCCATTTTGTTAATAGTCATAAAACAATGCAGACATATTTAGGTTATTGTACCAACTGGTAAAAGACTATCTATCCAAGGAAGCCCAGCCAATTGCATTGAGTCATCAACTTTGCAGCAATCTCTCATTCCAAGCAACGATGTGGCAACATGGAAACAAATTCTCTTTCAACAGGTCGAACCCCAAGCAGAACCAGTCTCAGTATGTCTCCAAGCTAAAACTATACACTACCCCCTCAGTCAATTTGGTCAACTGGTTGCCTCCTTAACAGTTGGTCAGATAGCTCCATAACAAGTCATGTATTATCTTCCATGCATCTTTTTTTCATTTAAAAATAAACACAACAAAAAAAAAAAAAAACAAACAAACAAAAAAAACAACAAAAAAAAAACTGCATTTTGATCACCATGTGAAAAAAAAAAATAACTTTTTCATTTACATATGTTTTCATGTAGAAAAAAATGTTATTTAAATTCTGACAAAGTACTTTAAAGGATGCTGGTAAAGAGTAACATCAGAACAAAGGCCTGAATAAATGAAGAATAGTTGTATAGTGATTAAAAAAAAAAAAAAAAAAAAAAAAAAAAAAAAAAAATCTATCTTATTGAAAGGAAATTTCATAAATAGCCAAAATTGACAAGGTTGCACCGTGGTGGGTGCAAATTACCTCTCTAGTACTGAGACCCACACTGTATTTGATTATCTGTCACTTCTTATAAATATATAAACCGTCACAAATGAATAGCAGATAGAAATACACATTAAAGAAAAAATGTGTGCCGTAACACACACCCACACACTGAATGGTCAGTTGCTAAGGAACACGTTGGTTGTTGATGTTCTCTCACAGTAAGTAAATTGGTGCAGAGCTCACTTGTCTCAAGGACATTCATTTTCAACCTCAATTTCCGCATCATTCTGCCCATGAAGGCTAATTTTCTCTTTTCTGTCATTTCTAAAGCAAAAGATAGAATCTGCTCTTGGACTCTGACCCACTGCACTCCTTAAGGTCTTGAAGTAAAAGGTGCTCTGACATTTAGCTCTGCTGTGTCTCAATACACCGAGTTGTTTTTTTTTTTGTTTTTTTTTTAGCATGAAATCAAAATTGGCATGTGTTGGAAAAACGTTTGTTCATTATCATCATTTTATGTCATCTACTAGTTGTTAATTGCATTTATTGCCTACATTGTTTTTGATTTATCGTTATATATTCATTTGAGCTTAAGTTTCCAGACAGTCTGACATTTCATGGTAGAAGTGAGACCTTGCTCAGTGTGACATATATAGTGTAAGTTCACAAGTTCATTTCCTGTTTATGAGACAAAGACTGTGACATGAAGAACCATCCTTTCTAAGTGCTTTTGGAAAGCTGCACCCCCACCTTACATCTGTGCAAAGGGCATTAGACAAGTGTATTTAAGCAAGATCATGTCCACTGTTTGTCAGAGAATGCTTTGACCTACGAACTATGTAACTCACTGCATTTTTCTCCTTGCTGGCAAGTAAGAAAAAGACCAAAAAGAGATTTCTGTTTTGGTTGTTCTTTTTTTTACAAACTAATTTTCCCAACAGCATGTTTCAGTTAGATTCTCTCTTATCTGTAATACTTCAGAGTTCCTTGAAGTTAGGCTGAACTCATCCCTTGATAAAAAGAACTCGACAAAGAGAGCAGCTGCAGTGGTTTACACCGATGCCTCGCAGCCAAAAGTTTTAGATTTGAATCTTGGCCGGGGCTTTTTGGTACAAAATGTCCATATTCTTTTCTATGGATTTTCTTTGTACACAATATACAAAAAATTAGACGTTAAAGAGTATTTTTCTATTTTTTTCTACATCAGAACTATGTCATAAAAAGCAGACAGAGAACTAAAAGCAAAAATTATGAAAAACAAATGCTAATTTAAATGTGGTTATTAGATTTGGAACAGACTGAATAATCTAAATTTTTGGTGGAGAGATTTTTGTAAATTAGAATAAGTATTGAACATAATGTTTTGCTCAGTTTAAATACTGCTAATGGGCCCATCCACATAAAATTTACACCACATGAACAACCTAAGTAATCCACACAAACAGTAAAAGAAATTAAAGCTAATTAGTCTGAAAATTAAGCTATGGGGGGATAAAATGGAAAAAAAAAAAAAGGACAGAACAAGTACTAAACACATGATAAAAAGGATGTGCAAAAAGGAACAGAAAGAAAAAGCACCCAGCTAATAACTGGTAATATTTAAAGAGCAATTTCTATAACTATGTGTACATTGATATCAGCTAGTTTACTATTGACTGAACTTCTGTAAAGTGTGTAAACCAAATTTTTAAAAAACTCTTGCAAAGTTAGCATAGCAGCTGTCAGAGACTCAGGATCAAGAGGAAACACAAACTAAAGCTTGAAAAAACATCAATGTGAAGCAGGCTCTTTAAAACAAAAAACACTGGCAGATACATGATGAAATGGAACATGTAGGGACATTTGGGAAAAAAAAAAAAAAAAAAAGAACCCATTAAAAACTTTAAGTCAAGTGTTTCCATATTGATTTCCAATATTTTATCTATCTCTGGACAACAAGGCTATTAATTTTGGCCATGGATTTTTGGCAACTTACTGACCCACATGCACAAGTACTCTCAGGAGACAAAAGCTTTATTTTACAATGAATTGAATAATTAATGGTTGCTAGCCCAGTTGTGCTGGAGACCGGAAAGCAGGGACACTGGGGAGAATGCAGGAGGAGCAATGGATGTGAATAAGAGGTGGAGATGAAGGAGGAAGCTTACCGATTGATGAGGGTGAAGTATGTCAGGGACAGGTGAGTGGAATCTGGGACTGTTGGTTTGCGTGGTGGTATTAGCCAGAGATTCAATGGGGCTTGGATTTGGATGATGGAGAGGCTTGGAGTTGAGAACTTGGAGATGACACATGAGGCTTGAGCAAGCAGAACGAAGTGATCATTGGATGGCTCGCAGGAGTAAGATGGTGAGAAAACAGAGAATGGAGGTTTACAGAACTGCAAGAGACCCAGAGTCTTTATTGCTGGGGTGAAGTTTGAATGAGGAAGTCCTGAGGGAGCTTAAGTCATGAAGCAGCATGGATGTCACCTTTGAAAAGGAGCACAAGGAGACAACTAGAGAAACACTTGGCAAAACAAGGAAGACCACCAAGAAACACAGAAGGCTTGGGCTACCACAAAGATTAAGACTCAAGCAGTGACTGTCTGGCAGCCAGCTCCTCTTATCCCTCTGCTGATGACCAGATGAGTAACAGGTGTGTGGGAGCACACCTGCTGGGTTTCACCTTCAGGTAGAGACATGCAGCTTCAAAAGAGAAAACCCACCACACAAACAACACCAACCAACACTCCTGACAATTACAGGAGACACCAAAAATTAACCTTGTTTTACTCATTAAAGAGTTACGACATCCTACCCTGTAATGCAGTGGTGTACAGAGTTGGTCCTCGAGGGCCGGCATCCTGCATGTTTTAGTTCTCTCCCTGGTGGTAGTTGCTACCTCCTCCGCATGTCAATGTTCTGCAGAGGCCTGCTAACGAGCCATCATTTGATCCAGGTGTGTTGAACTAGGGAGAGAACTAAGACATGGAGGATACTGGCCCTTGAGGACTGTCTTTGAACACCACTACTGTAAAGTCTAATGTTACCTCCTTTGACAAAAAAAAAATTACTGTCAGAGAATATCAGCCTGTGACATCAAAGACTGGTAGATAGCTGTATGTCTCAAACATGCTTTGTATTTATACAGCCCATTTCAAATCAAACCACAACATCCCCATTTGAACAAGTTCTGGGTTTTGACTAACCTATTGAGCTCGACTTTTCTCACATGATCCAACAGCGCCCCTTGGGACAAGGCTTAACAGGCAAAGCTCAGGTATGCTGTCAGCATGAACTGAAACATCACTTGGAGATAAAGAAGCACCAGCCAAAGCTTTTTCCAAAAGCAACATAAAAAGACAGTTTGTAGTTTAAAGATGCACACAGGTTAAAATACCTGTCCTGTGATTTGATGTAACTAAAATTATAGTCTTTGTCCATAATGACCATTGTCATAGCCAGCCCAAAGCATAGCCAAGCTAAGTCTATGCTTAGGGCCCCCAAACCATCAGGAACCTCCCATATATGCTTGAATTTAAACACAGACTAGTTTCAGCAGACATAATTTAAAAAATTTTAAATCGTTTCCATCCAAGCTGTAAAGTGTGGAAGTGACAACCTCATGTTGTTCTGGTGTTTTGTTGCAGGACGGATGTATGCGCTTCATAAAGCAGGTAGCATTGTGAGGAAAGAACATTATCTGGAAATATTAATGAAACTTCAAGACAATAGCCAGAAATGTAAAGCCTGAGAACAAATGGAGCTTCCCAAAAGACACTGACCCTAAGCCAGTGGTGTCAAAAATCAGTCCTCAAGGGCTGGTACCCTGCATGTTTTAGTGCTTTCCCTGGTTCAACACACCTTAATCAAATGATGGTTTATTAGCAGGCTTTTGCAGAGCACTGTGACATGCTAAGGATGTAGCTGGACCATTTGAATCACCTGCCATTTTTAGAAGTGTCTCTAAAAATGGCAGGACACTGGCCCCTGAGGACTGGAGCTGGACACCCACACCTAAAGGCTACCGCCAAATTAGTTGCACAGTCGTTTAACTTAAAGTCAATGTTTTTGAATGCAGATGTTCTACATAAAAAGTTTTTAAAAATATAATTAAAGCACAGCTGTTTTTCCTCACTTCTTACAAAAAAAAAAAAAAAAAAAAAAAAAAAGATAAATTACTTTTGACAATTTTAACTTTTAACAGATTCTGGTTTCCACAGGACTTTGGTTGAATATTACCCCCCCCATAGAAAAAACAAACAAAAAAAAAAACAGGGTACCCTCTTCTACGTGGCTTGCATAAAAAGTATTTGATACAAAGTCACAGACAATAACAGTGAAACTCTAAAGCCAGTCATTTAAAAAAGCTTTCACTTTACTCATGTAATGCAAATTTTGCAAAACCTGACACTCTGACCTTGTGTTCATTATACATTGATTAAACATCTGTTTCTGTCTTCTGCTGCACCATGCTTTTATGCACCTGAAGCTGTCAGGATGAATAAATTAATTCCCTCAGTACAAGTGATCGAGCACTACCTTTCTTAAAAAATAGCTCTAACTGAAAGCAGAAACAGAAATACACTTCTAAAAAAACACACCCACTAAGCACAAACATATTTTTCAACTCTAGAAATCTATTTATTTTGCTTTGTCTTTACATGGATTCATGATAAACTTTTTAAGGCTGCTCATCTTGAAAAATTAAGGTGAGACCTTGACAGGATTGGCTATTGACATCGCTGCAGAACACCTCCAATACAAGTATAACGGATGGTAATCTTAGAGAAGAAAAGCATTTTCAGGCGTCATGGAGGATAACGGAGGATATTGCTTGGCTGCATCTGTACCACCCACAAAAGGAAGAAAATGTTCTGCTCTGCTGCCAACAAAGCGTTGGAGGAATTCACGGAAGCAAGCTGAGCTTATTAAAGTATACACGTAGGTGAATGGTAAGATGCCAACATGTTGTGTAGAGCAGTCTTAAAATACCAGGTACAGGGTTCAAATCACAATGTAGGTAGGTGCTTAGCTGCACTAAAACCTGAAGGAAAAAAATCTTCCACCCATAAAGACAGAAATGTGGACTGAAACTATTAGCGTCCTCTCTTTTGATTGCATAAATATTAAAGTTAAAATTTTACTGTTTATAAACCTTTATGAGGTTTTGATATGTATTTGCATTTCATTAACAAACAGAGTACATACATAAGCATCTGTGTTAATTGTGAACTGACAACTCTTCTCAAATCTTCAAAACAGCTGCTAGAGATATTAGCTTTTAGCTGAAAAGCCACTGAGTACCATTGGTAAAAAAGGCGTTGTTTTATAGAACCCTGCAAGGTTATTTAAATGTTGGTTTTTTTTATCTTTGTAAATTAGCAGTACAATACCTCTGTCAGATTGTGAGCAGCAATTTTCAAGCCTTGCCACAAATTCTTAAAGTGGCGGGAGGATATTATGTAAAATCGAGTTTTTTGAGCTTTGAATCATGTTATAATGTTGTTCCCTAATCAAAAATATACCTGGAGTATTGCTATGATTTTTTTCATGCACATTTGAGGAATCCTTGAATCCCCCATAGCAGCCATTCAGGGTTGCCTAACACATACAATTTCTCCATTTCCCATTACTGGTTCACACGTCATATCTCATTATATGCTGATAACGTTTTATTGTATTTAAACAATCTTGTGCAATGTATTCCACATATTTTGTCAACCTTTGAACATTATGGCATGCTTTCTGGTTTTAATATAAACTGGCAGAAATCAGCTTTAATGTATTTAAATCAGGCTATGTGTAATGCCCCCATCCATGCATCCATTCCAGTCACTAAATCAGTCCTCCATACCTAATTCTTTCTAACACATTTAACAAAGTTATGGTGGATCTCGAGACATGGTCTAGATTGCCAAATTCACTTCGTGGTAGGGTAGCTATAATTAAAATGAATATTTTGCCCAGAGTTAACTTCGTTAGCTCGATGATCCACCTCCCCCCGCCCCCTCGGCATTGGAGCTACTTACAATCAGCAATAACAACATTTATTTGGCATGGTAAACAACCTTGTATTAAGCTCACCACAATGCAGCAAGAAAGAGGGGCCAGTGGCCTGTGCATCCCAAACTTTATAAACTTTTATAAGTGGGTCTTTACACGAAGGCCTCTATTAACCTGGTTTCAACTTGAAACCTACATGGTGAGCTTTGAAGGAGTGGATGTTAGCTCTATATTCTTTTGCTAACATTTTGTATTCTAAAGTTTCAATACATCAATGTGGTTTGAGATTAGGTCCTATAATTTCGTATTTGCTATTTACGTGGAGAAGGTGGAGAAAGTAACTGGTTGTTCTTCTTGGGGTCTGCATTTTCCAATATTTAATAAGAATAAACTGTTTATTGGTAGTCATCCTATTCAATTTGCTAGCAGGGAGAGAAAAAAATATTTGTATGCTTGGTGACATTTACAGGGAGGGAGGGCTAATTACTTTTTCAGGACATATGTACTAAGTTTGATTTGCCAGTTACCTCCTTTTTCTTTCATTTGCAATTTGGATCATCTTTAACCTTCCAAGACCCGAACTCTTGTTTAACATGCATTATTGTCCACATATGTGGATGCCAGGACCTTAGGAGGTTAAAATCTAGTGGTGTCCCCTTACAGGGCCCTCCCACAAAACACCCACTTCATAAAGTGTTCTATTCTGTTAAAGGTACAACTGGTTTTATTTTGAGACTCTTTCGCTTTTTGTTGCAGCATACATACTGACCTTTGGAGTTAGATACGATTTAGAGGAGAAATGTTGCAGATATGGAACCATCATTTGACTGGGATAATGTATCTAGAAATCCTGATCATGCCAAATATTGGCAGTTTTTTTTCATATGTTTTGGGAGTGCATCCCAGTGACCAAATTTTGGAAGATGATTACCTCTAATTTATCTAAAATGTTTAGGATTGCTCAGCTCACCTGCTACACTTATTTTGAACGATTTGTCAAAGCTGGATCTGATACAGGACATAAGAAGAGCATTGTCGGTTGGACTTACAGCTGCAAAAAATCTAGTCGATACACAGGAGACACCAAAAATTAACCCACAGTCACTTTCATACATGGATTCTGACATATTTGGACATTGTTTATTCAGAATTGTCAACAACTAGAGTCCACGGAGCCAAAGGATTGACAATGAAGGCATGAAGGTTGCTTTTACCTATTCTCCATGGATTTCAAGTATAATATGGCGTAGAACTGAAGCTTTTGGATCCAGGGAGCAGGTGGGTCATATTTAGGGCTGAGATTGTTTTTTTTTTTTTTTTTTTTTTTTTTTTTTTTTTGTAATATTTTGTTTCGTGTGTTTATGCTTGTGTAATTATATATAAGCATATGTACAGGTATATGAATACATGTTCTATGTTCTTTTTTTATGTGCAAATGTTTTCCTGTACTTCACTTTAAAGAAAGATAAAATAAAAATTTGATCACAAAAAAAAAAAAAAAAAAAAAAAAGAATGTAAATGGGCAAATATCAAGAGAATCCTTCTGGGACAGCTGGGATGACACAATACTGTCTAATATTAGACTACTTTTCTGCCTTATTGCTTCTTCATTCAGAGGTTTCATGTTAGTTTTATAATCCTCAGAATGTTGATATCTGTTCAGCCATTTATTATCGACAATTCCCTTGTTTCGAATTATCACATTAGAAGATAATGGGTTCTACTGAAAGACCGCAAAGCGGAGAATCTAATCTTGTAGGCCCCGCTCTGGCTAAGGGGCCTCGGCTATCTGCTGGTTTTTCAATAGCGCAGAGCTGGGGTTCTAATTCCAACACCCTCGTCTCCAAAGCTACAAAAATACTACATTTATTACATGTACCATTATCACTAAAGGAGGCAGAGGAGTAGCTAAACATCTGGCACAGAGGGCAAGAGAGAGGAGGAGACTCAGGGAAGTAGAGATAGCAGGAGAGACAGGAGCAGCCATGGCAGCACTGATGGTAAGCTAGCGCTAGGGTACCTAAGCTAACAAGCCCTTACCACGCTGAAAAAACCGAGTGAAACACGAAGAGTTCCCAAAACTTAAAGTGTAGCAACAGAAAATATGTGCTTTAATGTGCTTATGTATTAGAATAACTCTGTAACGTCTCAGGACAGAAAAATCAGATCAAATCAAGAGAGTCTCAAACACAAACAGCTCCACAGAGTGCAGCAACAGGAAATGACACAATACGTGTTACCCAATCACAGCCACCCAAGTTAATCAAACCAAGCTTATGCTTAGTTCCTGTAAGCATAAGCTGCTTGTTCTCATAGCAGGAGAACTCTGAGAACAAGCTGTTAAATCAAATGAGTTTTAATAGGGTTATGTAAATTTTAACATAGTTGTTAATATACAGTAATTTTCTTCACTCAATATTGAGATTAATAGTTAGCTGTTATACAGTATAGGTTTATCATCAAAAGCATGTGTTTTACCTTCATACTACATAATTCGTACCCATTTTAACATAAACTTGAATGAAATCACCATCATAAGTACATGATATTTGTTACTTGCACTTTTATGCATACTGTAACATTTCCTTTGGTTTGAGATTACGTAGCAGTAGCAGAGTAAGATATCATTGTGATATCATCATCTGTCATTGCATTTATGCTTAGTTTTTAGGATGATTGTTTTATATGTTTGGAATGTTCAAAAGTAAGTTTTATGAATGTTCTACTAGTTTCATGACTACACAAATTAAAGAATTCTGTTGTATAACTTTGTTTGCTTCACATTTCTGTCACCCTCATAATACCATCAGCAAAGAGGAGTCACTCATTATCTTGTCAGTCAAAAAGCAAACAAAATGTGTATAGCATTTTTTTTCCCTGTGGTCTCTCATTGAAGCTCACACTGCTTGGCACTTTGCCTTGTGAGTGTTCTACAAGTTTCATATATTATTCATTAAAGAATCTATTAGGAAAACATAACTGAAGTTAGTTTTTCACATTTTCTTTCAGTTGTATTGCTCCACATTCCATTAGTATTTACATTCCACTGACTGGCATAACAAGTTTGAAGAAACTCTGGTCACACCTCAGTCAGCACATTAAAATGGGTCTCAGAAGAAGACAGGTACAATCTATTTTTGTTTGACCGATCAAAACAAAACACCTATTACTGATGTTTTTATGATGGCAATTTATAACAGAATGTGAAAACCAACATAATGTGAAACTGATGGCTTATAGAAATAAGAGGACAGAAAATTGTCAAGCTGCTGCTGCTACCCTTCACAAAGTGTATTTTTTAGCTTAACAACCCATAACATTTATGCTTAACTTTTGCTTGAGTTTTACTTTTGTATATCCATTAGTCTGGTAGCCATACATAATGATGTAATGTTATCAACATTTTGTATCATGACTATTGTGGGCAATTTTCTAAAGATATTCAGCACTATCACTTTTCTTAAAAGTATTAAAAAGCACCAAAAAGTATACATACAGAAATTTAGGTGCTAAGAGTAGAGAAAGTAGATTTTCTTTTTCAAATAGCCTAAATGTTATAATCAAAATGATGATAATGATTGTTACTATTATTCTTACATTCATCCATTGTCTATACCGACTGCATATACTTCTCCAGTGGTCAAGGTACATCCTGGACAGGTCACCAGTCCAATACAGAAACACAAAGGAAAAAAACTGTCATGTTGATGTCCATTGAGGCTCACTACTTTTAGTTCTGTCCAGTAAGTTTGGTTCTCAGAGTTCTCCTAAGTCTAAAAAATAATGCTCTACATGTTGAGACATCATGTCTTTAGCCAAAGGTATGTTTATTTGTACTGATAGTGAAATAGCAGAAAGTTAAATATGGGTCTGCAAATATATATATATATATATATATATATATATATATATATATATATATATATATATATATATATATATATGTGTGTGTGTGTGTGTGTGTGTGTGTGTGTGTGTGTGTGTGTGTGTGTGTCCTCGTCCAAAATGTCATGACCAACAAAACTTTCTGTAATTGGTATTAGGAATGACAGAATACGTGGGGAGAATGGCCCAAGCTACTTTCTCTCCATAATTCATGCTTCAGCTGCTTTAGTGTGACATTTTGGGGGGGGAAACTATATTCAGTCGTGTTTCTTGTGTATGAAGACTATGTACACAACAATTTCTGTGTCGGATTATTTCGACTTGAATCTCGAGCACTGTAACCTTTTGCTCCACTCTTGAGGCTGTACGTTTGGAATTATGCGAATTGAACTGACTTCAGAAACCATCAGGGGATCCTCTGAGAAAACTTTCATTTGCAGAAATGATCAGGAAAGATAAAGTCACCACCCAAATATTTATCCAAGTAGAGAATTTCTTGGAATTGCATTCTTGTCAGTCATTCCACATATGAACACACACACACACACACACACACACACACACACACACACACACACACACACACACACACACACACACACACACACACACACAGATAATTTCTTTTTCACTGGACGAGACAGTTTTCATAAAGTGTCGAGCAACATGGTGGTCTGGCATCTGATGAAATGTGAGCAGACTTCTAACATGAACCTAGAAAAAATATTTGGTTTAAAAGAGAGACTGTAAAACAATTTATTGTCAAACAGATGTAATCTTTTATTAGCAACATCCCACATTGTCATTTCCTACATATATTTCATCAAGTCATTTTTATTTTCAAGATCATTTTCCATTTTCTTCTGCATAAGAATAAAGTTGTTTGCTTAAAATACTGTTTGGGCTGGGCAGGTGCCAGTCATTGAAAAAAAGCCTCCACAGCATTTGCTATACCAAAATGAGAGTTTCAAAGGCTTTTGTTTTTGAAATCTCAGACTGTTCTATAAATGCATCTTTATCTCTTTTTTTACACTGTCATTAAGTCTTTAGACAAAATCAGTATGCTGTACTCTACATAACATCAAGTACACCAAAAAAAAGTCCAATGTGTCCATTACAGATTCAAGTTATTTAGGTTTTAGAATTTATCCTTATCCAAAAAAAAAAAAAAAAAAAAAAAAAAAAAAAAAAAAAAAAATCAAAGGCATGCATCTGTTTAAAATCTCAACAGCTTTAAAGTGCAGTAGAGTAACAAACTATATTTAATCTGCAGACTCAGCAATTTCCATTTTTCTGAACAATGATAGATATTTTGTCTCAGCCAAAGTCTGCAGGACAGATCAAAAACTAAATGACCAGAGTTCAATTTCCTTTTCAACAACTGTACTATTTTGAAAAGTGATAACATTTTCCACAGCAAGATTTCACCAAAAGACAAAGTTTTTGAAAAGCACAGAAAAAAAGCCCCCCAGAAATTGCCCAAAATTTTGCATAGTATATATGCGTATCAGTGAGTAAGCGAGCGGTGTAATATTTGGCACTAGATGCCTGGAATGGTTGTTAATACCAGGGGCTGAGACAAAGATTCTTGTTTCATGGGGATTTGTTGCCTTTGGTAAACATTATGCTGGAACAAGGACTTCTAACAGATTCCCATGTAGATTCTGAATAATTTTTCACCAGTCTAACAGACTTTTCCCTGAAGAATACGAATCGGACAGAGGGAATGTTTCTGCTGCCTTATGTGTTTGAGGCATATTGGATGCTAACATGGTTGCATAACAACAAGCCATAACAAAAAGTGATGAAGATGATGATAATTTTCCATCTCTGTGAACTGTGAATTGTGCAGAACTGAATCAGGAGCTGCATTTTAATGTTCATTCTCAATCTTTCTGTTTTGTAGCTATGCAGAATCCAAGTAAACTCTTCCAAGAACATGTTTAAAACTGATAAAAACTAAATGTTGTAGTTTTAGCTTACTTTGTTATACTATGATGAGTCATCTACACAGAATGCAGAAGTTTGTTTATATGGGTAAATTTTATCTAGCTGAATCACAATGTACAACAAAATACTAAAACAAATGGCTATTTTACAGAAGATGAACTACATGTAGATGTCACCTGAAGCATGCGCAGCTTTATCTTCTGTTTCTAAAGACATATTTGCCAGACCTGGTGTTACCAGCTCCAGAGCAATTTAGCTGGGGGAGCTATGACTTATTTTGTTTATTTATTTATTTATTTATTTATTTTTGGGGGGGGGCAGTAAACAGGCTTTTTATTTAATATAAATATATCAATAAACATTTATGTAACTTTTCAAATGAAATAACCATGTTGTTTATGAATACAACATAAAGAACAATGATGTAAAAATCTGGTTCTTGAGTCACCAGAAAATGCTGAGTAATTATGCTCAGATTAGCATAAACTTTAACTCATATATTGCATAAATCTAAGAAACTAGTTTCCAATGTTTGAAGTCTGTTTTTTTATAATGTAAAATCAAACAATGATGTGTGAGGGAAAAAAAAAAACTGTCTTCAAGGGCAACAGTATGCTGCCTATGCTAGCTATGCAGACAAAAAATATTTTGGAATGTGAATGAGAGTGATACTGAAATATCTGTAAAAATCCTGTCCTGATACCTGCCTGGTTTCTTCCTGCAGCAGATATATTTTTCTCAGCAAGTTATAGTCTCTGCTTACCTGAGAAGACCCTGCATCATTGTCCCTGCTGCTGGCTTCTGGTCTAAAGTTTCCTCCTTGACTTTGCTCGTTCTATTTTGACATCATGCAATAGTGAGCAAAACTTCTGCACATAAATGAAAGAGGATTTGGTTTATTCCTACCATTAAATAACCAGCAAGGGATGGAACATAGGCAGAGGTGGGTAGAGTAACCAAAAATTGTACTCAGGTAAGAGTAGCAGCATGTTTTTACTTAAGTAAAAGCAAAAAAAGTATCTTTCCAAGAAATTGCTCAAGTAAGAGTAAAAAAAAAAAGTATTTTGTAAAAAGGCTATTCAAGCACTGAATAACTGATCATTTTAAAATGTTGTCATCAAACAGATAAAATATAAATTTATGTGCAAATTCTGGCATTTTAAAGACTAAAATAAAACAATTATTACAGATAAATAAAAAATAACACATTCAGGCGGAAGAAACCCTTTTTCAAATCATTGTTTTTTTTTGTTTTTTTTTAAAAAAAACAAAAAAACCTTGACCTAAAATAATACTTACCTTAGGTACTGTGTATATTAGAACAAGGTAATCTACTTAATGTGGCATTATATAGTGTTTACTGTATCTTATTGTTCTCCAAATGGCATAACAGGCTCAGCAGATAGAAAATAACATTAGAACTACTTAGCTGATGTAGAAACAAGAGGTCTGCAGGGGTGTCTGTGTCTCATGCATTTTTGGTTAAAATGTTTTTCTTTTCGTTGAAGTTACTTGTATAGGATAAAGTATCCAGAAATTTTACTCAAGTAAGAGTAGCAATAGTTCATAATAATCAAGTAAACGTAAAAAGTACAGTGCAGTAAAACTACTCCTAAAAGTACTGCTGGTGGTGGTCAGAGGGCCCGGTGGGCCTCGTGGCGCTGGTGCATGGCAGCCTCGCTTCTGTCAGGTTGCCCCAGGGCTGTGACTACAATCCAGTAGCTTGCCCTCATCAGTGTGTGAATGTGTACATGAATGGATGAATGACTGAATGTAGTGTGAAGCGCTTTAGGGTCCTCTGTACTTGATAAAGTGTTATACAAGTACAGGCCATTTAATCTTTATATAAACACAATTCAAGAACATATGCATACATTTGGGAATTCCATCATGTGCCATCTTTGGCGACGGTGGTAGGAGGTAGACAGTTTTGCATCCTGAGCAATAATAACAGACACTTTAAATTCCATTTTAGAAGATTATTACTTTTTATTTTCTTCTTTAAAGTTTGTATCAAAACTATGGTTAACTACTGAGGACAGGAAAACATTTTCACCATCAGTCTCTTTGATTATTCTTTAAAATATTAACTGCTTACTTACATTATGTGAGCCCCCCTGTAACAGATCATTTTCAGAGGGTGTATTACTTTTGATATACTGCTGTATAACTTACTTTGCAGTCCTGTTTCTCGTGCTGTTTTAAGCAATTTAAGGTAATTTAGGTTCATGGTGCGTTAATGGAATAAAAATTATCACACACCACATCCATTATGGAAACTCTGCCAAGAGTTTGAAGTATCATTTTGTTCTAAAAGTGATGAAAACAAAATCTGTGTTCACTGAATATCAAATGCTTGCAGAAGAAACAAAGCAATGTTTTATCATATTCACTCTCTCTATGTATGGACCAGAAATAGCATCATAGGTTTGAAAATGAAAGTCTTCAAGGCTCAAAAATATGATTTCTTCTGATATTGAATAGGTAGGAGAAAATAATGCTGTTCTAATCATAGCAGTTAATAAAAACACTGATGCTTCATAATTTGTAATTTTATTTAACAACAGCTATGACAGAGAGGCTATCAAATATTTCAATCAGTAGTGCAAATGAGTGAATGCTTTATCCTTTTCACTGATAGTCACAAAATCTAAAAATTGTTTTGACCTAAATTAAAACATTGTACAACAACATAACAACCGATATTCATCAAGAATCTGATATGGAATTACATCATACTATTTCACTGTCATCATGTCGGGACAATGCAAAACAAATGTAGTCTATGTATTCCCTGATGGGTACAATGTTGCTGTTGAGGGATTGCTACTCCTGCTGCTGATAGTGATGGATCTGAGACTGTAGTTGCTAAAAAGACCATAGGAGAGATGGTCGCTGATTATGAAGTATATTACGAAATAATCTAAATTTCTGCTGTGTCTTTATGATCTCATGAATTATATTCATGAGATCATGTCCTTCCCAACAAGATCTTGAGAAACTCATCCATGCGTTTAGCTTTAGTCCCATTGATTACTGCAACAGTGTCTTCACAGGTCTGCCTAAAAAGTCAATCAGACATCTGCAGCTGATCCAGAACGCTGCTGCTAGCGTTCTCACTAAAACCAGGAAGATGGAGCACATCTATCTAGTTCTAAAGTCCTTCCACTGGTTCCCTGTAGCTCAGAAAATAGAGTTTAAAATACTTCTGGTAGTTTATAAATCCTTGAATGGCTCAGCACCAAATTACATTAAAATGTGCTCTTCAAATAAACAGCCTTGTCTCAGTATGTCTGTCATGATGTAAAAATATTAATAAACTTTCAAATAAGTTAAATATAAAAATGTACTATGTTTATTTATTAGGGTAAAGATACATTAATTTGTCTGAGAAATGAACCAGAGCTTTTATTAGAATTTCTCATGTAGCCTAAGTATCAATTTTGGGAGATCTTGATTGACTTAATTGTTGCACATTTGACTTTATGCTACGGTCCAAATTGTTGGTACAGTATTTGCGCTACTGATTATGTGACATTTTTAGATATGAGCTCTAAATGCTATGGGTCGAACCTTTTCTAAGCAGTTGAGGTTCTACAACAGTTTATTTCTTTATTGCTTTATTTCGAGCCATATAAATGGAAGGAAAAAAAGCATGTTATACCCCTTACTGGGTACAAACAAAAAAAAAAAAAAAAAAAAAAAAAAAAAAAGTGACTTCATTCTATTTACAGCAGCTCACCTCCAGCCTGGACACACCTGGTAGTAATGTCAGGTGAAGGAGGAGTGGAGAGTAAACTGAAAGCAGGCTGTAGTCTACCTGGGCTTTGAGGTGCATCCTGGTGCCAGTCTCGGTACCGTTCCTTTATATCAAAGTGCTGGAGGCTGCCTAACCCAGAGCGGAGGGACCGACTGAGCCAGCATATTTTCTTCTCCTATAGCGCATCAAACCTTTAGTCCGGCACTAAGACAGCCTGATAAACTCAAAGTTGGAAGTTTTCTAACTCTGTTTTTTTTTTTTTTTTTTTTTTTTTTTTTTTTTTTTTTTTAACTTTTAAACACAGAAATGACCAAACTATTTTTGTGTTTGGGGAAGGGGACGAGAAGTGGTTTTCCAGACCATTGCAAAGACAGTTAGGAGAATAAATAAATACGCAAGTTAAATATCAGACCTACGTTTTTTCTTTACAAACTGGTCTATGTTGAAAAAATATTCTCGCCCATAATTGGATAGTTTGCCCAGTTCCGCCCCTCCCCCCACGATGGGTCTGGAAGAACTGAGGACATGGAGGCAGAGGAAGGTCAAGGATGAGAATCGGTTAATAGTCATCATTTTACTGAGGGCAACAAAATCAATTCATTTAGCTAAATTATTATTGTTAGTTAAATATTATTGTTAAGGGGCACAGACAGGCCTCCAGACACACACACATAAAAAAGGAATAATAATAATTAAAAAAAAAAATTAAAAAAGGGCACTTGGGGCATCAAGGATTAAAGTGGGCAGGTCCTCAAGCCACCTTGATTCAGTTGATTCAGTTTAATGAAAAAAAAAAAAAAGTCTAATTAGTGAACCAATGTCACATAAAGATGAGGTACTTTGTATTACAGTCTCAATTAAAAATGACATGCTTTTCATTGATATCATTACAAAAAGGTATAACACATTAATAAACAATAAAAAAAAAAAATTAATCAGATCACAAAAAAAGAAACTAGAAAGAAGACAATGAGTTCTTCTGTGATATGCTTTGGCTAGTTATTCAACAGCAAAGAAGCCAAAACAGAAAAGACCATATTATTTTTTATTTTTCTGAGGAATGACCAGGCATGACCCCTTCAAAAGACCTGAGATTGCATTCAGGCCTGGAAAAGGTCAGGTATTTACTCCAGGGGTAATCCTCAGCCTTAAAAGAGGTCACCAAGAGTTTGAAATCTATTAAAAAAACAGAGTAACGTGTTGCCTCTAGCTGGACCTGGTGATAGCTCTAAAGTTTATTGAGGTTTTGATGGGGTTAGGTATGAGTAGAGTAGATTTCTGTACTCTAAAATTGGCTGAATGTTCTTCATAGAGAAATATGATGTCATATTTTACACTATTAGTTGATTTAATTACAATTTGAAAAACAGTAATATTCAATATTTAAAAGGTATTAGAGAACTAAAAGAAATGGTGATCATGGTTTATTAAGAGAGGTTATAAAATGTAATTGCATCAGTGTCAATCATGATACCCAAGGGTCTCAAACTGACACAAAAACAAGCAGTAGTACTTTGACTGCCTTTAGTAAAAATTTGATAAGTATTTACAAGGTAAATAAGAAACTAATTTTGTAAAGCTATAAGCCCAAACAGCCAGAGTATGTATAAATCCAAACACATTGTTTGCTTCAAATAGAAACTACTCAGAGGTGAACTGCAATGTAGGCAGCCCCAGTGCAACACCAATGAGTGACAGGGTCAAAGAAGCAGAAAAGTATTCAAAAACACGATACTTGAAAATAACTTGGCAAAGAAATGTGAACCCTATCACCAGAAGTGAGCACATACGATCAGGCAGAGACTTATGATAGACGAGAGGTTTTAAATACCTGAGCTCACAGGTCCAGACAATGTTGTGATTAGGTGCAGCAGGGGATAAACAGAGCAGTGGCACTGCTCTCACAGACTAAGACCCACTACAGAACCACTGTAATAGTTTATCAGTTGCCTTTAGACTTAACCCTGTGCACACACACCATGTTGGTGCGAGATTGCAAAGTTGTTGAATTGTTGTTGAATTAATATTCCTATGTTGATTCAGGAAAATGGGCCTCGTGACAATACTGGTTACTTTGCAACTTTCCATTTTATTATGAATCCTGCACCTGCACATCCACCCTTTGTACACATCCATCCATTGTAGTGTAGAGATAAAAGATCCAGGAGGATAACTCAGACATCCCTCTTCCCAGTGCCACACTCCAGCTCATTCTGAGAGATCCCAGCATATTGTGGTTTAACACATCAAATGGATTCTGTCTCTGCCCTAGATCTCCTCCCCGTAGGACATACCCAGAAAACTTCAGAAGCAAGGTACCCCACATGCATTCTTTTAAGGTGCACAAACCACCTCAATTGACTTTTGATGCAAAGGGGCAGCAGCTCTGGATTGAACTTAACTCAGAGCACTACCTTAAAAGGTGAAACCAGCCACAATACAATGAAAGTAAATTATTACTGGTGAGTAAAATATACATTATGGGTCTTTATAACAGTCATTGTTCCATTATATTTTATGTTAGTCTGTTAGTATGGTGCATCATTTGGGATGTTATGTGAACAGTTGTACAAAATGCTGTGCATGATAATATATTATTTACATCAAATAAGCTTAAGAGAGTTTTTAATGTTACTAGCTTTTTATCCGAAGAACCTATGACTTGAATCAGTCACAAATTCAATAAACTCACTTGCAAAACTATATGTCAAAAACACATTAAAATGATTATGAAATGAATTTTAAAAAGAATTTATGAATTCTGCATAATAAAACAACATAGTAACATTATTTATGAAAGTGATTTAAATGAAGGGATTCACATTATCGCAATTGATAGCACTGTTACCTTGAGGCAAGAAGGTCCTGGGTTGAAATCCTGGCCTGGGGTCTCTCTGCATGGAGCTTGCATGTTCTCCCTGTGATGGACTGGTGTCCTTTCCAGGATGTATCCCGCCTGTATGACCACTGGAGATTGGCACCAGCAACCCTGCAAGGATAAGCAAGGATAGACAATGGATGGATTTAAATGAAGTGTATTTTAATATATACAAAAATTATCCATCATAACTGTAAAACAATGTAGTTAGTAAACTTTAACTTCAGAGCAGTTTAACCTTACCTATACATAGTATCATGGATTTACATAACAGCTACATTTATTCATAATGCATGAAATACCATTTTCTAAACATAAAAACATTTTAGGTAAACTGACTACAAAATTTGATTCCATCAAAAATCACTTATGAAAAAACACACCATGGAAAAAAAAAAAAAACTATGCACAAACAAACCCAACAAAAAAACTCTTTCAGGGAAAAGAAAGTAAAAAATGACCCCTGAAGAAAACCTTTATATCAGTCTGCAGTGGTTTGTCAGCTGCAGACGTTTCTTTCCGAAACACTTGACTTTAAGACATTCTTCATGCTCTCTGCTTTTAACAGAGCCACAAGCATGTTGGGTTTTGATTGGACGCTATTGTTATTTCCTGGCTGTGTTAATAAAAATACATGGTACAAAAGAAAAACACTGTCCGGAAAGACAGTGGGAGCAAGTGATGGTTGCTTAATGCTGCTTCAGTGTACCAGTGGTCTGTCCACTTAAGTGATCTCATAACAAAAATACGGGAAAAATACACTTATGAATAATTATTGCTTTAAAAATGGACAAAACCTGTATAGGGAATAATCACTGAGGGGGTACACTATGTGAATCTCATTACAGCTCAGATGAACCAACTTTCAATGAATACCTGAACTAAGCAAATGTTTGTCTGAGGTGATTAGAGCATGAAGAAAGCCTCAAAACATCATACATGGAAGCTGATTTGTCCATAAATGCAATCTGATCCACAGAAAGATTTTTAAGACACTAAGATTCACAGAAAGCTTTTTAAGAGTGACAACTGCCACATTTAAATAGTACAAGTGGAAAAATCTCTTTTTAAAATATGTGTTAATTGTTGTTCTCTTTGTAATGTAATAGTTTGCAAAGTTTCCTTCTATGTGTTTATATTTGTATGAATCAAACGTGCATAAACTAAGAAAAAAATGTACTTGTTTGTAAATTAACTATTTAATAATTTTCTCTTCATTCTAAGAGTTTATCTGAATCACTTAAAGAGGTAATTCAGTTCAGCATTGTGAAGTTAACCTGCTGGTAGATTCTAGACAGTTCCAAAGAAAAACCTCTTTGAGAAATACAGTTTAGCTTGCTAAGCCAGAGAAGCAGGTGGCAAACCAGGCAAGGATGGGAAACCTGAGCAGAAACTGAGGGTGTGAGATATGGCCAGCTGCAAGTTCAGCTGTTTTTTAGAGCAAAGAACATGGTCAGCAGTTTCCTTTGCATTCCTGACATTACTGCACACCTCCAGTCGCCCTTCTAGAGGCCCCCATCATAAAGGTGGGTGATAAGTGCACCATACTTTGGTTATTCAAGATAGAGTTCAGCTCTTCTGTGAACAAAGAGACCATTTAGTCATTGGATGTAATGTGTTAACAAAATAAAAAAGAGGGAAAGAAAGACAAAAAAAAAAAAAAAAAAAAAAAAAAAAAAAAAAAAAAAAAAAAAAAAAACCTAGCTGGATTTTGCTGCGAGCTTTAAAGCTCAAGAACCGACTCATAGTGGTTGGAAACAGCTCTTCACATCCCCAGAATCTCTTGCTCTTCCTGTGATTATACAGTTTAGTTGCTTATTGTGTGCAGTCTCAGGTATCTTCTAAGCCTCCTGTTGTAAGAATCCCCCTCAACTCATTATTCAAGCAAGTAACAGAAGCAAAAACTTTATGAATGCAGGAATGCATTAAAAATGTTTCTTTCATAAAATGCATATAGAAATCCCACTCAAAAGGGCCTTCAGAAAAAAAAAATATGGTGGTGTTTATACACCTCTTTTTTTCTGCTACCTTTCTGCAATTTTACCTTTCGAACAGACACAAAGACACAAAAAAATGTACCTGTTGGGAGTAATGCTCCTGAGTCTAGTCTATAGGTTTAACACAAATAGGCTATATTTTCATTGTGTTTTATAGCATGACATACACAGTATTATTAATGTTGCCTTTTGGCAAAATTATAACCCAGTCCTGCTTCCTGTGGGTGATTTTTCTATTGCCCTGAGCTTAACTAGAGATTTGTAGACATCCTATGTATGATGTTTTGCAGCACAATAAGAAACCCTGTAATCTACAGAATCAACAAGCCTGGAGAAAGCAATAAACAGACCAACAGAAAAAAGTATGACCTGACCACCTCCAGTCCATGCTACAACAGCTCTCGACGCTGTTATTTTCTTTTCCTTTGGGATTAATGAGGGGAACTGCACTTCCATCTACTGTAATATACATGGCATATTTTGAGAGACTATAAAATATTTAATATTTTCAGGCTCCATTTGACATTACTTCGGCCATGCTCTCTGTTTGTCTTCATCAGATCAGAGATTAAATGCAAGCAGCTCCTTATTTTAGGGAACATTTGACAACCTGTAAGTCCACCAATGACTATTCTTTTTTATTTTGCATTTGTGTAATCATATTTTCTTTTTTCTACTGCTTTCTATTGCATAAGATGACTTACACCAAAAAAGACATAAAAAGTTCTAAAAGTCTATGGAGTTTGTCAAACCAGCACCAACCATTTTTATTTAAATAATCGATAAGTTTCTGTAACACAGAATAAATATGCAGAAAAAACACAATTTGGCATGTATAAAAATTAATGTGGTGCGAAAATTTGCGTAGATATTCACAAACATTTTGTGTGCTAACTTTTTTAGTTGACACTAAAAAAATCTACAAAGCTCCAAAATTCACTTAAGTACATTGAAATCTGACTCCCTTCAGTGTTATTTAAATTAAGGAGCATCAAACCCAATGTCTTTTTATGATTTTAATCTTTTATCGTTTAAACTTAAACAATGTAGCTGAACCACATTTATCTTCATATAATAAGGTAACACACACACAGACAGACAGACAGACAGACAGACACACACACACACACACACACACACACACACACACACACACACACACACACACACACACACACACACACATACGCACATGCACATCCAAATAAATAAAATAAAAAACAAAATGATAGGAAAACCGCCATTGGATGTAAAAGGTAAATTCCTAAATGCACATTAGTCTGTGTGCTGAAGCGCAGAAAATGCATGTGAATATTAAGGGGCACTTTCCTTCTCACTGAAAAAGAAAATGGGGTTGGATCAGTAGATTATCTCCAAACAGGTTAGATTTGATGAATCTACAAGATGTAGACAATCACACTTGTTCATTAATAGCTGCGTGATAGCTCGCCAATAGAAGGATTCAGAGGGAGCTGCTGACACATGATGATGAGTGGTTCATTATCCTTCAGATTGCCCAGAGCGATCATTCTATAGCTCTGCGTGGAAATTTCCCCAACATTGAAGAGGGAAACTAGAAGGAGCTGTGCATTACTGGTGCTGGTGCAGCTGGAACTGGCTGACAGGACGAGAATGTCACAGTCATCCCTCAGTTGAGCCATGCCAGCTTTGTGAATGCGTCTTTATGAATAGAAAGCATTTCCATTCTATAATTGTGCAACTTAGATGTGATACCTAAAAGTGACTAAAAAATGTAGTGGCCTGGCTCAACACATGACTCCTCCATGCGAAATAGGCTTCCACATTCCCCACTCACCCTAAAGGACTCTGGCACGCTGTCTGTCTTTAAATAACAGCTGAAAACTAATCCGTTCAAACAAGCATTTCTACATTTTCTTTTTTATTTTCTATTTAATTTTTTTTGCTGTAAAATGTATTGCTTTTATGTTTTTTTAGGTGACCTTGTGTGCTCTAAAGGTGCCATTTAAATAAAATGTATTATTATTATTAGAACTACTTCTACTGTAGGTACTGTTGCCATGGTTATTTGGACACTTGGTGGGAGCCTTCTGGGTATTTAAACTAATTTACATATGGATTTATGGGCGGTGACAGGGCGGCCCACGCCTCACCTGGAGCTACGCTCTATTTCACGCGAATTGGGCTGTTTAAAGGAAGGGTTTGCTTTTTAAAATATGTCCCTACGCCAACGTTTAGTGTGAAAGCTGTGCATTCTTGTATGCCTGAGGCCCAGGGAGTCTCATTTATAATAGTTGCGTATGCACAAAACGGGGCCTGAAACTTGTGTACATCATTTCCATGCAAAGGTTGTGATATATTAAAAACAAACTTGATGGAAAAATGTGCGGTCCCTCTGACCCATGCGTATTGTATACTCTTGTTTTGGAGACAGAGGGCAGATGGCGACACAGATGGTGAGGTGGGGAATTGAAGCCACACTGCATCATGATTTCCTCAGACATTTAATCACATATTGAACTTTAACCATAGGGCGACTTTATCATAAGCTTCCGCTGGTGAGCCATAACTATACATGAGGATCTTTCAAATAAACAAGAAGGACCTATAGGGCAGCCTCAATCCTAAACCAAAGTCTGCACAATATTTAAACATTTTCTCACCATCACATTCTTACTACCAGGGTGAGACGTACAACAGATTAACGCATGGATTGTGACAAGGTGTGAAGCATTCACAGTGATTCCTGTAAACATCTAAATACTGTTGTGACACCCGTGTGTAATGCTGTGTGATGGATGTATTGACACTGCTGGAAAATGTAAATGGGATAATCAGGAGGAATGCGTTTTCAGGGATCACCAAGTTTCTTCTGGCGTATGATGATGACTAGCTTATGAGCCTACCTGGCTCTATGAGCTGAACTGGGTCCAGTATTGGAGAGACCGACCTGCTGAAACGACACCATCCCAGTTCAATTACAGGTGTTAACCATTCTGGGGTTCCTGGCAACCAGCCCCCACAAGCGTGAAGGTATGGATTTGAATTAATCAACAAATAAGTAACCCTCTGCACATAAACTCATTTTTTAAAAAAACAACCAATTCTATTGAATGTGTTCGTTAGCCTACATGTGTGAATGGTCAGCTGCAAGGTCTTTGTTGAAGAGTCTGACAGCAGTTGGAAGGAAAGACCTTCTGAATCTCTCCTTCCCACATTGTGGATGGAGCAGCCTGCCACTGAAGGAGCTGGTTAGTGCTGTAAGAGTCTCCTGCATGGGGTGGGTGACGTTGTCCAACAGGGATGACAGCTTAGCCACCAATCTCCTCTCACACACCCCCTCCATTGAGTCCAGAAGGCATCCTAGAACAGAGCTGGCCATCCGGATCAACCTGTTCAGTCTCTTTCTGTCCGCAGCAGAGATGCTGCTGCCCCATCAGACCACACCATAAAAGATGACTGATGCCACAACATAGAAGGTCCTCAGGAGCGGCCCCTGGACTCCAAAAGGCCTGAGCCTTCGCAGCACGTACAGCCTGCTCTGCCCTTTTTTGTAAACAGCCTTTATGAGACCAGTCCAGGTCATTATTCAGATGAACCCCAAGGTACTTGTTGCTTTCCACAACCTCAATGTCCATACCTTGGACTTTCAGTGGTTGCAGTGGAGGATGTTTGTGCCTGCGGAAGTCTACCATCATCTCTTTGGTTTTTCCAATATTTATCTGGAGGTAGTTCTGCTTGCATCAGTCCACAAAGTCCTTAGTCAGTTCTCTATACTCCTTGTCATTCCCATCAGTGATGAGCCCAACAATTGCAGAGTCGTCAGAGAACTTTTGTAGAAAGCAGCTGGTGGAGTTGTAGGAAAAGTCTGCAATATAATGGGTGAAAAGGAACGGTGGCAGAACCATTCCCTGTGGTGCCCCCATTCTGCAGACAGTCCTGTCTGAATCACAGCCCTGAGTTCTCAAATACTGTGGTTGGTTTGTGAGGTATGCCAGGATCCATGAGGTAAAGTGATGGTCCACTCCTATGTAATCCACCTTGTGTCTCAGAATTATGGGTCGGATGGTGTTGAGGGCGCTGGAGAAGTAGAAAAACATGATTCTCACAGTGCTATAGATGGTGTCCAGGTGAGAGAGGGAACAATGTAAGAGGTGGATGACAGCATCATCCAACCCAATGCCAGGCTGTTAGGCAAACTAATGTGGTTCCAGTGATGCGCTCACCAGGTGGCGTAGCTGTACAAGAACCAGTGATTCAAAGGTCTTCATCAGGTGGGATGTCAGAGCCACTGGCCTGTAGCTGTTGAAGTCCTTTGGATGTGGAGTCTTTGGCACAGGTACCACACAAGAAGTTTTCCAGAGCTGTGGTACCCTCCCCAGCTTTAGGCTCAGGTTAAAGATGTGCACCATCACACAGTTGATCCGCACAAATCTTGACAACCTTTGAGGTGATTCCATCTGGACTTGCCACTTTCCTGGTTTTCATCTTCCTCAGTTCCATTTGTACTTGGATGGCTGAGATAGACAAGCTAGAGGAGCAATGAGGTGTCTGAGGTGGAATAGAGGTGGAGGTCGAGGTGACTGTTGCAGATGTTAGAGACTGCATCAGGGGGGCAGTATAGATGGAAAAGCAGGGGCAGCTGAGCCAAACCTATTAAAAAATGTATTTAGTTCATTTGCCCACTTCACATCCCCCACCAGCAGAGAGTTATGTTCTTTGTGGCCTGAGATGGTTCTAAGGCCTCTCCAGACTCTGCTGATGTTGTTCTGCTGAAATTGGTTCTCCATCTTCTGCCTGTAGCTGTTCTTCCCATCCCTGATCAGCTTTTTAGCACTCTTCACCCTTTTCAGGTCCTCCTTTTCTCTCAATTTGAATGCCTTCTTTTTTTGTTTGAGCAAGGCCTTGATTTCTGTGGTAATCCTTGTATTATTGTTAGGGAAACACCGTACAATTTTGGTAGGTATGATGTTATCCAAACAGAAATTAATATAGTCCATAATGCAAATCTCAAGGCTGTCAATATCCTCCCCATGGTCGTTATAAAACACTTCCCACAAAGTAGCCTCTTTTAGAGCCTCCTTGCTCTCATCCAACCATCTCTGCACTGTGCGGGTGACTGCTGGTACCCTGTGCACCAAAGGCTCATACACAGGGACAAGGTTCTCCAGCATTTTTATATCACAACCAGTGCTAAGCACCATAATGCCTGCTGTCCTGCATGGCATTAACATGATCAGTCGATACATCAAATTTCCCTACAGTGTGGGAGAACAAGTGTCCATGAAAAACCAATTTGAAGAATTTTAATTATTAGGGCCAACGTACTGATGCACTATTCCATTATAGCCTGCAGAGGTCAGTGGCTACCCCGTCAGGCACTGGCTCCTAAGCCCCTTTCCAAACCCCCAAAGTACAGAGGAGCAGCACTTCAATAAAACTCACAGCAGTGAGTGCTCAGCTGTGGAGTGTGCCATCGGCCTCCTAAAATCCCAGTGGCGGTGTGTAAACTTTATTTCATGTCACTGTGGCTACCAAAAATGATATGTTTTCAACTCTCCACCTCAATCACATCGCTTTCTGCCTTGGTGAAATTGTGCTCTTTCTGCCTTTCCCCCTATTAATTATGAAATAACATTGATCAGCTGGCTCATTTAAATAAACACAGACATTTATGAGGTGCTTTGTATTGACCATTTATGGTTGAATGTGGGTGTGTTGAGGGCAGAACTGAGGCAGGACCTCTTGCTTAAACTTTGAGGTACAGCTGTGATTTATAAAGGAAACTTGCATGATGGTGTACCTGCACATGTTTTTCTAGAATTTTTTTTGGCATACGCTATTTTCACCTTTTGGAGGTACATACACTTTTAATATGAATCCTATGCATAGGATTCATATTAAATCCTATCCTTTATAAATGAAATCCCAGGCCTTTGAAAAACTTGCTGACATGCCGAGGAGGTAATTCATACTTCTGATTCAGTTGTTTTGGAGCAAAGCTGGATCTAAAAGATTGCAGAACAGTGGCGCACATGGACAGTGTGAGTTGTAGATCCCTGGGTCTAACTACTTCGAAATGTTTAAGCCTGAGTATCAGAGTAGCTCTAAAGTTTTTAGCTGTCATTATATGACATCCCTATAAATTAATTGGCCTTTACTGTGGACTTTCATTGACCATTGGGCACAGTGGGCAAAAGTGTGGAGAGGACAATTCTGCACATTTTCAGAGTCAAAACAAGCTGTGGGGTGTGGAGAACATTGAAAGACTGATTAGGTTAAAAAGAACAATTCTGTGCAATGCTTAGTAAAGGAATCTGTAAAGAAAAGAATAGATTTGCATGCACATACTATGTAAAAAAAATATGGAGTAGCATGGTCATCTATGATTTAAGTGCTTTATAAAGAATACAGCAGATTAAATTACAGCTTTTCTGTTCAAAGACAAATGTTTTGGTGAGAACCTTTACTCCTACAAATATTCTGAAGTCCTATTCATGAGGGATTAGAGGGGTGCTTAATGTAAATCCTAGTAATCTCTATTGCATTAATGTGCCAAGTGGGTACTCTATGTGGGGGTAGTGTTCTGCCTTGCAACATTAACAGCCCTTGGAAATATTTCAGAAAGTTCAGAAGGAAACATGCATAACTGATTATAATGATGGATCCTTCCACAAGGGCAAGGATATAACCAATGAAATCCAAAAGTATAATGAACATATTACCTGTAGTCAAACTGTTTCTTGGTATTTATCTTTGATGCTTCCAACAGTGAAAAAAAAAAATCCAGAGACAACACCATAAAAACAATAAGAAGTTGTGTGAGAGGATTTCCTTTCCTGTTTGGACATGTAACTTTGGTCACACTCTAGGTCATCTTAATGTGTTAGCATAGATGATTCTATGCAGTTCCAAAACTCTGGCATGATTGGTGATCTGAACATGGAGAAGAAAATGTAATATAGGAAGTTCTAGCAGTCGTTCCCCTTTCACTCAACTTTGTAATAACATAATTAGTCACAGTAATCCGTAAACTGCCAGCTTCCTTAGCGATGACCTTTTTTGGCTTCTCCTTATATCTGCAGCAAACAGTTGGTCCCAGAAAAAAATAAACAAAATATAAATGTATTAAAATCTAATTAAAAGAAATTACTTTGTGGAAAAAAATGCAGATCTTAAGGTAAGTGGTGTACTGAAAAAGCCTTTTGAAACACAATACAGTAATTGTCCATCTTAAGAATAGGCAAACATTTTTTTTGTTAAGTAACAGGTTATAATAAGAACACTGTATTAAGGAAAATAAAGTAGGAAATATTATTTTTTTTATAATAAAAAACCAATCAGCATGACAAATCACAAGACACTAAGAATCTCAACTTTGAATGATTCTTAAAATGAGAAACTGAAGCTATGACCTTTCTGTCTAAAACCTGCCAAAACATAAATCTATGTAATTTTTCTGTTGCTAATTTTACTAGTTTTATTTAAGAAATGGTTGAACTCCACATGTTTGTTCAGTCTTTAAATATTTCATGTAGGTTAAATGCTCAACTTAAATGAATTATTTTGTGGTTGTCCTCATAGTTATGTTTGCAGTCTGCTGTACATGTGTTGTTCACAAAAGTCATAATTTCTCAAAGCATACACATTTTTCTACAGAATTCATATCCAACCAAGTTAAAGTTAATGTAATACAATGCTTACATAAGATTTTCTACATAAAATTCAATTAGCCCTAGAACTTATGTACAGCCGTAGATTCTATAACAGAATGATATGTTTAAGACAACCGAATAATAAAGTTGGGACTTGAATATATTTTCAATAATTTCCTGTTTTGCTGTGAGGCAAAACTGATTCTGTTATGAAATCCTGCATGGTACAAAAAACATTTTGTAATCTTAATATACATAATCAGATCTCAACTTTCCTTCTATGCTTGAAGGGTTTGTGTTTCAGTCATACACTCAACTTTGCAAAAGAAGTTGTTTTTTTCTAAAGGCAGTCAGTTAAGGTCAGACCAGTCATGCACTAAAACAAACCCAGAGCACATTGCTTACTGATAAATTTATTTGTATGCAAGTATAAGTGTAAGGCAAAAACAGGAATTTTAAAGCTGCACCCACACTTAAACAGAGAGAGTCAAACTATTGACAAGGAATCTCTGATTAATTTAAATAGATATTTTTTTCTCTATTTTTCCAACAAAATCAAATGTGAAGATCAGTACATTTTGGAAAATGATGTGAGTTTTCAGAAAGTTGAACTAAACATTAATGGAAGAAGCTCTTGTGTATCATTTTAGACAAAATATTTAATAATATAACCATATGCATATTTTTCAGAGATTAGCTGAATGTAAATGATTATAAATGCCTAGATTGAGAAAAGTTGGATCTCATGTTCTGAATTTTTAGGACTAAAGACAGTATGAATTGGTAGATAATTTCAATACCCTAAAAGAAACATAAAGATGAACTGCATTTAAAAAAAATGATAAAAACCATCATTAACATGACATGACATTAACATGACTGAAATGGCTAATTTAGTGAAAAAAAATCTTAATCTAAATGAATTTGCTAAATTGTCTTAACTAGCTACTTTATTAGTCCAAACAAGGAAGCGCTTACAGTAAAATTGTGTTAATTAAAGGGTAGAGGGAGAGAGGTTTTGGGAAGATATCATCACTAAAAGTTCCCTTGAAGTGAAATGTGAAGAAATTGTCAAAAGGGCTGAAGGCTGACAGCTAATCAGACCAAACCACAGTTGATTTTAGCTATTTTAAAAAAATAAAACTGAAACCGTGCATATCAGGAGATATAAAGCTATATTACTGGATATTAAAAATCTACACTTTTGCAAGAGCCACTGTATTTCTCAGCTGAACAGTTTTAATATATTACTATGCTAAAATGATATTGGACTTGTCAGTCCACTCTAAATCCTCCAAGAGAAGACTTAGAGTGGATTTGGTGACAAGCTTTTATTTAAATAATGGTATCAAAGAATGTGTGTTCTTCAAATCATCACTGTAAAACATTTGAGACACTTTCAGTTGTGTCTACTAATTTCTACTCTTTAAATCAAAGAAATCTTGCAAGTTTTAGATTTTGAATTTAAGTGTGAGTTTGTGAAAGATAAACTTACAGTAGTAAATTGTGTCAACTTTTAATTAATTTTATCATATTTCCAAGAGTTAAGTAAACTAGGGATTTTAAGTTAGCACTTAAAAAAAAACTGAAAGAAGAAAAAGGCAGGAGGAACTATTTCCCAGGGTGCTTAGCAGCATGTTTTTGTATCTTGTGTTGCACCGTGTGTGTTACATTGACCTACATCTTGCATGTTATTAAGGTTAACATTCATTTTAATACAACTAACAGTTTGCAATGGTTGAGGACAATGTCTTCTCACATTGCCTAATGCACAGTTCAAAATAAATGTTTCTGAGCAGAATTCAGTGTGATGTTTAGTAAAATGCATTATCAGACATTTTGTTCAAGAAAGTTGAATCAAGAATTTTAATTCTTGTAACTTAAAATAAGTATTTATTAACTTGATAATGTGTATGAAAATAATACAGGAATGTGTCGATTTTTAACTAGGTCAGGATGGATTTCTTGCATAATGTGAAATGATTATTTGATTTAAATTACAGTATTAGGTTTTAACAACTTACAATTCAAGATTAATAAGCTATCAGAACTTATAAAATTATGTTTAGACAACTTGTCTCTTGTTGTTAAATCACCTTGATGAACATTAATTTTTGAGTTAAAACCAAAACAAAGTTCGAGTTGATTTTACTTGCATTTTCAAGGCAGCAGGTGAACCTTCATTTTCAAGTCAAACCACCTTCAAATGTTTTACAGTCTTCTTGTGACTTGGGAATACTCCTGGTGGACTCATAATCAGCCGATCTTGTGGCCTGATATAGCTGACAACCAGCACCAATCTAACTTTGCGTAGGAATATGAATGATTTTTGGCTCTAGAAAAAAATGACAAACCTAAAGCCGTAGTTGAAAGTTTTGAGAAAACTGTGGACTTAGTCTGAAAATTTGAACAAGCACAACTTACAGGTCCTTCCACCTTGCTCTTTGCTGAGCTACTGCCCTCCCTTCACAGCAGAGCCTGGTGAGAACTCGAGAAATTGGCAGTTTCCCAGTAACATTAGGTTGTTTCTCCGTAATTAGCACAACTGCAGCACACCGGCAATCTTGAGCCTGAATGACGGTATGCACAGTGATGGGGAAGGGTGTGAACAGCATGTACGCGAGCATGATTGACACCGCTAAGACATTCCTCCTTGCTCTGATTAGTTGTTTCTGACTGGGAGCATTGTATTTCTGCAGATGGCAGTAGGACCACAAGGTGGAGCCTGAAGAGTTTGATTTTTTTGTCACAAATTATCTCATATTACACTGTCATGACACATTGCCAGTTTTAACAAATATATACAAAATACGTTTTTTATAAAAGTTACTTCCTGTAGCTTTAACCATGGTCTCTTGTGAAAGTGTAGACAATAAATGTCTAATTGCATTTAACTGTGTTATGTGGAGTTCTCTGTCCCTGCTACACAGGATCTCGATCAAGGATCATGCTGACCTGTGTGAGTTCATCAGGATCATTTGGGTTCTTGCACAAGAGGACCAGTGGAACTGAAAGAAGATCCCTAGATTTTCCTACTTTAGTTAGCAATAAACTGGCTCACTTGTTGAAATGTCCTGTGTTGCTGCCAGTTGTGTGCCTTAGATCTGACACTGTGGAACTGAGCTGCTGCAGATCTGTGTTGGTCAGTTTGAGTTATTTCCTGAAATGCTTCTAGGCTGTAAAACTGACCTTCCTCCTCAGTGGAAATCCACCCAAAGTTTGAAATAATGGTGGACCAAATTCACTTGCCTGTCCATCTTCCATTGAAAAAGAAAAGAAATAAAATTTAGTCCAAGAACTTAATCACTTAGATTCACTTCAGTCACCTCCAGCTTCTGCCAATGCAGTATAAACAGTTCCCTCTCCTCTGAAAACAGATCCATCATCAAAGAAGTAAGTCTGTAATCATCTTTCTTTATTTTAATACAACTTTCTTCCATCCATTCCTTTCCTCTTCTGACACAGGAATCCCAGGCCATATTCATTCACAAACACTGTGTATTTGTGGTTTATCTGCACCAAAATCAAAGCAAACAAAAATGACACATTAATTCACCTGCTTTTATTGTATGTGCTTAATTATTTGTTAACAGCTTCATAAAATTACTGGCTTTCAATGTTCAAGGTTTTTTCATCCTCTCTGGACACTTGGCAATTTTCATGGTCTTTACATATTTTGAAAAGACTTGGAGTGCACACTAAGAGACTGGTTTCAACTTTTTTTTTCATGACTAAAAGATGGGAAGTCATACACTGTGTCTGCTGAGGGATCAGAGACACATGATCACATAATTTGAGACTCAAACAAGCTACATTTCTTTTCCTCTCCTCCTAAAAGGAAAGACATGGAGAATTGATCCCACAAATGAAATTTCTCAAAAAATAACTTGATTTGTATAGCATTGGCTATATTTTTGTATTATATTTTGTATTACATTATATTTTCATGTTAAAGTTTGGAACACTTGTTTTTTTATGTGAGGGTGTTAGTGGGGTTTGAAATAACTTTCAGTTTTGACTCAAAAGACAAAACTATAAAGTTTGGACTGGATGGCATCAGTAATCATATCATATTTAAAATGTATGATAACTAACTTCATTGTAATTAGAATAAATTTATCCTTAAGCTGCTGATTCTTTAAAACTATAGCCCAACTTAACCACCAGCAAAATGGCCTGTATTAATTTTATAAATCACTCTCACTTTATTTTTTTTCTTTTAGTAATATATCAGAGAGTGTTCCCTCTTGTATGTATTTTTCTTTTCTTTTTTGGTGTGTTCTACTCAGGCTGACCCTGTAACATAATCAGTTGGTTGACAGTTTGTGTAATGTCCTTTTTTTGTTATGCAATTATAATCATGATGGCATATATATAAAAAGAAGTTTTAAACAAACAGTTGAGGTTTTGTCCGACCCTCAAGATTTCACTGGATGTTGGCCACACGTGTTTGGGTTGTAATCAGTTCACGGTACCTAACTGCACCCAAATTCGGCTCAAAAAATATGATTGACTGCACCTGAGGTCAGGTTGGTTCTCTTCACTTCATAGACTTCCAGACCCCTGTCTTCACCTGCTCTCTGACTAACAGAATTTTGTGCCAAGTCACCCTGCCGACTGTTTGCTAATACTGCAGAATGATATAGATTCTTCCTGACTGGGAATCATGGGTAAAATGGAGCAAAGAATCATGTATGTGTCTCCAGATTAGGTGAGATATTTCTGTTATTTTTCCAAAGTTTCTCATCTTTTTTTAAATAGTATTGTCTGTTAGTTTTAGAAAACTGAATATCTTCACCTATTTGCATGTTCTTTCGAGGAAATGACAATTTGGATGAGCCAGTAGAATAGTTGGACTTGAAAATCTATCTAAAAAGACAGTACATTCTAATGTCTGCTTTTTATATTACTTTTCAGTTTTTATTATTTAGAGGAGTCTGTCTACAGTTATGTATCACAAGGTGGAGAAATTTCTAAGGTGAAACAAATGAAGTTACTTCTTGGTTTTATGTTTTCTTAAGCTGCTCTGTGCCCTACCAGCTCAATAATCTATCACAGCAGAGCCAGTCAGAAGCAAAAAGCTTCAACCTCCCCAGTACTTCAGACCTCAAAGGAAATGCAACTCTTTGTTCAGGTCCTTTGTCTTGTTCATCAAGCACTCTTTACCTCAGACTTAGTGAGTCTGATTACCTGAGTGGGAAAATGTGTGTTAAGACTGAGTTTTTTCATGCAGTTGTGCCTTTCACTATTGTATTAACTACTTTGCTTTGCAGTTACCTGGCCTCATCTGAGGCCCAGCTGGCACTCATATTCTGGGTCTGCTTTAAACCTGCCCTAAGTTCATCACACACACTCCCCACTTCTCTGTTCAAGACCCCTTCACATCTCAACTTAATATGCGCACCTGTTCAGTGCATAAATTACCCCGTTATCCTTTCCTGTCTCTATCTTGGACTGCATTCAGGTTCATTCGGTTAGCTGCCCTAGTAACGGATCTAATCAGTAGAGATTCTGAAAAAAAAAAAAAGATGAAACAACTTAAGCAGATCTTGATCTTTAGATTATGCAACAAAAATGCAAACACTTAAAAGAACGTCTCCATAGCTTTGTAACTTATTTGCTCACAATTGCTCATCTTATTTTGTTAATCTTGCACAGATCTTATCATTTAATTAAGAAGGGGTATTTTCTTTTGGACTCAGATGATAAATTTGAGACACAGTTGTGCGTTAAAATTTTTATAAATTATAAGTAAAGCTTTTCTATTGTAAGCCACTTTGCTCTATAAATATTTAAATAAATCACAAACTCTGTTTCATATATAGCACTTAAAATTCAGTCACAGTACTTTGTTATTCTGAGAAAACAGGATTATGACTAGAAATAGGAATATCTTAATTTGGTTAAGGATTTTAGTTGGGAAGACTAAATATAACCCGTCTGTTTTTATACATTGTTTTTTTTCTCTCTATCAATGAGAAACTTTTTATAAAAGGGATATAATTCAGAAGAACCTGTGAAGTTATTGAAAAAAAGTTAATGTCATTATCTGTAAAGTTTTAGCTTTTTTAGCAGCTCTGCTTTCAAGAGGGGGAAAGAAAGCTAATAAAAGCTAGTTCCAAAAGGAATCCAGTGTGCCAATGTACTCCTGCCTCATGTAATGTTTTAGTTTTATTACTCTCTATAGCCATATGGCTTTGAAGTAGTTTGCTTTTATTCTGGTCAACCTATTGCATATTTGCTTGAGTTTTTAGGCCATCTGGAGAAACTTTAGTTCAAGAATGTTTCAGCATTGCCTTTCTACATATCTGATATAGGAGCATACGTAATGCAGCCTCCAGCTTAGCCAGTCTGCCATGAATTCTTTTAGACATGGAAAAAAAATAATGGCAAGACAATTCTGGTGCAGAGATGCCACATAAAACACACATGTGCTTTACAGCTGTGAAATTTTATGTAAATACTACTCAAAGATTGAATCAGTCCTCAAGTAATAGGCCTGTATAAATTCTCTGCAAGAATACATAAATCTGTTCTCTTTCCCAGGACTGCTTGACATCATCAGGGCAGGACATTTTTCTTCTGTGGTATCTCACAACTTTGGTCAAAAGTTTGAAGTGACTTCTGTACTAACATGTGTTGCAGTGGGAGGACCCTATGAGATCTTTTGAAAAGTTCTACACTTAGGTTTTGCATGAAGTATAAAATGTTTTGGTTAGGACAATGATAAAGGTTTACTCAACTCTGCTGCAACTATACAACTATGCTTAAAGTAGCTGAAATTGCAAGGGAGTTGACTAATAATTATTTGACCACTTTGGGGCACTAATAGACTGTGTATAGAGCATTGGACTTTCAGCTCAAGATGGTCAGGTGACCATAAAGCATGGAAAATAGAAAAAAAGACAGTGACACCGCAGCATAAGGTAACATACTCTATCCTCAAACAGTGGAACATCATATTTACACCATTTATGCCAAGACACACTAGAATGTGAAGATTGATCAATCAGCACAGATTCAAGCATATGCCGTGTACAGCATGAGTACATCAAATGAGCAGACGTGATCAATTGCCATTTTTGAAATCTGCATGCATCATTTTTTAAATGTCAGTAATATCCGATTTGTTCAAATGAAGGATGAAAATTAGCATTTCTGAAAGAACCTTCGTAGGGCTATTTTTCTGCATCCCAGTCCAGCTGTTGCATCACAGTTTTTACTCTTTGAGAACAGAAATGCAGCAAGAGTGGCAATTGAGCACTAAACAGTTTTTAGATCCCATCAGTCCAGGACAGTTTTATTGACCTTGATTTTATGAATCCAGTAACATTTCTTAAGAAATACCTCACTATGGGCATTTGGGTTAAATACAGCACTATCAACTGTACAATTTCATGTTATTCTAATTTGCCACAAGATGTTCTGCCTCACTGGATCATAGCAGTGGCAATAAGTTTAAAATAAACTTATGAGTAGTTATAGTCTTTTTTAAAAGATCAGGTTATGCTATATTTCAACCTGGAGAGACTCACACGGAGAGATAGAGACGATTAGAGAGTTTTATTGACGTAAAGTTCTTTGGCACTCAGACCCTGGCAGAAGACGTGTGTCCTGAGAATCGGCATGAGCTTGAATGAAGAACATAGGCGCAGGGTCGTCTTACCCCCCAGGGCCTGGATCTGGTGGTGGAGAAGAGGTGGAGGAAAGGTAGCCCAGAGGAGCCAGAGAGGGCTGGGAGAGGGTGGAGACAGGGGTGGTGGCGGGATGAAGCTTGGCTGGTGAGCAGACAGAACCATGGATCGTGAGCCTTATATCCGGAATCCTGAACGATAACTGGGAGCAGTGGAGACGTGGCCCGGTAATGGATAAAACAGGTAGGCTGGAGAGAGTCTGCCAGGTTGAATTTATGGCGAGCCTTCATTATTCATTACTTGGAAAATAAATTTTTTGCCTGCTTATTAAAAGGCTGATAACCACATCAGTTATATTGTAGATTTTTCATGTTTCACTGAGGCATATTGTTTTATTGGTGTTTTCACCAATTAAGTGCTCACTTATTTAATCCTAACTTATTTATATTAAAGTTACTTTTTCTTTATGATGCATTTGTGTGTAAAGAAAACCCCAGCAGAATACAATATGAATGTTTAGAGGACTTCAATGCACTCTTTGTTTTCGGTTTCAATGCTCTTTGCAGGTTAAATAATTCAAAAAAAGACTTTATGTTCAATTGGTAAAGGGCATTTATTGACATTTGTAAAACTGTCTTCTTACTTACACTCACAGGCACAATGTCTTGTTGGGACTCAAGTTGTAATGGCCAAGTGAAACTGGAGATATGCCAAAAACACAACAAAGAAGAAAAATATCTGCTGCCTTTATTAGCGGATTAATGATATGTAGACAATCTGCTTACATCTGCTTGCTTGTGTTTGTGCTTAATAATTTTTTAATTTAAAGTGCTCTTCTCAAAAAATATAAATGAAATAAAGGCATATATATATATATATATATATATATATATATATATATATATATATATATATATATATATATATATATATGCAGGACAATAGTGCTACCAACTCTACCACTGTGCCCTCTTTTTTTTCTTTTTTTTTCTTTTTTTTTTTTTTTTTTTTTTTTTGCATAACTTAAATAGCTTAGTAAATGCCTAGATGGAGTACTTTTTTCCCTTTCCAAAAATCTGATTCAGGTTCATAGGAGACTCCCTATCCCACAGAAAAAAATCTTCCCCACAGCATGATGCTGCCATAATTCCAATTCTGTGCAGTGCTAGTTTTTCACCACATACACTATAACATGTTGCATGTAGGACAAAAAGTTTAACTTTGGTCTCACCTAACCAGAAGACCTTCTTCCACGTGTTTGCTGTGTCCTCCACTTGGCTTTTGACAAACTCCAAACAGGAGTTTTTATTGCTTTCTTTTAACAATGGTGTTCTTCTTGTCACTTTTCCGCAAAGGCCAGGTTTGAAGAAAGCATGACAAACAGTTGCAATACTTTTCAGATTTGTTTTAGGAAAAGATAGAAACCCATCCACTATCCTTTTCCTTGCATTTCATGACTATGAGCCCCTTCACATTGCTCCATCAAGATAAAATCTCAATAAATAACGTTGAAGTTTGCCATTGTAATGTATAAAATTGTGGAAATGCTCATACTTTTGGCATTTACTGTATGTACAGCATCTGT
Organism: Anableps anableps; assembly: GCA_014839685.1. Taxonomy (NCBI): domain Eukaryota; kingdom Metazoa; phylum Chordata; class Actinopteri; order Cyprinodontiformes; family Anablepidae; genus Anableps; species Anableps anableps. The sequence continues at coordinate 25,517,619 of CM026077.1, forward strand.
AAAAGCTTCTCAGCTCTTCTAGATGTAACACAGATAATCTATAATGAAAAGATCAGAACAAGCATTATGTTTCTCAAAGCAACATAACTGTAAACAGAAATGTTCTATCTCATATTACATTTGCAGTTTGTTGATGTGAAAAATCATATTAATTTGGGTTCTATCAATAATTAAGTAGGCATTGTCTTTCTATTAAGTCAATTAACATTAGTCTATGGAAAAAATCAGCATTTTTTAAATTCTGTCTTTGAAGAATAAAGAAAGAAAATATTGGAAACCACTGTAAGCAATTCAGAATTTTAAAACCGAGTTGCCCAGATGGTGACAAAAATAGCTCATGCAAATTTTAAACTGAGTGAGGTGGCAGGTTACTCCTGAATAAATTTGGAGGGTGTGTAGTAGTCTGCTTATTCACATCTGGTTATCCATTACTCAGTTTTTTATATTTTCCCAATCAATTCATACTTAAATTCTGTAAGCCACAGAAAGGAATAAATGAACTGAGGGGAATTAATGCTTTCCTGTCTCATATTGAAGTATGACTACTTCCAGCGCCACTGTTGGCAGCCCGCTACAGCAGCAGCGACTTGATTAAGAGTATTTTCCTTTAAAATCTTATTTAGACATGCTGGATATTCTTTTTTTTTGTTGCTCTCTTTTTTTCGTATTGCTGGTTCACACAAGGGAACTGGCCCTTTTTTTTGGACAACTTTGTTTTTAAGCCTTTCGTGTTCAGAGAAGGCGAGAGCAGCCATGAGATCCTTGTTTACACCAGGGTTCAGATGCTGGCTCTCGCTGACTCCACTGTTCTGCCTTCCACTGAGAGACCCGACACTCCCTGCGAGCTGAGAAGGAACAGACGTGGGACGTGTGCTGGCATCTGGCGTTGCAACTGAGGAAGAAGATACAGATCCGTCATCCCGTCTATCATCATGGGAAACGTGAGATCTCTTTCCAACAAAGTGGACAAGCTAGCAGCTCTAGCACGCCATCAGAGAGGAACTATCAGGAGGCCAGCCTCATCTGCCTAACTGAGAAGTAGCTAACCACGCTAACTCCGGACTCTCATATAAACATGGACGGCTTTCGTACCGACAGAATGAAGGAGAGAGGATACAATAGAGGAGGGTGTCTGGCTGTATTTGTGAACGATAGATAATGTAACTCTGGACTTTGAACCATCAAAGAGACGCTCTGCAGTAAGGAGATTGAACTTCTAGTTGTTAGCATGAGGCCCCATTATCTTCGTGAGTTTTCACATGTTATTATAATAAGTGTTTATGCCCGCCCTCTGCTAACGCCACTGCAGCCTGCAGCGATGTCCTTGAAACACAGCACCCACAGACCCTCTTTCTGATATCTGGGGACTTTAATCATGTCTCTCTGTCCTTCATTCTACCAACCTTCACACAATATGTCTCCTGCCACACCAAAGATGACAAAATCCTGGATCTACTTTATGCCAGCACCAAGGAGGCATGCAGTTTATCACCTCTGCCTCCCCTAGGGGGCTCAGATCACAACCTGGTTCATCTCCAGCCTCTGTATAAACCCCTGGTACACAGAAAACCAGCTGTGACACGCACAGTGAAGAGATGGTCTGAAGAGACTGAAGAAGCTCTGAGGGACTTTTTTAGCTCCACTGTGTGGGAAGACCTCTGTGCTCCTCATTGGGAGGACATCGAAAGAATCACAGACTGCATCACTACAATATCAACTTCTGTGTCGACAACACTGTAACCACCATGATAGTACGATGTTTGTCCAATAACAAGCCCTGGATCAACCCTGACATAAAGGCTCTCCTGAAGGAGAAGAAGAGCGCATTTAAATCAGGAAACAAGGAGCAGCTGAGAGCTATACAAATGGAACTGAGAAGGAAAATTAGGGATGGGAAAAACATCTACAGGAAGAAGATGGAGGATCAGCTGCAGCAGAGCAACATCAGTCAAGTTTGGAGAAGTTTGAAGTCAGTTTCAGGCCACAAACCAAACCCTCAGGTTGTAGGAGACTTAGAGTGGGTGAATGACTTGAACCAGTTCTTTAACAAGTTTGACCAGTCACCAATCTTCCCCCAGCCCAGTCCCTCCCTGCTGTTACCCCCCTCATCTGTAACGGCTGCCAGTTTTCTTCTCAGGACTTAACACCTCTCAGCTCTCAGCCATCATCATCCACCCCCTTCACTTCAGAGGACTCCATCCCACAGCACACCCCCATCTTGTCCCTTTCATCACTTCAGGTGAGGAACAAGCTGCGAAAGATCAAGGTGTGAAAGGCTGCAGGTCCAGATGGCATCAGCTCCAGGCACCAGAGGTGCTATGCAGATCAAGGGTGGATAATGACATCATCTACCTCCTGCACTGAGCTCTGACCCACCTGGAGAAGCTTGGAAGCACTGTGAGGATCTTGTTCTTTTATTTCCCCAGTTCTTTCAACACCATCCAGAACTTCTGAGGGACAAGCAGGAGCTGTCAGGAGTGGTCCACCACATATCTCAGTGGACACCAGACTACTTCATTGGCCACCCACAGTATGTGAGGACACATGGCTGTGTCTCTGACAGGCTGGTCTGCAGGACAGAGGTCCCTCAGGGAACTGTGCTGGCACCATTCCTCTTCACCCTCAACACTGCAGAGTTCTCCATCAACTCCCCATGCTGCTATCTGCAAAAGTTCTCTGATGATGCTGCCATAGTTGGCCTCATCACAGGTGAGGACAACTCAGAGTACAGACAGTGGACTCAGGATTTTGTGGACTGGTGTCAGAGGAACCACCTCCTGATCAATACTGCTAAAACCAAGGAGCTGGTGGTGGATTTCTACAGGTGCAGACACACCTCACTGACACTGGTGAATATCCAGGGAGTGGATATTGAGATTGTGGACTCTTATAAGCACCTGGGTGCTCAACAGAACAATAAGCTAGACTGGATTCATAACACTGATGTGATTTACAGAAAGGGTCAGAGCAGACTCTACCTGCTGAGGAGGCTGAGGTCTTTTGGAGTTCAGGGGACGCTCCTGAAAACCTTCTTTGACCCATTGGTGGCATCTGCCATCTTCTATGGGACTGTATATTGGAACAGCAGCTTATATATAGCTGAAAGGAAGTGGTTGGATAAGATCATCAGAAGGCCAGCATTACAGGAGATCCTTCCTCCCAGCAGCTGTTAAACTCTATAACCATCATTGCTCCTAACAAAATCAATAAGTGTTTATATTCATGCTAGTACCCATACAACTCGACCATTTTTCTATGGTCACTAACTGTAAATAGTTTGTATTTATAATGCTCAGCGACATGAACATCTTGTACATTTTTAATTAACCAGCTTAGTTGCACATTTCTCTGGAGTATTTTTTACAACTACACAGTTTTCATGTTGAGATTTTGCCTTACAATGCAATATTTTTTTCTATTCTTCATTCTATTTTTTTTAATATATATTATATATTCTTTGTGTGAGTTTGTTTTCTGTTATTGCCTGTCACTGCCACTTTGCTGCTGTTGCATAGAAACTTCCCCATCATGGGACAATAAAGCATATTTCTATTCTATCTATTCTATTGTTATTCACTTTGAATGCAACACTCCCTTTTTCTTCCTGTATTCTACTTGAATTCACCAACACAGAGTTTGCCCCAGTGTATTATAAGCCTGGCGGCCCACCAGGCTTTACTTGCCCCCCCACCCGGCTAATCGTCAAGTTTATTTATTTTACATTGATTTTTTTTTTTTAATAAACCAAAAACAGTTATAGCAAAGACAGATTAAGCCAGGTTTATAGTTGACATATTGAACTGGGCACAAGGGGACGCACACCAATCACAGAATCCCCACCCCTGGTGTTGATCTCCAGTGCTGACATAGTACCTGGTCGTGCACCTCAGAATTGTTGTAAGTTGGCAAAGATCATGCGCGCCACCTTTTTACTCAAACTGGACAATTTGGAAGGTGCTCTTGCAGACACAGACAGGCTTTTTTCCATTCAAAGTATTTCTTGCAAATATTGCATTCACTTTGATAAATAAAAACCAACAACAACTTGCAAATCAAAAAACTGCACCAAGCTGCAGACTTTACAGTTGCTTGTCTGTTTGCCTATATTTAAAACTCTTGAGCTGGTGTTTAAGTATTGCCAGTAATGTCTTCCAATAACATTATTACCTAGCCATATTTCATTAAAATTTCTTGTCAACTTTTTACTTTTTTTAAACACAAAAACACGGTGGACCACTGGTGAACTGCCCTAGCACCCCAACCACAGGGTTTAACAAGATTTCTAGGGGAAACCCTGCAACAGAGAAAAGCAAATCTAGCAAAACTCATCATTTGCTTTCTGTCCTTATCACTCCCAGGTTGCAGGATGTTTTGAGTAACATCTTTCTGAACTTTGAAAAAAACTTACTGACGGCAAATCAAAGGCAACACAATTTGGTACCCTGACTTCTTTGGGCCTGCACTGTGCTACACTGATTGCCATTTTTACTCAACTCTACACTTCTTTTCCACAAAGCTCAGATGAGGAACAAAAATTCCTGTAATTGCTTTAAGTGCTGTATTATACTTGGTCCTGTTGTTCCTGGAATGATTTATGTTTTTGTGAAACATCTTGTGTCTGCAGTTTTGTCTGTCACATGACCTTATATAAACTGTGGAGTTGTCTCTACAATGTTGTGTTTGCTATCATTCCACCTACTGGTCCTCGTAGCTCTGCGGTACATACAGAGTGTAAATTGTAATTTTCACCTTACAGCTCAGAAATACCCACACAAACCCTGCAGTGTAAAACGTCTGAGGCTTCACAGGGCTTTTGCAGACAAGTGTCTGTGAACACACTTCTAAGAGTTTGCTAAAAGGATAAAAAAAACAGCTGAATTTATTCCTGTGCCAATGCTATAATTATAGGTGTCTGCAGGGACTTGTCTGGAAGATAGGGACAAAGAATTTTAGCAGAAAACATGCTGCTTGGAAAATGACTTTACCTTAGGATGTTACCGTATCTTCAAAACATTATATGAAGTTTAACTGTTGATTAACTCTAGAGTGGTGAAAGTTGTTCTACTTTCTACACTTTCTTTAGTTTCTTTCTGAGTTTATGTGCATAGACATGACCAAAAATAAAATGCTCTGTACAAGTTTGATATGTATATTCCTAAAGCAAGTGGCTGTTGCTTAGTTAATATTTCTAAGGTATGCACTGGTTACATTTTCCACTGATAGGAAGACAGCAGTTTGTTTCATATATCAGTTTTCTCAAATTAATTTTGTCTAAGCAGGATCAACTCAGTTTCATTGCTAAACATTTATCCTATGCAAACAATTTACTGTAATTTTTATTCTAAACTTATTTTGAATATGGTGACAACTATCACAGATGTACATAGACACTTTTCTTATTCTGTTTACACCTGTTGTGATTTTCCTTAATGATTTTTTCCATGTTCCTCCAGTCATGCTCAGTCTGTACAGCACAACAGTCCTATGCTGTTTTTTTCCATAAAGTGAATTTCATGGACCTTCAGGTGACCATTCTGCCTCTTGTATGCAACAGCATCAAAATGTCCAATCACAACTTACCTTCCTTGTAAATCCTCCAGTGTTCCCTCTTCCTCCTCCCAGCAAACTGGACTCCAAATGTTATGTTGTAACTATGTTATGGCCTACACAACCATGCAGAAGACTTCTGGAGTTACAGTCAATGGTTATCAATCTTTTCCACAAGGACAGTAAACAAAAATGCTCAGTGCTTAGGAACATGGCTGTTAAGGATTGTGAATGCATACATTTTAAAGAAAGTTGTCATGGTTTTTCAAAGGGACTCTGGTGCAAGCAGCAATTACAGACACAGGAGTGAAAAGTTTGAAACGATTTATTGAATGGAGAGAAGAGCTTTCTGGATCTGTTGGGAGAGAAACACCAAGCCAGGAACAGGTCCATACTGGAAGACAGGGGGAGATGATTAAAGGTTGCCAAAGACAGTTCCAAACAGAGACTGAGGTCAGGTTCTTACTTCAGATGAGGGAGTCATGACCGAGGGGGGCATGCAGTATCCCCAGAACAGGCGGCTGGCTGTTTGTGGGGTAAGATGACGGTCTGTGTTTCGGTCTGTTGTTTTCCTTTGAAGGAAGAGAGATGAGGTACCATTGGAGGGTGGACAGGCAGGTGAGTCAGAGAGGATCTTCAGGTGGACGTCTAGTGTAGTGAGGAGAACGAGACACCGGGGAAGCAAACCCTGAGAGTTTCCAAGTCAGCATGGAGTCTGAGCACCAAAACTCTGGGAGGAACCTTCAGAGAGGTAATCTGTCAGGAGGAATAAAAACACTGGTAAGTTCCAAGAAAGTGGGACTAAGGTGCTCAGAGGGCGCAGTCATACCACTAGTCATAGTTTACCATATGGCATCCATCTCAGGAAATCCACTCCTCTTAATACTGCTCCTTGATGAGGTTAACTGACACCACCTGGGAGCTGCACCTGCCAATCGCACTCTGTGAAGAGGAGGAGGAGAAAGCAGAACCTAAACAAACAGCACACCAGTCTGAGAATACAACAAAAGTTGAGTAACGAGGATATCTGAGGTACAAAATGTACACAGGGAACAAGGATGACTGTAGTTTAAAAATAATCTGAAGAGCTGATTCAAAGGTTTGAAGGAGATTCACAAGATGAACTGTGGCTGGAGTCAGTGCTTCAAGAGCCACCTTACACAAATAGATCCAGAACATCAGCTACAACTATCACTTATCTTGCCTGAAGCCACTTCTGAACTAGAGACATCAGAAACTTCTTACCTGAGCAAAGGAGAAAAAGCACTGGACTTAGTTGCCCAAAGCCCTTTTTTCAGACTGAAGTCAAATTGGCATTTCAAATAGAAAATAAAGTCCCAGAGTCTAGAGGAAATGTGGAGAGGCACAGAATCCAAGTTTCTTGTGGTCCAGTGTGAAGTTTACCCAGTCAATGATGACATAGTGAGCCATGACATCCGATGGAGTTGATCCAGTGTGTTTTAGCAAGTCTAAAGTCAGTGCAATCAAAGAAATTTTAGAGCACTTCAAATCTTCCCTGTGGTGACAAGCTTTATGACATTACTGATTTTAATATCCAGCAGGATTTGAGACCTGCTCACACTGCCAAAAGTACCAATGTATGGTATAATGACTATCATATCTCTGTTTTGAGTGACTACACCTAAACCTCTAAGATAATATATGTAGTCAGTTTAAGAGAAGACTGACAGACACCACAGCCAACAGTGCAGATGAGCTGAAGGCAGCTATTAAAGCAACCAGTACTTCCTGAACACCTCAGCAGAGCCACAGGTTGATTGCTTCAATGCCACAGCGCACTGATGCAGTAATTCATACAAAAGGATGCCTAACCAACTACAGAGTGCATATACTGTATAGTGCATGGACATACTTCTCTGTGGATATTCTATTTTGTTTATAAATCTCATGTAATATTTTTATGAGAAACTTATCCGTATATTTTATTTTATTATCTCAGTTAAATTTATTATTTTAAAAGATGCATAAACCACATAAAGTTAAAATCTTTATATTTTTTTTATTAAATATTTACTAATGATTCCATTTCAACACTGAGTTTCATTCTAAAGACAATTAACTATAAAGCAGAATGCAATAGCAGAACATATAGGATCAGAAAAAACCCTGGAGGCATTTAACAATTTAAGCTCTCCAGACAGACAATCAAATGTGGATTCTGAGGCTGGAGTTAGCAGAAAAAGGAGAATAAAAGAAGACCCTTTGATAATCATTCCTTTTTCTTTTCTTGGAATGTGGTTCACAGTGTTTGTTGTGAGGCTGGAAACATATTTAGAACAGACAAAAGGTTTGCTGAAACAGTAATTTTGTCCAAAATGATTCCCAAACTTTAACTGAATACTAATTTATTCTTAAAAAAGTACGTACTTTGTAAAGAATGAAAGCCATGGAAAAAGTTAAGTAACTCTAAAAAAAACTTGAAACAAATTGTGATTTTTCCTCATTTTTCAGGCACTTGACCAAACAGGAAAAACTTTGTGAGTGCAACATCTCCAGGGTGTTAATGGCTACAAGGCTCTTGGAGATTTGAGCCTCAAAACTTGGAGACTCCTCGCTTCAAAATGTAACTACTCTGAAGTTTTACCCCAGTGGGAACTGTGAGGAAATGCTTCTTGTACATTTTCCATCAAGTTATCATATATAGGGCATTTCCACTTACTGATGTAATCCAGAAGACATTTTTGAGACTGAAATTTATTATTGATGTGAAGTGGAATTCTTTGAAGTTTATGATCAGTCTCAAGAAAAGCATGCATTTTTTGCAGAACAGCACCAAAACCTAATATAAAAAAAGTTGTGAGCAAAATGGTAAGTTGCATTAGGAGCAGGAGAAAGTTTTACTCATTATGTGCAGCAGTTAATAATATGATGTATCACACTGCATGTGTTCCCCAGTAGGATACTTTGTTTGGAATAGGACAAAACATGATAATGCAAAGTGTACTCATGCAGAGTTTTGGGGAGATCAGGATTTGACTTTCTAAAATAAACCTACCTTAAGTGTATCTTCTATAGGTTTTCAAACTGGTGTTGTTTTGACATCTCGAAAACAAAGAAACATCAACTGAATTGTCAACCACTTGAAAGAGGGACCCAAAAGCAATAGCAGAACAGTCAGAGTCAAAGGCCGAATTATAGAGGTTTTAATGGAGGCAGGAGTAAACTTGAAGCTGGGGCAGAAGAGAAATGACAGCTGGCGGCAGCAGATGAAGGTCTGGGAGCTTGGCAGGTCAGAATCTGAAGACAGAGAATTCATTGATTAGAATAATAACTTAGACTGAAGTGCAATTAGTAAAAGTGAGAGGCCAGGACTAACTCAGTCACTGAATCAGAAGATCTTGTGATGAGTCGTTGTTGAGCCTGGGTATTTATGGAAGGTAGTGATAGGAAACAGCTGTGTGAAGTACCCACCCATCAGATGCTTCTGAAGTCAAAGGAGGAGGATGCCAAGCCAGTAGACCTCCTCATGATATTAATATTTTATGAGACACAATTGTGTCTTTGAAAGGGCAGTATTTTGTGTGTGTGTCTGGTATGTGACATAATAAACATCTATCTCCCTGTGACAGTTTACACATCACAGTTGTACATGCAGCTGAACGCAATTACCTAATTTCCACTGTTTTAATAAAGCTTAGAAGGAAGGTTTTACTTTACAATCAACAGCTGTTTAGTGTCAAATACTATTGAAACCAGATTTTTACATACAAAAAACATTTTAAATATACTTTTCATACATCTTTTTTTGCATAAAAAGACATTTTCCCAACTCTCTGACATTAAATATGATTAAGCATTTCCTGTTTTACATTAGTTAGGATTATCAGTTTTTTAATATTTACTAAATACCATAATAATGATGAAGACATTTTAAGAAAGTTTGTTTGTTACTTTTTCAAAGTCAGAAATTTACATACGAGATTATTAGACAAGACACCAAACACACTGCTTCCTTGTGTGACATCATGGAAAAATCAAAGGCAATCAGTAATATATATATATCTTTATATATATATATATATATATATATATATATCTACAACCTATATTCTAATGTTTTTTCAATTACATTTTTATAATTTACTTTCAATAGTCTATTCTCTTGCAATTTTTCTCTTAGCTGCACTGTTTCCCATACATGCCTGTTTGGAGTATCATTGTTTTGTCCAAACAGGTTTCAGTCTCTATGCACTGCCAGGGGCAATCTAATGTCCCCAGGGCCTTCAGAATCAGCAGAGCAGGCCTACATTAAATAAACGATACAGCAGTGGATTTAATCTATCCACTTTCAAATTTGCCTCACAGAGCTTGCTAGAAGCCCACAATGACATCAGATGGTCATAGCAAAACTATCACCCTAAAGTTTTGCTAGCACCTTAATACTTGTGAATTCATTTTTGATTTTATGCCCATAATGGCTGACAGAGAAGGGCAAATTGATTTAGTCTCAGGAATAAATAGAAATCCATTTTCAAGGAGTACATTTTCCAAAGAATTGGATGTCATAAAGTCGGTGTTTGTCCACCACTTTCAGACCAGTAGTGAGTGGTACTACTGGCTTACCACATCTCATGAGCATTGCAAATTAAATTGCATAAGTCACTGAACCATACCTGGATCAGTACCATGAGCCATTTGTGAGATGAGAAGAGAAGCCATTTAATGAATGTGTTCTGTGGAATTTAGTTGATTCAGGCTACTAGTCTGGCTAATCCATAGGAGGAAGACGAATGTGACATTCAGATGTTGGCTGTTAGAATCCAAGCAAGTCTTCACCATAAAACCAGCTAAATAGATTCTCATGAATTCTGAGGTGGGTTATTTTCTGCAGACTTAGGGATCTAACGCTGAAGAAGTAGGTAGCTGGTTAGGTGTTAATCCTCCAAGGTTCTTTTTAGACCAAGACCAGACCTTCCAAGACCAAGAAAAGGATCCAAAACAAGACCAAGATCGGACCTTCCAAGACCAAGACGGGTTCTTCAGAGACCAAGGCCAAATTTTTAGAACATCAACAAATATTTCACGTCATTGCTTTTTGTACACCACAAAATTCAAAAATTAATGGAAAAATGCTGAATTACTCAACCAAATCACTTCTTGGTATTAAATTAATAATGGTTATAATAAACAAATACTTAGGTTATTAAATGCAGCCACAAACTGATGCACAGTCTCGAAACAGAAATGATCAGTTTACATTGTACAATGGTTGTATGATAAATCTGGAAAACAGTGAGATTAAGATGATAAAGATTTCTCATATTTAAAAATATCTTTCCTCCTATGATCATCTGAATAAAAGCAATTCAACCTGGAGAGACTCACACAAAAAGAAGTGGCAATTAGAAAGATTTATTGACAAATCAGAGAGTTCTTTGGTGCTCTGACTCCGGCAGAAGACATGGAAGCTGCGAATGGCTATGAGCTCAGATGTTCATAGCAGGATTAGGATTAGAGGTGTCTTCCCCTGGGATCCGAACACTGGTGGTGGAGTGGAGGCTGAAGAAGAAAAGGAAGCCGGAAGGAGTTTGAGAGCATGATGGAGGAGATGAGGTGGAGGAGGGTTGAAGTTCAGCTGAAGAGCAGGAGAGTACATGTACCTCCATGCTTTAAAGCAAAGCCTTACAGGATGATTGGCTGGAGAGGGATGAGGACCTGACGCTGATTGGTGGAAGCAGAGGTGCATGACAAGGTGATTGGACATAGCAGAAAAGGCTGGGGTGAGTCTTCCAGTTTGAATTTATGTCTAAACTTCATTTCATCAGATGTTACAAAACACATGCTAGACATAGTAATAAATTTTTAGGCATTTTATTGTTATTATTATTAGTCATGCAGGCACACAGATTGCCTCACAGAGGGAGAATTCCAAAACATTTAGAGCGAATAGAATCCGTGGGATTTACAAAAATCACATAGCCAACACGGATGACGCAGTCACAACAGATTACAGAAACCAAGTGGGAATATTTTCTCTAACATGGATTATGATCATAAAACATCAAAACTAAGACTGAATTTATGTTTTTAGCTTGATGAGCCTTATTTTTCCAGTTTTGCTGAAACTGGGTGGTGTTGTGCATATTTTTCATATTACTACTTATTTTTCCTAGTGTCTGCTGTGGATGTCTAATAAAACCAGATGTCGTCCTGCTCACTTTGCATAGTGTTAATCCTGGCGGTGGATACAATTTACAGGTGGCCTGGGGTTTTTGCTTTCCCCTTTAGTTTTCAATCCTAAAATTCTTCATGTTTTTAAAAAGCTAATTTAATAATTTTCTGTGTTCAGATGCAAGTATTTGTTCAGCAAATGCTAGACAGTGAATGCACCTACATGAACCTGCAAACAAGCTCTTTTAAATCAAAAGACCAAATGCCATCTGGTTTTGTAAATAATCACATGTAACATGATTGTGTGGCCATAAGCAATAATAACATTGTATTTTTTCTGAGATGGTGGGGCGCAGCTCTGATCACTGCTTTTAATTCACATTGCTGTGCGTCTGTGGGTAAAGGGAGTTAAGTTTTCGTAATTTTGACAAAAACTGTTGAGTGAGCCTTGAACCGGTCTTGACCCAATTTGTCGAACAAGACCGAGACCAAGACCAAGACCAAGACATAACAATACGAGACCGAGCCCATGACCGGGAGAAAACAACTCGAGACCAGTCTTGGAACCAAGGCCGGTCTTGAGACCTCCATCCTTGTCATCCTCTCATAGAAAGAAGTAAGTTGGGGGAGGCTGAGTACCTCAGAAGGAGATGGTGTTAGCCTCTTAGTGGCAGGAAGCTAGAGGGGAGGGAGGAGCACCTCCTACAACAACAGAAGTTATCGTCAGGTAATCTAAATGGAAGACAACAGTGGCTGCATTTCCATTGACCATAAAATTGCGCAAATTGGAATTACGAAATAAATTCCCTTAATGGAAACATACCAATTTTGAAAAAACTCATGTTCGATAAAAAGTTTTTGTGCTAGTATTAGGTAGTTTTGTTTTGTTTATTTATGCGCTTGTTTGTGGGCACTGGTCAGAGGTCTCACAGCATCCACAGCATTCTTCACAGCATTGCACAGCTCGTCGACGTCTCCTCTGATGGCTGATGATGAGCACTAGTGCCATAGCTGAAATATCAATATATCTCATGTAAGTGTTTACATCTGTTGTCGCCATGATTTTTAAAGACTTATCATGTGTACAAGCTTAATCATGTGTGATTTTAATTCCATTTCTTATTTAATAGAAACACCACAATTGCAAAATTGTGTTTTCTGACCTTAGCAAAATATTGAAAAAGGTTTGCTGACATTTGTAATGAAAATTCAGGTGGTGAGATGCTGCAAAATGTCCAGGCCAGTTCTAGAGTGATGCAAACAGACAAAATGTTGCAGAACCATGAAAGAGGAACTACAGGCTGTAAAAAGAGGAAGTGAGTTGAGTTTACAGGCAGCAGATAAGGATAAAGTATAAGCACTTTGAGTAACTGAGTAAGACCCAAGGCAAAAGACTTCTGTTAACATGTCTCTTACAGAGGTGAGTAACTATGATTCTGATAGCAAATAATTAGAATAATAGATAATTCCTGTTTTCTTTTCATCAGAATACCTGTATTAAATCAAGCAATGATTATGATAATTGTAACCCAGTTACAATTATCATAAGTTTATGAATGAGTGTTAAATCAGAGAAGCTATTAATTATAGACATTGAAAGAGGTTGAGACTAAATGAGTTGTGATTTTGACAATGATCTTGAAGACAGTATAAAATGTGTACCAATGTAACAATGATTAAGTAATCATATGCCATTGAGACATCAGGTGTTGCAACAGACTAGATATAAAAGAGCTGAAAAAAGGGAACTGGCTGGAGCTTTTTGATGGGCGGGGAGGTGGAGGCCCTTGAATGAGAACACAGACGGCATGACATAATGTCTGCCAGGCAAAGGTGGATTTGAGATCACCTACCTAAGCAGACAGCGAATAAAGTCAATCTGCCAATCAATGAAACACATCGGTATGGCAGAAACCTCTATAATAAAGAGTGACGGAAGGAGGAGTGTTGGTTGTTTTCCTCCAGTCAGACTCAAGCCTAAATCGAGTCAGACAAAGAACTTTACAACAGAAGAAGACCTGGGACCACAGATGGGCCGAAGACTGCCTTGCAAAATGAATTCAACCTCCCAAGCTCCCTAAGCTGTGGCTCCAGATTGTGCATCTCTTATTGGCTGTAGCTCAAACCCCAAAGACAAAGACAAAGAACTTGGCCAGTGAGAAGACATCCATCCACTCAGAGGAAGAAGACTACTGACTGCCTTCTGCCCAAGAGACCTTCAAGTAATTTTCCAGAAGATCTGAACTGGGGTATGCAAGCCATTTCCATCTCCCAAAGCCTCCACCTAGAATCCTCTCATTTCAGCATTTGGGAAAGGCAGTTTAGCTTAAAATGCTTTATTTTTCTTACTTGATTATTTCTCCTGCTGAATTAAGGTGTAAGTGGCTCTTCATACACATAGTCATTGAGTGTCAACTGATGATTAAATAATTATAAAGCAGAATTAATCATAAAACACTCCTTTGCTTGCTGTGGTGAGTGAATCTTCATCAGTAAGGATAGAGAGCCTACAAAGCGCCACATTAAATTAAATCTCATCATTACTGGATCATTGCTGCAACATCTGAGCAGCACTAATATAAATTTTATAGCAGTGTTGCTAATGTGCAGTATCTTTGTCGTCTGCAAGTTGCAATGGTTAAGCCACAGAATTTGTTGATAGGCCAAAAACAAACAAACAAACAAAAAAACTATCACAGTCTGGCTTAACAATGGATTCAAGTTATATATCCCACAGTATCAGCAATGTGGAGAGGCATGCTGGATACATTATTTACCACAAGCAGTGGAATTCATAGGTCGCTGAAATGTGAGGCAGATACATAATAGTGTTACTGGTATTAAAGTCACATGGCTTTCTGGTACTTGGGCTAAACACATGTTTGTTTTTTTTTACATTTTACAGCCTGTAAAGCAAAAGTAAATTGTATAAAATGTGAAATGTGAAAAGTATATGTATAATGTATAATGAACAAATGTATAATGAACAAAAAAAAAATCTGACATTTTTTTCTTTTAAGCAGAGACTTTGTTCTTTTAAAAAATGCTTTTACAGCTGTGGAGGCTGGATTTAAATTAGAATTCCTCCAGGGAAATTTTAGACTGTTTAAGACACTTTTAAGACAGTAATTATTTTAATTTAGAACCTTCATCAATACAAAAACAATAACTTAAATCAATTTAATAACTTACTTAGTGGAATTTACCACAGTTAATAAAAACAGTTGAATACAAGTTTGTCAACTTATATTTTTCAAATCTGGCATTTTGGAGTTCAGTGCTTTTACCCCTAGGGTATCTAATTTCCCTGTCTTCTTCCAGTACACAAGAAGTTTTATAACAGTTAATTTTCATAACTTTAAACCAAACCTTATTAAATATATTTTATTATGAGGCTGTTTTGGGATATTTAACATGTCTTGTTGTAATTACCCAAACCTAAACATGTTATCGGAAGCTGAAACTGACTTGTAAAAAAAAAGGAGGAAATAAGAAGTAACAAAGTGGATTAGTCTATAAATTTAGGATGTATCTAAACGTACAGTACAGATTCAGACTGGACATTTTGAGTCTTGATAAGGTCTTAAGTTAAAATGATTACATTTATTTCTTTTAAAGCTCTTTAGAAACCCTGTTATAACAAAAAAAAAAAAAATTAAAAGTTCAAGTACATACATGGCTCTGGTACAGATACAACCCTGGGAATGTAGGAGCAGGGCAAAGTAATGAAGGTAAAATAAATAAAGTTGCTAGAATATTATAAGTTAGCACAGAGGTCTTTAACATTTGGGTTACACTTTTAACATTACTTTCAAAAGAAGTTCTTATGACTCACTCTTTTTTGAACCATATCTTCAGTTCAAAATTTATTTCAAGACAATAAACATACATAAACAAAAGTCATTTTTCCCCTGTACATTAGTAGATCAATGAATCATACAAAGGTTTTATGTCAGGAAATACTTACCGGGAAATGTCAGCTATATGGATGCCATTATGCACAACACTATGGCTTCCTGGACCAATTAATCTGAGCTCAAAAATACATGTCCTCAAAGGACAAAAGGAGCGGAAAACATACACTGGGAATGTTTGCTCCACTGCTACTTTATATTTAAAAATTAATGAAAGAAAAGAATACAAAACTCTGACTATGCTGACAGATTATGTAGCCATGTAAAAACTCCATTAGGTATATTTCTGTTGATTATGGAACTAAAGCATAAAGAGAATTTTTTTTACATACATTGCTGTATCCAGAGCTGAAGTACTATTAGGCAAATATTAAAAGATTTAAATGTATTCTTGAAAAGAAAATATATTGCATATCTTTCTGAGACATAGAACTTGAAAAAGTGTATTTTTATTTTTTTTCTCAAATAGCTTCAAAATGTCCAGAAGATTGGGACTTCTGGGAACTGCTGAGTTGAAGATGAGTGACTTTGAACAGGCTTAATTTGTTGCAAAGATATAGAAGTAGCCCTTTGAGCAAATCAGCACCTATTCTTAGACAGAAATACAGAGATATGGGTTAGATGAGGGAAAGCACAATACAACAAAAACATATAAAAAAAGTACTTGAAACAACAATGAGGCCAGTAATACCGCAAATGTATGACACAAACTAGCACAACAATTTCTAGTACAAACCCAAGTGAGCTATGATGCCGGCAGGGAAATGGAGTCGCTCAAAATGATACTTACATTTAAGAATAATTTAATAAAACAGTTTTTGTCTTTAAACAAAATAAGACTCGGTTTTATCAATTTTAAAATGCATCACAACAGAGTTGACATTTTGAACTGTCTTTAGCATTTTATATTGATGATCAACATGGTTACCATAGTCAACTCTACCAAAAAACCACCATGTGCATATGTTTTAGAGAGTGTAGACCAGTGGTCTCAAACTGCAGTCATCGAGGGCCAGAGTCCTGCAACTTTTAGATGTGTACCTTGTCCTGCACACTTGAATTAACTGGCTAAACTGCCTCACTAGCATGCAGTCAAGCTCTACAGAGCTCTGCTAATGAGCTCATATTAGAGCCAAGGGGTGATGAAGCAGAAAGACATCTTGAAGTTCCAGGACACCGGCCCTTGAGGACTGGAGTTTGAGACCACTGGTGTAGTCTCTTATTTTGACTATAAGATTTGAACAGGCTGCCAACATTTCCAATCCAGCCAGTGGTATGAATAATTTTGGACTTAACTGTAAGAATGTTTTTGAAAGAAAACTGTATATTCTAAGACAAGTACAGACATGTCTGTGGTTAATTCAGGTTGCAAGAGATGGAGAGAGTGCAAAATATCAGCAGATAACAGGAAGGCTGAACAAAGTATAATGAAGTTGGTTGGTTTTCTGCTTTTTTCAACAGAGTTAGACAACTTGGTTTTGGCTTCAGATTTTATTTTCTGCTTAAAATTTTTTTTGACTAAAAGGTCATCAGTTTTGCACCTACATTTTAAGACAAAGATGCTCTGTCATTTTGGCTCAAGTCAGTCCAAAAGGTTTACTTGGAAACTTTTTGTCATAGATGAAAGCTGTGAAGTACTTCATCAGAAATGTGATTATAACTGTTGTCTCTTGCTTTTAAACTTTAAGCAGACAAGTCTTACATTAGTGCAACATTAGTTACATTTTTAGGTAGCTGTTCTTACCTGCTCCCTTTTTATCTGAATTTGAAGTGATCATAACTGAGAGTACAAGCTTGAGAAAATACATAATCTGTTTTCTGTTAAGGTACTCTTTATATCTTCACTGTTCCTAATCTACATCTTTGGTTTTGAGTAGTCTGCTGGATCCAGATGTCTTTAGAGATCTCCAGAAAAACAAACAAACAAACAAACAAACAAACAAACAAACAAACAAACAAACAAACAAACAAACTCATTTGGATTAGATACTTGTGAAATGTCTGGATATCTGAGATAGTTATAGCAGAATTATTTTACATTTCAATAGGCTTGGTTATTCAGTTCCTGTGATATAGGAAGGACCCTACAGAGCTCAGTGTCTGTGGAGCTTTGCCTATAAAGAGACAGTGAGCATTTAATGGCAGAGTGAGCAAAAGTGGATGTAATCAACTCTAAAAACACTCAAAATAAAAATGACCCTATTGGGACCACTTACATACTTGTAACGCATTTATCAACATTTCCTTTTTACTTGCTGTGACCTTGACAATTTAGTTTAGTCAAGGTTTTTGCTCAAAAATGTGTTTCCGCAGTATATTTTCTCAATATATTAATAGTTTTTCAATTAGACCACAGCTGAGGAAAACTTTAGATGCCCCTTGTAAATATGTACTTTTAAAGGAAACCAAAACCCTGACAAAAATATACTGATGACAACTCTTGTATGCAGTCACTTTAGGGCATTAAATATTCTCTGAATTTGAGTTGGGAATTACTTGAGCTCAGATTGCTAAATAGGTGTCATTAAATGTGCCTTACATCACTTTTGAGTTTACTTGGGCATTTTTTTTTACCACCTGGCTTTCATGTACATGTTAGTAGCAAATCTCTTGATCCACCTTTGTGAAGTCTATACTTCTTTAGCATTATAATTTCAGTGTCTTCTTAGTAGTAGAGTGAATAATTTTTTATTTGCAGGTAAAAGAGCATTTCCACCTATTTATGAGGAAAAGTGGGGGCACATGAAGATGTGGATGGTATGTATCTAAGGCTTTACAACAACTGACATTTGATAAGGAAAACCCTCCATATGCAAAGCATATCATGTTCATGTGAACTGAATATTGTAAATGTTTTAGACAGTGCTGACATTTAACAATAAAAATGTTTATATTATTTTGTAGCTGTCAAGAGTACAAATTGTAGTTCAGTTAAGCTGGACACATTAGGACCAGTTGTATCTTGTTAAAGGATAATTGTACAAAAAGGCCATTTTTCAAAATTCTGCTCAGAAGATTTACAGATTGTAATAAAACTCTGTGTGCAAAGAAACCCAAAAAATTAATAGAAACATAATATTTTACAGTTAAATTGACTTTAAAGAAACAAATATCACTATATACATTGATAAACCAGTACACTTGTAAAGAGTTAAGTTAAAGAGTCATTTTAAACTATTTACTGTTATTTGAAACAGCAGGAATCTGCCATGTCTCTTTCTTCTTGTCCGTGTCTTACAATGGGTTCTCTACATTTATAGTGTTAAAGAAAAAGAAACCACCATCACAACTCAGATTTAAGGCAGCACATAGGGCTAAAACTATGGGGAAAATAAACTGGTCCCACACTGCTTTGCGTATGGTGACTGGACAGACTGGAGCTGAGAGCCTTTGGTGAAGCTGGGCCAGTTAAAGCCAGCGTCTCTTGGCCCTGGTTTTGCCATGTCACCATGGAGATGTTGATTTGTTGAATTTATATTGTGGAAACAACTCTGGGTTGCAACACTTTAAGACTATGCATTCATTCCACTTGCAAAAAAAAAAAAAAAAAAAAAAAAAAAAAAAAAAAAAAAAAAAAAAAAAGTATTAATGGTAAATGCACTCTATTTGTAATGCACTTTATCTAGTCCAAATGACTCCATTCAGTCAGTCAGTCACCCATTCACACACTGATAGTGGTGAGCTACATTGCAGCCACAGCTGCCCTATTGCAGACTGGCAGAAACAAGGCTGCAATACAATCAGCATCTGACCACCAGCTGCAGGCAATTTGGGTGAAGTTGCCCAAGGACACAATGACTGAGATGAATGGAGCAGGGGTTTGAACTGGCAACCCACCTGTTACAAGACAAACTCCTACATCCTGTGCCACCGTTGCCCCAATATTCCTATATTAAGAAGGTTTGTCCCTTGATAGCAAGATGGATTGTTTAAAAATTCAACTTCACATGCAGCATGTAAATACTCGCTAGAAAAGAGACTCTTCCAGTTTTGTTTTTTTAAAAAAGCTCCACAGTAACATCTCTGAACAGAGATGGATGCACTACGGGGCTGAAAGCTAACATCCACGCAACAAAGCGGATGTTCTGCTTTGAAACCTATGTCCTGATGCTGTGGCACATTTGTGAGCTAAACCTTGAACTGTTAATGTGGAAGTGCTGAGGATGTCTGTCACTTATTGTGGCAAATAAAAAAAATCATTAAAAATTGTCATTCTGGAATCAGGCCTGTTACACAGAGATTAAAAAAAAAAAAAAAATCAAAAGGTTTCTTCCTGTTTTTATGAGTCAGTTTTAATTATTTGTTAATTTGTTGGTTTATGTCCCTCACCCTGAAAAATTAGCACAGACTAAACATCACTGTAAAGATATGCAGTAAAACTAGGGATAAATCTTGTAGAGCTCCCCAAGGTCTACAGAGCAAGAGTCACAAGGAAGGCTGAAGCCAAACGAGAAAGAGTGTCTATGAACAAACTTTACCTCAAACGTTTATAATTTCTTCAGTTACATGCATTAATGCCAGCGCTAATGCCAGCTTTAAGACCGAGCTGACAATCTGTTAATATGTTGTGTTTTATTGATGAAGGCATCAAGTCTTTAGATGACCAGTTTTTCCAGGATTTTAGAGATCTGGCAAAGTCATGATACTGGCCTGTAATTAGTGTTAAGGTGTTTGTTTGCAGCTTTAAATATTAGCATAACCTTGGCAATTTTCATTTGATGTAGAAATGATCCTGAATGATAAGTTACAGATATAGGCACAATGGCATCTATCACTTTCTTGACTAATGCCATGCTTTTTTAAATTAATAAAATGAAAAGTAAAATTGGTTTTACATTTTTAAATACATAATCGGAGGGTTGTAACACTATGTTAAAACCCACCCCACACCTGCCAGCCATTGTTTAGCTAACTGTATAAGCATTATGCTTTTGAAATTAGCTGAGAAAAAAATGCACCACATTTTGCTTGAAAAGCTACTGTATTTTTTTTAACTGACATAAGTCATATGATCTTGCTGTAACTGTGTAAGTACCAAACAAAGTTTACCTTTGCTAAAAAAAAAAAAAACAAACAAACAAAAAACAAACAAACAAACAAACAAAAACATTATTTTGTTACCTCTGAATCTTATTTTTTTTCTCAATAAAGCTGGAACAGACCAGCTTTCAGCCCTGACATTCACCATGCGGGGTTGGGGAGGGAATGGCTAAATACTGAAAGAATCACATGACTTCTATCTGTTCTCTAAATGGCGGAGGTGATGCTGTTAAAACTCTCCCTGTGTGTTATTATCATCCCCGGTCTCCCTATGTAAAATGAAAAATTACATGTTACATTTTAAAGACAGCCTGAATTAACAAGTCTTTCTTCTGTTCATTAGCGATATTGGTCTTTATTGGTATATCACTGTATGATAAGTAAATTAGTTTGCTCAAATAACAGAAATTCTAGATGTTTGAATTGGAAGGATGGTTATATTTATGTTTGTTTGCAGCTGTCAGTGCATGAAATTTTACACAGTGAGGGAAAAGAAAGTTATGAAGTGTAAACTTTGCTCATTTCCAGGTGTGTAATTCAAAACTACAAATGAGCAAAGTTTCTCTCCTGCTGAAACAGTCATTTACAGAAGTGTAGGTGTTGTTGTTTATTCATAATAATAATTAAAAAAAAAAATGTTGGACTGGTATTGTTTCTTGGCACTTGACCTGGCAGGACACAATATGCTTTACCCCATTACTCACAGTTTAGATTCCTCCAGGGATGGCCAGCAGTTTTGTTGCTTTTCTCAGTAATTGCTCTGACAACAACAGAGGTACAAAGTTTATCATTCCAATCACTCAAGTGGATTTTGTCCATGTGCTTGTTAGCAATTACAATAAGATGGCTCATGCCCAAGCACAAGGCCTCCTCTTCCTGTTGGAGACAATATTCAACATGTCAGCTTGAATGCACTGAAATAGCTCGCTGGCTCTGGATGCCTGAGTCTCCCCACTGGCATCAGATCAATTCGCACTGGAGCTTTCATGCTCAGATATCCTGACTGTGTTTCACAATCTGCATCCTGCAGTGCAAATCAGTGGAACAGTATGGAAATAATTTGAGTATGTATTTTGCTAACAGTTGTTAAAACCCAACATTTTTCAACCCTGCTGTTACCATGGACTAAATTAGTGATAAATATTAGAATGCTGTTAAAGAAAAAAAATAGCACCATGCTATGACGTTCCCAAGGCAGTCCAATAATACAACCAGTAATTAATATGGACCGCACATGGCAAATATAGAAATAATGTTTGAAGCCAGAACCTTTTCCATGAACTATTTAGTATTTTCATTGTAAAATGTGAAACCAGTTTCAAAATGCAAAAGACTATTTTATATGAGAGAAAGCGAGGAATGTTTGTGTGTAATAGAAAAAAAATACTTACTCCAAAATTAAACCTTACTGTGTGCACCCTACAGTAAATTCCTGATGGGAAAATAGCTAGACAAGAGAAAAGTGTGAATTCTGACAGGTGGAGTCTGTCTTGGTGAGACCCCAGAGCTATACTGCATGATATTGACCTATTGTTCCACTCATGAGAAGGCCCGAGGCATTTTACACATTTATCTGCCTCTGTCCGTGTGGCATTTGCTCCTGGACCCCCCAGCATTTTATAAATCATATGTGACTTTGAACATTACTTGATTTTTTTTTGTTTGTTTGTTTTTTGTTGATTCTTTAAATGTGCAGATTGGTAGTCTTACATTTCTTTGTGCAATGTTCATCTTTTGAAGAGTTTAACATGCCCCGTTTTTACATTCTTCCAATGTCTCTTCTCCTTGGTCTATTAATTAAACATATTAAAACAAAAACGAGTAAATTTTATAGTATTCTAACATTTTATGCTCAGAAGAATATTTTACTGCATGGATTTCTAATAAATTGCCCATCCCACTTAACTTTTAACATGCCACATAGACTCTAAGGCTGATATATTTTACTGTATATGGAAACGCTTATTGGACTATACTGATGGACATGTGTCCACCATCTTGTCTCAAGCCTGATTAACTCTTAGACTTGGATTATAAAATGATGAAAATATGTAAGCCCCCTAGTTTTCTTTGATTTTTTCCTTTTTTTTTAAATAATTGATTGCACTGCTGAGCTTTTTTGTTGTGTTCTTAAAAACAAAAATAAATAAATATATTTGGGAAAAAAAAGAATAGCAATGAAAAGACTTCATGTTTTAGGCCTAGTCTTATCAACTGAAGGGTGGATGAAGTGTCTTGTAATGGTCATCCAAGGCATTGTTGAGGATCTGAGGAGAGACACTGTCAAAATAAATCAAGGTTAACATCCATGGATAGTAGGCATTCTACTATAAAGGACAATATAAATTTGTTTCAGATAGAGTCAAAACTATGAGATGAAAAATATTGTCTTTGAATTACTTCTCACAGTCACAGCGAAAACAGGTTTTTCGAGACAAGAACTTGCCAAGACATCTGAAAATGAGTCTTTTTGCAGCATTAGTATCAGGTTATGAGATCGACTAATCTACTATTGGTCTCAGTTTCTCTGCACAGTAGCATTGCTCCACTGAGGACCCACATTTTGACTTTTAATACTTTTAGCCTTAATATTTTAGATGTTTTTGTAGCTCCTAAAGAAAAAAGGGAGAAATTCTTAAAGCTTTTCACTAGCTTAATGACCCCACTAGAGTCATTAAAAGACAACGGAGAGAAGGTAAAAAGATGTTGGAAAAGTTATATCCTACAAATATTTTGAAATTATCAAAACCTTGAGGCCTCCTAGAGAGCTTAGTATAGAAGCAATGAAGTCATTTGAAGCAGTACATTTTACCGGGAAATTGGGCTTTTAAAAATATAGCATATTTGTTGCAACAAGAATTCATGTCTTCTTCAACTTAATGTCCAGTAATCTGACTGCAGTTGCTGCTGTTTATTCACAATTATTCAGTGCAATAGTCCTTCAGTAGCAATATATATGGTCTTTGTACAACATCTGTTGCACCCAAACAATTTGACTTGAATTTAGTATTCGACTCCGTCCCCTAATAATCTAATTGTCCATGAATCTGTTCTAGATACATTTGTGGGTGGTCACCAGATCACTTGTTAAAATGCCACATTTAGTTTTAAATTCGAGTTTCCTGATATGGCATTGGATTTGATTTATGCAGAAATTTTTAACAAAGATTTGACTCGAGCAGAGCAGTTGTGGCACAAAGGCTTGTCTTTGTGGTACTACTAGGAGTGTTATGATTAATTTGGCCCAGGAGAAAAGACAAGGTTACCTCCATTGAGTTGTCACACCAGTAACTGATTCAGTAATGTCCTGCTGGGTATTTAGAATTTAGCATTCCTCGCTTCCAGCACCTGATTATCCCTTTTGGTCACATTTAATCAAACCCATCTGCTGTTTTTTTTCTTAAGATTTCTACATGCTTATAAAGTTACATCTTTTCTGAACCAAATATTTTTTGGGTTTGCCATGTCAAAAATCTCATGCCTATTATTGAAAAAAGAATTAGACTTCTTTATCTTCAGAAACACAGATACTTTTTGTAGCAAAAATATTGCTTTTTGCAGGAAAACAAGATTGTTTAACACCTGGCCACTTTTTGACAGTTTTCCTCAAAATGTAATGACACATTATAAATCCAAATGACATTAAAACTTCACTAAATTACATTAATGTTCATAAGTAGGTCAGTCTCATTGCTTATCAAAATCAATCTGAAGAGTGAATTATTTTCCTTTCCAGGGAGCAATATAAATTACAGAAAAAAAGCAGAAAGATTTTTCTGCATGTTTCATAGGATTAAGAATTGATTTAATTTCAGTACAAAAATTGACATTTAATTTAAAATAGTAAATAAAAACAACAACAACAACAAAACAGTCAATCAGCCTTCAGTCACTTTAAGGATATAAGGCAGTGTTCTTATGTATGGTCCCGATGTATGAATTACGGAACCATGTTGCTTATATTATAGGTAATGAAAATTAAACCTTACTGGGTTACACTGAGCACACATCCACAGTATGTGTAAGAAAATATAATGTTACACCATTTTCCTCAGAACTTTAGGGTGTATTCACACCTGACACATTTGGTCCGCTTTAAATGGACCAGAGTTTGTTTCTCCTGTTGGTCCAGACCTTTTGTGCAGGTGTGAATACACTCAAGCAAACCCTGGTGCAAACCAAACAACTGGACTGAGACCCATTTTTTGAGGTGGTCAGGGGACGCATTTAGCTTGCAGCACGCATTTGCTGCACACATTTTCCGTACTGCAAGCTAAATGCAGATTCAAAATTAGAAATATCACATCACGAAAACTATGTTGTATGAGCTGATCATTCAAAATGGTATTGCAATTTTAATTACAGTACAAATCTGCACAACAGAAATGCATAAAACAGAACTTCCAGTTCTGTGCTCTGTCCCACCCCTGTCATTTCTGTCTAATGGGAACAATGATTGTCCCCCGCGTGGCTTTGTTTACAAATATACAGTTGAAATCAGATATTTACATACACCGAATAAAAGTCACATATACATTTTTTTCTCAGTCTGAAGTTAAATCAGACCAAACTTTTCTTGTCAGATAGAAGTGCCAAAATTTTTTTCTGTTTTCTGAATGCCAGAAAACTTTGCGAGAACATTTTTTAGAGATTTTTTTGTAACTTTCTTCAAATTCAAAAGTTTACATACATTTGGTCAGTATCAGGGATAATTGTCTTTTAAATTGTATGACTTGGGTCAAACCTTTTAGGTTTCCTTCCACAAGCTTCTCAGAATAGTTTGCTGGAGTTCTGGCCCATTCCTCCTGACAGAAGTGGTGGAACTGATTCAGGTTTGTAGGCTGTCTTACTTTCACACGTCTTTTCAGATTTACCCACAACTTCTCTATAGGACTGAGATCAGGGCTTTGTGATGCCCATGCCAAAGCATTTACTTTGTTGTCTTTAAGACACTTTATAACTACTTTAGCTGTATGCTTAGGGATATTGTCCTTTTGGACGACCAATCTGTGCCCAAGCTTTAATTTCCTGGCTAATGTCTTTAGATGTTGCTTCAGTATTTTCTACATGATCTTTCTGATGGCGGCAAAGGTGGTAGGAGTTCAACCCATAATTAGCAGGTTGCTGGTTTGAGCCCCACTCTGTCCATCTCCATCGTTGTGTCCTTAGGCAAGACACTTCACCCACCTTGCCTAAAGGTCAGCACCTCCCATGATGGCTGCAGCCTCAGACACCTGTCTCCTTTGAACGGGCTGTACTGAAAATGTAATTTCTCCCCTGGGGGACTAATAAAGGCATTCTTCTTCTTCATGATGCCATTTGTTTTATAAAGTATACCATTTCCTCCTGCAGCAATACAGCCCCACAACATGATGCTACAACCTCCATACTTCACAGTTAAGATGGTTCAAGCATCCCCCCATTTCCTCCAAACGTAACAATGGTTATTATGGTCAAACAGTTCCACTTTTGTTTCATCAGATCACAGGACATGTCAGTTAACCTAAACCTTAAATGTGTCAGTTAACCTATCAGAGATTTGTGGAAGGAAACCCAAAAAGTTTGACCCAAGTCATACAATTTAAAAGACAATTATCCCTGATACTGACCAAATGTATATCAACTGACATGCTTGACTTTGAATTGAATTGAAGAAAGTTACAAAAAAAATCTCTAAAAAATATTACCACTAAGTTTTCTGGCATTTAGCAAATAGAAATAATTTGGGTAATTCTAAATAATCAAAAACCAAAAGTTTGGTCTGATTTAACTTGAGACAGTGAGAAAAAAAAATGTATATGTGACTTTTTATTCGATGTATGTAAATATTTGGTTTCAGGTGTAATTCTAAAATGTTTCCTTTGGACATCAGAAAGAAACCTCCAAATTCCACATGTTTTTCAAAAATAAATCACTTTTAGCTATATTAACTATATCAAATCTGACATTGTTTCCCCATTCAGTCCTCAGCCTGTAATTTCAAGCATGTACTTATGTATGACAACTGAACAAAACCCAACAGTTCAGACTTAAACACTCTTAACAATCAGTGTTTAAATTTATTTCCAAGCCTTCTGGGTTTCTAAATGAAACAAACAAACAAAAATTATTAACCTTAGCAAATGTATATTAATTTGAGTCGGATCGTGCCAGAACATTATTCGGCTCAAATTAAGCCCTGGTCTTAGCGCTGTCAATCACTCTCATGTACAGGCTGCACACATACTTCCCCTTCCTCTCTGCTACACTAACACAATACAACCTGCCACTAATACTAAAGCTAGTTAGCATGGCCACTGATAACGGTGGATAAACAGTTTTCCTGGAATGGTAAGTTGTTCACCATAAGCACATTTAGCTGCCTAACACAAGAGTGACTGACAGTGCTAAGACTTTCCTCCTGGCTCTGATTGGTTGTTTTAGGTCAGGAGCGGTGCAAAGTTACACACTGTAGCTCTAAGTGCAACTGAAGAAAAATTAAAACAGCATAATTTTGTCAGCAGGCTTTTATGATTAAGTGTCAAAGGCTTTCTTGAGATCCAGAAACACAGCACCAACAACCCCACTTCAATCCAACAAAGCTCTGATGTTTTCAGTAAAGAAGCAAGTAGCAGTCTCAGTAGAGTAATTGGCTCTAAAGGCAAACTGCATATGGTGGAGAGCAAAGGGTGTGGTGTTTAGGTGACTGATAATTTGTTTTGCCACCAGTTTCTCTGCAATCTTAGACACTGTGGGCAATATACATATAGGTCTGTCGTCTGTCATGGAATGATCCATACCAAAAATATCTTTACATAAAAAAATATCTTTTTATGGTCTAAGTGATTTCATGGTCTGTGAAACCTCTATTTCTGTGACATTTACTAAACTGAATATTGGCTTACCTGTGTCTAATACAATATTGTATGTGTTCACAAGTGTAAAACATCTTGCTATCTTATCTACAGAATCAATGAAATAATTGAATGCCTCTGCGACAGCAGAAATATTAGTTGTTGATTGTTCATTTATCTTAATTTTTAGAGTGTTTTGTTTTTGGGGGTGATCACCTGGCATTTTGATTCCATGTTATCTTAGCATTTCCATTTGATTTTTCAGTTATTGTGAGGTAAAAATCTGCCTTTGCTTTCCTTAGAGATCTTACCACTTTATTCCTCAACGTGCTGAAATGTCCTCTGTCATGAGTAGATATAGTTTTACATGATCAATTCAGGTTCTCATTGTTACTGTAAAAAATAATTAAAATCTTGGATGTCAAAAATCTATTTTAATTAAACTCTTTGTAAAAGATTCTTTGTGAATTGAAAAATAAATTCATTTCAAAAACTATTTAAAGAATGGCTACTCAGTGTACTTTTTTGTTCCAAGTTATGGTATGTGAAATTGCTGTATGTTGACCACTCTTTCAAATGTATTGTACTGTCACCTTCCACAGATTCCGTACTCATTACATGCATTGCCTCCACAGTATTTCTTTATTGGGTTTTTTTTCAGCCTTTCGTGTTTTCGGTCAAGAAAGTCTTTTTTCATTACCTCTAAATATGTGTTTGTTTAGTGCCAAACCGTACCTCAAGGTCCAAGCAGTAATGAGGTTTACTAGAAACATAAATCAAAAACCAAAGAGATTGAGATGGAAAATGTTGTTTTCCAAACTGAACAGACATTTTTTTCAAACCCAAAGCTTAAAAGGTCACTTTGACATGCCCATTGACAGATGATGCACATTCATACATAGTTACGGCCTGGCCTAGGACCATAACAAATAATGGAAAGCAACACAAGGGATAACTTAAAATTAGATTTCATAAAAATCATTGCTGGCTAGAGAAGAGAGGTCAAAGACAGGGAGAGTGAGGAAGAGAGAGAAATGAATGAGAGCAAGTGGTGGATCTTAAACTGGATCTGAAGTTCTTCTGGAGACAATGGCCAGCTACCACCATTTCTAAATCAGCACCAGTTAGGAGTTCTGAAGCAGAAATGTTAGAGAGGCCCAGAAGAAAAGCCTTGGGCCGTAACAACTGGTACCGAGAAGTGGCTTTGTTAGAAAAAAACACTACTGGCTTGGTGCTCTTGATGAAGTATCTGCTATGACATTAACTTTTACCTTGATATGACAAATATCCAAGGTAAAAGATTGAAGAACCAGACCATTTCACAAGTCTGTGATTTGGGCAACAAAGAGTTCAAGAAAGTCAAGGATTGTGATCTGTGTAAACAGTTAAAGGCCCTAAATCCACATTGACTTCAAAGTGTTGTAAGGACCAAATGAGAGCAAGGGTCTCTTTTTTGATAGCTAAATAATTTAACTGGTGCCTTTGAAATTTCTTAGAAAAGAAACTGACCGGTCTTTTAATTCCAAATTCATCCATTTGCAGAAGGACTCCCCTGCACCAATAGTACTGGCATCAACTTGGAGTTCAAATGGCTTACCCATATCAGGGGACATCAAGACAGGAGAATTGCACAACATCTTCACATCTTCAAAAGTCTGCTGACAGACAGGGAACCAAGTATATTTCACATTACTTTTCAACAGAGGTGCAACCACAGTTGAGAAGATCCTGCAAAAGGCTCTGTAGTATCCAACTAAACCCAAGAATTTCATTAGTTCCTTTTCAGTTATTAGTGGTGGATACTTTCAATAGCTTCAGCTTTTAGACTAACAGAACATACTTTGACCAACTTGACGACCAAGATATGCAACACTTGCTTGAGCAAACTCACATTTGGCTAGATTCACTGTAAGATGTGCATCTGTCAGACAGTCAAACAATGTTTTGAGTCATTACAGGTGAGAGGACCAATTTTCTGAATACACAACATCATCCAAACACACAGCATAACCCTCCAGACACACAACTTTATTCATCAAGCATTGAAAAGTTGCCAGTGCATTCCTCAAACCAAAAGACATAACATTGTATGAATACAAACCGCTAGGTCTAATGAAAACAGAGATTTCTTATGCCCTTTTAGATAAAGGAACCTGCCAATAGCCCTTTAGTGGATCTATCTTACTGATGAATTTAGCATGACCAATTTGGTCAATGAAATCATCCATACGAGGCAGAGGGTATGAATAAGGTTTGGTTACGTTATTGACTTTTCTGAAATCTGAACAAAACCGAAAAATTTTATCTGATTTTGGAACCAATAAACCAGGCGAAGCCCAGCTTGAAAATCATGCCTGAGCGATGCCATTTTTTAACATATCGTTAACTTCAGCATCCAAATGTTTGCGTTTTTCTGGGTTAACTCTATAAAACCGTTTTATAGGTTGTGCATCATCCACCTCAATATCATGTTGAATCAGCTGTGAGCAGGATAGAACATCTGCAAATAATTGTAAGTTTTTTTGACTTTGCAGTAAGTGTGTGCAGTGAATATGCTGCTGGATACCTGGTACTTTGGCACATAACAGTCAAAAGATACTTAGCACCTGAGCGTGAAGGGGGGAGCAGACCCACACAATCATTAATTAAGTGGTCAAATGGCTGACCAATAACTGGAGTAGAATACAGTGGTGCTTGTTAAATAGTTTGATTAGGTTTACCAATAAACTGACATGTCTGATATGTTTGCATATAGAAAACAACATCTTTTTTCATTCAAGGCCAAAAATAATTTCTCGAAATGCGGTCATAGGTTTTCCTGACTCCCATGTGTCCGGACTCATCATGAGATACATGCAAAACCAAGTCATGCAATTTCAAAGGCACAACAACCTAATAAGCTGGCTCCCCAATAATACTGTCGCCACATGGCAGCCACTTTCTTATCAATACCTCATTTTCAACAAAGTATCCATGAGTACGATTCTGTATCTCCTCAGCAGGTAAAGCAGACTGAAATAAGTCTTGCTCCTGCACCAGATCAGTCTGTGAAATAGACAAAGGGACATTAGACAAACAAAAAAGGGGACATATGTTTATTTTTTCTCCAAGTCTTCATCCAGATTTGTAACACTGGATGTTTTCATTGCCCGTGTCACAGCACATACTTGAAAAACTTCAGGGTGTGATTTTTCATTTTCATCAGGGCCACTGCTGATCAAAGGTACTGAAACAACAACTGGACACTCTGGTTGATTAGGCCAGACTTTTCCTCCCGCTATATTGTTTCCCAAAATCACTGTGACACCATCCACAGGTAGAGCAGGTCAAACACCCATTTTTACTTCCCTGTCAAACAACTCTGAATGGAGCATGAGCTTATGCACTGGAACACAAAACACAGACATGCCCATACCCAACACAGGTATAGATAATTCAGTGTCAGGTTCATCTGAAAAAGGCAAAACTGATGCCAGGATGAATAAATCATATGCACCAGTATCTCTAAAGATTATAACTGGCACCTTGACGTCACTGCTCACTTAAGAAGCTTGTCCTCCCATAAAAAATGGTTTGTAGGCACTAAAATCAGTTTTCTCTTCTAATGGCACTTCAGTAATTTTATTTGGAACATTTAAAGAAAATGATGCAGCAAGTGCTGCTGATTTAATTTGAAATCTATTTTTGCTTCTTGATTTCAGCATAGCACAGTCTTTCTTCCAATGACCTTTTCTGTGACAATAATTGCAAATTTTGTCCACATTCACAGTTACTGCGGTCTAAAAAGGAACCACCAGAACATGTTGAATACCAATTTGGAGCACTCATCCAATCTATATGCTTTCCCCAAGTATCTTAATGTGTCAAGACAAAGTCATCAGCCAACACTGCAGCTTCTAATACGGTTTTCACCTTTTGTTCATTAATATACGCTGCAATACATTCAGAAATAAAGCTCTTAAACTGTTCCCGAATCATTAAATTACAGAGGTCATCAAGTGTTTTCACCTGAGAGGAAGTGCACCACTGATTAAAATGGATCTCCAAATCTCTCGCCAACTCTAGATAAGTTTTGTCACCCTTTTTCCAGTCCCTAAACTTCTGTCTATATCCCTCAGGGACCAATTCATATGCCTTCAGTATTGCAGCTTTAACCTTGGTATGATCCTGATGGTCATTTAAACTTAACATGGAGAAAGCTTCTTGAGCACGACCAACCAAAACACACTGAAGCAAAACTGTGTGGTCTGAATCAGACCAGCCCCTTGTCTCTGCAACCTTCTCAAAGTGAAAAATGTTTCAAAATCCTTTTCACAAAACCTAGGCACCAAGTGCCAGTCACCTAAAATGTCAGAAGATTTACATTTGGAGTCCACAATATAAGAGTCCACAGACAGTTTACCTTTCATCAGATTTAATTTCTCACTTTCTAAGTTTAATCTAGCTAATTCAGTTTGCTGCCTCATTTTCCAAAGCAAGAGGCTTATCCAAATCTGCTTGCTGTTGCACAGTCTCCAGTGCCTACTCCTTTTCCTTCTCCAGTTGCTTTCTTAACTTTAATATCTCTTTTTGTTGTTCAAAATCCAAAAGATTAGGGTGTACAAACCTGAGAACCCAAATCATCAGGTTTTGAAGGTAATGTCAAAACACCAATTTCAATCAAATTCTCCCTCAAAATTGCTTTAACATTTTATGTCAACCGTTTGTCACCAATACATATTTTATAGTGCTCCGCTATCTTTACTAATTGCTCTCTGGAACTCTGCTACAGAAATTCCACTAATGGAGATTTATTAAAACCTTCAGACATTGATAACTTTTTAATAATTACAAAACAATGTCTCAAAAATTTTTTAATAAATTGCTGATAATCAAAACCACCAATCTGAACTTCCACTCTAACTGCCTACCATAAAGTAACTAGTTCAGCCCTAGTCTTCAGAGATCAGGGATGGTGAGTACCTATGCACTGAATACCAATAGAATGGCAAAGCAACCAGAAAACTGGCAACCTCACCAACACTATGGTTGTGCCTCTGAGACAACTGCTTTACCCATATGATCTCACACTACTATTTTCTACTATTTTTGAGCACATGAATCCCAAAAGGGAGACACGCTGAACCATACTGGAGAGTCAGTTCAGATTAGCCATACTTTATTGCACAAATTAGTCAACAATCAACACTTAACTACTGGTTTCATCAGATTAAGTTGAAAGCAAACAACTTACCCCAAGCCAGACAAAAGATAGTTTGTTAACATTGTTAAACAATGTTAACAAACTATCAACTATTAACTACAATGTTAACTATTAGTTAACATTGTTAAACAATGTTAACTAATTAACATCTCAAAGAAAAAAAAACTGTTGCATAAAACGATAAATTTGAACAAGCCCCCAATTTGTTATGGCCTGGCTCTAGGACCATAACAAATAAAGGGAAGCAACACATGGGATAACTTAAAACTAAATTTATTTACCAAAAATCATAACTGGCTGGAAAAGAGAGGTCAAAGATACTGACTGGTTTTCAGACCCCACCCCAATAAAGCAAAACAGCACATTTCAGAGTGGTCTTTTATTTATAAGGCACACCTTTGCAATAATCATGCAGTCTAATCAGCATCTTGATATGCCATACTTATAGGGTGGGATGGATTATCTATGCAAAGTCGAAGTGCTCACTATCACAGATTTGGATAGATTTGTGAACAATATTTGAGAGAAATGGTTATTTTCTATATATAGAAAATGTTTTAGATCTTGGAGTTCAGCTCATGAAATACGGGAACAAAAACAAATTTTAGTGTAATGTACACTATAATGTATAATGACAGGATTTCAGATGAACTAACATGAATATACTTTCATTATGACATGAGAAAATATAATTTTTTAGTTCATTTTATTTTACTTTTTCATGAGTTTAGCTTTTTTCCTCTCAAGTTCTGAGACTCTGCTTAGACACAGTCAATAATTAAGTTGCAAAAGCAATGGGAACAGTGGAACAGGAAACACATTTAATGTCAATTGGTATTCTCTCTGTATTGCTTTTGAACTGATGGGAGAAAAGCTTCTGAGCAGAGACACTAGGATTCAGCTGAACCAAAACAAGCTCAGATGTTACAGTGGGACAGGTTAACTGGCTCTCCACTGAAACACTTGTACTTTTTCCTTATCCACCAAAGCTCCTGTTCTTGAAACTGTACTCATCCAAGGTAACAAATAGACGGAGCAATCTGGGAGCTTACAGAGCAAACAGTGAAAATGAGACATGCAGTTGGCAAGGAGAGTATGGAACATTGATAGAACCGGAAAGAGGAGTAGGTCTAAAGGGGTCAGTTTGACTAAATGTAATCAAGCAGCTATTGACATATACTACCAGTTTAATTTTTCTCTTGTCCAATACAAGAAAGGATGGAATGGAAGAAGAACTGTAACTGTAGTTGTGAAGGATACGCACTTATCTTAATGAGTTTCTTGGGGAAGGTAAGTCAAGTCAAGTCAAGTTTATTTATATAGCACATTTCAGTAACAAAGCAGTTTACAGTGCTTTACATCATGAAAACATAAAAACATCATAAACACATCAGACAGTCACCGGTTGTGAAACCAGTAACAAATGTTACATTTTATCAAGTGCCATCATTAAAAACATCAATCCACATCAAATGTGTTCGTCAATGTTTCTGTTATTATGGGTCAAAAGCAACTCTGAACAGATGGATTTTTAACTTTGATTTAAAGGAACTCAGTGTTTCAGCTGTTTTGCAGTTTTCTGGGAGTTTGTTCCAGATATGTGGAGCATAGAAGCTGAATGCTTCTTCTCCATGTTTGGTTCTGGTTCTGTGGATGCAGAGCAAACCAGAAGGAGAAGACCTGAGTGGTCAGGAAGGCTGATACAACAACAACAACAGGTCTTTAATGCAATTTGGTGCTAAGCTGTTCAGTGATTTATAAACTAACAGAAGTATTTTAAAGTCTATTCTCTGAGCTACAAGGAGCCAGTGGACTGACTTTAGAACTGGGGTGATGAGCTCTATCTTCCTGGTCTTAGTGAGAATTCAAGCAACAGTGTTGTTGATTAGCTGCAGCTGTCTGATAATTTTTTAAACTCCATTTAAATCCCTGATTTCTTTCAGACTGAAAATGAAAGAAAAGTGACACATGGTTTACAAAATTATCTTATAAATAAAACTCTAAATATATTTAAGTGTTCAATTGTGTTCTAATTTTGATTTCATCTGACCACAGCACTCCTACATGGCTTGTATTACACTGAAAATGGCTTTCTTCTTGATACTTTTCAATAAAGGTCATGTTTGTTCATTCATGTCTTCGAGCAAACCTCTGAGGCCTTCACAAAAGAGCTGGATTTATACCAAGATTAAATTACACTCCAGTGGACTCTGTTTGCTTATTATGTGACTCCTGAAGACAACTGGTGGCATTTGATTAATTTACGGCAATCAGAGTAAAGGGGAGTGAATAGAAATGAACATAAAGTCCAAAAACAATAACTTTAAGTTTGTGGATTTAACTTGACAAAGAATTAAAAGGTTCAAGAGGATGCACTAGTATAAAATCTCATTTGTGCACAAAATGTTAGCAAGGAAAAAAAAAATCACAGTCAAAGCCTTGTTAACTAGTGTTTTCACAAGCAAAATTTATAAATACTCCCAGTATATAAACATGTACAAACAACAAGAAACCCAGTTTCTGGCCAGATTTTAATCTGTATAGTATGCTAATTTTTTTTTCTAGGTTGCAGAGAGCCTTGAAAAGACCGCCAGCCTTAATGCATTGATTATATTCACAAGTTATACCCCAAATCTCACAGCAGGAAATGGGAGCCATGTTGAATGCCTTGCCAATCAGGGGCATGTCAGAGCAACACATTGTCGAACAGCAAGGTTAGTCTATGACCTCTATTATCATCTTACTCTCTCTGTAAACTTCTGTATATATTTGGTTCAGAGAAAACACAGTTGCTAAGTGTTGAGCACAAAGGAAAAATTTCACATTGAATTGAAAAGAGTAAACATGACAATCTCATATGATAAGCAACTCTTCAATTAACTGCAAAAAACAAAAAATATATATTCTTATAAAAATATAGAGCACCTGCATGTTGATATTTGTGACTTAAAGTTGTCAAAATGTTCTCTTTATTCCAGGGACCAATTCTCTTACTTTGTGGACATGCTGTTCTATTTGCAGTTTTGCTGAAACTTTGTTTAAAAATACCTTAACTCCTTACTATTTCTATATAAGCAAATGCACTGGAAACAAGGTGCATTTTATTCCAAATCAAAACATGAAGAGGCATTTATTAAATTTTGTTTCAGTTTACGGAAGGTGAGGAAAAAGGAAAATTAATCTGTATCAGCATTTTGTTTCATAAACTCAAACATTTACTCTATAAACTGTGTAAATGCTTCAAGATTTAGCTTTCCTGTGAATCTCTAAACCGCTTCAGATCTGTCTTGTATGGAGTTGACCAACTTCTGCTTACTAGGTACTTCAACCCAGGACAATTGGAATACATGTCACAAGTCCTGTCTCTTTTCTGGTTTTGCCTCAGAAAAAGCATATCTGATGTATTGCTCTGTATGTTTTCTGTTGGATTAAGCTAATGAGATTGGACTGGTAACAAGATGGTGCTCCTTTACTGGTGTGGTTGGGGTTGTTGTCTTGTTAAAATTCCCATTTCAAGAATGTTTCTACTTCAGCCATAATCTCTTGAAGTGTTTTGATGTATTTAAACCTAAGCATAGTTGTAGGTTCCAATGCCATATTATGAAAAGCATTCTCAAAGCATGATGCCTGAGGCACCATGCTCCACAATGTACTGTGAGTATTTGGCCTCTAGGGATGAGAATTGATAAGAATTTATTGATGTAGATTCCATTATCGGTCTCACTTATCAAGTCACTTCCTTATCGATTCTCTTATCGATTCTCATTGAGTTAGGAAATAAACTCTTTAAGTCGAAATATGCGCTATGTTGTATTTGACTCAAACAAAATTAAAACTGGCTTAAAAATAAGAATCCCTCTGTCCAATGAACATTTTAACATGAAATGCAACTTTTTGCATGTCAACAGTTTTTGTACAAACAAATCTGCATGTTTATCTTTCCAGGAAGGCTCTTTCAAGACTTAAAGTTTGTTTTCAAAAGGTGCTTTTAATCTAACATCATCAGCCTCATAGGAACCCATAACCTAATTTATTGAGCATGACTGTAAATGTTATTATGAGATGGATATTATTCATACAGCATGACACAAACATTAATACAATAACCAGGACGTGGAGGAGTTTAACATTACCTGGGACATGGATGGCAGGAGACGCTCTGCCCCCTTCAAGAAACACCGCCATTACTAAGGAACGTATCAAACACTTTACTTTCATACAAATCAGTTGCATGCTGTGTGGTCAGCTGTTTGAGGATGTTGGAGGTATTTCATGTGTTTATTGTGATTAAAGCTCTGCACATGTTGCAACTGGCCCTATATCGTCCATTTTTATAAAATTAAATCATACTTTGGAACGTTTCTGCCGTGACGACATCTTGTATATTTTCTAAATCAAAATACGGAGCATGTACAATACATCATCATCCAAATACATCACACGTGACTGGAACCAACAAGCAGAATCGTTAAGCAGGCAGGTTAACAATTTCAAGGAATTGAACTACTGAGAACCGGTTCTCAATTCTCATCCCTAGTAGCCTCTACACCCAAATAGAACAACCTTTACTCATTAGTCCATACAATGTGGCACAATTTCTCTTAAGCTCAGTCATAATTTTCTGAACTTATACCTTTTCCCCTTTAAAATCAATGTTTAATCAAATAGTGATGTTCTCCGAAACAGTGTCTCGAATGATCTATTTCCCTGGTACCTTTGTCCTTAAATAGGAACAACTGTTTGACACCTGTTTTGTCACTTAATGAATGACCTCAATAACTGAATTTGTGACTATTTTTTAATCACGACCCAGCAGTATGCGTGCCATAACTATTTGGTTTGATAGTTTTCTACTACTCTGCTGCTCCTGGCTGTAAATTATTTACCACATATTAATGTGTGGCAAATATATCAACCAGAAATGCTGGCTAATCTTTTTATGATAATGGTTAGTTGGTGTGAGGGTAGAACATGCAGAGAATAGGGCGAAATGGACTTATTATTTTGAAACACCTTAATCTTCATACATGGGATCCATTTATCAATCATTAGATTGGCTCAAGTCATCTTTGATGGAACTTTTATCATATTATTTGGTTTTCACTTCAGTGTATGCTTTCAAACAGCAAGGCATTGTTACAGATTTAGAAGCAAATCTCCTATTGGAGCAGCTCAAGCTGTTATTGGTACAAATGGCATTTTTTTTGTGTTCCTATTTTATTTTTATGAGCAAACTACCAATGACCAATGTTAAAATGTCCCTTACTCTTCTTTTATTTTATTTTATTTTATTTTTTTTACAGGGGATCATTTTGAATGGTCGAGAAGTCATTGCTCAATCAGAGAGTTTCTCATCATACACTTCAGAAAAAAGTACAGGTGTGTATGGCAAGCCAACTATGCATACACTCAATTTACTACTTTACTTGACATCTGTCAAATAAAACTATAACTCCATCTTGGACACTAAGTGAATGACTGTAACTGATATGGTCTTTCTCCTTGAAATAGCAATCTGAAGTCAAAACTGCCAACTGTAAATGCCTCAGACTGCTGACAATGCCTCTCCACTTTTCACCAATCAGAGCAGAAAATTGCAGTCAAATAAAACTTGAACAAACAACTGCCAGCATCTGTCACAACAGCATGCAGTGATGCGTGTTCCAACAGAGCGAAAAAAAAGGAATGCATGGAGACATAAAATGCTGGAGGATAAAACATTTTTTCTGCTGTTCCCATGTAGGATGGGAGCGCTGAGCTGTCAGCAAGGAAGTTTAGGAAAGAGGATAAAGGCAATTCTAAGCTTATTAAAACATGAAGGTGTTGAATAGCCAGATTAGAATTGCTCCGCCCTAAGTTTACAAGCAAAGCAGAAACAGTGCTGTCAATGCAGAACAGATTTGCCGCAAACTGGGTTTAAACTAATCATCATTCAGCAGGCCACTTTTGCACTATCTTTTTTCACACCAGTTAGAGGGCAGAGAAAAACTGTCAAGCTATTTGTTTTGTCTATCTGCCACTGTGTCTCCTGCATCCTCAGTCTATGTATCCTCTGAAAGTCTGAAACAGCACCAGCTGTTGGTGTTATAGTTTGCTGTGCCTATAACCAGAGGCAAGGTAAGACACTGCTGATGTGACTGGGAGAAATAACTGTAGCAAAGTTTTTTAATGAACTTTTCTGGTAAAGTTTCTGTGATACAAGACAGCTGCTGCTCCCCAATGGTATCATTCATCAATTCCACATTCAGCAGATAAGATTAAACTTGGCTGCATTTTTAAAAACCCCTAATTGTTTAATTATGTTAATATAGTGCCTTGCAAACATATTCACATCCTTTGAACATCTCCACATTGCAACCACAAAATTCAATGTATTTTATTTTGATTTCAGTGACAGACCACATTTTTAAGTGTAGAGAAAAGGAAAATGGTTTTCATCACTTTTCATACAGATAAATGTATGAAAAATAAATAAATAAACAATATATATATATAGCATAATTACTTTCATCCAGCTTCACAATTATGTGCAAAATGTAGGTATTAAAAGTGTTAATATTCTTAAAGGTTTACCATAGAACCAACGTTGAAATGTCTATTTAGAGGTATTATAATAGCTGCAACTAACAGGATAAATTGGAGGAATATGCTCTCACCATCTTAAAGTAACATAAAGAAAACATTTTGTCATATTTTGAAGGCATTTATTAAATTTAAATTGTTTTATGTTGTTAAAGGCCCATCTGGGGACATGCATTGCAAACTAGCAAAGGCTATACATGTTTGTTTATGTTTAACACTTGTCCTCTTTCAATTAAACAATAAAGAATGAAAGAAAAAAAAATCCTTTGAATTGTCCACACAGAAATAAGAAACAATCTGATTTTATGGTATGTAGGTGCTTATATTGCTTTCTTCCACTGAGCTTTTCCGTAACAGAAAACGGTCGGTCTGATGCACTGCTCAGTGATATCTGACCTGAACAGTGTGTAGAAACAGTTATGTGCTTCCTCTATAGGCATATGCTGTTGCATGCTGCTCCTTTGAACCCAGATCTACCGTATGTAGTGGTGATGGGTAAGTGCTGTTTCTCTTTTGCCAGCTGCTGCACTGGTACATTAAACAGCCCAAAGTCAGACACAGTCCAGTTACTATTTAAGGCAACACTGTAATGCATGTTAGACATAATTTCCCAAAAGAAAAAAAAATATATTTGCATTCCTCTCTTTTATATGCATGATTCTGGTTGTTTAACTTCCTTCTTATTAACTATCTGTTACGTATTCATATCAATGCATCACTGATTTGACTCGTCTTTCTGTCATTAAAAGACCAGTCAACCTATCAGCATTTGATCTTCTGAAGCAGTTGTAAGTTGGGGTACCTTGAAACAGCTACAGAATATGTAGTGCAGCATGGACCCCAACTTCAAAAATGTTCCTCTAATTTATTCTAATACAATTTGTTGGTCATCATCTTCTAACTGGAACATCCTTATGAATTCCATGAAAAACTTACTGATGTAGGAACCACATCAGTACTATAGTACCCATCCACAAAAGAGCTGTTTTTCTTATTTATTTACTTATAAAAACAAGCAATATGTTTCAAATAGATAAGATGTAGCTTTAGTTATTAAGCAGAGTCCTTTATCCAACCCAATTAAGCCTACACATTCCAATAAGTTATGAAACATCTCTGTGTTAGATTTATAATAAAGATGTTCTTGGAAGAGATTCATTTCTGAGAAATCTTTGTGGACAAAGAGGAACATCTTTGTACTAGCAGCCTTTTACAGTTTTTATGGTTTTTTTGGTTTGCACCATTTCAAGACCACAGTTAAACATTTTCTTGACTAAAACAGCATGTCTACAAGGAGCAGCAAAAACATATACAACTGAGCCTAAATAGCTTGGTGCAAACCCCAAACCAAGAGTAAGAAAGATTATCTGAGTTTAAATTAAGAGTAAATAGGACCTGAGTCCCAATCAGGGAATTAGCTTTAACTGCTCAGGGTTTCTAAGTTCATATTCTCTTGTTTCACATCCAGTGAACAGCAGTGTTCAACTGAAGGCAATTTGAACATTGATCATTAGCATATCACTGAAGACCTTTGCAGCCAAATCCATTATTAAATCACTGTAGCTACACATCGAAATCACTGATAATGTACACAGCTTGTACTTCATTCACTCCATAAAAATCAATAACTAAACAATTGGAACTCACAAAGATCAGCATTAGAATAGTGACACATCAGCATGTTCTATCGAAGCCAGTGGCTCTTGTAAGGTGCTGAGTTCTGTGTCACCACAGCACAAAACAATGAGCTTAATATGATTGGGGAACAATGACTATTAATTCCACACACCACAATTTAATTTATTTGTTTTTATTTTTAAGAGTGTAACATACTGTGTTTGTCAT
This sequence comes from Anableps anableps, assembly GCA_014839685.1. Classification (NCBI taxonomy): domain Eukaryota; kingdom Metazoa; phylum Chordata; class Actinopteri; order Cyprinodontiformes; family Anablepidae; genus Anableps; species Anableps anableps. The sequence continues at coordinate 25,558,715 of CM026077.1, forward strand.
TACTGGCACTTGAATTCATGATAATGTTGACAGCATGAGTCACACCCTAACCAAAACATGACATATATAGCTCCTTACACCTTTTGTGCCTCCTCTGTTTTCATTTTAAATACCTCTATGACATTGAAGACAGCTATCTTTCAGTCTTTTTTTCCATCAGTAAAAACTTCTAAACAAGTTCTTTGTTGTCAGTGCAACCTGTTAGCACTTAGGTGTCATTACTGACTAACAATGTTCTGATTTTTGAGTTTCCAGCTGGACGGTTTCCAGACAGAGCTGGTCAAATTGTAAAGCATTAAATTTTGCCCCCCGGTCAATTTCTCAGTGCAATTAGAACAACTAATTAAGTGTTTTAAGGTTTTACATCAGAATAATCACTCTTAGATGCACAAATATTACATCTACAAGTAATACCCTTCTGGCAGTCTTTATTTTGGTAAAATTTTCTTATACTTAACATAATATAGCCAATGGTAAGCCAAAAATAAGACTTTAACTCAGTATTACAGAACAGTGAATCTAAGAATCATCAAGCTTATTAATACACAAAGCCTCTGATGATTTTTTAGATCTTTCTGTCTGTTTGTCACGATACAGTCGAACTTTAGCTACGCTGAGAGTAGAAGAATATGATTTTCTGGAGGTGTCTTTTTCCACTTCTGCCTCCAATTTTTGCCTGTTCTCTTCCCTTTCACGTCTGCTCTCCAGGCTGTTGTGGTAGCACAGCTTGATACCTCCACTTCCTCTCCTTTTTTCTGCTTTCCTGAAAGCCTGGGAATGATCGATAATCCAGCACACATGCAGCTTCATGATCCTGCCTCAGAGGTGTCTTTTGGGAAACTTTAAGGGGTACTTGGTGCACTGCCATGTACCTGCCAACCTATAATTCTCAGAGTAGGGAGGGAATCACTGAGACAGAGTGAGGATGAAGTACACTCACAAATCAATCCATCAAACTGAAGAGTTTCTTTAAATCTAGTTGATTTCAGTTTGAAGAGATACTCAGAAGATAAAAATTATAAGTCATTACCAAACTAACTGATTAATTTAAGTTTCCCAAACACACGGAACCCCCCCACAGGCTGACAGGCAGCATATTTTAGCAGCTGGCCTAAAAAATGAGACTTTTTTTGTTGATGTTGTTGCCTTTACATATGCCTGTGATCAAAGGTGCCTAAACAATGAAGCAAGTACAGCAGCTGCTCACCTGATTTTAAATGTGGAGGTGCAAACTTGTGCTTTGGATAAAAATGGCAAAATGCTTAGAAAAAAAGAAAGAAAGAAAATCAACATTTTATTACATACATAAAAAAAACTTATGGCTGATAATGATCGGATCATCGAGAAAACCTGATGTCTGTCCATGTAAAAAACAAAAAATGATAGAAGTGTCATTCAAAGACAGCTTGACCTTACACAAGTGACTTACTACTTCAATACTTTGTTAGTATGAATGCACAGGTGGGCATGTAGCCAGTCAAAGAAAAAATGGGGGTCAGCAGGCAGCTCCTGCCAGTCTACTTGTCCTTTACTCATTGTCCTTGTTTTCCAAAATAAATGTACTTCCAGGATTTAGGTCATTGGCCGAAGTCCCAGTAGAACCAATATCCATCAGAACATTCAACATCTCTTTCTGTTAGCAGGAGCATAGTGATGTGAAAATAAATAGATAGATACAGCCGACACGAGGCATCTCTCAATATCTGACATTGAAATCAGAAAAAAACTTTTCCAGTTTTACCTCACCAAGATGATTTCTATTTCCTAAAAGCTGAATTACAATCATAACAACGTTTTCAATATTTCTTTAAATTGTAATATTTACATACGCTTTTAAAAAATATTTAACAGAATTGCCTTTTAATCTGTATGATTTGGATCAAATGTTCTGCCTCCCACCCCCACAAGCTTCTCAAAATAGTTTGCGAAAAATGTATGAACCACCTTGCTCAGAAAAATCTTATTATTTCTGACCACAAATTTCCTGACATTGAGATTAGGGACTCCCTCCCCTACTTCACATTGAGGTGATGTTCCCACCCCAAATGAGCAAGTCTCCCTATTTTCTCTATTTTTACTCAAAATGTAATGATGAACATTTATGGAAAAACACTTCAATTTCATTTTTATCTGACTACCGGACATCTCCAAAAAGTAAGATCTTTGTCCCTGTTGGTGTGTCAACAGTAATTTGTCCTTTTTTTTACATTAAGTAATGGATTCCTTCACTCTGAGTGGCCTTTAAGCCCACATCAGCACAGCACTCATATCACTGTGGATAATGAGGTTCTCTTACCATCTTTAGGAATCATCTTCACAAGGTCTTTTGCATTTATTTTGGGGTTGATATGCACATTTTACACCAAGGCATGTTTATATCTTGGACAGAACCTGCCTTCATCAACAAAAATATGATGGTTGTACATTCTCATAAAGTTTATATTTGAAAGTTACTGTCTAAACAGATCAACATTACACCTTCAAGCATCTGGAAAATTGTTCTAAAAAATAAGCCAGACTTCTGGAGGTCCATATTTCTCTTCTTGTTTTGTTGGCTTCTCTTTATTTTCCTATGATGTCACACAAGGAAACAGTGTGCTTGAGGCATTGCTTTAAAATACATACACAAGTGTCCCTCCATTTAACTAAAATGGTAACTCAAATATTAACCTCTCAGACACTTACATAGCTATGACATCATCAAATGGGCTTTCCAAAATTGTTTAAAGGCATAGTAAACGTACTGCATGTAAACATCTCATTTTGAAGAAAGTAATTAAAAAGTATCTGTCATTATTCTGGTATTTAACAAATGGAAATAAATTTTGTAATCCTAAGTGTCCTAAAACAGCAAAAGTTTAGTCAAATTTAATGTCAGACAATCTTTTTCTGTAGTGTAAAAAAACATCTAATTTCAACTGTAGAAAGATAGACATACAGACAGACACATCAATAGACTGACTAAATTTCACATACCTTTGATGAGTGCTTTTACCTTTTCTTTTAACTTATTACTTGCAGAGGTTTTTAACATAACTACACGGGAATGGCAGTAGTGTCTCTCACTCATGGATTATGAGAATCATTTTTCTTAGTTTCCTGTGGCACAACTGACTTTTCTTACAGAGTGAGAAAGAAATTTGTAACTGATGACATCCCATAAGAAGTAGACATACAGTGCACTATATCTAGAACTTGGCAGTGCCCAGTCCTGTAGGTGGCTCGATTACTGACCTGACACCATTATGATTCTAAATATTATTCTAGTTATATCTCTGCGTCTCATCTCCCCTCTGTGTTGAAAGACAACAATGTCAGAAAATTACGATGGCATTTGTCTGTTTTATCGATTTGAATGTGACAATTTAAACAAGACAAGGTATTAAACCCAAATATTTTACATGTGCAATAGCCCATTTAATTATATTTAATCTATTCAATGATGATGTAAATTGTGATTTATCTCGTTTTAACTTTATTTTAGACAAAAAAAACCCCAAAACAATTGTGCATGCACTTAGTGTGCCACTAACTGCTGCAATATATCATCTAAATTTGTTTGAAACATATGGACATTGTCCTCCCATAAAAAATTACCTCAGTAGAATGTTGTCAAGAAAGATGGATCTTATGGTGCAAACAGATCAGAGCTTCCCACCGGCCAGAGAAATCCTTTGTTTCTTCTAAGTCTCTTTTTAATGATGGTGTGAGCTACAAAAACCATAGAGTACATCGAGTACATCAGGAGGTCATTTGCAATGTAGAAATGGGCAAAATACAAAAAAGAGTGTGTTTAAAATAACCCTAAATATATAAGTAAGCAAATAAACTTTATTCCTACAACACATTGCACAGATGAAAACCATAAAGTTTTTCATAAAGCTGGGAACTGGAAAATTTAGCAGATAAAACTGGTAGGTTTTACTTGTGGATATTGGAGGCTATTTTCAGTGTTAGCACTTTGATTTATTTCAAATATATTTAGTCAACTGATGGAAAGGTTGCATTATCTATCAAAGGAAGCAGTAAGTATACCTATTAGAACTAAATTCTTGCTTTCCATTTTTGTTCAGTATGGCAAAAATGCAGGAAGTATTGTCATTCAAATGTCACACTTCTTTTGGACTGCATTCACATGTCTTATTGAGTAATAATCTCATCCATCTTGATGCAGTCTGAACAGCTTGATTGAGTCCTTTGGAGAAAAAAAAAAATCACTTGACACAATGGAGGTCACTTAACTTCACCTTGCTCCTTTGGCAGTTACAAGCCCAGAACACATCACTCAAGCTTCCATGTTATTTATTAATGCAAAAAGGCTTAGATATGGTCCCATGAACAAGTATATCTGAAGTAAAGCCAGACTTTGTTTCCCATTTCAAATCTTTCAACAACCCTGCTGACTTAAAGGACTGAAAGTTGGAGGTGCTTTCTGACCCCAGATTGTAATCAGTGCAGACACATCCAATAGAGTCAAGACTGGCCAATTGACCAACTGGCAATTGGCTTTTCTCCATCCATTTAAAGATCAATATGAGAGACCTCAAGCTCATTTGGTCAACTGTACTGAAGACGGAGGGAAACAAAATGAAGTATTTGTGCCTATAAACCAGTGAAACAGCAGAAAGAGGTGTAAACAACATGAACATTAAGTTTTTCTCTTAGGTTCAACAATGGAGAATAGATTAGAAAACCTTTACTGATGACTGAAATACCGGAAATTAAATCTAATAAACTATGTGACACTCTTCTAAAGAAAGAAGGAATAAAGAAGAAATATAAATAACTAAACTGTGATTGCTTGCACTTTTGTTCTTTGCTTAAAATGAAATAAAATTTGTTTAGCATTATTATGTTTTTTGTTTATATGCATTTGTGTGGCATGACAAATAATAGATTAGTTAATGGTTACAGACAAAAGTATATGTACAATATTTTCCAGATTATAAATTGTTTTGGAGTATAAGTCTCATTAGTCAAAAAAATGGGACATGATAAAGAAAAAACATATATAAGATGCTCTGGAGTATAAGTTGCATTTATTTAGAAATTGTCAAATGTGAGGAGGACCTTGTCCATGTTAATGATATGATCTGGTGACACATTATGTTTAGTTGCTTTTCAACAAAATCACGGAAATGGTCGACTTTAGCTCGGAAGTCTTCTGGCAGTTTCTAACACACTGAAGTCCATGCTCTGGGATGAAGAATGACTCCACCAGGGAAGTGCACAGCAGTGTGGAGCGGAGACACATGCAGTAAATCTGAGATGATAGAGAGGCAGTTGAGTTGCATGAAATGGTAACAGACCCACCTGCAAAGTCATTTATATTCATCTCCTTGGCAACTACCAGGGTGTAGAGACGTAACTGCACCATTCACAAGCTTCTACAGGTGTTCCAGCAGTTTCAAAAGGTACCACCGACCGAAAGACATAGCCATCTAGACGCAATCTGATGAGGTAGCACAGATTGTCAGAACACCAGCAGCACATCCTTTATGTACCTAACTGTGGAGTCGTTCCTCCAGCTCTGGCCATCTAGCTTCCAGCCCGTGATTAGTTTTCCTTGCAGCTCCAGACGGTAATGCTTAATCCTTGGTTCATGTCCGTCAGTATGAATTCATATTTAATGCATCAGTCAAAAAAGGCATCATGATGAAGAAAAAAACCACATATAAGTTGATCCTGACTATAAGATACAGGACCATGAAAAAAATTGCAATTTATAGTCTGGAAAATAAGGTATGATATTTGATTGATTTGACACATATTGTTTGCACCTGTCTGTTTTTTTTTTTTTTAAAACAAAATCTTTTTAGTGTTTTTCTTACATGAGAAGTACTGAGACTATTTCTACAATCTATACTCATTATTTCTTTAACAAGTTAACTAACAAACATTTTGTGCATTCAAGAGAGACTTCAAAGCGAGAGAACTGGCTGTATATCAAAATATTACTCAAGGTAGAGATATTTTCATGGGTTAAAGTGTGCCGAGATTTAAAGGTGAGGAAAAATATGTTGTCTATTCAGTCTCTCCTGCATTCTACATGGAGATTAATTTAAACCTCACATAAGGTACTGAACTCATTCCATCTCCTCATTATCATGCTGATACAGAAACAGTTTTTTTCCTCATACTTTGTCAGGATTAAAATGTTTTTTTACATGAAAGACAAATATGACTGAAATACACCTTCACACTTGGATGACGAATACCGGTGAAGCTCTGCAGGGGTGTTTCTGCTTGTACGTTAAAGAGATACTGAAAAGGGAATCTGAACTGCACTCAGGCACTGTTCCTGACATATTTCTTCCCTTTACTCGCCCAGTCAAATCCTTTATCTTAAAGCATGACTGCAGGAAGGGCTGTTCTCTTCAAAAGGCAACTCATATGATGGGGAAATAAATAAAATAAAGGGGGGGGGGGACTTCAAAGCATTTAAATTCATAAAACGTTTGACTTGATAAATAAAGCTTCTAGTTTTTTTACTTGTTTGTTTTTTTTTCCACTGAAGTGGTGCTGAATAATTTTTTACATTAGGATCTGTCCTTCCCAGAGGATCTACACTGGAGGATTTGCCTTGAGTCAGGGGTCATATGATTTAAAACTATATCCAGAGATGGTCTAACTCAGAGGTAGACTCAAGTCATAGTTTAGTCACAATTACAGATTTAAATTTTGACTTAGACTCAAGGTCTGAGTAAGGAAATCATGAATGAAAGCATGTGTAGAACATTTGTGTCATCTGAGTAAATAACTAATGTTGTTGCCTCTGAATCTCCATGGTGTATTCAAATTACCAGTTGTCACCGGAGGAGTTAACGGTGGCTTTCAAGTTAATCTGTTTTAATTTAATACTACCATCGAAGATGAGGAAGGATTTACATTCAGTGAGACACAGACTCCAGCTCTGTCTGAGACATGCATATTCTTCTGTTAAAGGAAGGATATTTCAAGTCACAAACCAAACCCCCAGGCTGTAGGATATGGTGCCAGCAGAATCAACTCTTGATCAATGTGGGGAAAACCAAGGAGCTGGTGGTGGATTTCCAAAGGTGCAGACCAACCACACTGACACTGATGAACATTCAGGGAGTGGACATCGAGAAAATGGTCTCTTATAAGTACCTGGATGTTCACCTGAACAATAAACTGGACTGGACTCCTAACAGTGATGCTCTTTACTTGAAGGGTCAGAGCAGACTCTACCTGCTGAGAAGGATGAGGTCTTTTGAAGAGCTGGGGGTGCTCCTGAAGACCTTATTTGACTCTGTGACTTTGTGGGGTTGTTTGTTAGAGCTGCACCTTATTTACACCTGAGAGGAAGTGGTTAGATAAGCTCATCAGGAAGGCAAGCTCTGTGCCAGGATACTCCTTCGATCCAGTGCAGGTGGTGGGAGATAGAATGACTCAAGCTAAAATAACATCACTGATGGACAATGTCTCCCACCCCATTCACAAAGCTGTTGCTGAATTGGACAGTGACAGACTGCTGCACCCTAGGTGACATGAAAAAGACACAATCAAAACTCTCGGATGACTTTATTACCTTGTGAAAATAACCTGAAAATAGTCCAAATAGTTTGGAGGTATTTTTTTCTTTCTGACAGAAAGTTTATGTTTATGTCTTAAAGGGATGGAAAGCTGTTGATTTGTTTTGCTTTTGCTTCTTATACATAAGTTTGTGGTCCATTTGTATCCTAAAGAAAAAAAATATAAATCTTCAGATATCTCACAAATGAGATATTAATCTACATGTAAAAGCCTTGCACAAAGCCTTATATTGTAGCAGAAAGACTTTCAGTATTCAAGCTGCCACATGAACTGACTAGCATATTATTGCAAAGGAAGGAATGCAAAATCTATTGTGAGGGAATGCAAAAGTATTGCGTAGGAATGCAATACTTTGCGAGGTAATGCAAAAGAAAAAAATTGCTCCATGTCCTCTAGCTCCATAGACTGTTGACGATGTCCTTTGCAAGCAAAACTTTGGAGCGATAGATTCGCTCTGACCATCCAATCAGAGAGCAGGAGTCTTCTGACATCACTGTGGCCCTTCTATCAGGCTCTATGAGGCGAATCTGAAAGCTGATTGGCTAAAAGAACAGTTCCACTGCTATTTTGTTTACTAAACATAGTGCTGCGCTACCGATTCTGAAGGCCCTGAGCAGATTAGGCTGGCCCTCGCAACACATAGATACTGAAATCTGATTGGATGAAACACTGACAATCCACACAAAAAAAGAGAATGGACTATTAGAAGTAAAATAAAACAATTTAATTGAACAAAAATTATAATTTATGTTGTAGATATATGCTAGTGATTCTGATAGTGCTTAGGCCAGCAGAGAAGGCCATGCAGGCTATGATGACCCACCACTGCTGTAGAGCAAATTGAACTTACTATAAATATCTTCCTCTCTCAACAATAAGATAGCATCAATGTCAACAACACTTCCACTACTTTAGAAAATAAAAGGTTTCCTTGTTACAACATGCTCTTTCAGAAATTGATCAGCAATTTTATCTGTGGGAGGATATGCCTGCATTTTCATCGGAGCCTGTGTAACAATAACGTTTTAAGATATTATTGTGGTTAAACAGCATATTTTTATAACACTGCTCTTGATATAGCAGTTATCCAAGCATTGTGTTTTTCTATTTCGCTTAAACATAAATCAGGATGAACAAAATTGAACCCTGCGGGTTCATATCCCACAGTCATTAGAAACATTCATACTATATAATACCCATGTCTGTAGCGTAGAGTGGGGACAGTGGAGACAGTTTTGCTTTATTCATGACTACACAAAAACTATATGCCTCAAAGAAATAACTTTTTACTTAGGATTACTTTTGTTCATATACTGTACCCTCTGGTTAGGTAACGACTTTAACACTGCCTAACTATAGATTCAAATTATAGGAATTTAAAAAAAAATTAAGCTTATAATTTTCACTTGGAAATGTAAATTGTTAATTTATTCAGTGTAGTTCACATCATGTCATATCTTATCATGTGGCAAAATCAATTTAGTACTTTTTAATTTATGTCAGGAACATACATAACAAATCTGTGACTATGGAAATAACAAAAACTGTTCTCAATTACTCACAGATGTGACATGTTTACCTGTGGCCACTCTCAGTATACACTGAGACATTGAGTTCCAACTGTACCTCCATGATATGTCTCCAATGTACCTGGATGACTACCTCACATATTTCTTTAAACTGTTCATTAAGAATGTCAGATTTTAGGGAACAGATTACAGTTTACAATCTAAGTTAACTTTTACAAACACAAAAAAACTGTTCAGTGTGTATGGTATATTGAAAGCACCGAGGTCATCCCATCATTTCCATGCTGGAGATTCTAGTTTAGCAGTAACAAGACATACAACTATGTTTCAGTTAAAATAAATGGTGGTCCTTTCTATAGGCCTCTAATTAAAGGCTAATTTGCAGAACTAGTCCTAGAGTAGGCTTTTCGAAGTCAGCCTTTAAAATTAATAATACAAGGTAACATCTAGAACTAACAGTAGAATCAAACGTCAATAAAATCCATTAAGTTGTGCTTATGTAAACCTTTCTTTAATCCTTTTATTTTGTATCTAATCATAAGAAATTATAGTCAAGAGGTAATCTAAACTGGAAGACAATGGTGAGATGTTGCAAGAATGTGCAGGCAAACAGAGAGAGTGTTGGAAAACCATGAAAAAGGAACTACAGGTTATTAAAAGAGGAAGTGAGATACGTTTCCAGCCATTAGATTTATAAAAATAGTTGAGGCTATTCCTTATTTCCATGTATGAAGGAGTTAACAGATAAAGTATAAGCACTGAGCAATTGAGTAAGGCCCAAGACAAAAGATATGTATCAATGTTGGTTTATCTTGCAAAATGAATAACTATGATTTTGATTGCAAATAATTAGAATAACAGATGATACCTGTTTTCTTTTCTTCTTTTAGAAGAATATATGTAATAAATCAAATTATGATTATTATAATTATAATTAACTAGTTATGGTTATCACGAGATTATGAATGATTGTTAAATTAGAGAAGCTAATGATAGCATAGTCAGTGAAAGAGGTTGTAGCAAAATGAGTTGGGATTTTGACAATGATCTTGAAAACAGTATAAAATGTGTACCAATGTAACAGAATGATTAAGCAGTCATATGCCGTTGAGACATCAAGTATTGTAAGAGACCATAGATGGGAATAGAGTTAAGAAAGGGGAACTGGTTGGAGGTTTTTGGGAGGAGGAGGGGATGAAGGCCCTTGGACAAGAACACAGACTCCATGATATAATGTCTCCTGGGCAAATGTGGATTTGAGATCATCAACCCAAGCAGACAGCCAATAAAGCAAGCATGGCAAAAGCACTAGCCAATGCAAGCAGCTCTGTAGGGTGGAAAAACGCTATAATGGCAAAAAAGAGGAAAAGAACTCTGCAGCTGAAGAAGACCCGGGGCCACAGATGGGCCGAACACTACCTTGCGAAAAGCATTCAACCCCTAAGCTCCCTAAGCTGTGGCACCAAATTGGACTTTTCTCATAAGCTGGGTTCAGACCCCAAAGACAAAGAACTTTCCCAACAAGAGGACATCTATCAGCTCAGAGGAAAAAGAATGTTGTCTGTGCCCTGTTTCCCACCCAGGAGTCCTTCAGGCCCTTTTTCCAAAAGATCTGACCGGGGTATGCAAGCCATCTTCCATCTCCTAAAGTCTCCATTTAGATTCCCTCAGTTTCAGCGTTTGGGAAAGAAAGGTTGGATTAAAATTATTTATTTATTTCATGATTATTTCTGCTGCTGAATTAAGCTCTAACTGACCGTTTCAAAGCAGTACTAATTAAATAAGCATACAAAATTTTAGAGAAGTTGTGGACATTCATTTATTGTGTCACTGTAATCTCAAGTTCTTCAGTAGCAGTAAAACAGTCTTAGTGCATGGTTTGCAAATTTCCAGTATGCATTTATTGGTTGCTTTAGATCAAGGTTATTTAAACAACATCCCTGGCACTTACAAAAGTCACTAAATCTAACCTGGATCAGATCCAGGTGCCAGTTGTATAATGAGGAGAGCAGCCGTTTAATGAATGTGTTCTGTGGTAAATAACTGACTCAGGCTACTAGTTGGTTAACCCATGGAAGGAAGCGTTATGAGGCATTCAGACGTAGGCTGTTAGAATCCAGACTAATCTCCTCCAGTAAGCTCGCTAAACAGATTCTCCATGAATTCTGAGGTGGGTTAAACTCTGCAGACTAAGAGATCTAAGAACCAGAGGGTTATATAACTGGTTAGGTGTTACTCCTCTCGTGGAACGAAGTAAGCTGGGAGAGGATGTTGGCCTCTCAGTGGTAGGAAGCTAGAAGGGGAGGCACCATTGCGCAACAATAGGTACTAAGTGAAATTAAGATGTTGCCTAAGAAAAAATACTTCTGACAATATCTTTGGAGTGCTGAGATGGACATTGTTGAAACTTAATACATCCAAAGAATATACTAATCTGAGTGTGCCTGTAAGAAAACATAGATCAGTCTTGCTGCATAAGGATGTTATTTGATGTGTATCGGCTGTAGTCTTGTTCTAACTGTCCCCGGTCAACTTTAATAATGAAGTATCTGGATAGAGCAAATTTTACTATCCCATCTTTGAAAATGGGTTGGATGGGGCCACAGAAATTGATTAGGTGCTTTGAATAATGGTGTTCTACAATGTTACAAATTAAAAAGTTTAATTACACACTGCAACTCTTGATTGGATTTGATTTTGGTAAATTACACTTGACGAAGGTTGAAGCTTCTGTAAGTTTAAAGGTCTGAGTTACGCAGGGTCAAAAGTATATTACTGCACATTTTAATACATATGAAGTCTGATGACCTGAAATAGATATGGAAATGAGGATGGAGTGTGTTGCTTCGATGCTATTATTCACTCGAAACTCAAGTGGCTATGCTGTCAAAGACAACTCATTTGCATGAATGTTTCATTTTCATTTCACAAACTCATATCCACAGTTTCTCACCTCCTAGGCAGCATTCCTCTAACGTTCTTCCTCAATAGGTCAGAGCCGAGACCCTCCACATCATCCCCATCCACTGACTATTTATCATGAAGTGAACTCCTGTTAAAAACTGAGGAAAATTGCCTTATTTTAATCCATGTGGACTGTGGAGCTATAAATTTTCTGTTATCGGCATAGATCTTAAAATTATTCTTATCTTCAAGTGGAAAGAATTATGCCAGCAGGATAGTACATTGTATTCCTGACAAACTCATCCACATGAGGAAAACTGGATTGGAAAATGTGGACATAAAGATTTTCTTCTAAAACAGCTGAAGATAATATTTTTAAGAGTTATGTATAGATGCACCAGTCAGATTTTTGCAGAAAAGAAAATGTGTAGTCTTTCTGTGTTGAATGGTCATTACTTATTTATATTAGGAGGCAAGAAAATGTCAGACTGCACTGTGAAAAAACAATTGGTGTGAAAAACAGCAATATTTAAAAAAAATTATTAAAGATATATGTATAAGGCTCACAATACTATAACAGATGTCTAATGTATACATTGTAATGAATGTTGACTCTTATTTGTACTCTGGGATTTCCAAAAAATAAGAGTCTAAATCCAGCATTTTTATATTACAGAAAAAGGTTGGAAGCTCAAGAGCACAAAACAGAACAACTGTTCTGTACTTGGCTGAGTCTTGTTATCCACTGAAAGTCTTGCTTTTGCTCACTCTACCAAAATTGAATAACCACAAATATTTCTCGACATGTCCTAGAAAGTAGCCGCCTTCTAAGTAATGTCGTACATCTCAATGCTTCCTCTGATTTTACTTGAAACATGTCACTTATATTATTTTTAAGTCTTCTTGATCCACCAATAATTATCAAACTGAAGGTTCAGTTTGACATCTGAGCTCTTACAGTCATTTGCATGATCAGTACCATTCAGAAAGGGATACATTTTTTTTTGCAATCTGCCTGATCACCATTCAGTGCTTATCAAGCAGAAAATCCTTCAACTGTACTCAACAGCCAATTCCTCAAAGAATTTTCAAACCAGTTCTGATTCCCACTGACGCTAATGTGTATTCCCAAATTTGTTGAAGAAATCAAGCCTGACCATCTTGCAATGCAAGAAATGGTTTTGGTTATTGTAATTTTACAAAAGCATAGATCCAAGCTTTAAATGAGAATTTAGTTTTGAATAGATCGGTAGCTTTTTGTTATTGTACTTTGTCAAGAGGCTCATTCATGTTTTCATATATTACTTGATAGTTAAATCCATATCTCTTAATTTTATTGATAGATGATCCATGTTCATGTTAATTTGCCATTTTTAGATTGCAAAAAGATCATTAAACTATTAAGTTACTTTATTAATAGGAAAAGTGTTTTGGTAGTTATTCCACTGAATTGTGTGCCAGGAATTTTAATTATGACCAAGTCTCTGTTAAGGCACAAATACAGCAAACATGACATATCAGTAGAAATATTTATGACTAACAGACTCTCACCAACACAATTTCAGTAGCAACTGGCCAATAAAATAATTTCAATACTTCATTTTTTATTTATGTCTATCACTGTTAAAATTTTTACTGCACGGTCTATTAATCTATTTTGAATTTCCATAAAAATTAAAGAATTTGAAAGGAACTCCAACCACTTAAGTTGATGGCCTGCTTTAATCTTCCCTCAGCTTATCTTTGGGTCTTGGCCTATTCTATAAAAACAAGCGACTCATGTATCATTTTGTGCTGAGGGAAACAATTCTAACTAATTGTGTGCTCCTTCCAGCACATTCCCACTGGCCATTAAGAAAGGTTGTCACAGTGACTGAGACTGCAATTGCATTTAATTACATTAAGTAAGGTATCTAATGTATTTTTTATTCATAATATTTTATTTGGTTGACATAAGCAAATTAGGAATGACAAATATAATAAGAGGCATTCAGTGAAATCAAATTTGTTAATATTTCTAGATTTAGATAAACTCTAAAGCTGGGGTCAAAGATTAAAAAGTCGAGGTTTTCATACTAACACTATATTTTTGTTTCATGACAGAAAGACTAAGTATCACACACTTAGCATCAGTACCTGCTGCTATATCACTGACTACAAGATTTTTCAGACCAACTAAAGCCATTGGAGGATCAAATTCTAGAGGAAACTCTCATTCAGACAACAGTTTAAAGGAACAAACATACCAGTAGATTAATAGAAGATACTCTCAGAATTGAAATGAGTTATATTTATGTTATTCTTCCCTATAGAATAAAACAGATGCAATTAAAAATATGCTAAGTTTAATGGTCAACTAAGCATGATTTGGATAGTGTTGACAGTATTCTTTGTTCTACTAACGATGAGATTTGGAACATGTATTTGAGATTGGGAGAAAATTGCAACACATTTACATAATTTATGGGATACTTGAAATTTGAGCTTTTAATTCAACTTACATGTCTCTGAAACATACTTTGGCGTTAACCATTTTCCCAAAGCTATCCTTTACAACCATCAGTCTTTCCTACTGGAAACAGGCAGCAGAAGAGGAATGCAATTACCCAAATGTGTACACTCACGCCGCCTAAGTGCAGCAAAATTTATCACACAAACATGCAGTAGGAAGGGGCAGCCCTGTGCTGAAACTGTGAGCTGCATGCATTATCAAAGCCTCCTGGGAAATATAAGTCTGTGATTGTTATTCAGTTCTCGGAGCTGGATTCCAAACACATTTTACACCTCTTATTTTTGTGAGTGTAAACGTGCCGGTGAGTTTATCAGTGTTGCACTAGTGATCTGTCTCCTGTGTTTTCTTACAATAATGTGACCTCCAAATGACACACATTCTGTGTATCCCTTCACTGCCTACAGTGTGGGTATTACCAAAGATGGCATACCGGGGGCCTTCACCTGGACTGAATGGAACTCTTGTACACATCCAACTATGGTGAACACCCACTAGCCTCTATATTAGGTACATACACGTCACTAGTGCTGGGTCAAACTCTCTTTTGCTTTCAGAACTGCTAATTCACTAATTCTCTGCGGCATAGATTCAACAAGGTGTTGAAAACATTACCAAAGGATTTTGGCACCTATATTGACATGATAGCATCAAGCAGTTACTGCTAATCTTTTGGTTGCACGTCCATGATGTCGATCTCCCGTTTCATCCCATCACGAAGGTGCTCCATTAAATTGAGCTCTGGTGACTGTGGAGGCCATTGCAGTACAGTGAACTCACTGTCATGTTCAAGAACACTGAGAAGATAAGAACTTTTTGACATTTTGCATTATTCTTCAGAAATTAGCCATCAGAGGATGGACACACTGTTGTCAGACCAGGAAGCATCTTTCCAATCTAATTTTGTCCAAGTTAGGTGAGATGGTGAAAATTGTGGCCTGTTTCCTGTTCTTTGCTAACAGGAGTGGAACCCGGTGTGATCTTTTCTTGCTGTAGCCATCTCCTTTAAGATTCAACATGTGTGAGGTTGTATTCCACATACCTTGTTTGTAATGACTGCTTATTTGAGCTGCTGTTGTCTATTATCTTGGACAAGACTGCTCCTTCTTTTACCTCTTACATCAACAAAGCCATTTTGTACAAATAACTGCAACTCACTGGATGTTTTCCTCTTTTTTTTTTTTTTTTTTTTTTTTTTTTTTTTTTTTACCATTGTCTGTAAACTGGGGAAATAGTTGTTTGTGTCAGTCCCAGTGGATTAGTAGTTTCAGAAATACTCAGACAAGCCTGCCTGTCACCAACAGCCACACTAAATTTAAAGTAATTTTAGTCCCCCTTTCCCCCCTCATTCTGATGCTCAGTTAGAACTTCAGAAAGTCATTTTGTCCACGTCTAGATGTCTTAATGCATTCAGTTGTTGCCAAATGATTAGCCAGTTTGCACTTTGTGTTAACACGCATTTGAACAGGTGTGCCTAATAAAGTTGCTAGTGAGATAATGCATTAGATAAACAGCACCCCAGAATTGTTCTACGCATCTGTACCAAATGCATTTGATCTGGACTGGTTAAACATTTTGAAAAAAGCTGCCACATGAGCATCACAAACCTGCGACAACATATATATGGCACACTGGCATAGATGCTTCATGTAAATGTTACTTAGGTGACACAACAATGACCCAACAACATTATTTAATCTCATGCCATGTTATGCAGATATTCTGTCTGCTCTGATGAAGATTATTCCGCTCAACATGCTAAATATTTGGAGTGGCTCCAATTGATGGCAACTCCACATACTTCCTCAAAAATTCAGGCAAAAAGTATTTGAACATGTCTAGGAACTCATAATTCATTACATTTTTATCCATATAGTCAGTTGAAATATATATATATATATATATATATATATATATATATATATATATATATATATATATATATATATATATATATATATATATATATATAATGTTCACTCAGTGACAAAAGTAATACATCCCAGGTAATCACTGAAATCTACCCTCTTTGTCCCAAGACACTTGCACTAAAAAAGAGGGACACATCAAAGGCAACACAGGTTACTTAAATGTGATGGAACTTTATTTTCCACAACAACAACAAAAATAACCGTTTTCTTTGGGCTTCTACCAACTCAACGCAACATACCTAGGAAGATTAACAACAGTATGCTACTACCTTGAAAGATAGGATTTCCTCCCAAGTAAAATTAAGCAAAAAAAAAAAAAAATTACACCAGTGATTGTTCGAGACAATCAGCTTCAATGTATGAAAAACAAATAGAAAGATTTTGAGGAAAAAGGAAGGGGAGAAAGAGGTATATAATCACATGTGAAATAATAAAACATAAAGTCAGGAAACAAAAGGCAGAGCAACAAAATATAGATATGATGAATTTTGAGGGATCAAAATGAAAAGATAGTGATACATTTGAAGCCATACAGATAGAAAAATATGCAGGGTTGTCATCAGTGGGAATTAACAGATCATTTACTGTGAGACTTGCATTTATTACATGAACAAGAAATTGACAGTTTAAAGGAAGTGATAGTAGATAATGACAACAATTTCTCATTTCACCTTTTAAAGGTGTTTCTTGTTATAAGCATACCTAACATGCACTAATATAAAAAAAAAAAAAAAAAAAAAAAAAAAAAAAAAAAAAAAAAACAGATTTTTTTTCTCTTCCTTGTGTATTTTTTAATTTAAAAAGAAATGGCTTGTTTGTCTTTTAATACAAACATCCTAATATTTGATAGGGACCAAAACAACACTGTCATGAATTGTGTGGTTGAAACAGATCCAAATTGCAGATAGGAGTGGTGAAGCCACATGGGGCAATGAAACATAATTCAATAACAGAACTGAACTGGACAAACTTACAGGGAGGATAGAAGGAGATCAGGACTTGAAACCAGAATGGCATAACAGAAAAATACAGCACTGATTGATTAAACGAAACCAAGGAGCAGAAATACTGAAGCAAGGGTGGAGAATGACATTGTATCCAGGTGAGCTTAATCAGAGGGAATGTAGAAAAGCCAGGGTTTCCTCGAGGATTTCTTTAAACCGTGGAGGTGTGGGGGTCAGTGACAGAAGTGTAGAACAACAACATGGTTTTAATTATGACCATTTCAAACTGAATGTTTTTTTTAATTTTTATATTTATTAAGTATATTCACACTGGACAACTGAAATTATAACTCTACTGTGGTAATCTTAGGAAGTTTGCAGCCTGGCTGAGAGCATTTCTAGTTTTCTGGGTTTCTTGAAAAACAGCTCGAATGCCCTTTTGTATGGGAACTCAGTCTGAGGGGGCCCACTGATGCTGAGTAGCACGCATGCTGCCATATGGTAAAATTGATTTTTGGGAAGTGTTAGATTCATTTCAGTCACCAGTATCATGCGGGGAATGTTCGGAATATTTAAATATTACATGTGTCACAGTACAGATCACTTTCATTTCTGTACTCTTCAGACCCTGAGGGAACTACGTCACAATAAAGAACATTGAGCATCTCCATCTAATGCTACCTCAATGTCTTCCTCGGGTCTCTTCCTCTTGTTCTGAAAATATTTTAATATATTCATCTGAAAATACAACCAAAAATGAGTCTCAATGGAAAAATTACCTGCCATTAAGTTATGTCATGCTGTTCAAAATGTATCTGAAACATTATGAATGAAGGCCAAGCTATATTAATTAACTATGTTACTGTCATTTAAATGCAACATATGTTAACATTAGGGTCATTTTCACATGTTTAAACTAAAAATATATTCAACTTAACCTTTTTTAGGTACCTTTAGAGGTAGAAGAAACCCTGACAGCTGTGGCAGAGTGAGAGAAGGTAGACTGAGGGAGGGAGACTAATTAATATAGATAATACACAGGGAGCTGAACTGGACCGAAAATGATCTAAAAATCAAAAAGGGGGAATGCCTAACACTAATCTGTAAACATGAGAGAACAAACCAAAAATGCGCAGAGGGAAGAACATAGGAAAGTAAGAAACTAAGCACAAAGGAATGATCTCATATGGAAAGACCCTAACAGCAGTGAACACCAAGAAATTAACTGAGTATGGCAAGACCTGAAAGGCAATTATAAATCCCAAAGTGATCCTCAAACAAACACAAAAGAAAACCAAAACATAAACACCTGTCAATCTTAACAAAAACAAGCAGCATATTTACAGAAATCCATTATTCTGCAGCAAAAAACTTTCTTATTTACTAATATGAGCTTTGTGGAGCGTGTCATGTTGCATTTTGCTGAGATCACAGCTGATTTGAAGCTAATGGGGAAAGCTACTACTGGATGTTGCTTGTAAAAAAAATACAACTAGAAGGTTTTTTTTTAGAATTTTTTTTTTTGGTACAAGTGGCCTTTATTTCCCAGTAATCTGACAAGAAGGGGGCAGAGACAGGTTGCAAAGGAACCAAGAATAGGAGTCAAACTCAGGATGACAACATCGAGTTCTGCAGCCTCTGTATACAGGGTGCCTGCTCTAACTACTGCACCACACAACGCCTCTTGAAGGTTCTTGTTGAATCCTCTGGATGGTGAACCTCCAAAACAATCAGGTCTTCTTGGAGGATTACCCTGGTTTAGTGTTATTCACCTTTCTATTAATTCGGACCAGCTTTCCTCTTACTGCCACAGAAAATGCTCCCCACAGTATGATGCTGCCATGATCTATTAGGATTGAGAAAATGTTTCTGAAACATAAACTTATGCTTTCATCCACTGGCCGCTGGAGACAGACACCAACCCCTTCATGACCTTGAATAGAATTAGGTGGATATGGATAGATAGCAAGGGAATCGTTAGCACTGATTAAAGCCATTCTTAAAACCAACTTTGTGATAACAGAAAGTGACCGAGGAATGCTAATGGTAAGAGTATTGCCAGCCATTTCCAAAAGGTTACCATTTGCATATTCAGAGGTTTGCCAAGCTATACATGTGACTGCTTGTTAAATGAAGTCTTAGTGAGTGGTGCTTGGCTTTCATTCTTGGGTACCAGTCTCTTGTCTGTCTGGCATTTGTCACTTGGTGCCTTAATCACTGACAGACACTATCAGCCCCTCAATGCCATTTTTTCTTACACATGCAGCTACTATCAAAGATGCTTTTTTAGGAGGTTGAATAGGTGTCACTGTGTTCAATTTAGCTGACCTTTAAAATACAAGTAGCAGCAGAAAGTTAGAGCAAAGCTGGAATGAGCACAACAACTATTCCAGTGAATTCTGGGTCTCATGGTTTTAGATGTTTCTTTACAGCCATGGGTCAGTTTCAATACATATAAAATATTGATGCTCAGTACCAGATTAACTGTAACTCAGGCCAGTTGTGGCTTGTGGGCTTTGAACTTGAAATTACTACTTTAAGCCCTTTGACCTTTGATTTTTTTTTTTTTCATTGAAAACATTATACATATTCCAAACTGGATTTAGGTCTGGAATGAGGTCCATTCTATTATAGTTCAGCAGTATATTTAACACCACTGCCCTGATGGAAGGGAAACTGCTCCAGTTTCAACTGTTTTTCAGCCTCGAGCAGGGTTTCTTCTAGGATAACCCAGTATTTAGCTCCATCCATTTTCCCATCAATTCTTGCCAACTTCTTAGTCCCTGCTAAAGAAAAGCATTTTCACAGCATGATGTTGCCGCTACCATATATCACCATTGAGCCAATAATGGTTTTTTTCTGCTCTTCCATGAAGGTCAGATTTGTGCTGTGCCAGGCTAACTGTTGTCATGTCAACAAATTGACTGCTTTTTTGCTGCCTCTCTGATTAATGCTCTCTTAGCCCAGCTTGTGAAGTAAGGTGGACAGTCATGTCCTGGTATGCTTACAGTTTTGGCATAGTCTTTTCATTTTAAGATAATGGATTTAAAAGTGTGCCATAAGCTTTTCAAAGTGTGGGATTTCATTTTACAACCTGACTCTGATCATTAAGGGGGCACCCTTAATGATCAGAGCACCAGCCCCCCTCGTGACCCTGCATGGATAAGAGTGATGGATAATGGATGGATAGATGGGTTGTATCATTACATGTAGGACTTGAATCAATATTGATTGATTACTTTGATCCTTTAAAATAGTTTAAAATGGCATTCCTGCAGATTTAGGATAAACTATTGTCTTCGGTGGGTGGAGCATTACCACTGACAACTTGAACACAAGGTGCAATGCTATCTGTGCAGGCACAAACATATAGGGAGATAGTGTGAAGCAGCATGAAATCTCAGGCTGTGGGGTTATTGTGTCAGAGTAGGAGATGGGAGGGCACAATAATGATTGTTTGAAATTTCATCACTGGTTTCCTCCATCACGCACATGCACCAACACACTGTCTACTTTTCCCATCATTTTAACAGCTATCATTCCTCCCTATGGGGATCTCGTCGTCAATTCCTCTCAAGACTCATAATTGCTTTGCTGGCCTCTCCATGTAATGGCTCCTTACTGAGTAATCCTGAGCACGGGGCTTGTGCTATGCCTTTGACTAAAGATTACTTTATTGATCCCTCCTCCCTACATCTCTTTCTCTCTCTCTAAGTCTCATTTCTCAATCTTTTCATGGCCAGTGGTAATTTCCTGAATGCTATCCTTTGCTTTTTCTTACTGCTGGGTTCACATGACTGCATGTAATGCAAAGCTCAGTCCCTGAAGTAAAATATCCTCTTGGTAAATATATTGCTTTGTTTTTCCTTTGGAATTTATGCATCTCCTCAGAGCAGACAATTCCTTGTGGGTGGTGAAAGAAAAAAAAAAATATTTTAAAGCTATTATGGCCTGGTTGGTTAGATGTGGACATCCACTGCAGCTCTAATAACAAAAACAGAAAAGAAAAATATGCAACCCTTGAAACTGAGACAATGATAAATAATTTCTAAACTTTCTTCACCTTTAATGAGACAAACATCCTGTAAAATTCAGCTGAAAAACAAACAAATCTGTTAGTTGGGAAGAATGAAAATGGTATGAAATCCTAGTTGAATATGTGAGCACACCCCAAACCAGCAAAAACTGGACATTTTACCAAAATTAATGAAAACACAAGACATATACTGGACACAAGGCTGAAACTGGCTTTCACAAGGCTGACAGTAGCACTGCAGGAGCTGCAGTTCTATCCAACAAGAAATGGTTTCGCTATCTGTGTGAAAACAATCTGTTGTTTTCTTTATATTTCAGGAGTATGAAAAAAGGCTCCAAGACAAAAACCATACTTCCAAAGAAAACATTGAGGCCTGGCTAAAATTTCCCAAAACTTTGTGGCACAATGTGTTATGGTATGAATGAACCTGAAATGAACTGAAACGAATGTTTGGCAACAAAACAACAAAAAAAGAATAAATAATTAAATAATACACAAAAGAAAAAAACCAACACTGAATATAAAACAAAGAAACACACCATGCCCTTTGTAAAACATGGTGGAGGTAGCATCATAATCTCAGGTTACTTTTGTTCAAGTATAACTGGCGTTTGTGGGAAGTGAATAAGATTGTTATCAGTAACAAATACTGGACATTTTGTTCTGAAACCTTAAGGGAGCTGAAGTGGAAGAGGGATACAATTCACAGCATCACAGTGAGTCCAAGCATAATGTCCAAACAAAAAAAAGCCTTCATTAGAGAAAAAGTCAACTCTTAGAAAAACCTCGTCTGAGTTTAGACTTAAATCTTACTGTATAATTGTGGGCTCTATGAAAACACTCCACAAGTGAACAAGAGACAAGATCACAATTAGAGTGATTTGAAGAATGTTTGCTTGCTAAAACCTGTGCATGGGCAAATATTACCAAGTCAGCATTTGGAATGCTGATAAATTCCAGCCAAAGAAGACTAAAATAATGCTAAAAACATCATTTTAGTTTAGGGTGGTGATTGTACCTATTGTTTCCACCCCTTACTTATTGCTTTGTTTTGAAACAGTTGAAATATACAGTGTATATGCAAACAAATGTTATTTCCTTTTGTTTTAGATCTCATAAACCTGGAAATTTAACAGGTGCATATACACTTTTTAAAACAAGTGTAGATCACACAGGACTGTAGATATGGGGTTGGAGAGAAGACTGATGTGCAAGTGTGTTTCCCTTCTCTGCTTCACACACATATCCACTGTTCTGTTCAAAAGTCCATTTCACAGGCAGTTTAACAAGTCTCTCCACCAGGAAATTTTTTTACATTCCCTTTTTTTTTAAAACTACAATCGCCTTTTTAGAAATTGAAGATGGGATTTTCTGGAAATTAAGTTCATATTTCATTTGTTTATTGTAGTGACCAAGATGAACAGAAGTCATAAAATGACAGCATTGTACTCATTGAGTGAGTACGTTTGGAACATTATCTATTTGTTTTATGTCATAATACAACAGAAGACCCTATTATAGTTTTTTTTTTTTTTTCATTTTTCATAAAACACATAAAGTGAGTATATTACATGCAATGTTGAACACAAAACCACAAACTGAACTTATGACTATGTCAAAAGAGAAGCTGTAAGGGATGATAATAAAGAGTTCAGAGACAGCTTAGTGAGAAAGAATACTTAACATGAAAAGTCAGGCAAAATGTTTTAAAACAAACTAAGAAGAAAAAAAATCTGTTAATGTTATTGTTATGGTTTTATGTATATTTCTGACCCACATGTAAGAACACTCTCAGGAGACAAAGTTTTAAAAGGTTTATTTTACAACAAGTGAAATAATGAATTGTTGCAGGTCCAGGTTGCTGGAGACCAGGAAACAGGAACACTATGAGGAGATAGGAGAGATAAGTGAAGGAGAACTGATAACTGAGAATTATTGGTGAATATGGAGGAATGAGCTTCCTGGAGATGAGGAACATGAACGCCAGGGAGGAGTGAGTGGAATCTGTGATTGTTGGATTGCATGGTGGCTAGGTTGAGTGGCTCAATGAGGCTTGGAGATGAGTGGTGGTGAAGATACTGGAGGCTTGGAACAAGGAGAAAATGGAGACTGGAGCAGGACTGCAAAGAGAGCGTTGGAGGGAGAACAGGTAGGTTTGCACGAAGATGAGAAAGAAACACAAGGAATGGTAAAGAAAGGAAACAAAGAAGGCTTGGGTTATCACAGTGGTTAACACTCAAGCAAAGAGTATCTGGCAGCCAGATCCTCTTATCCTCCTGCTGATGATCTGATAAGCAGCAGGTGCCCAGAAACACACCTGCTGAGATCCGCCCTCTAGTGGAGAACCTGCAGCTCCAGATCTTTGCAGTACCCTCCAGTGGAGAACCTACAGCTCCAAAATGGAGAGAGAGAACCACCACACAAGCACAACAACCCAGATTCCTGACAGGTATGGTCTTTTTTTAAAGGGTTTGATCTTAAGAAGAACCTTTTTCTCCATGAAATTGCTTACATGAGAGTCTAAAGTCATTGTGGTGCATGAACTCAGCTGACGTTGTCATTTTGTGAAAACCTAAGTTGAAAAAATAAGAAATTAAAATTAGCACTTCAGGTAAAAATGTGTAAATCCCTTAAAGGTCATATCTTATCACGATGCACCTCTTTTAAAATCTTTTAAGTAAGAATAAGGTTTTGAGAAAAGCAAAAAGTAAAAAATGAACTAAAATATGACAGGAAAATGGAAGTAGCCAAACAATCATCAAAAGCTGTGAGTACTCTGCATGATTTTTGGCCCATTTTCAGACGATTTTCTAGCCTGGTAAAAACCAGTCCCTTTTTCTACGCTTTGCTTTGTACAGAGGATCTGGCCTCTTGGCTATTGAGAATCGATCGCTTCCTGGAGGCGTAGACTCTGTTGAGGTTTTAAATTTTACCCAATCACTAATATTGTCTGTGACGTATGTAATGCGCCAGCTAAATACTATGGAATTTACCGGAAATTGCCTGTGTTGTAATCAACCATCCTCCACTGTGAAGAGAGAAGTGCCAGGCCGAATGAGATTGCTGCTGATGTTAATTCAATATTTGGAAGAGTGACCAAAACAGACTGAATGGCTTTGTTCACTTCCTTTGCGGCCATTGCCAGAACTACAGACTGACTACAATTCTAAAACAGCACAGAAAATCAACGTCATCGTTCACAACTTCTCCTTCTGTTCGTTGATTGGCCCAGTTGAAATTCTACCAGAGGAATCTAAGTCAATGGGAGAAAGCCCTGACTAAGCTGTAAGCAAGATTTGAATTGAGTGGAATAGCACAGGAAGGCTAACGATTTTCCAGTTGTTGTTGACAATTTTCACAGACGGGCCAAGTCTCAGCCTAATCATGTGCCATGAATCATGTAGTATACAGGGAGTAACAAATCGTGTTTAATACCTTGCAACCAACTCCTGATCAGCAATTGTGTAGTCACATCAAAATCAAAACTTTGAAATTATGGTTGCCACTTGTGAGGTTATTGCACTGTTGAAGTGGTGCCACAAGCCAAATTCACCTGAACCTCGCACACTCACAAGTCACTCACTGGAATGCTACTCAAGAAAGCAAATCACCTGTCTTGCTGTAATTAAGTACAACAAGCAATATAATATATTAATATTATGAATAAATGTTGCTGCTTGAAAGTAGATGTGTCAGTAAAAAAGACAGGCAGACATTAGAATATTGGAGATTATGAACTTAAAATGTCTTCTTTTTCTTCTTCTTCTTAACTATTGAGATCCTTGTTATCAATCAAAATTTACTTTTCATGTTGAGGGAGCTGCTGGTGGATAAAATATCAATAATGTTTTGATTTTAATTGCATCATCACATAATTTGAGGCCTTTTTGGGGGGGGGTTATATTTATAAAGTTATAGCTTATAGTTATAGTCTTCTTCTTCTTGTTCTTCTTCTTCGTTCAAGGCTACAAGCAGGTTTCATCCAAACATTGGGTTGTACAATGTGCGATGTGTACATGATTTATGACCTGTGAATTATTGACCCCTGCGATATAGTTGTTCAGTTTCCGCTGGAGCTGAATACAATCACTGAAAATATCATGCAGTGTATGCCCAGCCGAAGGTTGACAACAGGGGACAGCATAACAGGAGTGGAAAGGCCTATTGTACACACTACAGCATTATTGGCTTACTCATACATAGTTAGCACTGAGGAAAACTACTGCCAGGATACTGCAAATGTTTTTCAGGGACAGACCAGAAGTGATAGAATAGTAATACTTTAGTTGGGACACATGAGGGTCTCTAGCAGTGCATGCGTGAGCCAAAACAACGTAATATTTGCGCTTATGTGTGATAGTAAATGTGACTTTTTGTCCTGCCACATCGATCACAGACTTGGAGATTTTAAAAAATACTGCCATCTGCAGGTGGGAGTTAACGTAACTTAAACTCAATGTTTTTGACCATTTTTTCAAACTATTGGGGATGTGGGGGGATTTCTAAACTACAATTGGAATTGACACTGGAAATGGAGGAGTGCTGCTTGGCATCAGTACATGTAATAGATACTGTTTGGTTCATCTATTTTCATACTACTCTTTAATGTTCCAACAAAACTTGGCAGCACAACATCTAAGTATCTCCAACAAAACAAATAAGCAACCAGACTAAAATAATCACAAACCCTCCATACATCTCACTGACCTGCCTAGTTTTTCACTCTGCTTTCCTTTTTTCCACCCACCCCTCACATTGTCTTTCTCAAGAGGAGAGACATGATGCAAATTCATAGAACTAGGAATTGGAGTGTACAAGAGTTACATCTGTCACCTAAAACCTAAAACCAATATCTACATATGTTCCCATCTCAAAAAGGGTTCATGTCATTGCATTACATACAGCATTAACAGTATAGAGAAAAAGGTTTTTGTAAGCAGTGGATAATCCAAAAGTGTGCATATTATCATGAACAAGATGAAGAATCAGAAGGAAGAGGTTGGAAGCAATCTTTAGTGAAGAATTCAGTTGCAACCTAGCAACAGCACTCAATAAATACAGTTACAACTAAAGTTGGAGTTTGCTGCCATAGTCTCATCTATAAAATTGGGATTCATGGTAACCTTACATTAATAATCATTACTGAAATGTAAATAGCTTTACTTGAATCTTTTGGCAAATAGAACTGAACATGTTCACCCAACAACGTCCCAGTTCAATTCTGTTTTCAATTCAGTTTATTTATATTACGCCAAATCACAACACATCATTTCAATGCACTTTACAAAAAACACCATTTCATTTCAATCATACATAACATTCTAATTGATCCTACTTATCAAACAGTGCATTAAGTTCAGTTCATTATTTAAATTAGTTTAAAAAGTTTTCTATCTAAGGAAACTCAGCTCATTGTATCGAGTCACTCCTCCTGGATGATTATGTCGGGACCGTAGACAATTGCTTGTGTTGTGTTGTTGACTTTACAGCAATCCCTCATACCAAACATGCATGGAGCAATAGTGGAGAAGAAAAACTCCCCTTTAACAGGAAGAAACCTCCAGCAGAACCAGGCTCAGCATAAGTGGCTATCTACCACGACTAACAGGGGTTTTGAGAAGACAGAGCAGACACACAAAAAAGAAAGAACTGATGTAGGACTACTTTCTATGTTAATGAAAAGTAAACTGGGAGAGGGAGAACATTTAGTTGTTGGTAGCCAAACAGAATGCAACGCTAGATACAGCTTCTATGGAGAGAAAAAACAAAGTTAACAGTTGAAATAACTGCAAATACTGCAAAAAGGAAAGTCTCAGGAATTCAAATTTAGTTGTTTATGTTCCAGCTCAGTTCCACCTCACCAAGCTATACTTCAACATCATGATTGTATTGTGATGGCAACACATATGTGTCAAGCTGTGCTCCTGTGTGCAGTTTTCTGTACTTAAAAAAGTGATAGAAAAATAAGTCACCTGAACAGTTTGCAATTTGCAGACAACAAAAGATAGGGCAACTACTTCCATTTTAGCTGGGGATGGCACTGAGATGGTTACATGTATAAGAGTTTAAAAACAGGATGGAAAAATTATGAGGACACAGAAGAGTCTTGTAGCAATGAAGTTAGAGTGGATAGGTTCAGAATATTATTACTGCTGACCTTGTTTTCACTGGAGTAGAAGTGAATATTTGCCCATTCCCAGTGATGGATAGAATATTGATTCTTTACTGTCATAAATACATACATTAACTATAAAGAGGTAAAATTATCTATTGTTTCTGACACATAAATGCTAACACACACACACACACACACACACACACACACACACACACACACACACACGCACATTGCTTATGTACACACAGAGAGCTGACATTGTGTCATATAATATGTCACAACATCATAAGGAGCCAGTTAGCACTCGTATTTCTACATATTTGGGCGGGGATGGTCCTTGCATGAAGGGTGCCATTGACGGAATACAAAAGAAAACTTTATTTTTGAGAAATCTAAGAATACTTCTTTTGTTTTCACAAATAAAGTGAACATGCAAGTGGGTTTTGCATACAAACAAGCAACAGAAACACTCATGGTTTCACCAACTGGTTAGTTTTAATTGTTTATGCCATTGTGAAATGGCGCAATGCCACAATGCCATATCAAAATCCATGTGTGCATGGACTCAGTAAAACAGATCGTAGAATTACACTATGTCCTGCTGTTACTTGGTTATGTCTGAAGAGCTGTTAAAACTTGCGATATTTTATTCCTACGCACTTTGCTTACTCATGACAGTGGTACAATGCTTTAATTAGAACTGTTAATTGTTGAAAGCAATACATAGTTGTAGCTTATTTGAAACAGCTGATCAAACAGTGAATTAGTTTTTGTTGTTTTTTTAGAAAAACGAACATGTTGAACAAGGTCATAATGAGTTATAATTCATTGGTACCTAAAAATCTCTTAAAACACTGGAAACGAACAAGTTTCAAATGGTACTTTGAAATAATATTGAGTTTGAACCAAAAACTCCATTACCAAACTCAGATTAGCTTTACCTTGGACAAATATTAAGTTTCTACCAAAATAATTTATGAAAAAAGATTGAGAATTCATTCAAATTTCTGAATCCATTTTGCATGAATATAAAAAAGCTCACTTCTGAAAAATACTTGAATAAGTTGTAACACCACTGAGACATACATAAAAGTATAACATATCAAAGATTCATCTTTTTGAGCAGTTTCTGCTGATGTTTAGTTTTTTAAATGAAAGAAATAAACAAGGACTGATAGCCCACATTATAAAATGTTGTAATAATGTGCTTAAACCTTTAGGTTGTAATCATCTGATCTTTCTAGAAATTGCACTCAGCTTGTGTGGTGCATAACATTTACAATGAACTTCCTGGAGAAACAAAAAAGAAAAGAAAAAAAAAAGAATAATTTACTGGAAATTAGTTCCACTCAAATCTGAACATATTATGTTAGGGTAAGGGGTACAATGTCCTGGATGACAGTTTTTCTGCTCCTGACAGAAAATAAGATTCTACAGTTGAATTTTGTGAATTTATATGAACCAGAGTATAATAAAACATCATTTTATATTCTTAAAATGTAATTTGGCATCAGTACATGTAATAGATACTGTTTGGTTCCTCTATTTGACACATTATGCCACACTGCAGGTACCAAAAAACAGCAGAAATCAAAAGAAAACATGTTTTCATCCAGCCATTGCAATATTCCCAAATGTCCTAAGATCACTGATCATGGAAGTGATTTTAAATAAAACCAGCAGAGTTATGTTTTTCCTTATGTTTTCACTGTTTTATGATTTTTATTGTATTTTCTTGTATTTTTTTCATGTAGACACCAATGTCTGCTCTTGCTGTTTCATGTTTCAGAGGAAGAAAGATTTAGAGAAGACATTTTTAAGTTACTTGATAGAAATCACACATCCTGCTTTTTTACATTTCCTAGAAACATGCATTATATCGTTACAGCTTAGTGTTCTTCATACTTCTTCCCCTCTGAAATATTCCTCAGCAGTGGTTGGTTGGCAGGATTTTGACATAAAAAGCTTATTTATGAACACTTGTCTGAAGTGCTGATGTTAGGATCTGTCTGCTGCTTGAAAACTGGGGAACACTGACATGGACTCTAATATGGGGTGCTGTCATATGTTGGCTGAGGCTGGTAATTCTAACCTATCCTTTGTTGTGAAGCTAGATTTTCTTTCAGTGAGTTTCATCATTCAATCTTCCTGTTTATACAAATGTGTCATGGCAGACAAAAAACAAGTGGTTTTTATGAGGCACTAGTCATCAATATCGTCCCATATTCTGTCTATTTATCAGTAACATAAAAAAGAAAGGCTTGTGAAAATCCAAAAGAGAATTGTAGTTATCTTATTCTTAATTCTGGCAAGACATACTTTATAAAGCATAAGCAATTCATTTTATTGACCTTTCAAGTTCTGTCAATTCTTTTACTTTTAAAAATAAGTTGATAAATCATGTATAATGTATTTTTTACTTTATGCTTTATGAACTTTAAAATGGTATTAATATAGCATAATTTACTTTTAATTATACTAAAAAACAGGAAGATGTAACATTAAGTTTTCCAATTACATCTTCCTCAAAACAGCTTTCCAGATTGCCGGAGGAATGCATAATTAGCAGCCAACACCATCATAAGTCATCATAACTAGCTTTTATTTAGTTGGGTGAAGCTATGGGTGGTTAATGTCTGCAAGTGAAACAAAAGAACTCTAGTGCTGTGGATCTAACCAGACAAATAGCATAGTTCAAAAATCCTCCAAAAGTCAGTTTTTTTTCTATTTTTCTGCAAGTCTCAATATAAATTATGTCATGTCACTGTGCTACATCTGTGCAACATCAACTGCTCATCATAAAACAGCCACAAGGAAGTTCACACTCCACTTTTCAATTGTCTGTGTTATTCCGCATTATTTTGTTGCTAATATAAATCAGCTTTTTATTACATACATTGATTGTCACTTTCTGTTTTTTTGTGTTATGTGACCTGGATTCCTTGGATATTCTGTGATAGCTTTCATTTTAAAAGCATCTGCTGTGCAGAGCAGAGTTAAAACAGTACTTATTTAATTTTACCACAGTTAAACTGAAGTGCTCAGTTTATGAAGCAGAAGAACAACTTTTTCCATGAAATATTGAGTCATATCAAAACAGACACTGAGGACACTTGCACCTAATACTTTAATGTTTCTGGATGAAAACATTGGTGGGCAACAAAAGGAGGGATGGCAATTGCAAGAATAGCCACTGCTTAAAAGCTTAATGAGTTACTTACTGAGTCTATAGACATGAACATGATATTAACTTTAGTAAAGAATCTGTATTGGAAAATGCCAATTTTTAAGTGAACTGGCTCAATATCGGGGAGAAAAAAAACCTAGATAAGGAATCTCAACTATGAACCTTTATTCAAAATTCAATAGACAGTAGACTAGAGTGGCTTAAATCAGTTGTGCCCAGTCCACACCTGCAAGATTCATCGCCATGATTCTGCGTGGCTCTTCCCCATATTTTGTTCCCAGTTCAGGGGTACATGCCAGCTGTGTTTATTGTGTACTCTTTGATAATTCTGTGTTGTAATCTGCTATTCACAACCTGGGGTTTTACCTTATATATCTTAGGAATAGTTGTTTTTCTAGATTTTTTTACAAGAAAAAAACAAACAAAGTAATACTTTTTATATCCAAAGTTCTGACCCCACCCCATCAGGTTTATGCTGATTTTGCCATGTTTTTTATGTATGGTTGGAAAGTTTTCAAATGTATTGCTACTCATGTACTCATCAACCAGCTCTTGGCTGTTTTATTATTATTATTATTATTATTATTATTTATTTTTTTTTTTACCATTTTCTCCTGAGCTTCATCACTGAGGAAATTGACAGTTTTGATAGTATATAACATACCCCAGACCTTGAGATGTGCATGTTCCATGGGAACCAGGGTATCCATTTTGCCTGAGTTTTTATCAAAAATGTGTAAAAAAAAAAAAAAAAAAAAAAAAAAAAAAAGGCAAAAGAATATTTTTTGTTCAAATTCCATAATACCATTTGACCTCATGCCTCTGTTTTATACTTTAGATTTTTTGTTATAGGTTGGATTTTTTTACCTTTGCCCTCACTTGACTTGTATATGTGGAATTTAGATTTTTTTTTCTCCCTTGATCTGCGGATATGTATGACTTCTCTGATCTTAGACAGTTTGATCAATACCTCAGTTCTCCTAAAGAAACAAGGGAGAAAAGAACACACATACTATCACTTTTGGAAAAGCAATTGTAAAGCAATTCTTGCAGCTGCTTCCCTGATATGCAACAGATTTTGTGGAGGAAATTCTATTGTTTTTTGGGTTTTTTTTTAGTTTGTTTTGTTTTGTTTGAAGACACAAATTTTTCATACAGGACTAACTACATTGGATGTATAATGCAGTGCTTTAAATGACAAAATTGAAGGTTAAATTTGTATCTGCTTAATGAAATCATGTAAATTGTCCAACTACTTTAAAAACCGAATATTTCACCATAATACAGCAATTACAAGCTATTTCCCTTACCTTTTTTGTTGTGTGGAGAATTAAAGCTCATAAAACAGTCATGAACTCCCGCTGAGCTCTTGCCCTGAAATTGATTGTAGGGGCAGGTTTTTGAATTTTAAACTGAAGCAAACCCCAGGAGAAACAACTGGGAGTCCACACCTGCTGTGAGTTTGTTCACTGTCCATTAACAACACTCAACATTACAATACTAGTTCTTAAGTAATTCTCTTTCACCAACAGGCATTTAATAGCTGTTAAAAACTGCATTATGTTGGAGATTGTTCTGTATTGCTACTCATCCCAACCCTCTCACCCCACAAAATACAAACGAGCATTTGCATTTACTGGTCCTACACATTCCACAAAATCATTTAAATTTAAAAATGAAAATCCAACTGAAATATACATACATATTTTCATGTATTCGCTCAGTTACATGTTCTTGAAACAATTCTCCTTTTCAACCAAAGATTCTTCCCAACAAGTTTGAAATTCACTTAGTGGACACAGTGTGTTACTGTTTCTGCACTTACCAGTTAATCTCCCCTGGCAATTTCTGATGCAGCTTCTGACCTCCTTTGCTCAGCCGGTCTGCATCCTTTGTTGTGGCTGCCTGGGTCCTGTCTTTATCGGCACCAAGACTTGTGTTTTTGCTCATCTCTCTCAAAGAAACAGAGGGCTCAAATAGGGATTGGACAGCAGACTTTTGCTTCCTCTTCGATCTATTATTTTCCCCTTTCGCTGCTTCTCTTTGAGAAAGGTCCCTGATGGCCTTTTACTTCCTCTACTGTGCCTCATCTGACAACAAGCACACAAAAAGGAGCTGCTGAATCTTTTTTAGTAGTAAGCATTTCAAATGTGCCTGTAAAAGCCTCAGGTAGAAACACAACCAAGCGATACATCCATTCAGTTTTGTCTTATACAGTGCCTTGCAAAGAATTCAAACCCTAAACTGCAAAAGTATTCACATTTTGTCACATTACAACAAAAATGGGTTTTATTTAGATTTTACGTGAAAGCATATAAATGATTTATAATTTTGAAAT
This sequence comes from Anableps anableps, assembly GCA_014839685.1. Taxonomy (NCBI): domain Eukaryota; kingdom Metazoa; phylum Chordata; class Actinopteri; order Cyprinodontiformes; family Anablepidae; genus Anableps; species Anableps anableps. The sequence goes on from CM026077.1 coordinate 25,591,768, forward strand.
GGAAGAACAATCATACAAAAAAATTTCAAAATATCTTCCAAGTAAAAACCTGAAGTGTGGCATGCAGGTGTAGTTACTCTGATGCCTCTAAATAAATTCTATCTCAACCAATTCAAACAAATCTTTCTACAGTGGTTACTTGGTGAGAGTCATAGACCCATATATGTGACAGGCCACAGTGAATTTAGGAAGAATTAGACAGAATAGAAACGGATAAAAAAAAAAAAAGATAAAAGCCACCAATTTCTGAGAAAATAGTTTTTTTTTTGCTAAATATACTAGTTGAAGTTAAAAAGAAACCACCTCATCCTTTAAATTGCAGTTTTGGAGGTTTAAAAATGGCAAATTTTGTGTTTGAATTCAGCTTGTTTACAAAGTAAATCTAAGCCGTTTCATAGCATGGAGGTGGGGGTGAGGGCTCAAAGCAGATTTACATAGCGGTGATTATTAGCTATTCACATGCTTTTGTTTGGCCAACAAGTTGCAAGTTTGAGGTAAACACATGGCTCATTAACACTGTCAACACATCACTCAACCCATGCTGGTAACGGCTGTTTGAAAAGAAGATGCTTAGTTCGGAGATGGCAACATCCATCATAAAGATACCAGTGGAAAGAAAACGCCAGGACTACTTATTTGATCAAAGGAATTCATGTCTGCAGGAATATTTTTCAATTTCTTGGGGTGAGTTACATAACTTAATAGTGTTCTAAGAACTTATTGTTCTTAGAACACTATTACATGCATACCATCCCACTGGCACGCAGATCTGGGTCTGGCCAGTCTGGGGCTGCACTGCTGTAAGTGTAATGATTGCAACAAGATGGTGACGAGGTGGTGAGCATCGCTGTGCCCCACGCTGTGCCCCATGCTGACAAACTGCATCTGTAAAACCTAGAATAAAATAATTATTTACATCAGGCTTTATTCAGGCTGAAAGGAAACATTGTCTAACATGTTATATTTATTAGAGGCTGCAAAAAACATGATACCAGGAAATTGCTTTACCTACTAGGAAGGAACACCTGCTTTTTAACAAAATACGGAAACCGTCAACTTTGGCTTGGAAGTCTGCTGACAGTTTGTGATGCATCGATGCCTGTGCACTAAAATCTTGGTGTTCAGGAACATCTCTGTTCCACTAATATTCTTACAATCTGTGCTACCTTGTCAGATTTTCCAGCCATAGCTGGCAAAATACGGAGCGGAGACGCCTGCAGTAAATCCATGGTGACAAAAAGGCGGTCGCATTCATTAAAGCAGTTGCACCAAGAAGGCCCGCCTGCAAAGTCATATATTCACCTCCTTGGCAACTGCCAGGATGTGGAGATGTAACTCCACCATTCACAAGCCTAACATGATATTATTTAAGCACCCAACTATGGAGTTGTTCCTCCAGCTTGGGCCATCTTCCTTTCAGCCCGCGTTTAGCTTTCCTCGTGGCTGCAAACGGTGATGTTTAATCCTTGGTTCATGTCCGTCAGTCTGAATTAACATTTACCATCAGTCCAAAAATATGTCAGGAAAAGGAAAAAAAAACATATGTAAGACGTTCTGGACTATAAGTCACAGCACCAGTCAAACTATGAAAAAAAAAATTGACTTAGAGTCTGAAAAATGCGGTATACTTGTGTAATAGAGGGCCCAATCAAAGTCAAGACCGAAATTAAATTAGGACTCTGTTGAAGATTTCCAGACTGATGTTAACAGATGTTTTCCATCTATTCATAATGAGTTTGAGCTTTTTGGCTTGAAAATATATTTCAAATATTTTAGTCCCTGAATGTGTATATCCAGTGGAAACATACCCCAAAAGATGTGAAGCTGCAATTGCATTAAAGGGGGCTCTATAAAGCATTGATTTGGCAGGATAGAATATGCACATTTTGAAAACCATGTTTCATTTCCCTTCCAATTACTAATTATCCACTTTGCATTTGACTATCACAGGTTTGTGGTTGTAACTTAACAATATGTGAAAATAACTAACAGACAGATAGATAGATAGATAGATAGATAGATAGATAGATAGATAGATAGATAGATAGATAGATAGATAGATAGATAGATAGATAGATAGATAGATAGATAGATAGATAGATTTTTGTATGCTTATGAGACTCTGCTCAAATTAGAAGTATTTATTTCAGAGATAAATTACAAAAAGAAAGTCAAACTTAACTTGCCTAACCTGACTGTTTTGAATATGCAACCCAACACTGCATGACGAAAAAGTCCTGTGCTTCTGTATAATGAAATCACAAAATCTCAATTACTCTTCTCTCTTTATTACAAGATAAATGTCCTCTAATATGCAGGCTGCAGAGGTATTTTTGTAAACCGAGAAGTCAATTTCCTGAGTTGTCACAGTGCAAAATAAGAACCAAATGTGCAGTGTCACATTGCATCAGATTGCAAGTTTATCAGCTGGGGAAAGCTAGAGATGAACAGAAAGGCAGGGAGTGTGACAGAGATGGGGGTAGAGAGTGAACACTGGCCAGCTGGAGATGCCTGTTTTTTTCCTGTTTCCCTATAATGAGGTGGGGAAGGAGTCACTCTGAATTGAGTTAATAAAAAGTTATTCATCTTCAACATGGCACCCACAAAACAGAAGTGGGTTTGCCCTTGGGCTAATCTTCAGGCCTTCAAGAGACAGCTAATCCATCAGACAACTATTTAGTCTGCATACTGCAAACTTCCTGGACCTCCCAAAGAAGCAGGGAGGAAGAGAGAGAGAGCGAGAGAGAGCGAGAGAAAGAGAAAATGAGGCAATAGGTAGGAGATGACTTGGAGGGACTGATTCAAATTCAAATTCAAATTCAAATTCAAAAATACTTTATTCATCCCAAAGGGAAATTAAATGTTGATGTAACTCATTTAATTAAGGAGTTATTATAGATTGTGATGGCTGTGGGCAGGAAATATTTCCTGTAGCGGCTCATTTTACAACCAGTATGAAGAAGCCTCTGACTTAAGAGACTGTTTTCCAATGACAGTCTCATGAAGAGGATGGTCAGGGTTGTCCATAATTTTCTTAATTTTATGTAAAATCCTTCTGTGCATAATCATCTCCAAAGGTTCCACAGTCACCCCCAAAACAGAACCGGCCTTCTTTATCAGTTTATTAAGCCTTTTTAGGTCTCTGGCTCTGATGCTGTTGCCCCAACAGATGATGGCAGAGGAGATGGCACTCTCAACAACAGACTTATAGAAGATCTGCAACATCTTGCTGCAAACCTTGAAGGATCTTAGCTTCCTCAAGAAATACAGTCTGCTCTGTCCTTTCTTGTAGACGGCTTCACTGTTGAGTCTCAAGTCAAGTCTGTTGTCTAGATGAACACAGAGGTATTTACAGTCCTCAACCACCTCCACTTCTTCTCCCATGATGGAAATAGGGTTTGATCTGACCCTGCTTCTCCTGAAATCTACAATCATCTCCTTTGTTTAGTTCACTTTCAAGATGAGATTATTGTTTCCACACCATGACACAAAGCGATCCACCAGCTCTCTGTACTCAGCTTCTTGTCCATCTCTGATACACCCGACAACTGCAGAGTCATCTGAGTATTTCTGTTGACAACAGGAGTCTGACTTGTGCTGAAAGTCTGAAGTGTACAGAGTGAAAAGGAATGGTGAGAGTACAGTCCCTTGTGGTCCTCCTGTGCTGCTAACCATATGGTTAGACACACAATCTTTCAGTCTCACAAACTGTGGTTTATTTCTCGGGTAGTCATGGATCCAGGCAATTGTTGAGGCCTCCACCTGTGTCCTCTGGAGTTTCCAACGAAGCAGATCAGGCTGAATTGTATTAAATGCATTGGAGAAATCAAAGAACATGATCCTCACAGTGCTGCCTGCTTTGTTCAGGTGACAGTGGGTTTGTTGAAGCAGGTGTATGATAGCATCTTCAACTCCAACTCTATGGCAATAAGCAAACTGCAAGGGGTCCTGATATGTGCTAGTTTGCTTACTTAGGTGGGCCAACAGGAGTCTCTCCAAGACCTTCATGATGTGGGATGTCAGGGCAGCAGGTCTATAGTTGTTGATGACTGATGGCTGAGTTTTCTTTGGTACCGAAACCAGACAGGTTCCACAATAGTGGAACCTTCTCTTGGGTCAGGCTAAGATTGAAGAGGTGTTGCAGAATCCCACAGAGCTGCTCTGCACAGGCCTTCAGGACTCAGGGGCTAACACCATCTGGACCTGCAGCCTTGTTCCAGTTCAGTCTCTCCAGCTGACTTTTAGAAACAGAAAAATGGGAGGAGGAGGCAAAGGGAGCAGCAGCATCTCCTGATTTGGTTGAAGACAAACTAGTGGAACCAGAAAAGTCCATGACTGAGGTAGAGGATCAAACATCTGAGGTGTGACAGGAAAGCTCTGGGTCAATGGAGGGTGGGATGTCTGTTTGGCTGGGGGAAGGAGGGGAGGATGGTGAGCTTCTTCCTGAACTGAACCTGTTGAAGAATGTATGATGGAGAGATGATAACATTGAGAGAAAGAGGAAGGAAAAAGGAAGGTGAGAAGTGTTGGGCTACTAGTCCATTGATTTATGATGTTTTGAAAGTCAGACTGTTTTCAATTAATGAGCTGAAGATGGTGAAAAAGACTGCCGTGTGTATGCGAGTCAGCAAACTGTGTGTCTGTAGGTCATTTGACGCAATCATCAATAACTGTGTGGATATGAAGGTTTGAAATTACTTTAAAATTACATTAGTACCAGTGTATTCTGGGAAATGATTCATGTTTAGCAACAGGGTCAGGCAGACTTTCAAATAAAAGGTTTATGATTGTTTGACCCTGTCTGTTGCGGGGAAGCTAGCCAGCAAGTGTATCAACGGTGCATCTATCAGCAACTGATAAATCTGAAAATTCTGGGTCTCTCTAGGCACATGACAGCTTGCAAAAATATTTAAAAATTATTTTTTCCTCCACTGACTTTTTCCTGAGGGTCACTTGGCAAACACATTCATTATATCTGACTAAGTACAGACAAGGTCACATAACAAATTCACTGGAGTTGCAGAGAGCTTTTTCCTTGTCAGCATATTGAAAAAAACTGCTTTAAAAATTGCCTTTGAACTCTGATAAAAGTACACATCCAAACATCATGCTTTCTATTTCACATACCCTTTAATTAGTACTCACCCCACCACCAAGACACACACACACACACACACACACACACACACACACACACACACACACACACACACACACACACACACACACACACACACGAAACAGGTTACAGTTGCAACCATTGACTATTTAAGCTTCCCTTAAAACAACAGATTTAACTTTACTCAGCTTAGCTTTGTGTTAAGTTGACAGCACAAGCACACAGCTAGTCTAATCACATTTCTATACTGATAGCTGACACAATTATGCCAGACTATGTAGACTTTCTTTCATTTAAGCAAATTATACACAACCTCACTATTTACTTATCACTACAGGGAATAGACAAAGTGATAAGCCATGGAATAAAGACTCATCACAAAAAAACATATGAAGACAGGTCTTTGGAATGGTACCTTGATTCAAGGTGCTCGTGAAATAACTGCAACAAAAGCTGTACAAAAAGTTTTTTTTTTTTACTTGCAAAAAATATCATAGATGCTCATTTAAACTGACCACTTTGTCCATTTGGATGAGTGTTGGATGAATGTATAACCCATTTGGTCTCAAACATCTTATTTTAATTCTTAGCTTCAGACAACCTGATGCGTTTTAGCATTTGGGGCAACTTTCATTAAAAAGGCAATACTCTCAAAGCCAGTTTCAGACAGCCATCACATATTTTTTCTAGCACGAGACACTCCTGAGGTGGACTGTACTCGGCTTGAGCCGAGTTTATCCTTTTCGGCTGCTAATTCAAAAATGGGTAGCTAATTCAGGTCTGAAAAATAGCATGTACTAGTTATACTTTTTAACAACATGTATTTTTTATGATGTAACTGTCTTGAAAAATAAATACAAAAATAAAAAAACTGTGGCAAGTCTGTATCAGCCTATGGGAAATTCCTTTGATAATAATTATTAGGTAAACTAAGATGCCTCAGATAGCCACAGACTGCATTTCAAAATATGATTAGCTAATCAGTCAGTCCGAATTTATGTTGCGAATCAGACTGAAGTTATTCACACAAAGAAACAAAATACCCCCAAGCTCTGCCTTGTGACCTTAGCCAAGAATTTCTGGTTATATGTTTTTTGTTTTGTTTTGTTTTGTTTTATATTATCTTCCCAGTAATTCATACTCATCAACTAACATAAGAGAATATGTTATCAATGTTGTTTGAAAATGTGCATTAAGAGGACTACACAGTAGCACAGTTATTATACCTATTGTTTTGCAGCAAGAAGCCTCTGTGTTTGAATCCTGGTCAGTGTGTGGTTTGCATTTTCTCCTGCCACAGCTTCTTGCCACAGTCCGAAAACATTCATGTTAGGTTAATTGGCCATCCTTATTTGCCCTTTGGCTAGAGAGTGTGCATGTATGATTGTTTGCTCTATATGTCTCTGTGTTGCCTGTGATTAACTGTTGAACTGTAAATGGTGTACCTTACCTCTTGCCCACTGACCTCTTTAGATATGTGGATTAAATGGGTAAAGAAAATGGATTGAAAGATTAAATACATCTTCCAGACAGTCAGTGCATTATCCACTGTATTCATATAACCCAGGAGGGTTTTGCTTTGATTATGTGTGGAATTTTCAGACCAGTATTTTTATATGAAAATTACAACTCTTTCAAAAGGCAAATACAGAAAAAAAATGTGGGAGTATCAACTTTATGTTAGGGCTTTATATGTATCTTTCAGAGATTGACAGAATAACCAGAAGAAATGCACTTTAATTACATAATATTCCATATTTAGCTGCTTTATAAGCTCCATTTTGTCATGATCCATGGGTCTCTGTATTATATTTGTCACTTTGTTTTTGTTCTTGGATTGTTTTTGGGTAGTGATTTTGGTTTTGTCACATTGTTCCATCCTTGCTTCCCAATGTTTTGTGATTCTTAGTTCTTTCTTTTGTTTGGTCTGTTCTTTGTCTATCGGTCTAGGTCAGGGGTGGGTAATTATTTTTCCAAAGGGGCAACATGACATATTTGAATCATGTCCGTGGGATTATATTATATACAGGTCCCATACTATCTGAATAGTATTTAATGAACGTTTATAAGAAGCATTTAGAAATCTCAGTTTTTGCAATGTTTAAGCAAATTAACATTAATTAACATGGCAGCATCAATTTACACTGATAACCAACAGTAAGTCAAACATATCAAACTGTCAACCAAACACTCAATCAAATGTGGAGCACAAAATTACTGCACTATTTAACATTTCTAAAAACAATTTAGAGAATATGCTTTTTTTGCAGCATTTATGAACTGGCATCACAACTTTATAAACTAGTTTTCAAACACCAACATCCCATTAGCTTTATGCAAATAAGCAATAACTGTACCCAGTGTTTTTGTTTGGTTTATCTCAGTTATCCAAGTGTTCAGTGAGAACACTAGTTCACTTAGTTCATTCATTAGTGCATCACATCAACACCAAAGGCCAGATCAGTCATCCAATGTGCATCTGAGAGCTCTGGGATGTCTTTGTCCGGGCTGTATCATGGACATCACAACCCACCAAGAGAAACAATTCAAAATTGTTCGTTAACTTTTGCAGCTGAGGTGTCAAATTCCCTACGATATTCTTGAGCTGCCTCATTATGGTGCGCAGAGAGACTGAAAACGCATCTTTTTTTCTCAGGGCAAATTAGCACTGCAGACTCCTCCTAACAGTCCTAGCAGATAAACTCCTGATTCAACAATGGATTACCATATCTTGCAATTTTGTGGTATATATTAAAGATGGTCCTGACTGTTGTATCCCTGAAGAGGAGCTTTGTAAAAAAAATTCTTGTTGCTTTCTCTGGTGCTCCTCCTTCTCTGCGTCAGTCAAATTCTTGTACTTCTTATGTGTTTCATCTCGTGTTGGCGGGTGAAATTGTAATCCTTAACATTGCTATGTTCGCCACACACTAAGCACACAGCTTTAGGGTCGATTTCAGCATAGAAATATTTAGAAGTCCATGCCTTGTTGAAAACTCTGCATTCTGTGTCAGTTTTTCTTTTTCTTTTTTGAACGTTAGTTGACATATTTAAATGCTAAGAGCGAATCTCTTGAAAGCTGTTGTACATATTTGCTGAGGCGCATTAGAGCAGCGATGACGTTAAGAAAGCAATAGTAACCTTCACAATAAAAGCTGCATCATTGTATTTCGTGCACCTGGACAAAGTAATGGGATTTCCACCTGTATTACAAAGTCATGTGGGCCTGTCAAAGGTTGTTAGCGGGCCAGATGTGGCCCACAGGCTGTAAAATTTCTAGGTTTGGTCTAGGTTCTTACTTTAGCCTTTCATCTGGTAAGATCAGTTTCTAACCTTTGCACTTCCCTCTGTGTTAATTAGTCATTTTCACTTATATCTTCTGTTAGGGGCCCTCACCCAGATGTACTACATTTTGTTTCATGTCACAGAACACCTCCCCTGAAGATAAAAAGCCAACCAGTTTCATTTTCTTCTTGTCAGTTCCTTTCATTATCTTTTACCTTCCATGCCAGTTTACCCGCCCTCCTGTCACTGTTGCATTTGCTTGTTTCTGCTAGATGTTTTCCAACTTCTCTCATTGCCATTCCTCATTTTTTAAGTTTCTTTAATACATTTTCCACTCAAACATAAGACTTTCTCCTGTCTGGAAGACAACACAACTACTTGTTATAATCTTTATGGAAAAACCTTTGATTTAGACATTAGATGTTCCTAGTTAGAACATTGTGAAGAGTCAGTGTGTTTGAGAGACGTGGTACTTGGAAGCAGAACCAAACATTGGCCCTTTGTTGGTGTGTACAGAGGACAAAACTTGATAAAGGATGATGGACAGCAAGATGTCCAGGCAAGAGAGACATATGTATAAGCTGTAAAAGTGTTGTATCCACAGACTGGTGTGCTGTTTGTTTGGTGTTTGCTCTCTCATCTCTTCTTCTCAGGGTGTGATTGGCAGGCGCAGCTCCAGCTGGCGTTAATTTGCCCTCATCAAAGAATGGTATTTAGAAGAGTGGGTTTCCTGAGATGGACGGCAGGTGGCTAACAACTACTCGTGGTAACTGTAGAGTATTTAGTGTTCTCCTGAGAAATTCTTCAGCAAAACTTAACTATTCTTTTTCCTTCCTCGCAGACTGAGCCTCTCTGGAGATTCCTCCCTGGTTCAGCTTCCATGCTGATTCCTCCACTCTGTGGTCTCTCCTTGATGTCTCGTTCTTGATTTTCTTGCTGCTCCTTGACTACTCTCCTGAGAAGTACTCACCTGAGCTTCTTGTCCCACGCTCACTTGCCTGTCCTCCCTCCAACATCCACAGCCACCCCTTCGGGGAAATTGACAGAACAAAATGAATTGCAGCAACCATCTCCACCAACAAGCAGCCGATCTCTGTGTCTGTGGATGCACTTATCCTCACCAGGATTGTTCTCCTTTTCATCAAAAGTGAGCAACTCTAATTCCTCCTCTGCAAATGCCAGCTCCGTCAAACAACCTTTAACGTCTTACTTGTCTTCCAGTGTAGTTCCAGTCCTGGTCCAATGATTTCCCTCTCCTGGAAGACAAAACACCTTCACTTTTATTGTGCACCTGTTTCAATAAACTTACTGTTTAACCAGTTGTCCATTATTGTTCCCTGCACTAGAGTCTCACCTATAAATCATCACAATAAGCACAATAATAAAAAGCTGTTTTAGCTGTAAAACTCATAATTTGTCCCTAGCCTTTTTGTAATTTCAATTTAAGATATTGTGTAGACAATAGTGATGGGAAGTTTGGCTCTTTTAATAGAGCCAGCTCTTGTACCACTGCTCCCAAAGAAGAGCCACCTCTTTCGGCTCCCAAACAGCTCTTAATTTATTATCATCCAGAGCCTCATATTTTAAAGGAATGGTGAATTTAGCTTGGCAAATATGAATGTTTTGTTAAATCCTTTTGCCTTTTCGTGATTTTATGAGAAGCCTTATACTTGCCTAATTTTGTGCAGCCTGGTAAAAACCAGCCCCTTGTTCTATGCTTTGCTTCATACACAGGGTCTGGGCTCTCGGCTATTGAGAAGCGATTACTTCCTGGAGGCGTAGACTCTGAAGTTTTAAACAATAAGATCTGATTTTACCTGTTCATTAACATTGGGCCGTGATGTATGTAATGCGCCAGCTCGATGAAGCTTATCAGAAATTATATGCGCTGTAAACAACCCAGTGGGGAGTAGAGCCACAACATCTTTGCTAGCAATAAAATGTCTTAAACATTCCTCTTGCTCCAACTTTAACTGCACAATATTTTGGAGCCTTGCCAATACGGACTGAATGGCTTCATTCACTTCCTCCACTGCTATTGCCAAACAAGAGTACAATTCTAAAACAGCGCAGAAAATCGACAACATCGTTCACAACTTGACGACTCTTCTGATTCACTACAAAGCATTCTCTCTAAGATCTGATGCATGACCATCACTAGCACACAACATCTCAATCTACAGAGAGAGAAGAGTGAATGAGTGGAACTCCAGTCATTAAATGTTTAGAAATGTAGAAGAAAAAAGAAATTAATACAATATGATCAATAAGTGTCATTTAGAACTATATGTGTATGAGGAAGTGGGAGAAACATGAGAATAGATTAAAGGTAGAGATTAAGTGATAACAGTTAGTGTTTACTGGTGTTCTGTCATGCATGGATAGAAAACAAATCTGGATAAAAAACAACATCAAATGAGGTAAAATTGGAAGAGGTGACCTCACTATACTGTACTTTGTAATTTTACAGGATGAAGTTATCATGAATTACGTTGTCCATTAGGACTTCTGTAAAAGAAGCCCTGTCTTCTGTTTTGTTTTACAGAGGAGAAAATCACATGGAGCAAACCAGGTTAAAAGCAAAAGGTAGAGAATAAAGTCATTGACTGATACAATGTACAACCATTACTCTCTATCTTCTCTTTTAAAATTATTAGTTCTGTCTACTCTTTTATGCTTCTCTTGGATGTTGATGTACTGTTCTTTGTCCCTTCTTTATTCCTAAAACTCATGTGCACTGTATTGTTATAACTACTAATCATACATACAGATACAAAAATCTTTATTAATCCCAAAAGAAAATTAAATGTTGTAACTCATATTGTATTTTACCTCATCCTGTGAATCCTTCTTCTTTCCTTGTTGTTTTTCTGGATCTTTTATGAGACCGAACTCACTGGTGGACAAGCTCTGGTACCGTAGCAGAGGAAACCTGTTAACTTCTCCTCCTGATCCAACTCATAGAGGTAACCGCAACAGTAACATAAGGGCTTCTTCTTGTTGCGTTATTACTCTGCTATATTCAGTTAATCAAGGAAGCATAAAACTATACAATAAGAATTCTCTGTCTCAGAAACACGCCGTGCATCTCTGGCAGTCACGTGACTGTGTGGGTTGTCAGGTCTACCATAATTCAGGCCAAACTTGGAGCAACATTTTAATTTTTGGAAAGGCGGGGAGCAGAAGTCGATCATGCATTGTATAGTGTATTTTGCGATTGTTTTTATTGTAAATTATAATCACTTTATTTCAACATACATTAAAAAAGCAGGGACAATGTTAAGGGGTTTGAGAATATCTTCCATTAAAACAGTTGTCCTCAGAAGAGTTTCCACTAGAGGAGGAGGCATGCAGTTTGCCTTAGTTGGTCTTTTAGTCAAGACACATAAAACAATCTGTTAATGTAAACACCTAATCCAGTGGTGTCCAAAGTTGGTCCTCAAGGGCTGGGATCCTGCATGTTTTAGTTCTCTCCCTGGTTCAACATACCTGGATCAGATGATGGCTCGTTAGCAGGCCTCTGCAGAACATTGACATGCAGAGGAGGTAGTTACCACCACCAGGGAGAGAACTAAAACATGCAGGATGCCAGCCCTCAAGGACCAACTTTGGACACCACTGACCTAATCTTTTCAAAATCTGTGACAACTGTCAAAGAGTGTTCCAGCTTTAGTTCTAGCAGTTCAAATGGTTTGGACATTTTTTCCAGTACATTCTAATGATACTTGGTGGGATTTCTCTGCATTGTAGTAAAAACAATTAGACTATTCACCTTACTAATGTTTACCATCAGAGAATTGCACAAAACATCACAGGTCTTTACTGGTTTTAATTAAAAAAACATTTAACAAAAACACAGCATTAGCCGTTATAACATTTTAAGTACAATCCTCCTAAAAATTCAGAAAACTGTTGATCCAAATTAAAGTTGGGGAGGGGGTAGCAGAGCTGAGGTATGGGGTACAGGAACCTAACAGTGAACAAACAAAGACAGATTGGATCCAGAAAGACAAATGCAGCCAAGGACCAGGTGTGACATGAGTAACAGGAAGTAAACTAAACTCATAGCGTTTTTGGAAACTACCTTCAAAACAGTAAAAGAAACAAGGTTTACATGAAGAAAATTGGATCTTAAAGCTAAGTTGAGGATAGAAAAAAAAAACCCAAGAAACTCTTACAGTCTTTCTAAGTGAAGCACTGTTACCAGTCATCCACATGCTGTAAAAGAAAATGTGAGTGTTGTGGTTTTTCTCCATTACAACTCATGTTTATGGCCAGTCAACACATACAGTATACTCTGTCCGGTACAGGAAAAACATGCAATGCACTTTGCAATGCACAATGCAAAATTAGCATGAGCCTTTTCAATAGTTTGAGCTACATTTGTTCCTCTGTTGGACCAGACAAGACCCAGCATGTTCTCTTTCTCAGTGACAAAGCTTCTTGAGAACACAGGAGATATGTGAAGAATGCAATGTGGAACTTTGGAGCACTTAAGCAGCAGAAAGGAAGTTACTATTCTAGTGAAGTTTACATGATCCAAGTTAAAATTTATAATGAAATGGCCCATACTTGGTTTAATGTAAAGCCTACATATCTCATAGGTTTTTGTGATTACATGACTGAATATCTGAGTGGCTAGACAATGCATATGCTTGGTATTGATTAGGCAAAACAAAATTAGCACAACTATGAACTTCTAAGTATTCTATGAGCATCTTACGTGAGTTTTCTTCTTTTTGAACAAATTGAAATATGTTAGGTGTGGTGGGCATTTTCAGTTTGTATTCAGCCTTCCTGAGATTGATACTTTATAGCAATTACAGCTGCAAGTCTTGTGGGTTATGTCTCCAGCTTTGCACATTGAGATACTCAAAATGTTTGCCTTTTGTTTTTGTTTTTTTGTTTGTTTTGTTTTTTTGCAAAATATTTCAAGTTCAGTCAGACTGGATGGACCGTGTCTGTGAACATCAATTTTCAAGTCTTGGCACAGTTTCTCACTTATATGCTGACCTGTACTTTGATTGGGCAATTCGAAGACGTGGTCATGCTTTGATCCAAATCTGTCCATTGTAGCTCTGAATACAAAGTTAGGGAAATTATCCTGCCTAAAGGTTTGCACATCTCTAACAGGCTGTTTTTCATGTCTTCCAGGATTGTATTCAACTTCCTCCATCTACCTGTCAGCCATGACCATCTTCCTGTTCCTTGCTGAAGAAGCTTGGCATGATGCTGCCAACATGCTATTTAACTGTGCAGCACATGATGACTCCAATTTGTTGCCTGGTGTAATTTAATTTTGCCAGCATACATTCCCTTACATGTTTGCTCATGGACTCCAGTTATGAATTAGGTGACTTCTGAAGGCAATTGATTACATTGGATTTTATTTTTAAAAAGGAGCTAATTACATATGTGCATGATTTATGTATAAAAACTTTTGACATGTTTAATTTTCTTTCTACGTCACAGCTATACAGTACATTGTGTTCCTTGTTTACATAAAAATTACAAAAAAATGTATTGGAATTTGTGGTCATGGGACAAATTGTGAAAAAATTCAAGAAACAAGACACCATATACCACCTCATTAAACTAAATACGCAGAATACATCTTAATGTGATTTCTTTTTGTTATTTTATTGAATTCAAAAACTAAGATAGTCAGAGGCAAAAAGTCTCAACAAACTAAAACTATCACATAGTCATTGAAAAAAAAAAAGAACATCTTATATTAATTTGATGGTTTTAACTTAGAAATGATCTGGTCTTGATCAGATTCTAAACGTGCATAATTTTCCTTTAAGTGTAAAAAACCACACACTCAAGATTACAACACATTTATCAGAGAGGAAGCAGAAATGAAAAGGTTAATGAAAAACAATTTTTTCCACAATTTTGATGGCCTAATGCTCAAAGCAAAGAGAAAGCCATAGGGAGAATTTTTAGGGTGTTGCATCAGTTTTACAGGTGAAACATCAAACAGCCTACCTGTGATAAAACATAACAAGGGCCCTGTCATCTTGTGTAACTAACTGTTTCACTGCCTCTGCTACTGGATGCATTTAATGTATCAAAGGAAGAATCAAATCAAAAGCTTGCTGAAGGCAAGATATTTTACTTACAGTCAGAAAGGTATTTTTAATGGAAGGAGTTCTGGTTTATTAGAAGAAAGCAAAAATTTCACTGACCCAAAAATGGATAAAAAGGACATGTTAGTGTCATGGAACTTTTACATGAGTCACCAATCGTGGCAAAGGTTCTTTCCAAATTTTGCATAAACAAAGGTGATAAAATTCAGGTTTAGCTCTTTGATCTACGCTAACAAATTTTAAAGTAAATTTAAACATCAGTTGACATGTTTTCACTTTTTAGCCACACTGTTATTCTGTTTATATTTTTATTAAATATTGTTTGGTTTTTTTTTTTTTATCTCTTTATTTCTTTTTTTATCCTTAATTATATTGTAAATCAAGTCTAAACCTTCTGCCTTTGTGCAGAAGGTTTACTGATCTTGTTTGCAACTAACTACATTGATTTCATTTATAGATGAAAAGGCTGTAGGGTTCCCCTTTCTGCTTACAGGTGCTATAATGAACTCCAAACCTTTAAACTTCAAAGATTAGTTTTTTTTTTACTTATTTGAACTTCACAGTAAAGAAGACAAAACTTTCGTTCTTGCATATGAAAAGCCATTTATATTTTTTCCTTATTTTCAGCCCTATCATTGGGATTCAGTCCTTTTTCTTTCAAACAGGTCTGGAACTTGTATGATTGTCTTCCTACATCAAGTGAGGAAGATGTGAACTTTGAATCTAAGAAGTAAGACATTTAGAGTACAAGAAAAGATAATGAAACTACTGCAGCAGGGTGTAGGGAGGTTAAAACAAAGGTCACATTTAAGTTTTGCTAATCAAAATTAATGACCTGCACTATAACACCCAACTTTTTCATTTGTTATAATGTGCTACCAAGGCAATGGGAATTACTTTAGGAGCAGCTTCAGGTGAAGCAGGTAAGTGACCTTTTCATCAGGCAATTTTCCCAATTTTTAACAAATGAAAATGTTAAAAAATGGCATGCATACCTGTTTAGGCCTCTTTACTTTGACACTTGCAAATAAAACTTAGTATAGCCAATTGTCTCCAAAAGTCACCCAATTAGAAAGTAAGTTATACCTGTATGGAGGTTAATCTCAGGATAAATACAGCTGTCCTGTAAATGTTTCACAGGTTTGTTAGAGAACACAGCAGATAGGTCAGGGATAAAGTTGTGGAGAGGTTCAAAGCAGGGTTAGATTACAAAACAATATTTCAAAGTCGGACATCACATGGGTTACCATTCAATCCTGCATCTGAAAATGGAAAGCATGTGGCACAGCTGCAAACCTACCAAGCCTATAAATTTAGGTGGACTTCGTGGTCCACCTAAACTTACAGGCAGAGCCATGGGAGAGATAGTCAGAGAAATAGCCAATGAGGCCCATAGTTAACTGTGGAAGAGCTGTAAAGACCCACAGCTCATGTGAGAGAATCTGTTGACAGGACAACCATTAGTTGTGCACTCACTTCACATGGTTTCTGTGGAGGAGTGACAAGAATGTTGAACTGCTGAAAAGAAAGTCGGAAAAAAAAAATCCTATCTGGAGTTTGCCACAAGCCATGTAGAGGACACAACAAACACAGAATAGAACCAAAGAAAGAGCTCAGATTAGATGAGACTAAGATGCAATGCATTTTTTTTTAGACCCCTGAAATTACTCCACATGTGTAGTTTGTTCTGGGCACCATTCACAAAGACACTGTCTTTTTGTAATTGCTCTACACAACTGCAGACTGTAGTACTGTGCTGAAGCATCGGTCTTTTGATGCACCTTCCTCTAAAGCTGTTTTACTGTAAATAGTATGAAATCTCTGCTGCTTATATATGTTGTTCTTATTTACTATTATATAAGATTTTGTTTTGCTGACTCTTATTTTACAACCATGTTTGCATTAAACTAATAAAATAAATTAAAGAACTAAAGTTTTTTGGGAATAATGTAGAGCAGCAGCACATTGACATCACAAGTTGACTGCACAGCAGATGACAGTAAGTAACCCTTTAGCAATAGTAATTATATTTAATCAATTATTTACTAATGGAATGGATAAGGTTGCAGTGTTTACACATTTTAGATAATTCATTGCAGGTAAATCAGCTGTGACTTATTTTCTGACTGTTTAGAGACTGTTTTAGTATACTTTGACAAGAGTCTAGCCCTAACTATGATGAAGAACTTTTATTCTTTGGTTTTGATAAGCCTAATTCTGATCTTTTTGTATAACAAGTTTACAAAAATTACAGATTTCGTTCCACATTCAAAGTAGTTTTCACGTGAGACACAATATTTTCACATCTTAATGCTCTGAACTTATACATTGCCTTTGAGTATACTTGTTTGTGTTTAAACTTAAGCTGAAACAATTTTTGAGGAATTCAGACTTCTCTGTGTGGAAAGATTAAAAATACTATTATGTCAGAAAATTTAAAATATTTAGTCAGGTAAACAAAATCAATTCAACATGCTTACCTTGCATTTCTTGGATAAACGAAAGAAAGAAAAGAGCGGTTACAAGTTCAAGGATATTTGTATTGGACTTTTATCCCCGGATGGTCAGGAAATGATTATGTATTTTAAAAAAATAAAAGGGTTGATGCCATCATCAGAAAAATATCTGTCCTTATGCAGTAGAACCTGATAATGTACTGAACCTCAACAAATACACACACACACACACACACACACACACACACACACACACACACACACACAACAGGACTACATTATGAGCGATGCACACACTTTATATAAATGACACTGCTTGATGATTCACAAAATCACACTTCATTTTCTCATGTTTAGATCAATGTAAAAAAATGTTTTCATATATGCCACTTTATGTGGCAGGATAAGGAACAGTGCGGTAGCAGTTAAATCTGCAAGTTCAGTCTGAAACATTTTGCCTCTGTTTTGTCCAAATGATTTTGAACTCTGTCATTTTTTTTCTGTTGTGTTTTTTCTGTTCTGTATAATTGTTTTAGTCATCTCATGCATATTTCATTTAATTTTATTCTGTGTTATTTGGTTATTGTTATGTTCTTCTGGTCTTGGTCCTGGTAGTGTTCCTTTCTTGGTTTTCAATTTATGTAAGTTTTTAGACTCTGTTCTTAATATCTACCTGTTCTTTTCATATGATTTTGGCAATCTCCTGCTTGCTTTTAGATTTTACTCAACACCAACTTAGTCAGTCTAAGTCTGGTTAGAAAATGTCATCTCTGAAACTTGCCAGTCCAAGACGTGTTTTCATTAACAAAACACTTCTTTTTATGTTTTGGTTCTAATGTAACACATTTTGTGCTATCCCCTTGATCTTTGAATAGGCATTCTTAGAGTATGTGAGTCAACAGCGTCAGCAGGAAAGGACAAATCAGCATTGCAAACATACTAGTGTATGTCTTACTGAATAAAGGGGAAAAACTATGAAGCCAAAATCACAGTAAGCAAAAACAATGGCCTCAAAGTCTGAAGATCATTGTTTAAAACACAAAAGGATCTCTTTAAAACATTGGGTGCAACACCACTCATGTTTTTCTTTTCAGTCTGGCTGACTTTTTTGGCAAAAGAAATCCTCAGGCAGTGGATGGACAGAAAAAAAGTTTGTTTTTTTTTTTTGTTTTTTTTTTTGTTTTGTTTTTAAAGTAATACTGGTGAAATAGACATGCAAGCATTTGCCCATGGTCTAACAAAGATCAGTGAATCAATAGGCTGATGGAGGGCTGACAGGATGACAGCTCTTAGCAGACTGCTGAAGGGCATTACGAGAGAGAAGAGGTAGAGAAAAGGTGAGAGAGTAGTGAGTGGAAGGTTGACAGCCGGCTCTAATGAATGATAATAGTTCACCAAGTGGACACACTCAGTATGTTGAAGCTAACACTCACCTCATTCTGTTTCTGTGCCTCCTACACATCAGAGTCATGCTTGTCAGCACACCCACCCACACAGACACTTATTGTGTGCTTGAACAAGTCTGTAAATACCCATATATGAAATACCAGTAGCATCCCTTCAGTGTTTATGGAAAAAGTTTTGTCAGATTAATCAGCTTTTACTCATTCATTTATGTATTAGTAAGGTACATACTGTATAGGGTGCTGTCTAGTTCAGAATTATGAATATGTAAATGACTGGAGTATCTGCATATGTTATTGACACTGGAATAATAATAAAAAATACAGGTGAAAAAAAACAACCTTCTAACAATTCATTAACTTAAGAACAGAGACAATCAGTTCATTTGGAATTTCATAACTTTTCAATTTGCTACTGTAATACTACAAAAAACTAACATTTCAGATTAAATTTGTGAATTACCTTGTATTGCAAATTTTATTGTATGAAAATAAATTATTGTACTTCTTGTGGGGAAAAAAAACCTGAAAGACTTTTGTTATTCATTCACTAGTAAGTAAAAAAATGGAGCAGTAGGACAATGTGTTTTTAGCAGGTGATGATTTTTAATTTGCAGATTAATTATTGGATATTCCTTTAGAAAAATAGTGAGAAAGTTTAAAGACTGGTGCAACTCCAGCGAAATTGACCTCTAGATGTTTGAAGGAGAAAAATAACTCCTTTTAAAGATGATCTTTTGCAATGATAACCAAAATCATGATTAGTATGTTCATGAGCACAAGAGGTGATTATCTCCAATAATAATCTGTGCTGCAATATAAAGCAGAGGTCATCAGCTGGTCAGTTGTAGTCCAGCTTTGAATCTGTCAATGAAAGCAACTCTTTCACCAATGTTTTTGCTCACAGCATATGATCAGGTGTAATTCAGATAATACACAGTAGAGATCTGTTTCTTTCAAAGAGCTGTTTAGAAAGATATAAAGAATATATAGATTTTTTTCCCTATGCTGACAAAAAAAAAACAAAAACAAACAAACCCCCCCCCCAAAAAAGCCCTTGATGGCATGATGATACAGAGGTGTATTGTTGTCACGGAGGAAAATAAATTTTCAAACACTATCAAGCTATAACATGATAATTATATTGTACAAATGTGATCATTATATTGTATAAACATGATATTATACTGTATAAACGTGACAATTTACTCCAGATGGTGGCAGTAGTATGCATTTAGGCTCATGAACAAAACTCAATAGCAGGAAGAAGTTGGCATACCAGGTTTATTTGGAATACATGTGATGGGAAATGAATGGCTAAAAATACGAATAGCTCTTTGTTGCTATTCTTACGGAAACAATGTCATAGGAGTCTATGCCACATAAAATTAGGTCCAGGATTTACATAAACGCATCACATCAGCTGCCTCTTTTGTATTCGTTCCACACGAATGGGATCAATACATTTTACAAATGTTTTATTGTACTCTAAGTCATAACATATCCTTGTTGAACATATCTAAGGTGGTGAAACTGATGCCTCCCATAACTCTCCAGCTTGTCAATCCACATCTAGAGGAGGATCGGACTGATTTTTCCTTCCGTGGAGTCCCATTCTGTTTAGGATTGTTCTCAGAAAAATCACCTTTATACAATATAACTATCACATGTAGAAAATATACTTATCACATTTATACAATATAAGTATTACTTTTGTACAATATATTATCATGTTTATACAACAAAATTATCATGATATAACGTGATAGTGTTCGAAAATGTATTTTCCTCCATGACAGCAATACACTTCCATATGATGAAATGTTCTTCAAAGTTTCTTTAAAAGTTTTTCTCTTACAACTTTTAATTTTCCTGTGCAGTAGAAACCTGAATCACACCCAAGCTGAACTTCTGTGAGCTGCAAGTGGCAAAATCAACATAATTTGCTAAATGTCATGCAGAGTTAGCTAACTGTAATTAGCTACGAAGAATGTTTACAAAAGGATTTCTCAGCGTTTTATGCATTCAAACACTAATGCTCGTCACTCTATGGCTTGTCTGCTGTCTGTTTCAAAGGTAAATGAAGATATGCTGCTATACTTACAGTAAGTAATTATCCTGGATCATCTTTCTATAAGTCTAATATTGTAATTTAATCTCCTGTTGAGACAGGCCGTTGTAGATTTTTTTTGGGTCCAAATATTTGTTTTAAAGATTCAATGTATACTGCACATATCCTCCACTTCTACCACATTTATATAAATAATGCTCATATGTTGCAGTATTGATCTGATAAACCATTACTGAATCTTATGCAGTAAACCTGCAGATACTACGCCTGCACTGATGAGGTTTCAATCACCTCGGCATGCCGACTAGTTAATGTGGTTCCAATAGGGTGCAGTCTGACTTATTCTCAGATTAATGAAATATCTATTTGACCACTTGGGGGGCACCAAAAGACATATCCCATAATATTCAACCCAATACACACCCACTACACAAACAGAATTTGATGTTTCACAAAATGAGCTTAATTTCTTCAATTTTGAACCCACATAAGCCATGCTTTTAGATACGACAGGATAAGTGGTGAGAAACGTGTTCACAAACAGAGGTGGTCCAATGATGGGAGGTACTGCTTTAATGAGGTACAATATTGTCAGATATGCAAATAAGTTTATTCTTTCAACTTTCATTCACCAAACTTTATATTGGCATCAGGGAGTTGAAAATGAACTGAAAGGTTGGTTGGGGAGTCTCTGACACTTGAAGTACAATGTTCTGTTTAATTTTTCTAACTTGGAACATGATAATTCCAACTTTTAAGGGGAAACTGAACCTACCATCCACTTCCCCAGATTGTTGTAGAAATTTAATTACATGTGTATCATCTAGAGATTGATAAAAAAAAGTTGTGAGATAGAGTCCAATATACAATATTCCTAACCTACTTCCTGGCAGTTAAAGAAGGTTTTGAAAGCAGTTTTTTTGGAAATGAAGAACAAACTCCAAAATAGATAAAACACTTTGCTTTTACTTAAGCAAGCTGAGCACAGAACAGCTGAAAATGACATACAGGGTTTACTGACCTCCAGTGAGAAATTGGCAAGGTAAATGTATTATCATATCAAGTGTCTTACTCATAAATCTGCAACTCTGAATAGGACCCTAACTGCCCAAGATAAACTTTCTGACCTTGCATTTGCTGTGATAACTGCTGCAGAATTTTGACCCACATAAAAAGAAAATACAAAAAAAGCTAGATTAAAAAAATAAAAGCAAATATTGACTTAAAAATATGAGACTAAACCAAATTGTTCAAAACTTTTAAAACCATATTAAAAGCAAAAACGGTCCATCAGAGATTTTGTATAACTGGAGATTTTGCAGAACAGTTACATAGTGCAAGTACTGGTGGGCACTGTGAAAGTGACTCAAATTTTTCCACAACACTGAATTAAACAAGAACAAAAAATGTGACTGGCATTTGCTATACATAGAAAAGCTACATTATCACACACTCTGGAGATTGTGTCTGTTGTTCTGTCCTGGTAGAAATATAAAAAGCGAAACAACCTTTGCTTCAAAACCAAACACAGAAATTAAATGTGCTTCTTGTTTTAACATTAACTTTCCATATAAGGCATGAGTCTGTTTTGTTATAAACATTTTTTTGGTCTTTTACTCAGTTATCTAGAAAGCAATGTGCACTTATCCACAATCTTGAATTAAATGGAGCATTATTTACAGCACTACATCCACAGACCTCCTTGTTATCATGTCATGTGATTTCTTTCTGTCACTTTCAGATTAAAAGAGTAAGAAAAGACAGCATACGCCAATGTTTTTTCCACTCAGATTGCCATTGTGTTTATCTGCCTTTGGCATAGACACACCACCATGAACAGAACATCACTAACAGGCTTCTCATTTGGATGTTAAGAATAGATATACGTTTTAAAATGCCAGATAAAATGGAAGATGTGGATTAAAAAGAAATACTCAAAGACATTAGCAGGGGTCAGGATTATCAAATTTCAAACTGTTAAGCATAACATAACTTATTCACCACAGGGATAATATAACCACCCATCTTCCCCAACCCAATTGTTCTGTTTCCAAAGAAAATAGAGTTATAAAAGGAAAATCCTCTTCTTTTGACAAATTTTTCCAATACCACTCTAAAGTTCTTCTTCCTAAAATCAGATTTTAACAGAGATTAGTGTATCTCTGCAGTTTCAAACAAAAAAAACAACTGACTTTTGAGAATAGATAAGATTCTTGACCTGGTCCAATCAGAGAATTCGCCAAAAGCATGGCAGTAATAGCAAAAGTACTCCATCCGGTTGGCAAAGCAGAGTCTCTAAAGAGGGAACAAGTTGGACCTACCAGCCAATGAAAAAATGAGAAAAAGAAGGCCCAGCATAAGAATTCAGAGTAGATTAATCTTCTGTGTACCCAAAATAGGATTGTCCATGAAGCAACAACTATACTCTGGGAGCAGTAAAACTCCTGAACCAAGAGTGCTAATCTAGCTAGCTGCAAAGCTGGGCCAGATCAGGTTCGGGAAAAGCATTTGGGAGCTTGGAGTTGAAGATCTGCAGAGAATCCTTGATTCGTGCCACTTCTCCTGCAGACAGCTTGAGGCGGTGGCGCAGCAGACAAGAAAACAGGTCAAGTGGCTGTGGCGCTGGTGGAGACAGACGGTTTATCCGATCTCTCATCTCCAGCAACATCAGAAAGGCAGCGTCCTGTGTACCTTGGGTGTAGGGGTAGTCGAGTTGGAGAATCAGATCCTTAATGCCTTCAGGGTCAAAGTGCATGCTGTATCCAAAGACTTTAAGAGTGTTGATCTTCATGTAGCCCAAGTTTGATGTCTGATCATCCAAATCCAAGGGTTCATAAAAGAGAGTTTCATTCACCGTTGGATCGTCTGTGACAATGCGGCTCCGTAGGTAGATGTGCACCGTTTCAAAGAATGACTTCCACTTATTTCCCAGTGACAATGTCCAGTTGTAACATTGTGCATTGGGAGTGCTGTCCAGTCTAGTTCTCTCCCAGTCAGGGAATTCGGGCTGATTCACGGGCATGAACCAGCTCTCTGAGTGGCTGCCCCCGAAAGGATTTACATAAATGACAGGCACAGGTTCCAGTGTTGAATTTTTAGTTGAGCATATCTGAAAAGAAATACCCATTAGCATGTGGATGAGGTTGGATTTGTTTTTGTTGCTCTTGAGTGTAAGTAACATCCTTTTTCTCCAGGCAGGATTGAACCAGCTTCCCAACCGGACATCATTGCTGATGTAGATGGCATGGACCTCTATTCTGCTGTCCAGTCGCTGAAGCAGGTACTTCACCTGGAAAAGAATGAGTAGATAAACAGTGGCATACTTACACTAAAGGTTCCATTTTCAAATGTTCGTGTTATGACTTTGTAGTTGTATTTCTCTAAGGTTAATTGAATATAATCAAAAACATGGAAAATGAAAAGAAACTAAAAGTCAGTATGCACTTTCAAAAATCTGCCTTTAAACTGACTTCTCCTAACTCTGGCGACAGTAAAATTATTTCTGAGCAATTTTTGCAATTTAAGTCAGTAAAAGCTTTTGATTTAATTTTTGGTCGTGCTATGGTCTGGCTCAGTGACCATGATGTCAAGTCATTCACATTATCAGTAACACTGTCTGTCTTTATGCAAAACGTTTCAGAGAGAGTATAAAATGTGCCTTTGAAAATCTTACATATTCAATATGGAAATGAATGTCATAATGTTGAACATAAAGACAAAATAGAACTGGGTTTTTTAAGGGTAGAGTGATAACACAACAGAGAATTTAAATAATAATAAAAATGGGTGATCATGTTGAATTTCTGGCAGATCGTCTCTAATTCACGCATGGCTACATTATGAACATAAAACCCCTACTAACATTTGATTAGATGTCCGTTAATAAATTGCACCTTAGCTACATTTTTTTTGTTGCCATCTACAAGATTCTGACATTATTCTGCCTGGATATCTGACCACTCTTTTTGGTAGAGTTTTTGGATTTCACTTAAACAGCTTGGTTTCCTTGGAAAGACTTGCCTTTCAAACATATCCCACAAAATGTTGAATACAGTTAAGGTTTAGAGTCTGTCCAGAAGCTTGATGTTGGGATCCCCCATCCATTCCAAAAGGTGTCTTTGTGATCTTTGTCCTTTTGGAGCTCATGATGTGTCCAGGTTTCAACCATCCATACTTTGATTTAAGGAAGTAAAAAAAAAGTGGAGGTATTCTGCTTCTTTATAATTCCATCGACATTTTACACTGCACCGTTTCCCATGGTAGTGAAACAGCATGGGAACTTTCACCACCAGGCTTGGCAGCAGTGTATTTAGTCTGAAAGCCTCACCTTGCCTCTTCCAAACATGTTTCATGTCATTGTAGGCATAGCTCAGTATTTGTCTTTTATGACAACATTTATTTTTCTCTGGACACCATTTGGATTCTCCAAGTGGGCAGCAGAAAATGTCTGGCAAGCTTAATGGTGTCCATTTTGTCTTGGTCACCATTTGCTTTGTCCATGTTGTCCATGTCTTCCAGTAGTTTCTATTTTAAGGCTCAAGCCCCATCTCAAGGATTGAGGTTTGGTGGTTCCTGGGTTACACCTGAACATCCAAACCAAAGTCCTTTGTTCTAAGGGTGAAGGTTTAGGTCAGATGGTTGAAACTTGGATTTAATTGGAACAGTGATACTCAACACACATCAAAGCTGGTTTTGGAATAAACAAAGTAGACTTCTGGAATTGCATTACTACCCTGAACTGTTTTAGAATTTGTGGACTATGCTTAAGAGCCATGTTAGTCCCAGGAAATCCGCCAACTGATCCCAACCTATCAAAATGAACTCAAACACTTATGCCATGACGAAAGGACAAGGATGCAGTATTTCCATCACCTATGCCAGAAACCTGTTAATGATCACAAAAAGCATGTGATCTTGATACTGTATGCTAAGGGACATCTCAAATGTTAGCAAAGGATAATGTTTAAATTTGAGCCTTCTGTCTAACTTTGTTTTTGAAATTCATTGAAGTCAGTTTTATAATCATCCCACCTTGAAAAAAAAAAAAAACATCCTAAATGGATCCCTAAAACCCCAAAGTTATTATGACATTTATGTCCATGGTGAATGTATTCAAACCTTTTAGTGGAAGTGTATAAATGTGGATATTAAAAACTCTGAGAACCTCAGCATCTGGCATGTCCAGGTCAAAATTCAGATAATGGTCCAGGGAAGCCCCAACACTTGGACGGCAGAAACCAAGATGGAGGACATCGCCATGGTGACATGCTCCACATCGGGTGGCATTGTCAGTGGCGCATTGAGAGCAGGAATTGGGAGATGTGCCCACAACACATGGGATTGCTGCTTGGCAAGTGGGCTGGTCCACAGGACATGTGCAGCTTTTGGCCTCCTCAGAGAAGGTTCCCAGGACTCCATGTTCATTGCAGTAGAGTAGAGACTGAGCCACACCCAGCCAAAACCCAACAGGTCTTTCAAGAAACAGAAGGAAAATACATCAGTAAAGGTTTGTGTAAAAAGTACAATTTTAGTCATGCACCATTGTTTAGATCTATACCAGCATATAAAAACAAGTTATATATACAACTTAACTAAATGTTATCCTTCATCTTTATGATAAGATTTACCATGAATCCCATAATAAAATTACCTTACCTCTGAAATTTGTGTTTAATTGTGCACACACAGAATTATATTCTCTGTAAATGATTCATTCTTGCAAAAAATTGCCTGCCTGACTAATGTACCTATCTTCCCAACTTTTTGTATATTAGTAGAGTCTTGTGTTCTGATGTTTGAATCATTATTTTGTTCAGCTTTGTCCCCTGACCTTTTGGTTTCTCTTAGTGATGTCCACCAACTTTTCATTCTTTGGAGGTATTCACATTCTGAATACTCTGTATATATTTTGTTATATTCTACATCACATTTGATTATGCTAACATCTTGCCTGTGTTCAGGTCTTTTACAATTACTAACAATATATCAAAACTGGAGCACTAAACTAGTCTAAAACTAGGACTGTCTTTTCCTGATCACATGAGCTTTAAAAT
This sequence comes from Anableps anableps, assembly GCA_014839685.1. Lineage (NCBI taxonomy): Eukaryota > Metazoa > Chordata > Actinopteri > Cyprinodontiformes > Anablepidae > Anableps > Anableps anableps. The sequence continues at coordinate 25,618,244 of CM026077.1, forward strand.
GACTAGCCAGCACTGATGTACCCCAGTGTAAAAAAGTTCATATTGAAATCCTTGTCCTCATGATAACTCTTCTGAAATAATAAAGCATATTAGTGGGTATATGAATAGGAAATATACAGGTGCATTAATATTAAGTCATTGGCAATAGCCAAAGTAATTGGAATCAAACTTTTCTTTCTTTGTTTTTTAATCATTAACAACTGTTGCATAAAATGTATCTGGTTAATTTTTTCAAGTTAACTTCTTTTTGTTTGATCATAAATGTGTTTTTTCCGAAGCAAGTCATATTTTCACTTGCTGTGCTTCCAGCTAGTTTTGCATCCTTTCTTTGCCTCACACCAGTCCCTAATTGGCAATTACCGGTTTTGTGTTGGGCATTACCTTACTTCCCATATTATCTGCTCAGTTTACTTGATTCTATGCCAGATCAGTCCAGTTATGCTTTCCTGCTGTTTTTCTTCCTTCCAGCTTGATCATATCCCATTTCCTTTGTTGAGACATTTTTTCTATTATTTTTTTAATAACATTTTTTTTAAACAGCCTTCCACATTCTGTCTTCAACCACAATAGGATCCTTCTAAATTAGAATTTGAAAAGGAAAAAAGTAAAAAAAGTTAATATGTAGGATAAAATATCTCCTTTCAAACCATGCATTTAAAATTAAAAAGGGGGGGTCAATTTGAATGTAAAATGACTCTGAATGGGATGAAACCTTGTTATCATTCATATAATTTGTGAGACATCTGAGATTGTTAAAAATGGACTCAGCCATTTGGAGTTCCTTCAGATTTTGGGCTACATTATGATGATTATGGCAGTAAGAAAATAGGGGAATCCAATCAGTTGAGAAGACAACATGTTACTTGTGTGATTTGAGGTAATGTGCTCAGTTAAAAATGGGTTGTCATGGTGTCTAGACAAATGAGACATTTTACTCATTTCCCTACAGCTTACCATAATAAAGTTAACAACAAACTTCACAGTTTGCAAAATCAATATTTCATGTTAGCAAAAAACTATATTTTTAGTTGATAACACTTATACAGTCCAGTACTGTTTAACACATGTTAACACATGTTGCTTATACTAGTGGCAACATTTTCAATATGCTGGCTTATTTATGGAGATATGTCAGTTGACAGTGCAAGGAAGAGAGAGAGTCCAGTAGGAGAGAACAAAAGCTTTTACACAGGGGTAAGAAATCAAACAGGGCAAAAATTACAACTCAAACATTTGGATGTTTCATAGAACAAAATGCCAATACTGGATGTTGGATTGGATTTTAATTAATAACTAAAGTGCTCATGCTGCAATATAGTATTCCTTCTGCAGACACTTCAGCAACATCATGAAGTGACAAGGGGAATTATCAAAACATTGTCTGACACACCAAATGTCAGTCTGTTGATTACAGTGAGCTCCTTCTTTATACTCTAAGCATAGCCTCAAAGATAGCAGAAAATCTTTACAGTGACATCAAGAAAGCTTACTCATTTTGGTTTTGATTTTTATGATGACAATTTATGTTCTGAGCTAATATTTAAGGAAAACAATTTTAAATGTTTTTGACCAGCATTTCAAAAGCGTTGTCAAATAACCAACCCCCAGACCCCCAAATAAAAAGTATTATCATGCAACAGAATACCTTAAACCTTGATGATAAAGACATAATGTGTGGCAAATTATTGAAAACCTCTGACAGATTTGAAATCATTTCCATTTTTTCTTTTTTTAGTCAGACCTGATTAAAGGCTTTTACTTTATACTACTGCTGTAATGATTCATCAGCTGATTCAAAGACCTAATCTCAGTGCATGTTTGCATTACATGCACTGAGTTGTGCAAAATTGACGTTTCACAATAGCACGTTCTTAATGCTCCGTGAACATCTTAGCAGGAAACATCCACTACATGCATCAAGCTTACTCGTGGCTGCTAACAGGTGATGTTTTTGTTCCCTTTGCAAAAGACTTTTATCTGGCTGTGTTTGTGAACGATAGATGGTGTAACTCTGGACATTTAACCATCAAAGAGATGGTCTGCAGTAAGGAGATTTAACTGCTGGCTGTTAGGATGAGGCCACACTGTTTTCCTCGGGAGTTTTCATGTTATTGTGATAACTGCGGTCGGGCTGGGGCTTCTGTGGCACATTTAATAAGTAATACATACACAGAGAAAGCCATAAGAGAATGCACAATAAAGTTGTGGTAATCTACTTATAGTCTAAATAGAAGAGGAGACAGCTTAACCTGTTGAGAAAGGAACAAAAGTAAGGTGCAGACGATCATTAGACTGTAACAAGCGCTGCGCTGCAATAAATGCGCACGCAGTTTCACCCTGTTCCGCTGCATTAATCACACATCCCAGATGACAATAGCTTAAAACAGGAGAAGTTACACTGCTTACTCTAATGGTGGTCTAAAAACGAAAGCAGTAAAGGCTTTTTTGGAGATTTTATTAAAATAAAATCTTTTGTGCACACTTGCAATGATGTGTTTATATTTATGGTTTTACTTAAAGTACACTGTGACGTTTTCATATTTAAAATGATCAGGCTTAGTAAACTTATCTTGGATAAATAATCAACAAAGCCTATGTACTAAGGAGCCACATGAAAGTCTGAAATTTGTACTTTTTAATGAAACAACCAAACTAATAAATGCAAATATTTCAAAATTTAAATAATACCGATATAATTTAATTCTATGCTTCTATATTTATTTGGCATGGGTTTTAGACACCTATCTCTACTTTTTGAGAGGTGTGATACTCCCTTGATAGCTCACTCTCTGGTTTTCACAAAACAAATGTTTTACACACATTAAATTACACAAAGTTGGACTTTTTTAACCAGTTAGGCAACTTCTGCATGTAATTGGTTGCACTGCATTTTATTTAGGGTTATCAGAGCAAAGGGGACTTAATACAAATACACACCATACTGATTTTTATTTGTAAAAACAAAATCCATCATTTTCTTTCCACTTGACATCTATGAGTTAATTTGTCTTGGTTTATCCTATAATTTCCCAGTAAAATACCTTAAAGTTTGTGGCTGTAACATGACAAAATGAGAAAAAAAATTAAAGAATGAAAAGATAAGAATTAACTCTAGGTTATAATAAAATGTACTCTAATCTTTTAGTCTATTTGCTGACTGTGTCATAGTGGTTTACCTTTCTCGAGGCAGACTGATGCGGGCTTGCTTGGGGCAGCGTTTGCTCAGGGTAAAGAGCTTCCTCACTATCTTTTGAGCTTTTCCTGAGACCAGTGCAGTGCTGGCCTCCAGCTGTGCGTAGCGCTTCTGGAGGGACAGGTCAGCTGACCAGAACTTGGCAACCGTGGACACATTCAAAAACCGATCAGTGGGCAACCGCTTCAGGAAGGCTTTGAATTCATCTGAAAGAGAGACAGGAAGAAGGTGAAAAATGAGACAACAGAAGGAAATTAGATATTATTCAGTCAGTTTGAGCCCTTCAGAACTCTTTAGCCTTCACTAGTGGTATAAACAGAAAATCAACAAGGAGCTGGAAGAGTTTAATGTCTCATTAGAAAATACAAAAAGCTGTTTTTGACTAATAAATTGGATTTACAAGGTAAACATGAGCGCTTTATTCTGTGGGTATTCTCATTCAGCTAACTATAAGAATCCCTTCATGCTCACTGTGCTATCACTGCCAACACTACCATTTAGAAACCTTGATAAATGGCTGTCTGGTGTCACATGCAGATGGGCATTTCCATTTATGTTGTAAATCTTTCATTATGAGCCCAATTTAGGAGTGCACCCATAATCACAAGCTGAATAGACCAATAAAACTAGATAGCAAAATCTCAAAAGGCCATCCTCTACCTCTGGGTTTCCCTTTTAAAATGGAAAACAGTCCAATGATCCAATTTACTGCAGATTCTGCAGCTGTCACAGCAGGTGTTTTATCAAAAACAAAACAAAATAAAGAAGCAAAGTGTAATGCTAACACTCCTATAAATTTGATTGTTCTAGGTTGACAATATCACCTACATTTTACAGCTTTACCAAAGCAAAGAGACTAATATCACATACAAACCATCTAGTTTTAAACAAGGTTAGCAGCAGTAATTTACAACTTCAGGTTTTTAAAACATACATACAAATCTAAGATTTTTCATTAAACAAGTTTGTCAAAATATGCTTGTTTCAGTGAGAACAAAATTGAATCTTTTCATATTGTTGTACAGATATTAAATAAAGGATTCAGTAATCCATCTAAAATTAGCTACATTTTACATGTAAAATAATTTGGTAAATAGCTACTATAAAATATTACATAATAAACAGGTGGTAATTTTCTTTTACATTTTAATGTACATTGAGGAACAATAAATGTTAAATCTATTCTATTCTATTGTTATGTTTGTATATGATGATATTTTGACTGAATCACCTGACATTAGTTTAGGTTATGGCTTCTGAACCAATTTTTTTCTTGTTTAAACATTTAGAAAAGGTCAAATAAATGTGTTGCATTTAACAGAATGACATTAAAATTACACAAGTAGCACAAAGATAATGTTAAGACACAATTCCATTGACTTAAAGCCAGGAAATCAACCAGTTTGAATGTATTGCGTAATTTGCTGCCTTTTAGAACTTTGGCTACCAATCCTAAGATAAAGTTCTTAAAACAAAAAACTCCTTTACTTAGAACTGCATTTGCTTGGTTGATACAAAATAATTACGAGCCAGAAGACTTAATTTTGGAACCGATTTTTAAAATGTTGCTCAAATAATATATGCTTTTTACAGCTCAGTTTCAGAATTAAAACTCATTCAAAATTATTTTACAAAAGTTGAATAAAAAATGTCTAATAAAGTGAAAACTGTACACAGTTTTGTACCCAGTGGCAGTTTATGTAAAGGGAAAATATAACACAAAGCTGTTGTTTGTGAGTGTTTCCTAACAAAGGATTGAAAGGAATGATTGAACTACAGGTGTGAAGTTAAGGACTGCTATGCACTAAAGATTTTTTTGTCTCTCAGCACTGATGTTCTTGCCTTTTGTTTAGAATGTAGGGGTTGTAAGGGTGGGCTGATGCTTTGATCCTGATAAGTGCGAGAGAGAAACAGAAGGATTAATCCCCGGGATGAAGGATCCATTCTCTGCTGTTTCATGAAACTGTATGTTTGTATCTCTGTAAGACCCTCTGAGAGACCTTAGAGCACAGATACATGCTGCTCTGCGTGTGTGTTCCCTGTATACAGTTTAATAAACGACTCATACAAACTGCTCATGTGAGTCTGGTTGTTTAAAAGCTCATTTGCTACCACAGTTTATGATATGAGTAATATGACTCATTGCCCAGGGCGTCATGATCTTGACAATAAAAACACACATTAAACTAAATACATTTTATATATATATATATATATATATATATATATATATATATATATATATATATATTTTATTTTTTTTTTATGTGCAATTTCCCCCCAGTTTCTTGTCTGTATGACCAGTCAATGAGAAGTGGGCAGTTTTGTGTACATTATAATCACTGTAAGAAAATTTCAACAAGCATAACTGTTGCCCAGTGAAACCAAAATTGGTATTTGAGGTCCTATTTACACAGAGCCGGTTTTCAGTGAAACCATAAAATTTTTGATGCAATCCAGCCATTCGTTTACACATCTCTAGTGATTGGAGCCTCTGAAACCAGCACTTTTTGAAACCAGGTCTCAGAGTGCACGTTTTTGACACACACACCCCCCGCGGAGGTGTGAAAGCACACATCCGCAGAACACACGGTTGCAGAATTTGTTACACGCATGCAGGGGCAGATAACAATGAAAACAATGGCGGACTGCATTGTGCTGTGTGTGCTTCTTGTCCTTCACCTGTTCAGTTTTACACAATGTCCAATACGAAATATGTGTGTGTTATATGAGCACTTGGTTCATCAGAGACGGGTTACTGTTTTCTAAATGAGGTCAAAGCTAGTGAGGTGGAAGCTAAGAGTCAAAAGTGCACGTGTGTTTTGACGACATACTAAAATTACAGCGCCATGTGGTGCCCCGCCATGACAACTACAACGGATTCAAGGTGTCTTGTCAGTCTCATCTAAACGTGAAACTTATCCGCAATCAACATCCAAAAATACCGGCAGTTTCCAGACATGGTTTCATGGAAACATAGACTTAACAGTCAAGGGATTATAACTGAAATATTTATTTACAATAAAACAAAGAGAGTTGGCCTAAATTACATGGGGTCCATCACTGATATGAACTGCACATTAGTTTAACACCCTGTATTTTTATGTTTCATTATGAAGCAGCGGATAAATAACATGCCAGTTATGAAGGCTTCAAATTCCCTTTCTTCCAGAGCCAGCTAAGTGAGACCTTCTCAGATTTTTCTGGGTCTGCTGGAGAATCTTATTCCCATGTGCTGCTTTTGGCATGAAGTAATCCATAGCTGAGTCGACCTGCGCTGAGCCCAACTGACAAAACCCAAGCCTATTACAGTGCTCAGTGATCCCAGATGACACAATGGTCAGGTTCTTTCCATCCCTCTTCTTGTGCTCGTCTGCCTCTTTCCCTCTCTGTGATTGTTCTCTACTTGACAAGATGAGGATGTCTCTCTTCTGAGTTGTCTAGCTCGGTTTGCTCGAGTTTGTTCACTTTTGTATCCTGTCTTACTTCTCTGGCTTCCTGATATCTTCCTTAAACCTCTTGTCAGCTCTTATCTAAAGGTTAAAAGTGTAGCATTTACTTTCCTAGTTACTGAGTAAATGAGTGTTTTTGTTGCTGGCTGCTTTTTGTGGCATTATTGCGTTTAGTTCTTCTCTTTCACAGTTGTCACAAAACATTAAAAAACAATTACTTAAACGTACTGCAAATACACCATGTATGTGATATCACACAAATAGCAGACCTATTTTAAATTCTATGCAAAAGCAAAGGTGCTATTAAATAATGTATACTTTATGCCACTCAGTAATACCTAATTGCAGTTTTTTGATAATGTTTTAAATATATAATGGATCTTAAGAGTATACACAACCATGGTGTAATTAAGGTTTTTGTGTCTTATTAATAATTGATAACAATTCCAAACTCACTATGATGCCAAATAAAAAACAAATAACTTTTACAATTGTGGTCCAAAAGCTCTGGCTTGGTTATACCAGAACACATTTTCTCACAAGCTTCTGTTTAGGACTATAATGATTCATCACATGATTTGAGTACTTTGATTTTTAAATATCCTCGAGGTAAATCATCTGCCTCTCGGTTTCGTAAAATAATGTTTTCCTATTCAGCGCACTGTGTTCCAGGTGGATGATTATTTGTTTTGCAGAACGCTCTGACTTCTGCCAATATGCTGTTGACGAATGCTAAGGTATGGAGAGAGATGGCAAGGGACAGGAATAAGCGCCGCCAAGAAAGAGACAAAAAGTGTCAAAAGTGTGGGATCGCTTTAAACTAAACAGGAAGCACAGTTTCATGTGTGTACTGCAAAATGGAATTGGCACATTAGAGCTTAATCTGCTGTACTTGTTATCATCTGATTGACTTCTGCACCTTATTTTCTTTCTTTGCTCACCAGGGTGAAGTACCTACTCCTTTATTTGACTTGAATAAGTAGAATAACATATCTCTATATTATTTGTGCTATATGTATTGTAGGCTTATTAAAAATGCGCCACAGAAGTCTGAGCCCATCCTCAACCATATAATTTTGGCTCAAATTGGCTCAAATTTCAGTTCGGGTTGGGCTCAGCCTATAGATCTAAACTCTAGGAAACATCCATGGCATGCATCAAGCTCATTTGTGGCTGCTAACAGATGAGGTTTTTGTCCCCTTGACAAAAGACTAACTTTTATCTATGATTGTTAGTACAGAATCTGACACGTTATACGTGTACCTACAAGGAAATACATTTTGGCTAAAATTGCATGTAGTTGCTGATCAAGAAGAGTAATGAATAATAATGAATAATTAAATATAGATTAGAAAGATTTCATTAAAAAAAGCTTTTTCATACTTCAAACTTAAGCCTGAAAGTGAAGTATAAGAAGTAGTGTTTACTAATGCCTCAATTTAAGTTTACTTTGTAATTTTTAAAAGTTAATATGAAATGTTTTAATTCACATATGTTTTTACACTAAAAAAAAAAAAAAAAAAAAATCCATACTTCAAATGTTACATTTCTAAGTAAAGTGCAAATATCATTTACTTAGATTCATTAGATGTTGAGGACTGCAATCACTTCCTAAAAAAACCCATCAGCTCTAAATTAAATAAGGAATTTCAAGACACCTAAGCAAAATTATGCAAAAAGCACATCTGTTTTCCAAGAACATACACCAATTAGCCACTGCAGTGAAGAAAACATCTGAAAGGTGAAGTGGATAACATATATATATGTATCTCAGCATTTCTTCCAATAAGTTTATCCAGTTCACAGCGCTTTTCCTGCAGATGTTTGTACCATGGGCATCATCTGTAGTTGTACATTTGCAAGTAAACATGCAGCATGTACAACTATAAGTAAAAGACTGCAGTGTTTTTGCTATAATTTGCAAAGACTTGCCAAAATTTGACAAATGGATCCATTGTGCTCTATCAACAGTTGAGGTTGCTAGTTATGATGTAATGATGTGGGGGATATTTTGTCTTGGTGTACTTTGGGCACCATACTACCAAATAAGCACTGCTTAAGGGCCAGCCTATTGTTGCTGACCATGTCCATCCCTTCATGATCACAGTGCACCCGTCTGCTGATGGCTACTTCCAGCAGGATAATGTACCAGGTCATAAGGTTCTAGTTTCTTCAATAGTCACCAGATCACAATACAACAAAGCACTTTTGTGATGTTGTGAAGCAAGACATTTGCAACACTGATGTGCACCAGACAAATCTCAACTATGCTATTATGTCTATATCTACACAAATCTCAGAAAAACATCTCCAAAATCTTAATATATTTATACAGTAAATAATCAACTCAATCTGAAGAAAAAAAATGGGTATATAATAAATTGGCAGTGTTTTGGTGCTATTTTATAAGGGTTCATCTGTCTTTTTTTTCTCAAAGAGACATGTGTTGTGATCCATGTTGCAGTTCTTCTGGTCACTCCTTCACCTTTCTTTCCATCAGTCATGAACTCAAAGAGAATTTACCTTCATTCCTCAACCATTCAACAACCCCCTCTCCATTTTATGCCTTAACTTTCTTTTTTTTTACTTTTACATTTCCTAGTTCAACTCTCACTTTCCATTTAACACATCTTGAGCAATCATTTCCAGTGTCATTAGGCTGGAGGAATTTGTCTGTCTATTTTCCACCCTTTTCTTGACATTTATGACTATGTTCGAAATTTATGGTCAATTTTGCCCACTCAAAATCTATCAGATAAAGAGCCAGGGGTGTTATTTTCCCTAATGGGTGACAACCCGGCCTTGAAATCTTAATATCGGTGCTGAGTAAATGATTCATGCCATTTTCAAGCAGAGATGGCAGCTAAGTGACTGGCTGGCAGAAGCCTGGTGGTTGTCTGTATATTCTCTAAAAAAAAAAAAAAAAAGCAGAAGACTGAACCGATCATAAAGAAATTTTAGAAACCCCAAGAGCCAAATCAACAAGTTTGCTAAAATTCTTAGTTACATTGATTATAATTATACACTGAACTGAACTTGATCTTAAAACATATAGTTAAATTCACAAAAAATACTTTATGAGCCTAAATAAGGGGACACACCACAGAGTACAAACTATTCCTGATACTTAAAAATAGAAAACCTAGTTTAGGAATTCAAAAATATTTCAAATAACTAAAACAATTGTTGAAATTGGTTTTCTTTAACATATAAAATAAGAGTGGTGGGTAAATATTAAAGTAAGACTTGTCATAGCATTTAAAACAAAGGTCTAAGATAACTTTAAACTGCAAGAATCAGCATTGAAAGAAAAATAATAATAATAATTCATCTTTTAATAGAAAATTAATAGCACAGATGCCAATGGATTACCCATTAATTTGATTTGTTTTATAACTTATTGTTGAATTTAGAATTGAAATACACATCATGTTAGCATGTTTATAATATTTTATTATTGTACAACTATTTTCAACATTTTCTGCCAAACTCTTGTGTATTTAAACGCCATTTGAAAATATATGGCTTTAAGCATCACTTTTCCATACATCTAAAACTGTGCTGTACTGAATTTGAGTTCAAGCCAAGTCTGGGTACCTCAGATTTTTTGGTCATGTCAAAAAAAGTCTGTGGCATGAGTGTGGCTACTTAGAGATAACAAATATACTGCACATATGCTTTCCTATTAAGAAATGGACTTAAATTCTACAAAAAATATTTGTAGCAATGACTTGATAACAATATTACTTAATCTCACAATATACTACACAGATGCTCTGTCTACAGTGATCAATAATTACTCACCTCAGCATGTTGAATGTTTGAAGTGGGTAATATTTCTATAGACCTGACAATGTCCTCTCAGTAATCAGTTAATAACAGTGTTCGCCAAAACCTTTTAGCTACGTCTGCTGAACTGGTAGGCGTGGAATTGTCTCAGGCAGGACATTTTTGAAACATAGCACAATTTACTCGCTTGCTGCAAAATTGTATCCATTTAATAGTGGGTATTGTAGTGACTTCTCACATTTGCATATTTTACACTGCACTTCAAACAACATAGATACAAACTTTATATATGCACAACAAAATTACAGGCGCTGCTGTTATGATTACACCTTCTGAAGACGACAGTGGTAGGCCTGACAGTAAGGATTCTGATGATGATGATGATTGTGAGAGTTTTGATGAATATAACTTTGAGACCAACTGTAGTAAATTCCAGGGCTACTGTACTTCTGATTCCAGTGTCTCTTTTGACTAAAGCTTTATAGTAACTTCCTACAGATTGAACTGTAATCTGACATAAATACTCATTGCTAAAAAAAAAAAAAAAAAAAAAAAAAAGATCTGTTTAATAACTTGGGAAAAAAAATCAATTTGAGTTACCTTTGAATATTTTGAATATGACTCACTAAATTAAAATTCACTTAAGGGTCAAACACAGCCTAATGAACATTAATAAATATCATTAATTCAAACTCTTGTTTGTTCTGCTTTGCTTCCATCTCTGTGCTACAATCCACTCAGCTTCAATGTGGCACAAAGTGTGCTGTGATGTGAAGTCATGCAGCTGATAGAAATACAGAGACCTGCTGAGGAATGCTGTACCATGGACTTAAATTAAAATCCTAAATGATTCAGCTCCAATCTGTCACCTAATGTCTCTGCTTCAAGACCGATACAACCTAAAGACTTTGGTTACAATGTTTTCTGACATGTGTGACATCAGCACAATACAGCGCACATGCACAGACAGTTTTATTTTTTTTTTCCATCGCAAATGCAACATTTGTCACACTGTGCAATCCTGTGGTTTTCAAGATTTTTTTTAATGGCAATATATTTGCAAGGTTACAGGAGAAGCACGTCAGTCAACATGTCTGATGATTTAAAGATTTTCTTCAGACAATATTAATTCCGTCAGAAATTTCTGATGTGTTTTCTCAAACACTGTAGAAATTACTTAATCTCTTGAGAGCACACATGGGCTGTGTCTAGAACTGGGGTCCTCAAATCCAGGTCTCAAGGGCCAGTGTCCCACAACTTTTAGATTTTTCCCTGATTCAACACACCTGAATCAAATAGCTGAATTATCTCCTCAGTATGCGGTCAAGTTATCCAGAGTCCTGCTAATGGCCTCCTCATTTGACTCAGATGTGTTGAAACAGAGACACATCTAAGAGTCGCAGGACCCTGGCCCTCAAGGTCTGGATTTGAGGACCATTGGTCTCGAGCATTAAACTTTCAGCCCAAGATGGTAAAATGATTATTAAATATTAAAAGAAGTACGCAAAAGAAGCAAAAAGTAGCACATTCGTCAAATTGAACACAATTTATGCAACAGAGGCACATCATAAATGTCACAAACTTCATAGATGTGACAGAACTTACTGTTTTACAAAATGTCATAAATTGCTTCACATTTAGACCCAAGTTTTGATACACCAAATCATGTAAAAAGACAGGAAACTGTGATAGTAACTGTAGTTTCAGACTCTTTAATAGTCAAATCTAGCATATGGATATGAGAAAATAATATCATGCAAATCATGTTTTAATTTTGGACATAATCTGTTGCAATTTTTCTGTGAGCTACCATTTGCTATGGAAAAATTTATGTTAGATTGCATGTTGCATTTCCAAAGACATTGGCTTCATCTAATCTTTAAACACTCTCAGCTGCTCAGTTATAAGGTTTTACATATGAGAAATAAGATAACAAGGCAAAGTTGAGATCCCCCCACACACACACACACACATACACAGACACACATTCCCAGCCTCTGTTAACCATGTGTGGGTGGATGTTTTCTCTACTGATTCATACTTCACAAGTGAAATCGGATGTACTGACTTTTTTGATTTTTTTTTTTTTTTTTTTTTTTTTTTTTTTTACCATGAATGTAAATAAGCTCTAACTATTGTCAAACTGTCTCTATGATAGCTGGAATCAGAACTGATGGTTTGACATTTCTTTCCCATCTTACACAATTGTGTCTTTGACATCTTTTTTGCTGTTGTGGTGTACTCGTCTGTCAGTCACATCTCACTGAAAAGTCTTTCATTAAGTCCCTAATGATTTCTTGCAACAGCAACTTCAATAATTATCCTGAGTCCAATGTGCTTTTAATTTGATTGCAAAGATAAAATCATGCTGGTGTTGGGATGTCTTCAGGCAAATGTGGCAAAACTCTATCTCTTTCTATTTTATTCTGCCGAGCTTCCTGCTGGGGGATGTGAAGTGGAAAACAGAGGGTCCAGAGCTGTCGACAAAGCTGCTATCTCCATCATGTCGAAGTGTCTGTAACACATTAAAAGCTCCATCCATCATACATGACTGACACTGCTGCTCACATAATAGTTAAAAGTAAGATTTTTTTTAATTTTTTTATCCCCACTCTTTAGATCCCCTATATTCAAAACTTAGCTTTAAATAGTTTTTGAGTCATGTTTAATCACACTTCAGTGAACTGATTTATCTCCTAGAACAATGGCTCAGTATATGAAGATAAAAAGTACAATGATTATAAGGCATTTTAATTTTTATTTGTAGTAAATTATTCAGAGGATCACAGAAATAATCACTATCAAAACTGTGGCAAGTTATATAAAAGTGTACATTGTAGTCTCAAAAGTGCAGACCTCGTTATAAAAAAAACAAAAGCTTTATTTCACTGTTTCTGATCTAATGGCATAATACTCTAACCTCAGCAAGAAGGTTGGCTTTTTCAGTTTTGCACACATATCCAGGAATGTGTCACAGGGATCAGATAAAAAGAAGCAGACAAAAAGGAAAAAATGCCTTAGTGACTGATTCATTACGCTACACTCTAATTAGATTTGTTTCTTAATCTAGTAAAGCATTTTGTTTTTAGATTAGTTCCTAATCCCCTAAACTTGTAATTTTTCCAAACACATCTTCTGTAATTAGTTAAAAATGCTTAAAAGAACAAGAGCACTCTAAGTCCTTGTTCTTTTTGACCTTATTAATTCACAAGCAACCAAATGCTGAACTATTCATCATCAGCAGATTAAATAAAAAGTTTAAATCATTTTTAAAGATTAACATTCAAGCTTTCAGAGCCTTACAAATTTTTATGCTGTTTTTCAATTGTCTGCCAGTTTTTTAAAGTCAAGATTTCTGACTCAGTATTTGCCAAATTCTACCTGTGGGAGTTATTATAATAAGTGCAATGTTGACATTTTCCAACTACCATAAGTTTAGCTATCTAATGATAAAATTTGACTTGCGAGAGAAGTTTGCAGTCTGTACTGCCTTTTAAACTGACCTGATTTACACTTGTCAGTAGATCAAATGTTGATCTAAATTTCACATTTTCAGGACATCATGCTCCAAATGGAAATTTGATGGGTAAATTAACATACAGAGAGAGATATTGGTGAAAAGCAGAGTAAATTATTTTTTTACATTTTTTTCAGCACTGCAGGCAGTGCATATATCTCACAAACTTGACTGTGCAATATCGTTTGGAATAAATTAATTTATCTTCACTGTTTACCTAAAACACCTGATTGTATTCTTTATTTAACCAGGAAAATAACTCATTAAGATTAAAAATCTCTTTCCCAAGAGTGTCCTGGACAAAACAGCAGCATAAAACATACCACAAATCCAATATACAAGACCAAATACAAAAAATACATACACACATTAAAATGTTAGAAGTTAACTAAATAAGGGGAAAAAAAATAAAATGTCCATACTTAATATGTACATACAAACATAATTTGTATACAAAGAAATAGCAAGCTGGCAAGCTGACTTCTATTTAAAAAAAACTGCATCTGCTTTAAGATTGGCTTTGATCTGTGGTAAACTTTGGAAATAGGAACTAGTGGTATTTTGAAATGTTAATATTTTAAAGCCACTGAAATTTTCCTCCAAACTGTTCCTACAGCTTTGAGAAATTTTAGAAAGATCCCAGAGAACCTGCTGGAGTAACTGGAGAACTACTTAAACTTAAGGAGGGGTTAAAGTAGAAAGTACAGTGAATACAGATTTAATCTGTTACAGTTGGCACTTTGTATCTTGAAAATTTGTCAGCTCCATAATGACAATGCAACACAGCTTCCAAAGGTCAGACTTTACCAATTATTTTTATTTAAGACTGTTACGAGTTGAGATTTGAAGCTTAACTTTGGGACGTATGTAGCGCCCTATGCTGATTACCCTAAAACGCGGATGGAATCAAGGAATTTAATAAGCAAAATAAAATCCACAAAAAACATGGAATTTCACAGAATTAGCTGACATCGGTGAGAAGAGAAGGATATACAGTAACTTCTGTAGTGTTTTGGCTGGTCCAGCTCCCGTACCCACTCAGCTCTGCATCTGCTTGGCTCTTCTCTCCACAGAGACAGAATAAACCGATCAGCCATGGTGAAAAAACTCTCTGAAACACCGGCGTCTTCCCAAAAAGATAAGTTTTGGAAAATCTGGAAAATAATAAAACAGATTTCATAGGGCCCAATTTATAATCCCACTGACTTCAGTGGACATAAACCTTGAATCCAAGTATTGACACTGTAGAATGTGTTAAATCCAACTTACTAAAATGTGCCTGTTCCTTTAAGAGACCATGTCATGCAGGTCAGGTGGATAAGAAACGTGTGTACACACTGCTGTACCTGGACATTTGTTGTTACTTACTACTATTCAAATGAAAAATCTGAGTTTACGGCAGATAATGAGCTTTTACTGCCATTTTAATTCATCACTGCTATTGTAAGATGTTGCACAACCTTAAGGATCCACAGAAGGAGCTCCAGGGGAAGGAAAAAGAAACAAAACGTGGAGCACAAGAATGATATACAAATTAAAATTAAATACATATGAACAAACATACACCATTTTTCAATGGGAGAGAATTAGAGGTAATGCAACTTATAATCATACATATTTCAAGTCACTGTAGTTTATATGCATATTTTCACTGGTAGCCTTAATAATTTAGTAAATGAATGAATTAAATTACCTATGCCATTACATGTACTTTGTACACCCCAACCCTTGATGTGCTAAGTTTTCATTTCAACCTCTTTCTGACTTGGTATGGGCCAGTATTAAGATGTGCAAAGGATTTAAAAAGTGATTTGTTTCAATCTGCAAAACTTTATTGTCACGCCATTCCCACAGTTTATAGCATTTCCTATAGTACAGTATAGTATTTTCTCTTGCAAGGGTTCCCATTGCCAGTTTCTGTGCACTGCTGATAAACTGGCTAAAAGAGGGCTTCTATGTTTGTCCCATACTCACAAGAAAGATAGACTGAACTTTTGAAAATATAACTGGTTTCAAAAATCACAGACACCAATAAATGGGAAACTGAAAGATTGTCAACCATCCTTGGTATTAAAGTAACTATAAACTGCAGTCAATGCACAAGGTATAAAAGTTTGTCCCAAAACCCCTTGAGAACTTCTGCTAAATTTAATAGGTGTTTTTCTATACTTTTGCTAATCTCTATGTATCAGAATCAACATAAACATAAATAAATGTTACAGATACCATTGTTATAATTGTAGTAATCAGCATATCAATTTATTTTAGCAGTAGCACAAATGATTGCCGGCTTCTGTTTTAAACTTTAGGATTATAATGATCTACTTTTTCTTAAAAATGTGGTGTTTTTATACAAGGTTATCATGCCATGAGAATCTTGTACACGACCATGCCAACTCCTGACAAACATAAGTAGGTGATGAATACCTTTCAAAGCTCATAAAAATCCATAGTTGATTTATACTGATTGCACTGAGAAAGTATTAACTATTGGAAATGTTATTTTTTTCTGAAATTTTAATAAAATCTGATTTTCAGATTAGTTTAACAGTTGTGATATGTAAATATCAATTACTTAACTTTTTTGTAAATATTATTTAGTACCATAAATATATTTCAGTGTTAGACTTACATCCTTTCTTTCCTACGAAGCAGAAAAAGATTACCTGTCCCTGCTGATGTTCTGCCATGTCAGTCCCATTCAAAAGCTCTCATTCAAATACTTTACCTGAAGCACTAAGCTCCAACTTTCTGTGGAATACAAATGAAACAAATGACAGACCAATTCGCTCCCTGTCAGGCATTGCTGCAGGGAAGTTTACCTTGCCCACTTGAAAAATAGTCACTCTGTGCCACAAAAAGCCCCTAAATACAACCACCTTTGCACTAACACTGCACCAACTGAATGAAACTGAAGTGTGTTCGAGTAAAGCACACAAATCCAAAAATATGTGACAGATCCACTCTTAAGATCGCAAACCTATCGTCTAAGTGAGAAATGGGATTCATTTCAGTTTGTGAACCCAATATATGCGCAGGCACAAAACATAGGAAATAATGCCATTGGGGTGTTTGTTAGTGGACCCTTGTGTGTGATAGTTACTTAAAAAAAAAAAAAAAAAAAAAAATTCTTTAGTGCTGTACCTTCAGCCCTCAGTAAGTCGTAAAGAAGCTCAACCTGAACTTAGAGCACTACTTTCCTTCTTGTTTAAAGTAGCATCAATGTATACTGTAAGACCATAAAGAGATTTTTAAGTCAGGACACTAAAATCAGCTACCATTAATCTGCTACAGCTTGTCTTTACCAGGAAATAGACCTATTCTTAATTTTATTGGTATTTAAAATGTTACTATAAGCAATACCCTGAGTAAAGAGGTACTATTTGCACTGCATCATGTGAGAAGAAATAATTAAGAAAAAAAAATACTCTGTAGTCTCATTTAACTGTCTTGTGGTAGTATAAACTTGCATTAAGTAACTTTTATTTAAAAAAAAATATGTAAGTTTTACATATTTGTTAAAACTGTCACCATGTTGTGACAGAATTATATAAGACATAATCTGTGAAAAAAATCAGTCTCCTCTGCCTCCTTCTTGTGGTCCTACTGCCATCTGCACAAATGCACCGCTCCCAGTCAGAAAACCAATTAGAGCCAGAAGGAAGGTCTTAGCGCTGTCAATCATGCTCATGTGCACACTGCTCATACCCTCCCCCTTGTTCTCTGCTGTGCTACAGCTCCTCCCCCACAGAAGAGCCTGCTGTAAATGCACAGGCTAGTAAGGATGGCCACCAATAACGGTGGATAAACAGTTTTCTGCAACTGCAAATAATTCTTCCGCCATTAGCACAGTGGGCAGTGCTTACATGACCTCTTTCTCTTTCTGACAGTGCTAAGACCTTCCTCCTGTATCTGATTAGTTGTTTCTGACCGGAGCAGTGTATTTCTGCAGATGGCAGTAGGACCACAGGGAGAAGGCAGATGAACTGGATTTTATGACAGATTATCTGTCTCATATTTTACTGTCATAACATAGTGACAGTTTTAATAAATATGTAAAATACATATTAATGCTGCCTACTGCAGCGTTAACAGCCAAGACATGAGGTTGGGTTATACTGAGATAAGGGTTGATGGCAGTGCTGTAGTACTCAGGACCGGTCTTGGTCTCAAGACCACCTTTTGATGGCCTTGGTCTTGTCTCGGACTCGGGATTTTATTTCAAGACCGGTCAAGAACACAACTGTAGAAATATCACTAAATTGTCAGAATATTATCCAATTTATTCGTTAACATCTTTGTTTTCATTGGAAGCAAAATGTACTGATTCAAATCCAAGGAATAACATGACTCATTGTTAGTTATGTGTTTTTGTTAACCACTGTTACCTATCCCCACCCCCTTTCACTCACATGCGGCACTCCGAGAAAGTGAGCTGTGGTTGTCTGGGAACAGGAGAAGAGATCTGCCAAATCTTCAGTAATAAAATTTGGCTACATGAATCATAAAGACTATATCTGTCAAACAACATCCAGCAGAAAGCATACACCGACTTGTAAATTCTACAGTGCTTCACTTTCAGAGATGGTGAGGACTACATGCAACTTTTATCATCACTTAGAAAGGAAGCACAAAGAAAGGTAATCTATGTGTAAGTGATGTTAAAAAAAACTGTCTCTGCATTGAATTGTTGTGTTGACTGACATGTTGCACATGTCCAACAACGCTGTGACCAAAGTCTGCAATCTCGTAACATAATAGACCAGGTCTTTACTATGAACGGTAGAATGGTAGTGAGAGCCGTTTTTTGTTTTGTAATACTCTGCACACACTGCAGTCGCTATTATTTTTCTATTTAATTTAAAATTATATTAATTTAATCGGTGAATAAATAAAATACAAGAACGTAAGAGCACACAGAGTGCATGCTCATTGCTCTTTCTTTGTTTTCCTCACCTGTCATGGTCCCAGACACATGTAGCTCTGTGGGCTACCTGGCTACTACACTGAGGCAGGCTTAACGAGGGAGAGAGGATGAGAACGGTCACACTGTGCTCCCTTTTTCTTGGTTGCTTCTTGCTTGTTGCTCCTTGGTTATTGTTCATAGCTGAGTGTTGTTTACCGTTAGTAAGTTGCCTTAATTGGTATATTTAATGGTGCAGAAGAGGAATATTCTTTCTGCCAAAGCAACTCAAGTCCATTGTTATCCTCTACCATCTGTGACATTTTCCTATTTATTTTGTTTATTTTTATTTTGTTTCTATATTACAAATAGCATTAAATAAAATTTTTATCAATACACACAACACTTGTAAAAACACTACATGGATATTTTACATTTATATTTTGAAATTTTATATTTTATAAAGATGTATACAAATTTTAACCTGCAAGAGAATACTGTGTTTTTTTAAATACAGATGATTCAACTTTTTTTTGTGAACTTCATCTACAATAAAAATTTATAAAAAACTATATATGGGATAAAATGGCTTGTTAGATATTAATATCTAGGTGTTTGATGGAAATCTGGATCTATCAGATCAATTTAGGAATCAATTTTGATTGTATTTCATATTTTATTGTGTCATATAGCATGGGTCACTGGTCTTGGTCTTTACTCAGTCTCGCCCTCCCACGGTCTTGGTCTCGACTTGGTCTTGAACCCTAATAGTTTTGGGCTTTTCTCGGTCCCAATATACTCTGGTTTTGGTCTAGACTTGGTCTCGGCTTAGGTGGTCTTGACTACAGCATTACTTGATGGTTGACAGATACATGTCAAACAGTGCTTAAAGTGCATTGTAGTATTTGCACTTTTTATAGTTTTTGTTAAATGTAAAGATACATTTCACATAGCCAAAACTCAGTCTGCTCTCACTGCATATTATTTTAAGTGACATCACATCATTTAACCATAGTGTTTAACACAATGCTGGCCCACCTTTTCAACTGTAATAGCTTCAACTCTTCTAAGACGGTTTTCCACAAGAATTAGGAGTGTGTTTATGGAAATGTTTGACCATTATTCCAGAGGTCCTGGATTAGAATCTCCATTCTAATTCAACCCAAAGGTGTTTTATTGGGCTGTGGTCAGGAATCTGTACTGGCCAGTTACATTCTTCCCCATCAAAATGACTTGTCCCTTTCTTTTTTTTGTGTGTACCGATATGCAGCCATGTTTGAACAGGAAGGGGCAATCCCCAAACTGTCCTAACAAAGTTTGGAGCATTAAATTGTCAAAAATATCTTGACATTCTGAAGCGATTAAGTTCCTTTCACTGTAGCTTAGGGGATGAGCCCAGCCTCTAAAAAACAGTGCCACACCATAAACCCCTCTGTTCAAATTTTGCAGTTTACACAATGCAATGTGCTTATGTGAAGGCTCACATTTGGAAATGAACAGCAAAGCATACCCCAGCTGATTTAACAAAATAGATGCTATATTTGCATCTGGTTTTATAGTTTATTTATAAAGTGACTCAACAACATGAATTGCTATAACAAATTTCATGGAGCTTTTCTGCTTCCTCAAAGTTTACCGCTTCGGCTTTTCCTCTTAGTGAGAGAGAAATCTGACACTACTAGCTAGTCAGACTGCTTGTCGGCTCATTTCCATTCTGATTCACTCCGTCTAGTAAATGATCAAAGAGTATGGAGGACCGAAACTGACATAATTAAAAATAAAAGCAGAAACATATATATTTTCTTTTTCGTTTTTTTATAGATGCGTTTTCGTCAAGAAATGTATATATTTCTTTTTGCCTTTTCCTTATGCAAGCGTTTGTTCTTTTTACATTTCCTTGTCTCCTCTTTTTATTTTACCATATGCATTTCTGCCTCATTATGCAAATGAGGAGGGCTGTGTTCTTGGTCCAGCTCCTCAACTATTGGTCAGCTGAAAACTTACTGCCTTCCAACTCGTCCAGTCTATTTGCAGCTTCCTTAACAACTCCGACACAGACTGTCTTTCTGCTCCATCCATAACTTAACTATACTTCGGTTCCTAAACTTAAGCCAAAGCTGCAGGCACGCACAATCGATTTGCACATGGATCCTGCTCCTTCCTGTTTATTGACCAATAGTAGAATAGCTGAACCAAGAAGGTTGCCCTCCTCTTTTGCATATGGTACAATAAAAAGAGGAGACGAGGAAATGTAAAAAGAACTAACGCTTGTATAAGGAAAAGGAAAAACAAAATATATACATTTCTTGACGAAAACCGCATGTGTAAGGAAAAGGTAAAAGAAGATATATATATATTTCTGCTTTTATTTTTTATGTCAGTTTTGGCCCTCCAGGAGGGGTTTGGGCTCTCAGCTGACTGCAGACAGACAGGAAAAGATTGCAGCCTGCCCATTGTGGTGCACGGCAAAACCTCAGTAAGATGTTCAGTTACTTTTGGCAGGTTTGATTTGAAGGGGCAAGGCATTTGTTTGATGGGGCATTGCTCCCCCTTGGCCCAGTGCATAGCTGGCCTCATTTCACTTTGACATTAAAGGGTTTTTTTTATAATATTTTTGGTCAAAATAGTCAAATTTTGTTGATCATGATTGATTTGTAAAATCAATAAAAAGGCTAAGACATCCAAAGGGTTGAATACTTTTTATAGATACCGTATTTAACTGCTACGAGATTTACATAAATTCTACCCATAACTGTTTATTTAGATACTAAGCTATGCAGAAGTTCTCTCTGCACTATAAAGATTCATCCATCTTGGCATACTGGATTAAAAACTAAAAGCGGCTGAGTTGGCAGTGGCCTCTACCTGATTTTCTGGGTAAATCAGATAATTATTTGACCACTTTGGAATATTGGACTTCAAGCCCAAGATGGTTAACAGATAATTAAGGATAAAAAAGAAACAAGATGGTGACATCAGGGCAAAAAGGGAATTTATCCTGACACAACAGCTGTAAATTTTACACCCTTCATCCCAAAACATACAAAAAAAAAAAAAAAATTCCCTTCTCACCCTCCACGGGTGGTCTTTCTCAACCTCTGAGCTCGGGTCCTCTACCAGAGGCCTGGGAGCTTGAGGGTTCTGCGTAGTATCTTGGCTGTGCCGAGAACTGCGCATTTCTGGACTGAGATGTCTGACGTTGTTCCTGGGATCTGTTTTAGCCACTGCTCCAGTTTGGGGGTGACTGCCCCGAGGGCCCCGATGACCACAGGCACCACTGTGGTCTTCACCTTCCAGGCCTTCTCCAGTTCCTCTCTGAGGCCCTGGTATTTCTCCAGTTTCTCGTGTTCCTTTTTCCTGATGTTGCAATCGCTTGGTATTGCTACATCCACCACAACGGCTTTCCTCTGTTGTTTATCCACCACCACGATGTCCGGTTGGTTCGCCATTACCATTTTGTCTGTCTGGATCTGGAAGTCCCACAGGATCTTAGCTCGGTCATTCTCCACCACCTTTGGGGGTGTGCCCCACTTAGATCTCGGGGCTTCCAGTCCATATCCTGCACAGATGTTTCTGTACACTATGCCCGCCACTTGGTTATGACGTTCCATGTACGCTTTCCCTGCCAGCATCTTGCACCCTGCTGTTATGTGTTGGACTGTCTCAGGGGCCTCCTTGCACAATCTACACCTTGGATCTTGTCTGGTGTGGTAGATCTGAGCCTCTATTGCTCTGGTGTTTAGGGCCTGTTCCTGTGCAGCCAGGATGAGTGCCTCTGTGCTGTCCTTGAGTCCAGCTTTTTCCAGCCATTGGTAGGATTTCCTGATATCAGCCACTTCAGTTATTTGTCGGTGGTACATCCCATGTAGGGGCTTATCCTCCCATGACGGTTCCTCCAGCACCTCATCCTCTGGTCCCCATTGTTTGAGACATTCGCTGAGCACATCGTCGGTTGAGGCTTTGACCTTGATGTATTTATGGATCTTGGATGTTTCATCCTGGACAGTGGCTCTCACACTCGCTAGTCCTCTGCCTCCGTCCTTACGGCTCGTGTATAGTCTCAGGATGCTGGATTTAGGGTGGAACCCTCCATGCATGGTTAGTAGTTTCCGAGTTTTAACATCCATGGTCTTTATCTCTTCCTTTGGCCAGCTTATTATTCCTGCAGGGTATCTGATTACTGGCAAGGCATAGCTGTTTATCGCACGGATCTTGTTCTTGCCATTGAGCTGGCTTCTCAGGACTTGCCTTACTCGTTGGAGGTATTTGGCCGTGGCTCCTTTCCTTGTGACCTCATCGAGGCTGCCATTTGCTTGTGGTATTCCCAGGTACTTGTAACTGTCCTCAATGTCTGCTATTGTTCCCTCTGGGAGTGAGACCCCTTCTGTGTGGATGACCTTCCCTCTCTGTGTAACCATCCGACCACACTTCTTTAGTCCGAATGACATCCCAATGTCAGTGCTGTAGATCCTGGTGGTGTGGATCAGTGAGTCGATGTCTCGTTTGCTCTTAGCGTACAGCTTGATGTCATCCATGTAGAGGAGGTGACTGATGGTGGCTCCGTTCTTGAGTCGGTATCCGTAGCCAGTCTTGTTGATGACTTGGCTGAGGGGGTTCAGACCTATGCAGAACAGCAGTGGGGACAGAGCGTCTCCTTGGTATATGCCACATTTGATGGACACTTGTGCAATTGGCTTGTAGTTGGCTTCAAGGGTGGTTTTCCACATCCCCATCGAGGCTGCAATGAAGGCTCTTAGAGTCCTGTTGATGTTGTACATCTCTAAGCATTCAATGATCCAAGTGTGTGGCATTGAGTCATAGGCTTTCTTGTAATCAATCCAAGCCGTGCACAGGTTGGTGTGTCGGGTTTTGCAGTCTCGGGCGACTGTTTGGTCTACCAGGAGTTGGTGTTTGGCTCCTCTGGTATTTATGCCGATGCCCTTCTGTGCTGTACTCATGTATTTATCCATGTGCCCACCTATCTTAGCTGCTATGATGCCTGACATGAGCTTCCATGTTGTAGAGAGACAGGTTATTGGCCGATAGTTGGATGGGACCGAACCCTTTGAGGGATCCTTCTGGATCAGGATTGTGCGCCCTTCAGTTAACCATTCAGGGTGAGTCCCACTTTGTAGCAGCTGGTTCATTTGAGCTGCCAGTCGCTCATGGAGGGCAGTGAGTTTCTTTAGCCAGTAGGCATGGATCATGTCAGGACCTGGTGCTGTCCAGTTTTTCATACCTGAGACTCTTTCTTGGACATCTGCCACTGTGATAGTTACTGGGGCTTGCTCAGGGAGGTTGCTGTGGTCATCTCGTAGAGAGATTAGCCACTGTGCATTGCTGTTGTGGGTCGCCTCCCTTTCCCATATGCCTTTCCAGTACTGTTGGGTCTCCAGCCTTGGTGGGTCTGCTCTGTTGTTATTACCCTGCCATTGATTCATCCATCTTGGCATACTGGATTAAAAACTAAAGGCGGCTGAGTTGGCAGTGGCCTCTACCTGATTTTCTGGGTAAATCAGATAATTATTTGACCACTTTGGAATATTGGACTTCAAGCCCAAGATGGTTAACAGATAATTAAGGATAAAAAAGAAACAAGATGGTGACATCAGGGCAAAAAGGGAATTTATCCTGACACAACAGCTGTAAATTTTACACCCTTCATCCCAAAACATACAATATATATATATATATATATATATATATATATATATATATATATATATATATATATATATATATATATATATGACTTGATCATTTACAACATCTTTACATTTAGAAACTTGCACATATGATAACATAAGAAATAGCAGTTCATTTTAAGTGATACATTTATTTGCTCTACACAAATAGTGTTCTTGAGCAAAGACCAAAAAAAAAAAAAAAAAAAAAAAAAAAAAAAAAAAAAAAAAAAACAGTATGAGAGAAACTACAAAAAAAGAGCTAATTTAATCAGAAAATGTGTTCACTTGACATGATTGTGGAATTCTGGCCCCTGTTGCCAACTAATGGAAGCACAGTGACAAATGCCTGCTTAAAAGTTGGTAGATTTCCCAAGTGCCCTGTGCCAATGTATGTGTAAGCCATAATTAAATGTGACTCGCTAAATGTCAGCTGATGCTATGAGATGTCTGATTAGCCTGTCAGTCTGAGCAGCATTTTGCTTCTGTCTGCCTGTTACCTGTTTTTGCTACAGAAAATAAAAGCCTCCAAAAACAACCTAGACTCTAAAGATAAGACATTTTGGCACACAATGAAATGATGGAACATAGTATGGTAATATCAGCAAGCTTTAAAGATATTCAGAGTATATTTACAGGCACTTCTCTCTACAAAGAGCTTGTTTTATTTGCATATTTTTCTCATCTTCTATGCTACTGCACAAAACTGGATTTTTCAAGGGAAGATTTAACTAGCCTGCGTTTTTCATAATTCTGACACAGCACAGAGGAGTCTGTGTTTGCATTAAATACAGTTATGAATATGCAATACTGAGATAATCATAAAAACAACTTAAAACAGTTTTAGTTTTAATGTGGGGAAAAGTTATTTCTTCCACCTAAATAAATGACAAACCATAGTGTATTATTGTTTTATTGGGGATTTCCTTGAAAGAAAGCATTTGTAGTTAGAAATATGACCTTTTGTAGTGTTACACAGCATGTTTTTCAAACTAAGTTTTCAATCTATTAAGTTAAATTCTTTTAACATTATTCTTAGACTTTTATGATTTAAATGCAGTTCACATCTCAATTTGAATTTTACGATAGACACAGGCAACATTTTTTTTCCCTATTCTAATGATACTTAGCAATATTTTATGTATAATTACCACAATCAGTCAACAGAATCATTTGATATCCTACAGTCTTAGATATGTTACTTAATATATCGGTTGCAAGTGAGAAAAATTATTCATCTTCCTCCTTACTTTGGTGCCGTTTAATCCTCTAGGTCAAATTCTACTACCCCTAGCTGAAACCAACCCAGTAGGAGGCCACAGTGCCTTCAGCATTGCTGTTTGAAGATGAAGTACCTCCCTGACTACTGTAGAGAGATCAGAAATGGAAAATGGATTTAGGCGAACATGGGAAGAGGGGGGTCAGCCGTTAATATCCAGCAAGCTACTTTCAAGCAGCGTCCACCTGAGGGGTAAGCCTCTCAATCATTTTTTCCCCTTTTTCTTCCAATTTATGCACCAGGGGTTGACAGAAGGCATATGCACTTTCCATCAGGTCTGTTTCATACTTGCTAAGTTACACGCATCAGGGGTCTGCACAGGGAAAATACAGCCTCACATGATTGGGTGCTGAGAGCATCCAAGTAAAACCTTTGCTTTCTATCATAGGCCACTGAAGTACTCCGATAGAGCAGCTGGAGTTTGCTCAAGGACATCTTAACAGCAGCTACTCAGGAAAGACTGAACATTGCTGGCTCACTTCACTTCGTCATGCACAACGATTAAGATGTTGTCTGAAGATGTGACATTTCAGGGTATTATTCCCTGCAAAGTCTAGGTTGTCACTATTAAATTGAAGGCTATTGTGATGAACGGGATGTGGATTCGTCGTCATGCAGCCTTTGCTTCTGTGTGTTTGTTTGTATGCGCATGTGTGTATTAGTGGAAGTGTGAAAGGGTCTGACGAAATAAACTCTTCTTTATATTTCTATTCATTGATCCATCCCCTCAAATGTCACAGCCACGCTGGAGAGAACCCTGTGGCATTTGTAAAAGAGATGTCTTTCATGTACACAATGCTGACAACTTTCGACACTGACTTTATAAGGAGCTAAAAAAAACAAACTGTTTCCCCAGAAACATCAAGAGTAATTTAAATGTTTCTATTCTTCTGAAGAGCTCAGCAAGGATGATTTTAATGGTACAAATAAAAATTCTCTAGCCCTATACAATACATCTTTTACATCAACAATCATCAAGAAAAAAGAGCTCTCTCGTACCCGACTTAAAATTATTTGAAAAGTAATGGCATCAGTTTCATGCACTAAGCACAGCAGGCATCAAAGAAAAAAAATTCTCTTTAATGCCCAAATACCAAACTTTAGAGCGAGTAAACTCCCAAATCTTGAAATGATGAAACATAAGTAAATCAGCATCTGCTCACTGTTTCATTGTTATACTATTTTTTTAAAGTGAATAAGTAACCATAATTTTTCTGAGTTAACCTACCTAAAACATCATCCCTCCATATATGGATTGTATTTTACCAGTCATATATCAATGATGAATTGATGTTTGTTTAAGTAGCTTATGGAAGTCAGTCATTTTCTGTGGCTGTAAACAGGAAACAGGTTGCTTTCTTAACAATGAAGACCTTTCTCTTGGAAATATGTTGAATGCATGTGTGGCTGCTTATTGGTGACACAAAAAAGGTGGAACAAGCACTTTTGCACCAAGATCATTTACATTGAAAATGTGTGTGAATTCTGTAGAAGTAAATAAGCAAACTTTGCTGGAAACACTTATTGACCTATTATTATAAAACAATTGAAATCTTGGATTGAAGGGAATGAATAGACCAAAGCTTGGAAAAGAAGCAAAATAAAGGTTATGCCAAATCTAGGACCGATATCAACATTCAGACCATTCGGTTCATTAACTAACCCAACAGCTGTTCTCTCAACATATTCCTCTTGCATGCTTAGCCATGACAATTAGCTGTGGCATTATTGCTTTTTCTCTGTGTCTGAGCCAAATGAAAGAGAAGATTTTACTGCTGATGCTGTCTAATAACTTGTCTTACAACTACATGCATACTATTACCTTGAAGTGATTTGTTCAGGGCAAACTGTAGTATTGTAGAAACATTAACTGCAAACGGATTAAAAATTTGAGTGGTGTGACAGAAAGGTGTCCCCAGGATAATGTTTTGGCAGCTACATTACTTCAGTTAAAGGCTTGCAAGTAAAACACGCAAAAGTGAGACTTGTACAAACATTGAATGGCTCTCTTAATATAAAGTTTTCTGGTGGCACAGTTGGGAGAAATAAGGGTGCTACCTCATGCCTGTGCACAACAAGATAAAAAAAAACTGGTGGTGGTAAAAACTGGAGTTTGCCTGAATGCTACCAGAATAACATTTTTTCATACGACAGTTTTTGTCACAAGCAATCACTCATGACTGTGGAGAGTGAAAGATTGACTTGGTTCACCACACAAAAAATACAATTCTTTTGTAGGGTGTCTGTTTACTGCTCAGACAGTTTTTTCTGAATTCCTCCTCCCTGGCTAAATTGCCATTTAAATCTTAACTTTCTGAAAGAAAATTCTGGGTGGACACTTTGACTTCACTATTTTATCTTCTTCCTTTTATACACTGACGTCAGTGTTGGATGTTACGAATATATCATTCTTTTTAGCTGCCTTGTATTGACTCCCCCCCCCTTTTATACTTAGAATATTTCCTTTCTTTGCAATTTGGTCCTACACTGAGTAGGGTGGTAAAAACATCCATTCAGGCATTGATAAAGTTTTTTTTGAATAAGTCACACGCAACCCTTTTGATTTTCTCATTTCAGTTCACTTTTCACCGGTTTATCAGTAAACAGTAAAATCTGAGAGCTTATTGAGTCAGGAAGTTTGGAGGTTGCAATTTAGAAATCTAAAACGTCTCCCTACATTTCTGATAAGCCTACCATTCACTGCCACTCTCAAAGGGAGAGAAAAAAAAACCCTGAATAGTTAAGAAAAATTGAAGTGTACAAAAAGTTGAGAATGTCGAGTCTAATAAAGCTTTTAAAGGAGTCCGTTGGGTCTCAGTTACAAAGTCATATTAACAAAGGTTAGCAATAGCAAACATCTAATTTACAGGTGTAAGACAATCATTAACATACAGACCTCCTACATTAAAAGGGAATCTATTGCAGGGTCTGATGCCCGTACCTAATAAAGGGGCATTAACCTTGAATGCTCCCAAGGTCTCATTTAGCAAAAGGAGTCCATATGGGCCATTGCTGCATTTGTCTGCAGACAGATGGGTTTTATCTGTGCACCCGCTCATGCTGCAAATGATCCCAAATTATGGGAGTGCTCTCTTTAGATTTTTACACCTTTGGCATTAACCACGAGCTCCTTTGTGTGTAGGTTAGCAAGCCCAGTCCATAAAAATACTATTAACAACAGGGTTACGTCACATACTGTTTTGACCACCCAGATCCTTACTTTTGTATAGTTGTTCTGTGTTCCTGAAATCATTCTAGCTATTTCTATTATATTCTAAACATGTTTAAAAAATTTTTTAGAAATATATTTTTCAAACCACACTATTTTAGTAAGATGTGATACTACTGAACTTCAGTGATCATTTATGCAAGCAAATATAAAACATTTGCAACAAAATAAAAAAACATTTTGACGTCTGCAGTTAAATCATCACTTCACCGAAACTCCAGAACACTTGAAGCTTCACGAAACATGTAGTGCAATAACACCAAGCAACAGCCCTGTCAGCTAATCCATGCTATTCCTTATTAGAGATATTTCCCCCCTCTCAATGGCTGCTTCCATGACATAAAAAGTTCACAGATACATTGTCAGTTAGCAAAGACATCATTTCTTTGACATTCCCAGTTGGACATTGCTTAACATAGCACTGTGCTAAAGGCAGAATTGACCTCACAGGTAACTTGCACTCTAGCCCCAGTGGATTCAGATAAAAGAAGCTATACTTCCTGAAAGCCAATGCAAATCCAGGAAACTATCAGGTATATTGGAGACAACTTCTTTGCAGTCCAATCAAGTGACCTGCTCCCTATTTCAGCTGCAAGCAGGATATACCTACCCAGCACAGGGGTAAGGGGTGTGTGTTTGACACCTCACTGTCTGCACATATACAAATGCCTAAATGCCACTAAGTACAATTCCAGGTGACAAGTAACGAGGCATTCTTTTTTTTTTTTTTTTTTTTTGATTGGCCAAGATACCCCTTTCCCTTCTAACATACCTTAAAACCATGCCCATGTTTCCCATATCAAAAACTATTATGGGTATGTACCTGTCCTAATAACAGTACCAAAAAAGGAAATCAAGCTGAAAAAAGTGCATGCCCCTTTAAAGTTTGGAAAGACACAATTCAACCTTGAAGTGACTCCAACAG
The DNA here is from genome assembly GCA_014839685.1 of Anableps anableps. Lineage (NCBI taxonomy): Eukaryota > Metazoa > Chordata > Actinopteri > Cyprinodontiformes > Anablepidae > Anableps > Anableps anableps. The sequence continues at coordinate 25,648,215 of CM026077.1, forward strand.
GTGCTGCCTCTCACCCAGGCCCCTCTGATTTCTGCTATGTGAAAAACTTGGACAGATTTGTGGAATTTAATAAACAAAACAGAATCCACAATACAACACGGAATTACACAGGATTAGCTGATATCAGCAAGAAGGGAAGGATTTACAGTAGCTTCTATTGAGTTTTTGCCACTGCAGCTCCTGTACCTGCTGTTACCTGGTTAGGCGGGGCTC